>OX421228.1:10414298-11033762 GCA_949125135.1 Alcis repandata | reverse complement strand
CCTTTATGAATAACCCTGTATAGCATAGTACATACTATATGTTCTAATAACTATTTAAGGCAACTACTACTTCATTACAACTTAGCTTAGGATCTGGAGGACTTGCGCAAATGTTAATATGCCCTGTTGTAATTTAATCCCACGGGTATAATCTCCCCTTCCAGCTCTAGGGCAGGATCGCGAACTTTGAAACAAATAACTTGTGTTAAATTAAGCATTTTGAAACTTTACAAGTTGAATTATTTGATTCGTATAATCTGCCTAATTGGCCACCAAATGGTTTCCTTTGTATAATTCTATTCTGCTTAATTTGGTTCAGGTTTCCGTTCAAAAGATTTGGACTAGTGATTTTTTATTTATTTTGAATGTCAAGTTATTTATAGCGCGTTTCTCGTGTTCCTAATTGGATTATTAGCTGGAGCTTTTGTGAAACAATTTTTATTTTACCTTTAACAAAATTATTAAATGGCGTGTGAATAATTTTTGTGTAAATTGCAGAGAAACAATAAAAATTTAAATTTAACCTTCAATTGACCGGATGTTAAATATTAATAGCATTATGTAATTGCATATTAGGACGGTATTTAGTAAAGTCGTTTGATCTTCACTTGACGATGTTTGACGACATTCCTATACCTACCCCGTAATAATTGTGACATGAAAAGGTGTTTTATTAAAAGCTTTTATTTAACTTGGAATCTTGCAACTCAATTTTGAACCACTTCTCGATTTCTGATTGAGCTGAAATTTGGTACACGTGTGTAACTCCGATGACAATGCAATAAAAGTTTGTTTTTAAAAACATTTTTGATATTTCAATACAAAAACTGGCGAGCGATGGGGTTGCAAAAGTAAATGTTTAAAGAAACTTTAGGTACATATTTGTTGAGATCAAATGTTGTGTAGTTTCGAAATTTAGGGAGGATATACAAGCAAAGACAACTGTGAATAACCTGAACCTACATTTTCTCCTGTCTTACAATACATAATCTTGCAATACAAAAACTGGCAAATTGTATTGAAATATCAAAAATGTTTTTACACAGTGAGTTGAACATCTTACTTCACTTGTATTTTCAAAACAGATGAAAACAAACTTAAAGTAATTAAGTCCTAATTTAAAAGAGGTAGTTGAATTAGTATTGCAATTCGACGAGGTAACGTCGCCAGCCTTTTGGGCACCCTACCCGCGGATAGTGTTTTTATACCTTTGTTTTTTATTTGTAATTTTTTACTCTGCTGCTGCTCTTGTACCAATTTCTGTTATTTTTTGGAAATTAAATTATTTCAGTCCTAAATTATCATGTTGGAATGTATATAGAGGTACTTTTATTATTTTTGATGTTTAAAATTAAAACACAAAACATGTATGCGCTGTAATTGTATCGCTAATGTATGTGAGATAAAATTGTTTTCAAGAGTTCAGATTTCAACGGGTTGGATAGTGCTCGGGCAAACAACCGAAATAATCTAAAGTGATCAAAGTGACCATTTATCCTACTAAAATTATCGCACTATCGCGCAGTTGTCGCACTAGTTTTAGGTGTTGTAATCCTTTTGTTTGTAATTTATGGTGTTAACAATAAATAGTTTATTTATCTATCTATCTAATCTATACTAATATTATAAAGAAGTAAAGTTTGTGTGTTTGTATATTTGTTAAATTGTAAG
This sequence comes from Alcis repandata, assembly GCA_949125135.1. Lineage (NCBI taxonomy): Eukaryota > Metazoa > Arthropoda > Insecta > Lepidoptera > Geometridae > Alcis > Alcis repandata. The sequence goes on along the minus strand of OX421228.1, from coordinate 11,032,091 downwards.
GGGTAATCTCGGGATCTACTGAACCGATTTTAAAAATTCTTTCACCAATAGAAAGCCACATTATTGCTGAGTGTCATAGGTTATATAAAAAACCGAAAAATAAAAAGGCTTTTACGTGGTAGTCCGTTTTGCAAAGTGAATCGGAGAAAAAACGGTCCGGACGGCGCGCGATGGCCGGGATGGGATCGGGTTTAATTAACATTATGCCCAACGAAGTGGGCAAGGGTCAGCTAGTATTAGATATAAACGGAAAGTTTGTAAGAATTCACGTTTGTCGCTGAACGGCTGAACGGATTTACATGAAATTTGGAATGAAGGCTGTTCACGGTTATCACATACGCTACTTTTTATCCCGGAAAACTCATGTTGACTTTTTGACCGCGAGTGAAACTAGTTTTTTGAATAATTATACAAAAAGGTTGTACTCAGTCATGACTTCTGCATTGGGAATAACCCACTAATTACTAACGGGCAATGAAAGCAAAAAATGGTTGTTTGACTAAAACTTACTTTATTGATAACACTTAAACTAAATCACAAACGTAGTAAAAGTTCGCGAGAAAGGCACACATATCGCTAAGAGCGATCTTTTGCAGACAACCTTTGTATGAGAGCTAACACATTTCCTCAGTGCGGAGGTAAGTCCAATAAGTCTTGTAGCAATGCTATGAGTACATATTTCATTTAATTTCATTTCAATGATCAAAGCGACAAAACAAATAGCCCGGAGTTACTGATGTGAAAAAATTTCAATCGAGGAGTCGAGGATCAACCTTATTTTTAATTACTTTATTCGATTTTTAAACATAAGTAGGTAGCTGATCTTTTAATCGGCCTCGGTACCAATGTATTACAATGTAAAGGTTTTACTATGGAAACTAACGTGGTTTTCACACATTTTTGTTATAATTAAACACGGGAATACTCACGTAAAAATTAAGTCGTCTACTACGACTAGTTTCGGTCACATTCGGTGACCTTCATCAGGCGAGTTTACAAACGTGACGCGCTCGCGGTTGCTTAATTTTTACGTGAGTATTCCCGTGTTTAATTATAACATAAATGTAAAGGTTTCTAAAAAGAGTGTCAATAAAATACAGCGGTCATTAATCTTTGCATGAGCCAGTTCGAGTTAGCTGCGAGAGTGAACATGTAAAGAATTATTTGAAATGCAAATTTGAAGTGTTTTATTATTCTGATTCGTCTATTTTTAGTAGATATTCATGAATACTCCTAATGCAACACATATAATATTAATATTCGGTTTAAAGTATCTACTTATAAACGTAGGCACAAAATAAACGACACCTACAACTAATATTCATCCATTTTATATCCATTACATCTATTTGATTTCCTTACCGTATAAATATTAAAAGAAAACGTTTAGCATTAAGAAAAGTAAATCGGATATAAATAATAAGCTATTTATTTGAAAAAAAAAATTGTGCTTGTGTACGAGTATCAAAGTCACAAGAAGGCTAAACTGCACCTGTATTTTGATTAAACACAATTAAAAATTGGCACTCTTTTCAAATCATAGTTTTTTATAAATCTTATAATCGGTAACATAAATTTTATTAGTGAACTGGTATGTGAAAACCTGTTTGAGAAGGCCATTAGCTTTATTTATTTCAAAGATCATCTTGATCAATGCCCTTGCCCTTGCTTGTCTACTGAGTCTAAATAACAAACATTACTGCATATTTCATTATTGTTTACGGTGCTTTTTTACAATGTTTTAAAATTGCGCAAAGCCATTAAATCTCAGCTTTGCCAAATGAACTCACAAAAATAGATAATCTTTCGAACTTCATCTTTTAATCTGAGAATGATAATTACTAAAACTTTGCGGTTTTTGTTGAATAATTTATCGCTCTCATGCCATTCATTGGTAAACTTAGAAACAATTATTTAAACCAGTATTTTTGTCCACAGGTAAAGAATCGATGATCCTCCCGGACCACAATACCATGGAAAGTGAAATCGGTGATACGTACTTTGTTTTGAACACAACGAACTTGACAGTGACCGGCTTCTCGGAACCGTACACACTAGATGTAATAGTGCCTTTGACAATAATATACGCCATTATATTCGTGACGGGAATCCTCGGGAACTTCAGCACTTGTGTAGTAATTTCGAGAAATCGTTCCATGCACACCGCGACAAACTTCTATCTATTCAGCTTAGCCATTTCGGATCTAATTCTTCTAGTCTGTGGATTACCATTAGAACTATATAGACTCTGGGACCCTTATATTTACCCTCTCGGCGAGGCAATGTGTATAACGGTCGGTCTCGCGTCTGAAACGTCTGCTAATGCGACAGTGCTGACAATAGCAGCGTTCACAGTGGAGAGATATATTGCCATATGTCGCCCCTTCATGTCGCATACCATGTCGAAGCTATCGAGAGCAGTGCGATTTATTGTAGCTATATGGGTGTGTGCCATCTGCCTGGCCATCCCTCAAGCGATGCAGTTCGGAGTTCGGTATGACGAGGAAAACGGACAGAACACGAGCGCTTGCACAGTGATAGGTCAGGGAGTCCATCAAGTATTCATTATATCGAGTTTCGTGTTTTTTGTGGTGCCCATGTCGTTGATAACGGTGCTGTACGCGCTGATCGGGATGAAGCTGCGTACGTCGCGAGTGCTGCATCCTGTGAAGAAGCTGTCGGTGGACAGTCACGAGCGGTCGAGTGCTCCGATGCAGTACAGAAACGGGACCTCGCAGAGAAGAGTCATTAGGATGTTGAGTAAGAACTTTTTTATATTTTTACTAGTGAGTCCGCGAAACATCCGTTGCCTTACAAGGACTTTTTTTAAGGATAAAATTAGCATTAATCTCGACACTAGAGTAACTACTAAAACATAGGCTTAATTTTGTATCGGTAAAGTTAACAGTTTTTGCTGCATTGCTTTAATTAATTGGGCGCAGCTAGTGGAAAATAAAACTTGCTTGTGCTTCTACCCAATGAACTGAAAGTTCAATTGCCGCACCCTCGAACCGTTTCCCGTTAATTGTGCCTATTTGTCGTTTCGTTTAATTAATATTGCAATGAGAGTTCAGAGCCCGCTTGGAGTCCCGATTCACTTACTGCGTGGATATTAGTATTTACTTAGGCGTAGATAAGGAGCGACGAGGATTAATACGGGTTTCATTAATGCTATTAGAACTACAAGCTGCGCGGAGCAAATAAAATACTGTTGGGGCTTAGCATTATTCAGGGTGAGCCTCAATGTGGGATGTATATTATAGAACATTTAGGGCTTTATTCTTTGGTTACTTTTAGAAATGAGTCTATACCATAGATAGCAGTTCGATGACAAGACCAATTTGAAAGTCATTTGATGACCTAATTAATTATTATTATATTTTTTTGTATTTAATTTATTTTAAAATTTGTCAATAATGTGATGTAATAAGTTAATTTTAAATAAAAAAATATTTCACAAGACCGTTACCGAAGGTATTTGGTTGGATAAATTTTATAAATCTTTTTATAATCATTTGACATACATATAACATTTTGTTAAAAATAAAAACTATGAACTATGATAATTTATATTTCTCTATGCCTGTTCTATATACTACTTTAATTATAGTTACCTTATAGAATAAGATGTTTTTTTACTTATACTTGTACTAGCTGCGCCCCGCGGTTTCACCCGCTGTCCTGCAAGAATAGCGGAAAGCCGTTCAATTTTCTGGGGTAAAAAGTAATCTACATATTACCTAGGGCTTAAGCTACCTTCATACCAAATTTCGTCAAAATCTGTTTAGCTGTTAAATTGTTAAATCAAATTGTCATCCATACGTCCATTACATAGCTGTCATTTGCGCAAAGAGTATAATAAGTCGTTTTGTTATTCCAAGTCTGATTCTTTTTTGTTATACCTCGTTTTATAGTGACTGATGTTTTATGTCAATTCACACTTGAATGCTATCGAATTTATTTAATAGAAATAAATAGTACATATAATAGGAATAAATAGTATCCTATGTGCGTTTCCTGGCTCTAAGCTACCTCCTCACCAATTTTCAGCCATATCGGTAAAGCCGTTCTTGAGTTATAAGTAGTGTAACTAACACGACTTTCTTTTATATATATAGATTTCTTTACCACAAGCTTGAATGTGTGTATTAAAGATCCTTATTGCATGCGAGATTTTATCTCTAGCTGTTTTTGTTTATTTATTATTATACACAATGTACAATACAATGAACCAATGTAGCTTGAACAATACTTAACAGCACTTACTTTTGGGTGATTAACAAGGACAACCACCCAACCGTTTAAGTATTTTTATGTTCATCAAACATTGCAATTATAGGCACGCACAGGGAAAATATAAACTTCATACAAAAAGTACAGGGAGGGTTATAAGAAAGAATATGCTAAGCCGAAAAGGGCTCATCATGAACAAGAAAAAAAAAATTTAAGCTGTTCCATACATTTCGTCTAGTCAAGTGTCATTGTCATTTTTCTACGGAACAGTTTATTTCGCAAATTCCGGGATGGTCCCAAAAATGGTAAAAGTTGTTCATAATACTATGAGCCTTTTTCGGCTTCGCATACCCTGTCCTTTTAACCCTGTATGGCTTTCAGTGTTTATTTAAGCTTTTGCTATGCTATAGTCATGCTATAGCCCCATTCCGGTGCGCATTTAATGAGTATGGTTGCAGTTGCGGTGGCGTTATCGTTCTTCATTTGCTGGGCGCCGTTCCACGTGCAGAGACTGCTGGCCATCTACGGAAACACCATGGAGCAGCCCACTGACTCTTACTACATGGTAATTTTATTTTATTAACTACTGATCTACAACACCTTTATCTTACCTTATCTTTTGACCAATTTATACCGGCTTTTAAGGAAAATCTTTTCCTTAATCGGTATAATCGGTATAATTAGTACCCATGCTAAACTGAAAAAAGCTTATAGTACTCATCATTATGAATAACTTTTACTATGAGACCTGCCCGGAAATCGACAAAAAAAAATCAGCAGTTCCATAAAAAAATGTCAATGACGGCAAAAATGTTTGGAACAGCCGACTTTCAGGGTTGTCCTCATAGTAAAAGTTGTTTATAATGATGAGTTCTATGAGCCCTTTTCGGCTTAGCATACTATTTTCTTATAACTCTGTACATAACAGGGCAAACAACGTCTATAATTATTTAACACTAGCTGCAGCCGGCGGTTTCACCCGCTGTTTTTTTTACTTTTAAACCTTCCCTGTAAGAGCAAACAAAACAAAAAAAAAAACAACAAAACAGACCAAAAAGATCGGACCAATTTCTGAACACACCTATAAATATTTGACAACCAAGTGACACTATTTTTTATTTCTAAAAAGACAAAAGAGATCGGACATTCCGAGTTTCCCGTACCGAACATCAAATGTTTCACAGGTAGGAACAGTTTGTATTGAAAAATAAAATTGTCGATTTTAGTATTTTTCTTTACTTATTATTCATGTTTCTCACCGTTTAAACTTCCCTGAACTTTTACAAATATATCAAGATCAAAATTAGCGAAATCGGTCCAGCCGTTCCAGAGTTTTAGCGAGACTAACGAACAGCGATTCATTTTTATATGTATAAGAAGAAGAAGATTAAAACCGAAGTATAGTACTGTTACGTTCCAAATATCACTCGTCATCCATCTGACAAACACCTACGTCCCGTCGCTCCAAGAAGACGTTTGACAGCTGCCTTAAAATATTGTGAAAAGAATGAAAATGTGTTTCATCTAGCATTGTTAGATCATAGCATCTTTACTTATTTAACGTGCTGTTTGTTTGTGTCTTCAGGTGAAATCTTGCAACTGAATTTTGAACCGCGTCTCAATGTCTGCTTGAGCTAAAGTTAATTAATACTTGTGCTACTCCGATGACAATTACCTACTATTATATAAAAACTTTTAATTTTCGTTTAAAAATTCCTAGTAAAGGAGTTTACGGTTCAAAGTTTTCTTTTTACTATGTTATGGTATCTGTCAATTGAATTTTTGGAGCGACCGGATGTTATGGCCCAAAGTAATAGGAAGATTATACGTTACGAGTACAGTAGCGAGAGAGTAATTGGGCACAGTCGGCTGAGCAAACAGATCGTAATTCTAGTGACTGTCTCGCCTCGTCTAAATGTTTATACAAACCGAGTACTCGGCCGAGAGAGGGCAATGTCTCGCCAATGTACTCGTTACGTTTAATCAATCCATTAGTTGGGCTACGCTAAGAGAGCTACATAGCGTATCTCTGTGCGTCGTTTGGGTTAGAAATAGCGAGCCTAGATATTATATCCATTCGTAATTCAAAACAAATCAAGTTAGAGTTATGAGTGATAACAAATATCCACATGTATCTACAAACTATTTTTGATAACACGGGAATACTCATGTGAAAAATTACCACGTAACCACGTTAGTTTCCGTGTTAAAAAATATATTTTTATAACAAATATTCTTGTGACTATGAAGGTTAGGTATCCTTTATTACAAAATAATGATAATGTTTTAATTATTATTACGTTCACGAGTAAGTTTCTATGGTCTTTCTGGAAGTTTTGGCATAATCGCTGACTTTTTTTCTTACAAAATATAATAGAAAACCAAAATTGCCTAAGTAATCTGGTAGGATCTCAACTTTTCTGATAATTATGATTTATGACATTCGATCCTGAATATCTGAATAAGAAAGTTCGATGCCAAAACTTTGGCAAACGAATCCAAATAATGTAGGAATATTTTGGAATTTTAGCGGAAAATTATTTTAATTATTATAATAACAGGAAATTTGGGAAAGACATTTTCTGCCTACCTCATTCATCCACAGAACCATTTTTCTTGGTGAAAACTTACAGATTTCTGAAATTATATATCTTAAATGCTCTCAATTTTTGTCTCTTTATATCCAAAACAAGTGCATCCAAATCTGTCCGTGTGTGGATGACACAAAAATGAATACGTGAAACGCCTTATTTGATGCATCAGTGAGTTTTAGTTCCATCTGTAGATTCTTGAATCGAAAGCCAACTTGAGAAAAATTCACAGCAGTTCTCGACTTTCATAAAATTCAATTTACCAAGGTAAGTAGGTACAATGTTCCTGATTTCACCTTCACAGAATTCCGTAAGATACTTATATTCTTATTTTGTTTCGTTGACTTTTATATTGACACTTCTATTTATACTCGTAATAGAACCTTCCAAACATTTTTAATGAATTGGTTCAAATATTCATCGAAGCAAATAATTTAACATTAAGGAAAAGTGGAACGTATCTATTGTTATATTCTTAGAATTTTCCAGGAATATAGCTTAAATCGTCATCATGAAATACAAATTGAAATATCAAATATATTGAATGATTGAATCTGAACGTTTGTGAATTGAAAAAACGGAGCCGACTTTGACATGATTTAATAAGGAACCGGGACAACAGAAATTGGGTTTCATTGATGCGTGTAAATTTGACGACGCGATGGTAAATTAATCAAATTAAATGGTAAATTATTCAGCTCTACTGAGAAAAGCTTAAAATTTTCTCCAACAAACATTAAAGAAAATGCTAGCTACCTGTAGCTATGTACCGTAGAAGGCGTGACAAAGGCACGATAAAATTACAGCATCCGACAACTTTACGATAAGCACTCCAGCGGCACAGTTATGTATAAAAGCTTATATATCTGTGCTAGCGGCATAGTGTCTAGTATAATACCGTAAAGGCGTAACCACTACGCCGGTCTTTATACCTGTTTTGGGACCTATCTGATAAAGATGGAAAATAATACGTTATCTCAGGCTAGCTCCGACAATATTTACGAGAATTTTTACCGAAAACGTAAACAAAAACTTTTAAATAAGTAAGTGTGGTATTTATTTGGAGAAGTTTAAATTAGAGTTAGTGATTCGAATCCAGAACTGAACTGTTCGTGTTCTGAACATAATGGGAAAATAGTGCCTCCCTTTGAACTAACTAGGATAGTAGGTACGGTCTAAGAACAATCGTGTGAAATCGTGGGCAACGCAAAAGCTATAGAAGAAGCCTACGGCGAATAATATTTGTAATTGATGTGATTACCGGTTTCAGTTTCAGTTTGCCGGGTTTCTGTTAAGAACCCGTCCCTTCATATCCTTGCATTACCTTCAATGGTCGGTTTACAAAACCCGAAGGCAAAATCGAATCACGTAGGATTGGGAGCTCGATTTTATTTCTCGCAAAAACGCAAAGTTTCGGTAAATTCATTCTATGCCAACTAGTTTAACCTGACATCGGGGAACCGTATCCTATAAAAACTGCTGTAGTTAATTCTAAAGCCAGGTTGGGGGTAAAACCGGCTCCAAATTTATAAGGCTTTTCCAGAGTAAGAGGATAAAAGCGAGTACCACCGTAAGGCTCGTTACTTTACTTTCCCATAAAGTCTGTTTGCTGTAAGTCCGCTGTCCACCATAAATTGTTTCTTTATAGTTGTTCTGGGCCCGAAAAGTATGTGATATAAAAAGGTGGTTTTTACCTAAACTTTGATTTACATAAAGTGTTCATAAAATATGTATTTCGATTAAAATAAAAACTAATAGCATCATATCAATGTTACGACCTAGAGTCTAGGTCGTAAAATATCTCGTCTGTCTAGGTTCTAGAAACGAGATATTTTTTTTAAATAACTAGCTGGATCCCGCGATTTCACCCGCTAAACTGTTTTTTTTTTGCGATTTCCGGATTGGTTTCTTTTTAAAAATTGATCATGATGATGAGTTCTACTGGTCCTTTTCGGTTTAGCATACTATTTCCTTATAACTCTGTATATTAATTACGTAAGTACGTTTTATACACAGTCAAAACAGAATAATCAGTCTTACCTGGAGTAAAAGAGCGGTTTCAATTAATAGACGATATCTGCCGGATGCTATAGTTTATTTTATGACCATTGATCTGCTTATGACTTTTCATTTCCGTCCAACACATGTGAAATTTCAAACGTATTTATCTCGATCAAGATATATTCTACAGTTATTCTATTAATAGTTATTCGGTTTCTGCCTTGCAAGAATGAATGATAGCTTTGCTTTTCCTTCGCGTAGCGGTATTTTCCAATTACAACAAAAAGGCGGAGTCATTTTCAAGTCACGTAAGGAAGTTCAATTCCTCCATACACATTTTTCGTGGTGGAACTACAAAGTGCTAGATCAAGGTATTTTTATAGCAAATAAATCACGTTGTTTTATCCCGAGTGGGGAATAGTGGGATCGTCGGGCAGATGGAAGCCGATAAATTAAGCGATTTTAGCCACGAGCGTGAAAAACCCGTTTAAATACTCCAGATCAATACTGGATGTTGATACGAAATCATTTTATTAATACAGAAATATAGGGAAAAAGTATGCAAAGCCGAAAAGGGCTCATAGTACTCATCATTATGAACAACTTTTACTATGATATTGTAACTGTAAGCAGCCATGACTATTTTCTAAAATTGTAATTTTAGGACATGTTATTTAAGGACTCGGTTTGATGATGATAATTTTTTTTAAAGATTTTTGGTGGAAAACTACTACAAAAAACACAACTACTACGTTTTTACTTTACAAAAAAAGAAGCCAGATTTTTCCTTATACGATTCTTATGGCATATCAGACGCCTTCGGACAGTTAAAAACTTTGACTATAGAGCATTTATCTAGGCCATTGATGTAATGTTACACCTGATTTAGCCACTAAGGGATCGTCCATTAATCACGTGAGGCTTACGAGGGAGGGAGGGGTTCGGAAACATCACGAAATATCACAAGGGAGTGTAGAGAAATATCTCGTGTATTTAATTTTTCGGTAAATTCTGAAAATTTTAAAGACAAATTGTACCAAAAAATACTCGTGATATTGGTGGGGAAGAAGGTAATTTATAACTCCACTATGTATCATTAGGGGGGGATGAAAAAGTTGCTAAAAGACATCACGTGATTACTGAACGACCCTACACGGACTTTTATACAGGACGAATTATATTTTACCGAAATGGAAAATTAAATTAATTAAATTACGGGTGACAGGTACACATGTGGAACCTAATTTACGGCTTAATATTTTGCAAGTTTATAAAATTTTAAACTCTTTGTTTTGTTTAGTCTTAGTTTTTTTTTTCGATGATCAATAAAGATTTGTCCTATTTTAAATCAGGCTGTTTTTGTTTAATATTTTAGTTCAAAAAAATTATTAGAAAATAAATTATTTAAGTATAAAGTAACTTTGCTATCTGCCTATTTGTTACCATAAACTGCTGAATTAATTTTTTTGATAGACATTATCACTGTGTGGATAAAGTGAGAAGAAAACGGGGGAAATAGTGCGGAAGCTCGTACTTTTATGAGTTAAGGTTCTAAACTAGTCTATTTCCGCAGGCATACATCGTGCTGACGTACATATCCGGGGTCCTGTACTTCCTGTCGACCGCCATCAACCCCTTCCTCTACAACATCATGTCCAACAAATTCAGGAACGCTTTCAAGGTAAGCTGACATCAATTACAAAGGTAAATGTTCAATCAGGCTAATTTAACAGATATTGTTTTTTTAAGGGTTCCGTACCTCAAATGGAAAAAACGGAACGCTTATAGGATCACTTTGATGTCGTCTGTCTGTCTGTCAAGACCCTTGTTCTCAGGAACGCGCATCAAGCTGAAAATAATATCAAATACTCAAGTCTACAACTGTCCCTTAGAGCTGTGAATAAATCAAACTTCTAAGCCAACGCAATCAAAAGATACAGCCGTTTATGCCGCAAATTTTCGACACTCGCAAAGGAAACAAAGCCTACAGTGTACCTACTTCCCGTGAACTCAGAATCTTGAAATTTGGTACGAAGCGACATCTTATAGCACAGATTAAGGAAGAATTGTGAAATGAATATAAAATAAAAATACTATTATTTTTACTTATAAAACTACAGGTTTGTACGGAAGACTCGGTGCGTGAGTCCGACTCGCGCTTGGCCAGTTTTTTTTGTTTTGTGAACCACAATCTGGCTGGCTAAATTTCTGTAATTCTGGTGTGAATAATAAATCCATCTATCTACATTTGAAATTGGGAACACATGAATTTCGTTTACGACTGCTGGTTCCACTCGATATCACATTTTTGTTCTCGTGTGAAACGCGTATCGCATAATATGCGATATCTGTGCGAAAATTTCTTTGTAAGCCCTCGAGCGAAAACCAACAAACCAACCACCAAACAAATCATAAATAAGAGGAAATAAATAACAGATAGAAATAAAATAAATAAATAAATTTTATTTACTTTTTAAATAACAGTTAACGGGAGAGACTCAGCGACCGCATCAATTTAGAGATTCGGAACTGCAAACCGTAAAAAAGGCAAATGATTAAAACTCGTCGAACTGTAGCTAATTAGCCAATGCTTTTAGGCAGGCTTGGAAAAATCATTATTACCCTATATTTACAATCGTTTAGGATTTTAGGTGGATTGCAAAGGCAGACATTTTTAACTTTTATTAATTAATTAATGTAAATTGATCAAACATGATACCCATAGTTTTAAAAAAATATTTATTTAAACAGGAAACGGGTATACTTACTGACCTTAATAAGTGAAGCTACAGCTTTTCATAGATACCTATATATCAACTCATTGCACACCACACAATTATCAAGGAATATAAAAAAAGATTTGACAGTACCTACTTTTCATTTAGAAATGCAAGTTTGTCCTTAGTTTGACTCTGGTCCTAATTCAAAGGTATCGGAGTTTATGGGAACAGGAACGGCAGTTTCTACACTGTTACAAACAAGATGGACTCTAGAGTCTAAACTCAAACTTACTCTGCGTTTCTCCTTCAATACAATTTTCCATAGCGTCATGTTATATTTTCTCCAAAAGTAGAGCATATTGTACAGCAAAGTAATTCAATCATAGACATGGAATTGCTCCTACTTCCAGTATATTGTACAACAATCGACCGAAGCTTCGGAATATCGCATGGCAGTGAGTCAACAAGGCTTCATAGAAATCGAGATGTGTCGATACAGCGTAGGAAGTAGGTATAACTGTCGTTTGTAGACTTTTATTTGCTAAAAGTACTTACTGAGTACTTCTATTTGTGTCTGTGGTACGAGTACAGTGTTTGACATTTAAACATAGATTGCTATGAGTATCTGGCGTGGTAATTTTACCATGATTCCAGCCACGTTTGCCTCCAAGGAATTTAATATATTGGATTTCTAGATTGTTTTATTTTTAGTTTTCGAGAAAACTCTCAAGTCGTGAGAATTGAATGAGGTAGGCCTTTTTCTGGCAGTGTGACGCAACAGGCTAATATATTTCTTAAATGGAGGTTTGTGTTCTATTTAAAATTAATTTTGAGTAGTTCTATACTTTAATTTGCTTTTTTATTATTAGACTAGCTTCCGCCCACGGCTTCGCCCGCGTGGACTATACCTCGGGAACCGATAATTTTTCTGGGATGAAATCAATTTATCACTATTTTTTGAGAGCATATAAAAAGTGTCATACAATGAAAGCATGGGACCCCAAAAACCCCCGGATGCAATAAGTCAGCACCCTCTAATCATTTTAAAAAATGGCGGCCATTTTGAATCATTTTGATTTTCGCCACCACCATTAAGTAGCCCTTGCTAACTCCTATGACATTTAGTCAAACACCCACCCATTTTCAACCGTTTCGGAGATATAGACCCTCAAAGTTTGTATGGCGACCATGTTTTTGAGGCGGCTATGTTATTTTTAATGGCTCCAAAAAGGTCAGAAGTTTTGATGACTTTTTAGTATCAGCGCTTTGGCAAAAATCTTTATAGTTTTTGAGATAATTAGCAGTTCCACCTTGAAGATGTGACTTTTCGAAGGTTTTGGATTTTTTCCGGATGTTGTTTACCCGCCTTAGGTTTAGTACATCTGTAAAGTTTCATTGAGTTAGCATCAAAACAAATTCTTTCTCCGTACTATCTTTACCACGCCATTTCTCCCCCACTGAGGTTGATTTTCTAAAAATGGTGAAATAGGTGTTCGTTATTTTTTTAAGCTTCGTATATTTTAAAGTTAAAGTTGTGTTAAAGTTTCAATACCGTGGCGTCAAAAACAATGCTTCTCCATACTAACTTTAACACCCTATTTCACCCCTTTAGAGGTTGAATTTCAAAAAATCCTTTCTTGGTACACCTTTACTCACAAGACAAACACACCCTCCATATTTCAAATTTCTACGACCAGCGGTTTAGCCTGTGCGTTGTCTGTCAGTGAGTCATTACAATTCTCTCTCCGTAATATATGTACCACGCCATTTCACCCCTTTATGGGTTGATTTTCCAAAAATAATGAAACAGGTATCTAATATTTTTTTAGCTTAGTACAATTGCAAAGTCAAATAATCGTAGTATTAGGAAAAAAATATTTTTATACAAACTTCAACACTGCGTTTAACCCCTTTAGGGGTTGATTTTCAAAAAACAAATAAATAAGTGTCTATTATTTTTTTTGTTTAGTATATTTGCAAAGTTTCGTAACCACAGCATAAAAAGAAATTCTTCATACAAACTTCATTGCTCCGTTTCACCCCTTTAGGGGTTGATTTTTGAAAAATGATGAAATAGGGGTCGATTATTTTTTTAACGTTAGTATATTCGCAAAGTTTGATAATCGTAGCATTAAGAAAAATATTTTTTTCATACAAACTTAAACACCCCTTTTCACCCCCTTAGGGGTTGGATTGAGAAAATTCCTTTCTTAGTGTAAGTCTGCTTTTTAGTATAAAACTTTTGTCCAAATTTGACGTTTGTAGCTTAAGCGGTTTAGGCTGTGCGTTGATCTGTTGATGTTGATGCGTTGATTCAACACTCTGTTTAACCCTTTCAGGGGTGGATTTTCAAAAAATATTGAAACAGCTATCTAATATTTTTTTTAGCTTAGTACAATTGCCAAGTCAAATAATCGTAGTATTAGGAAAAAAATATTTTTATACAAACTTCAACACTCCGTTTAACCCCTTTAGGGGTTGATTTTCAAAAAACAAAAAAATAAGTGTCAATTATTTTTTTAGCTTAGTATATTTGCAAAGTTTCGTAACCACAGCATCAAAAAAAAATTCTTCATACAAACTTCAATACTCTGTTTCACCCCTTTAGGGGTTTATTTTCAAAAAAAAAAAAATAAGTGTCTATTATTTTTTTTAGCTTAGTATATTTGCAAAGTTTCGTAACCACAGCATCAAAAAAAAATTCTTCATACAAACTTCATTGCTCCGTTTCACCCCTTTAGGGGTTGATTTTTGAAAAATGATGAAATAGGGGTCGATTATTTTTTTAACGTTAGTATATTCGCAAAGTTTGATAATCGTAGCATTAAGAAAAATATTTTTTTTTTACAAACTTAAACACCCCTTTTCACCCCCTTAGGGGTTGAATTGAGAAAATTCCTTTCTTAGTGTGAGTCCGCTTTTTAGTATAAAACTTTTGTCCAAATTTGACGTTTGTAGCTTAAGCGGTTTCGGCTGTGCGTTGATCTGTTGATGTTGATGCGTTGATTCAACACTCTGTTTAACCCTTTCAGGGGTGGATTTTCAAAAAATAATGAAACAGCTATCTAATATTTTTTTTAGCTTAGTACAATTGCCAAGTCAAATAATCGTAGTATTAGGAAAAAAATATTTTTATACAAACTTCAACACTCCGTTTAACCCCTTTAGGGGTTGATTTTCAAAAAACAAAAAAATAAGTGTCAATTATTTTTTTAGCTTAGTATATTTGCAAAGTTTCGTAACCACAGCATCAAAAAAAAATTCTTCATACAAACTTCATTGCTCCGTTTCACCCCTTTAGGGGTTGATTTTTGAAAAATGATGAAATAGGGGTCGATTATTTTTTTAACGTTAGTATATTCGCAAAGTTTGATAATCGTAGCATTAAGAAAAATATTTTTTTCATACAAACTTAAACACCCCTTTTCACCCCCTTAGGGGTTGAATTGAGAAAATTCCTTTCTTAGTGTGAGTCCGCTTTTTAGTATAAAACTTTTGTCCAAATTTGACGTTTGTAGCTTAAGCGGTTTAGGCTGTGCGTTGATCTGTTGATGTTGATGCGTTGATTCAACACTCTGTTTAACCCTTTCAGGGGTGGATTTTCAAAAAATAATGAAACAGGTATCTAATATTTTTTTTAGCTTATTACAATAGCAAAGTTAAATAATCGAAGTATTAGGAAAAAAATAATTTTATACAAACTTCAACACTCCGTTTAACCCCTTTAGGGGTTGATTTTCAGAAAACAAAAAAATAAGTGTCAATTATTTTTTTTAGCTTAGTATATCTGCAAAGTTTCGTAGCCACAGTATCAAAAAAAAAATCTCCATACAAACTTCAATACTCCGTTTCACCCCTTTAGAGGTTGATTTTCAAAAAACAAAAAAATAAGTGTCAATTATTTTCTTAAGCTTAGTATATTTGCAAAGTTTCATAACCACAGCATTAAAAAAAAAATCTTCATACAAACTTTATTGCTCCGTTTCACCCCTTTAGGGGTTGATTTTTAAAAAATGTTGAAATAGGTGTCAATTATTTTTTTAACTTTAGTATATTCGCAAAGTTTGATAATCGTAGCATAAAGAAAAAAAAAATTTTCATACAAACTTAAACACCCCTTTTCACCCTCTTAAGGGTTGAATTGGGCAAATTCCTTTCTTAGTGTGCGTCCGCTTTTTGATATAAAACTTTTGTCCAAATTTCACGTTTGTAGCTTAAGCGGTTTAGGCTGTGCGTTGATCTGTCAGTCAGTCACGACCTTCACTTTTATATATATTGATTGCACATAAAAAAAAATCGTTTCAATTTCAATGTTTACTTTTAAATCCACACGCAATCCTAAAAAAATGAAAATACTTTAGATATAACTAGCTGACTCGACAGACGTTGTCCTGTCAAAAGCCATTGCGTAACTATAGCAACCGTAGTATGTTGATGCTAACTTGTCAATTTATAGTAAAAATTATCAGTATATATATAATTTGCAATAAATTAAAATTGCGACTATAATTTGAGATTTAAACTATCCTATCTCTCAGGTTGGATCGAACTGCACATGGTGTGCGAATTTTATTATAGGAGTCCATTGAGGACAAACATTGTGACACGAGATTTATATATATTAAGAAGATTGTAACTTGGCTAGGCTGAACCTTCCTATAAAGTCTGCTTAAAGTAGCTGAAGTTCATCCCAAAATACTCCGAATCAAACCCTTTCACACGCAAAATTGCTATGAATTACATGGCGCTGTTTGGAAGTTTCCGTGGATATCCGGTGCGGGAAAATAGGGTTCGGCTCTCCGAGCAGATAATGAAGTTTACCAAGTATTTTTCCTTATCGAATTATATTAATGTTGAAAGTTTCTTCGATCCAGGACAAAACAAACTGACAATAAAGTAATAAACATAATATTTAATGAGCCAAATCAGGGTAACTGCGTTTCCAGTGAGCCTTCTATTCTGGATAATGGCCGTGATGACTATGAGATCGTACTTACTTACTCTTTTATTTTTCTGGAGCTGTTAATAAAAACTGTGTCTTGGATGCCTTGAGATAGAGCCTAGTGAGCACCTTTTTAAAAGCTTTTACTTAACTTTCAATGTATGCTTGTACTCGTAACTATGTTTGTTCGGGTGGAATCTTACAACTCAAGTTTGAACCACTTCCCGATATCCGATTGAGCTGAAATTTGGTATACCTACGTGTCCTACGTGTGTAACTCCGACGACAATACAATAACAGCTAATTAAAAAAAATATTTTTTAAAATCAACTTATTTTTAATTGCTATATTGCTATAATTTCAACCGTAACTGTTCCACTTCAGGGTAAAAGGCAACTTTCCTTCTTCCATTTCTTGGTATTGAGAGCTATTATTGCTGCTTTTGCAGTTGTCATTTATGCTTGTGTTGGCATCACTATTTTGCTGTTAGCAATAATAATAAAGCAATTTTACATTATTGACACACCGAGTTAAGATTGTACGTAAATAAAATCATTAATTGTTATCAAAGTATACATTTGATCAATAATCATGTTTCACTAACTGAACTTTATTTTTTATACAACTATGAGTAGCAACCTGCCCCGGCTTCGCACGGATATAAAATAAAGTCTGATACTCGGTGATAGTGTAGCTTTCCAACGGTGAAAGAATGTTTCAAATCGGTCGAGTAGTTTCGGAGCCTATTCAATGCAAACAAACAAACAATAAATTTTTTCCTCTTAATAATATCAGTGTAGAAGTAACGAGAAATGCGTAAGAAGGATGTAACTGCATTTCCATTTTCCATCGCTTGTAGCTTATTTTTGTAAATGTTAGCGCCTTTGTTGGCTTCGAACCTTTAGATATGTGTCTTACGCCTCATATCACTTGTAAATTGGCGCTTTCCTTGCGTATACATTCTCAAGGGACAGATTTAGGCTCATGCGTTGCTATTCTGGAAATTGGCTGGCTTTCATATAAGCCTGTATGCAAAATACAGTATTGCCGTATAAGTTGTAAAAATTTTATCCGTCTTTTAGGAATGATTTAAGAAAGTCATGTTAGTATAGCGTGATACAGATGCTTCTGTCTAATACATAACAAATAATGATGAATTCACTTAAAGTCGGTGACAACTATCATAAACTGGTGCTAATCATCGAACGTTTTGGTGATATCAGTACCTATGCTCCGTACTTTAAGTGAATTCAGCGGAATTTAGATGGCCATTTTTCTCAGTGTAATACCTCATTTCAATTTCTATATAAAATATTTTTATTTATTAAGAAATCTTTTGAATTTAACAATTCATAATTACTTAAGTACAATATTTATTAAGAGATTGGATAGACTTAACAGCGATCTTGTTTATGTCTTGTTAGGGTTCTGAACCTCTTTCGGGGAAGAACCCTTAACGAGACTGCGGTGTCTGTCTGTATGACATAGCCAATTATCTCAGGAACTATAAAAGCTAGATCTATAACATGACGCTAGATGATGTCAACCACTACAATTCGTATATGAAAAACATGCTGACAAATGGGTGTTTACCTAAAAATTGGGTCCTGAAATGGGGGCTTAAAATTTTAAAGCCATGCAATGTGGTCATGTGGTAAAAGGTAGGTGGATGGTGATGAGGTATTAATTTGGACATTACTAAACTTTTTTTTTAACTTGCATAGATTTTTTTTAAATTTCAAAATCTGTCAAAATATGACCGCACCCTCTCGAAAAGAAACTGAATTAATTTAAGTATTTAGGCGATTACGTGAACTACGAGTAGATAGGAAAACTGTAGCGAAGTTTTTAGTTTTTCTAAAAATTACAAAATATGAAAAAAAGGGCCTTGCTTCAATGGCTTGATCATATCTTGATCTCAGTTCCGTAATTTGTATCTTATCGTACCGATTTGTGATTTGTGTTGTCTTAGATGCGATTTTGGTTTCCGCGCTCCTTTAATGTACGATAGTTCAGAACCCTTAACATGCGAGTCTATCGCTTTGGCAGATTTATTTGTTTAATACTTTACTATTAAAATACACATCTAATTCAGTTATGGTAATTTACAAACAACTTAGAATATCCTGTGACAAAATGATTAGGTAAGTACAATTATTATTCTTGAGCTAAGAGCTCGATTTCACAGAATGGTTCAAGTTTTCGACTTCAAATAAGGATAACTTTTCGGAAGCACTTCTATTTAAATGCGTGGAGAAAAGACCTTTTTATGAGAAAAAAGGGCGAATATGAAGAGTTCAGAATAATTTGAAGTCAGATAATATATTCAACGAATAATTTGATACGTCATCTCTTCATTGTGTGAGAATAATGTTATTTTAAATTTACGCTTTTAAGATAAAACTAAATATGAACATTGTTTTCAAACTTTGCCACTTTCTTTTGTTCAATTTAGATACCTTTTAATTCAAGAATAGTAGTTGTTTTTTCTTATGGACCGGGTGCAATGGCTTGTTGTTTTATAAATAAGTATAACAGATCGAGAGGGCATCGTTTGTAACCATATCTAACCAAGTATGAGAAGAACACTCCTATGTGAAGAAGGCATTTGTTTTAATATCTGAATCTTTGTATCATAAACGAATACTTATACCTAAAGCAAGTGCCTGCAATAAAATACAAGTTTTACAGATAAAGGGTGGGTGGTGTTGAACCAAAATGTGAAGCACTTTAATAACTTTCAGAGAGCACATGGCCCGCCTCAAATATATACGACCTCCAAAAGGTAATACTTAACGAGGTAAGCGATATCGACGATGCAAATTTTTGCGAGACATTCATTCACTTGAAAAATTGACAGTTATAAATCTTGAAGATGCCGCAGGTAGATAAATGTACGGCGGTAAGGAATATGTCAAATAAGTCATGTCAATATAAACTGAATGAAGTACTAAGGGTCGCGTGCCGATCTTTATTACGTAAATAGTTACGTAATAGAGGGATCCACGCATTTTTCTGGGTAAACGGCAGCTCGGTTTTTGGCTATATTATATAATAGGTATACTGGCGTGGTGATGATGAAAAGTAGCCTATGTGTTAATAATAATAATAATAATCATTTATTTCAGACCAGGTCCATATTACACACATATCAGTTCCAACAAATACAAAATAAAAATTAAAACATTAAAAAAATAAAAGCGAATATTTGGATTGGTACATGTCAATTATAAAATTAAGGAAATAAAGTAAGTTAATACAGAGCATAAGCTACCTTTATTTATATTCCAAACTTTATCAAATGGGCTTAGTGGTTGCTCAGATATGTGGTAACAAACTTTCTCACACACACAAGTTTTTGCATTTACGATATTAGTAGGATAGGATGTGTACTTCCTTTTCAATTTTATGTTTCTTTTATATAAGTAACTATTGTTTGTTTGTATCATGTAGGTATCTATTTTTGCCATAAATAAGCTATTCTGTAGTTTCTGTACCTTACGTTAATCCAGTTTATGAGCCACTTCCGTAGCGGTATAGTTTAAATCTGTTTAGTTGTTAGTTGTTCCTAAAATTGAGTGGGAACAAATACTCATTACATTCACATTGACTCGTGTGATTACCGATCACGCAACATTACTTATTAGGTAGGTGTGTACTAAATTTAATGCTAACATCAAATTTTACCTTTAACCGGCAGAATATGACGCGCGATAATAGTTAGATTACGTCATTCGCTAACAATTTGGGATGCTGTGCCAACCTCGTAGTATTTAATCTAGTTTCATAGATTTTTGGGTATATAAACCATAATTCCTATATTTAGTAGGTTTACTGGGTATCTATAGCAGAATTAGTGACGAAAGATCGCGAAAAGGGAGAATTTTAGTGCTCGTAAAGGTATTGGAACGGCGCGTGTTTCATAGCTTTCTTTTAACGATTCGTCACCTTGACAGCGGGATGTCAAACAAAATGATTCAAGGTCGCAGAAGGATATAAACGAACTGACCTATATTCTGTAGATATATGTTTATTATGTATACGGCCATTGAATAGCTATTTTGCTGTGGCGTAAAAAACTATTGACCACTCTGTTTTATGCTCACTTGCTAGATTGCCATTGCATGGCGACAACGAAAATATCTTTTATCGCCTCAGATTGACTATATAAATAAGTTCGTTTAGACCTTGGGCCGACCCTAATGGCTGTGTTTTAGAGTCTTTTACACTTATAACTTCAGCAATACCAAAATTTTGTTATTCATTAGTTTAGTTATGAATCCTTAACGTAATCAATATTTGCATGTTTTTTTTTATTTAATGAATAAATCCGCATTTGTTCACCCACCACCAACTCACCTGTTTTTAAGCGACGATGACGATATATAGGTCAAAAGTTAGTTCGTCTGAGAGGTTGCTATACAATTTACATACATATATATTTAAATTTCAAAGCATTTTCATAGAGATGACCAGTTTTAAAAACTATACTAGGCTTTAAAATTGTACAGTTCTTAGACAAAAATACAAGTTTGAATTTTGTATATGAAAGTCGAATAGCCGACGTATGTCGTCCAGTGTACAAACAACCTTTTAATAAAGCACCAGGTTTTAGCAATCACATTTTGGCCCGCATTTATTTTGACATAATACATATATATATACATACTAGCTGACCCCCGGCGGTTTCACCCGCTGTTTTTTTTATTTTTATTTTTAAACCTTCCCTGTATTGGAGCAAACAAAACAAAAAAAAAACCAACAAAACAGACCAAAAAGATCGGACCAATTTCTGAACACACCTATAAATATTTGACAACCAAGTGACACTATTTTTTATTTCTAAAAAGACAAAAGAGATCGGACATTCCGAGTTTCCCGTACCGAAAATCAAATGTTTCACAGGTAGGAACAGTTTGTATTGAAAAATAAAATTGTCGATTTTAGTATTTTTCTTTACTTATTATTCATGTTTATCACCGTTTAAACCTTCCCTGAACTTTTACAAATATTTCAAGATCAAAATTAGCGAAATCGGTCCAGCCGTTCCAGAGTTTTAGCGAGACTAATGAACAGCGATTTATTTTTATATATAAGAGATTAAAGATTATGGTATATTATACATACACGTGCTTGATTCTAAAATGTCATTCGTTGAACTTTTAATTTATCCACGACCATGAAGTTGTATAATTTTAATCAAATGCTTACACAATGCAGTCGTTTTATTTGCATCATTAAAGTAGGAGAGGTGGACATACCAGTTGGATTACATTTTTGTTGTAATTCTATATAGAAAGATGCTTTTAGACATTTGCGATATACGATTTAAATTGTGTCTTTCTTCAGTGGATATACGAGGGAATCAAACGCTAGTGGAAAGAGAGTAGGTCTAGCTCTCGGAAATAGATCTCGATTCTGATTCAAATTTAGAAATATTTATTGAACAACTGATACATTGCAATTTATAAGCTAGATGTTAGTGCATTAATTGAAATGTTCAGTTTACCCACATCTAGTGCTACGTTGTCACTGTTGGTGCCGCCTTTATTAATATTAAACCAAAGAAAGTTTATTATACCATGTAAAGGAGTCCATTAAAAGTCACACACTATCATAATCATACAACCTTTGAAACCCTTACGTCACATTGAGAAATCCATAGTTTCATGAAAACGTAAATGAAAATACAGTTGAGAACTGTCGGCTTTACTGCTTGGTTCCACAAGTGGCTCCAAGCAGAGTAGTGGGTGTGTGGGTGCAGTAGTGGGTGGTTGTCAAGTACACGTGTCTCCACCCTCCATGGGTGGATATAGGGTAATATAAGGTTGATTTCACAATCCGCCACTGTGTTCGTGAGTACAGAAGTTAAACTTTACAATAAGCGCGCTCAAGCAACGCACATACACACACTGAGAAAAAAATCACCTAAAGTACGGAGCATACTGCCAATCACCAAAAAGTACGATGATTAGCATCAGTTTTTACGGTGACAACTATCATAATATATGGTTCTCACCCTAAAAACTGGTGCTAATCATGGTACTTTTTGGAGATTGTGAAGTGAAGACACCTAGATTATATCCCGATAGATATAATCTAGGTGTCTTCAAGTCGCGAGTGCATCAGTTTAGGCAAGCGTGCTCCATCGTAGACCGCATCGTTGCTTGCTATAAGGCGAAATGGCGGCCAAATGCAAATTTCGAAATTAAAAACAGTCGGCAGTGCACTCGTGCGGCCGTTTATAAGAGACTCGCGTCCATGAGCGATGTCTATGTGTGCGTTGGTAGTACAAGTTCATACATGAGCTTTACTTCTGTAGTCTGAATGTTTTGTGGTTTAGATTCCTTCTGTGAATGTCTTCCACTCGCCATGATTGATGTTGAATAAGGCCATTTACGTTTGACACAGTCTGTAATTTTACCACAACTCACTTTATTTACTATTACGGAACTGAATTACTTCTATTTATGGTGCATTTAATTTTACGTAAAAAAGATTTACCATATCAAAAATAAGTCATAAAACCACCATGGCCTGTGTTATTCTATTTAGTCATAGTTTTTTTCTTGTAATTTGTTTGATCTGCAATAAAACTATATTCTATTCTATGATTAAATAAGTTAAACGGTTTTATAAAACAATAAAAAAATAAAAATAAAATGTACTAAAAACCAAAAAATAATAAAATAGATACAGTCGTGGGAATTATAAACATATGCATAGACTAGACTAAAATAAAACCGTGGGGCAAGAAAACCATGGGACGTGCCCCACGGTTTTATTTTAGTCTAGTCTTTTAGTACATTTTTTTTTATATTTTTATTGTTTTATAAAACCGTTTAACTTAAATTTTTTTTTACATATTTTTATTTTCTAGTTTTTAGTTTTTATTTTATATAGTACATTGTATTATACTGGTTGAGCACTTTCATTTAATACCCATATTGATGGGATCGATAAAACCTACGTTATCCGCCATTTTGTGGCGGCCGCCATCTTGTATTGCAATTTTTTATAGTATATTGTATTCTGCTTGTTGAGCCCTTTCATTTGATACCCATATTGATGGGATCGATAAAACCTACGTTATCCGCCATTTTGTAGCGGCCGCCATCTTGAATTTCAATTTTTTATAATATATTGTATTCTGCTTGTTGAGCCCTTTCATTTGATACCCATATTGATGGGATTGATAAAACCTACGTTATCCGCCATTTTGTAGCGGCGGCCATCTTGAATTTATAATGATAATAAATAAACATAATTGTATTGTCACCAAAATCCAAAGTGTATACAAAATTTCAGATTAATCGGTTGACAGGAAGAGGGTGAAATTTGAATTACTAAATTTGACCCAAGAAACAAACGGGGTGAGCTAAATAAAACCGTTAAAAAAAAGAAAACGTGAGCTAAATAAAACCGTTTAAAAACACCTCGGTTCTTGATATTTCCTTCTTATTGAGAATTTTCCGTCGTAGGTCGAGAGTTAGAAAGAGAGCGTAGCTTCCTACAAGTTCGGGTTGAACTTATGTAAGGAACTTCGTTCTCGAATTACGTTCACGAACCAATAAGGTAGATGCACAATACTAATTGCTTGTCACATGCCTGCTGCCGGCCGTGTTAGCCTTGTTGAGAGCTAGGACAAGTACATACGATAGGACTGAAGTTCAAATATAAACTAGTAGTTCTGCGAACGGCATCGCGAGATTTTTTTGCCAAAATCAGTCTTTTATCTTGGTAACCTCTTTTTTTTACTCATATTCGGAATTCTTGCTAAGAATTAGATACTTACTAAATATTTCTACGAAATTTTATCAAAATACGCAACAATTTCCCCCCTTTTTGATGGAAATACCCCCCCCCCCCAATCAAAAAATGCCGACGAAAGAAATTAAAAAAATCGTAAATTCAAAAAATGTAAAATTTCGCCTGTTGTTGCAGAGACGCTTCGCTCGCTCGGTCAGCAAGCAGCAGAAAACTGAACTGAAAACGGGTCTAGCTACATTCTCTGTTTTGCATATAAATACAAAGTCAAGCGCATCCGTACACAGTTCACGAATTATGCAAAATATCAGTAAATGGAATACCTTACATAGTTACAAGCGTCGAAGATTACCGCTAATATGCACTGTTCAGATAGTGTGCACTGAGCGTGAGTACTAGAGGTCTAACTGCCAGGTGGCCGTGAAGGCAATTCGGGCGCCGACTAAGCAATTAGGCCAGCAATTCCCAGTTGCAGTCATTTTGCATAGCAAATACCATTTGCAGCTTCGCAATACATGAGCCTTACAATTTGCAGAAATCTGTTCCTGACATTTTAGATTTGACTTAGTGCTTTAGTTTTGTCTAAGAAATGATAAACAAATCATTTTGATTTGATTGATTGCTTACAACAAACAAAGAAACGGAATGGCTTGGCTCTAGGTCAATGCTGTTCTCTTGAAAAACCTTATAGTAGATATATGTGACTTGTGTCAGAAAAAAAAAGACTTCGAAATGTTTTTTTGTTGTTATTATTTGATGGTTACTGTGGAAAATCCGAACACGTTATATCTCCTGTGTATACCACTAGATGTAAACCCTTCAATGTATAATAATTCTGAAAAAATGCAGGGTTATACAGAAAGGGTACGCTTAGCCAAAAAAGGCTTATAATACTCATCATTATGAACAACTTTTACCATAGGACCAACCCGGAATTCGTGAAAAAAAAATGTCAATGACACTCGACAAAATGTACCTATAGAAGAGCTGATTTGTTTTTCGCGAATTCGGAGTTGGTCTCATAGTAAAAGTTGTTCATAATGATGAGTATTATGAGCCCTTTTCGGCTTAGCATACCTTTTCTGTATAACCCTGTAAATCTACTTATTTATTTTAAAGATTAGATCACGTTTTGCATAAGAGGTAACATACTCGTATAGTGCAGACAAAGACTTTAATACGGCTTTGGAATTGGAAGGAAATCTTTAGATTGATGAATCAATTTCTGTTTTCGCGCATGTTGGATATTTGTGGAGAATGCCAAAATACCGTGCTCTGTGATTCATCAAAGTCATACCAGCTCAATAATAAACGGCGTAATCCAGTTTCAGCTAAGTACTGAATACGTAACGTTTCGTCATTTCAATAACTAGATAGATAACTTCTTTCTCACCAACTAAAAAGCAAAGTTGAAAAGATAATACAGATTTGTATAAATATATGAATAGGTAGCATAGGTAGAAAAAAATGTAGGTAGGTAATAGCTTATTACTTATGCAAATAATTATTGAACAAATTGGAATCTGGAATTGGAACGGATAACTTTCCAATTATATTATCAATGATTAAAATCATAAAGGAGCCGCTTGTTTTCCCGACGTCAACGCAACCGTTCCGGGGCACGCATACCTACTCACATAGCGATTGAAGCCCCTGGAATAAGATTAAATAAGTTAATTTTTATAATACATACGTACTAGCTGTTCCCTGCCACGCTTCGCAGTGGAAAAAAAAAATTAAATAAAAATAGACAAAAACAATCCTTGATGCGTATCATACGAGTATATCATGCTATCAGCTCGATCGGTGCAGAACTTTTTGAGTTTTTGAAGCGTACACAAACCAACATAACATTTTTATTATATAAGATTTTTAAAAACATGCCTTTCTTTCACCTTTATTGTAGTTACACACGTAGGTATGTCAAATTTCAGCGCAATCGGACATCGAGGAGTGGTTCAAAATTGAGTTGCGAGATTCCACATACATGCATTGCTTAGCATTTCCTTATTTTCGTCGCTTACTATCAGGCGAGTTGGTGGTAGAACGAGGACTTATTCACGTTAAAAAAAATGTTGCAAGTTAAAAATAAAAAGAAGAAAAATGAACAGTCGTCAATAATCGTTATTTGTTGGCAGATGACGTTAGCTGCGTGCTGCCGGCGCGGCAGGCCCGGTCTGGGGCGGACGTACAGCGCCCTCCTGGCGTCCCAGCGCCAGCGCGCCGCCCTCACCGCCTCCGACCGCACCCGGGGCCCGCGCCGCCTGCGCCGCCTCTCCACGGCCACTACACATCTGTTCGATCCTCCGCCTAGAGCGCAGGTGAGGTTAGGCCCCACACTTGTTGTATTTGGTGATGGGCAGCTTTATTGCATAAAACCAACAAAAAATTGGTATCTGTAAAGTTGGTTAACGGACGATAGTTTAACGTGACAACGTCATAACAAAACATTGATGAAATTATTGCATACTTTTGTCGCTCCGATCGTGACGTCACAATAAGAGTAACGGGACACATAACGGGACACTTTTTCGTGAGTGCACCCGGCGTTCATCGATTTATTAGACGTTGTCACGTCAATAAAAGTAACTAAATTTGTTGGCGCCGCGTCCCATATTGTGTCTAGGCATTGGAAACTAAGAGGCGCCATTTTTTACAACTTGAGCTGTTCATGCCAGGCATCAAATTAAAGTATTTAGCCACTTCATCCTTTTCTATATTCGGGACGGCCGACGAGCCTTTGTGGCAGTCCCACGTAAACCTTAAAAAATTAAATACAGTCTAAAACAGTTACAGCCTACCATGTTTGAGCATAAAGGTTTCTTGCGCACGATGCAAGTAAACTAAGGCGCAAGTGCAACAAAGGTTTATTATTTTCAAGTTGCGTAATTACTTATACATTTTACATTATCCAATTTTCATTGTTATTCGTAGTTAAACTATATTAATTCTATGTCTATAATAAAATCATTATTTCACAAGTGTGAGTTGTTTGTACCTACATTGTTAAAATACCAAAGATTTTGTAATTATTAAGATTCTGAATTCAACTTGTAATATATGTATTTCATATTAATTTAAAATATGAAAGTTTTTATTTATTAACCAAGATAAGTCGAAGCTAAGTTTGAGGCCAGACATTTTAGAAAAGAAAATTGAAGACGAGACGTTTTGTCAGGGGTAGTACGGAAAGATTCGTAGCTACTTTTCATCAACATCACTGCGCGATTGAAACCGCAACTTTTAATTGCTTTGAAAATTTAACTATTTAATACATGCAATTGTTTTTTATGAGCATTAATTCATGCGTGCGC
Organism: Alcis repandata; assembly: GCA_949125135.1. Classification (NCBI taxonomy): domain Eukaryota; kingdom Metazoa; phylum Arthropoda; class Insecta; order Lepidoptera; family Geometridae; genus Alcis; species Alcis repandata. The sequence goes on along the minus strand of OX421228.1, from coordinate 11,004,523 downwards.
ATAAGCGTGAGGTCAGTTTTAGTGAGGTCATTTGCACATTTTCAACGCAAATTTTATAGAATTTACATAAAGTGCGGAAATTATTTCCGAGTTATTAAATTTTAAGTAGGTAGCGAAAAGTATCAGTAACATTTTTTGTTTTTTTAATCAATTAATTATTAATTTATTATTAATTAATTTTATTAATCAATTTTTTTTAATCAAAACGAATTCTTGTTCAACGAATCCAGTTTTTACTCCTATTCACAAGTTTTTTATTTGTCCAGCAACGCAATTCTTTAGGCCTAAAACTTAAAGTCAGGGGATATCGAAAAAATCTAAGATAAGCAAATTTCCTGCAAACATTTTTGGAATATTCAAGCCTAAAACAATAATTCACGACAAAATATGGGCCAACTACGAGTGCTCGTGATCGGTGCTAGGATTTCAGTTAGAATTTATTGCGCGCCCAAGTAAATTTTTAGCTACGCGGTTTTCATTTGCGAATATCGATTAAATCAACAATCGGGTCAAATTCGAATTTGAACTTACCGATTTACTCGTAGAGTTAGTGTGAGTGAGTGTGGGTCACGCTTTCAAGAGTGAAACATATTATTACAAGCTACCTGGAATAGTTACCATGAGAATATTGTATCTACTTGTACCTTTAAAATACAGGTTCTGTCTTGAAGATGCTGCAAATAATCGCCTCAGCATCTTGTCTACTGCAGCCACTGCAGAACATAATATGCAAATGTCTCATAATATGCAAATTCTTGAAAAGTGAATAAATTAAATATTGCATTTTTTGATAAATAGGTATTTCTGCAGGATAAGAAAGAAAAAACATAAACTTAAGAAATAGTCAGGACGAGGGTTCGTTACCATAAGGTAAGGAAGCCCTTATAGGGAGGGTGACTGCAGTCTGTGTAAGTAGGTATTTGTGAATGTCACAGTGATTTTTTCATAGAAGGGATATATTTTCAGAAATGGACTTCATATGTAGCGGTAGATACATATGAGAATGCAATAAAAATCTGTATTTTTGATTGAATAAACTAATATTATTTAAAAAATATTAATGGTTTAATATCCTTAAATATGTACGGAACCTCCGACAAACAAATTTTACTCGCATTTTAGCATTATTTACTAATCAGTCCGATCTAAACCTCCAGCCGACTAAGTTTATCAACTTTGTGTACAAACAAAGTCAATTTACATGAAGTTGCGATAATTATTTTAAATTAGGGTCGTAATAGCCACTACACCCTTGAGTTGTTTTGGAACCTAATTAACAGATACTGTAGGTAGGTAATCTTCTCTCGTTTCATTATATAAAATACAAAAGAAGGTCTACCTTTTACCTACCAAAGTAAGAGCAAGCAAACAACTTATTTGAAAGGTTGCATTTTCTATTAGGCTTTCGTACAAAATTTTAGTTTCATTATTAAGCCGATCCTGCACACCTACAAAAGTTGGTCGCATAAAGGTTTCACGGAACTAAAGGAGCTCATGTCACTTGTGAATAAATTTTGCATAGTTATTGACCAGAAAATTATAAAGCTGTTGCATAGAAAAGTGATAATGATAATTAGACTTATGCTTATGGGTTGATTACTCGTAATGAGTACAGTGGTGAGATAGTATATGCATGATGCACACAATTAGGTACACATATCTGTATTTATACATGCACATAATTTACAAATCTATATGTATATGTTTAGTTTTGTTTTGCACTTTATGTGATTACGTTTTTTTATTCATTTTTTTTGGCTAAAATTCATTAACATTATTATTATCATTTTTTGTAATTACCGAATTTGTTATTTAGTTTTTTTAGTTCTGGTATAACGATGCTTTGATATAATTTGCCATCGGCTTCTAAAGTAAAGTTCATACTAGTTCGGGAGCCTTTGGGTTACATTGTAATTGAGTAATGATTGCTGTGTCACAAATAAACTATTTGATTGGATTTGAAATGGGCACCAGGCTGGGAGAGTCGCGATACCGAGTTGATATTCGTACGTATTTACTATTGTGGCGAGTCAGTTCAGTTTGCTGCAGTAATTTGACTGCGAATGGATCGCAGAAACCTTCAGAAGCTTTAAAACTTGGGCCCAATAAACAAAAATTATATGCGCACGCTGCTCGCTGACGAACGAACGAGTGGCGAGTGACGAACGAGTGGCGAGTGACAACCGAGTGCATGTTCAACGTACCGCACTGGGATAGGAAGTTCAGACCGAGCACTCGTCAAACTGTTTATACATATATTATAAACTGAGTACTCGGCCGAGGGCACTGACTCGCTGCTGCGTATATTGAATTTATACCTCCAGCCAACGCTCCATAGAGTTGTGTTCAGGTATACAATAATACTATATTCGCCCGTGTTAGGCATTTCAAAACATACCCGAACACAACATTTTTTTGGGGTATACTTTCATGTAGGACACTCCATTTTGCTATACTGTAATGTATACCCGGATTATACCGGCGCAAAAAAAAAAAACCTAACAAACTTTTTTTTTTTTTTTTGTTTACCCAGTGGAAATCCTTTATGGATACCACGCCCGCCCCGGGGGAGGCAGGCTGGTTATGTGAGAGTCTCCGCCCTGCGGCGGCATACCCACTAAAACCACTGGGGTGTTCGGCATCCGCCTGAGATGGGGCAAGGTGGGGTCGCGTTAGCAATCGCCACCTTGCCCCGGCGATGGGCCCGATTAGGGCCCCCCGCGCCTATGGAGGGGTGACCCTGTTCCCCAGGATCACCCCCCAGACAGTCAGTGTGGGGTCGTGCAGGCCGGGAGAGTCCCCCGACTCTCCCGGCAACCCAACTGCAGAAGAGCGAGGAGACGAGCGAACCGCCTCCTCGCTCCCCCGTCTGCGCCGGAGCGGGTCAGATCGGGCGTCGTCCTCTCTGACCCGCTCCGCGGCCTCCTTCTGCGTCATCACCTCTTCGCAGAAGGAGACCCCGGCCTGCCACGATCTCTCGCTGCCGAGCACGGCTTTCACCACGCTCGGCAACGAAAGATCCCGGCCTATGTAGGCCGAAAGCGTATGCCGCTGGGGGGCCCCATGCGGCACACGCTTCCAGCGTCCACCCTCCTCCTTTCCTTGCACTCCCGACCGCAACCCACATGCGGCGAGGAGCACAAGGAAAACCCCCCCTGGTGGCAGCAATGCCACCGTCCAAGCCTTCACGCTGTGCCCTCTGCTAGTCAGAGGGACACGCGGAAGGGCCCACCGTGTCGGGTTATTAGCCACCGTGCGGTAATACTGCATAAAAGCTGCAGTATTACCGCACGCTGTTGCCCAGGGTGCACCACGTGGAGGTTACCCGACCTAGCACCCCAACCTAACAAACCCAACCTAACCTAAATTTTATTCAGTTTATCTATTTATTTTGACTTTCTAGATATATACTATAATGTTTAGACTAGGCCGTACTAGTTTATCCTAGAGTGTGCGTATTTTGAAAAAGAATATCGAACGATTACTTCGTTGCGGCCCTTGCGGCTGGGTATGTTTTAAAATACCTAAACGCGAAATCTTAAATCTGAACGTAGGTATACCCAATGTCAACTCGGCCAGTGACGTCACAAATGTTAGGTAAAGGTACGCTTTATTGAATTAATTCTCTATTTCTGGATTTGAAAACATACCCGACGGCAACATGATCTCTGACGTCATGAGCGTTGTGTGAAGGTATAAATTCCATATACGCCTCGCTGCTGTACCCGTTATGTGTAATCAACTCAAGTATGAATGTAACGTAAAAATAGTATGAAGTAGCTTTTCGCGCATCGGAAGCGTAATTTGTCAAGCTATCAGATGTAAAAAAAATATTTTTTTTTTGATATTTTGCTCTTGGGCTTAGTAGGGCAGTGTTGTCCCTTACACATTTTCATGTAGGTAAGTACTAAAGTACCTACATATTTTCCTTTGATGTTGCGTGGTTTCTCAAATGTCATTTTCAGATCAAAGCTTTCCAATCGTTTTTGCATCTATAGCCGCGATAATTACAGTGGCTTAGGGTTAATTAACATGACAAGCCCGTTTATTTTCTTAATTATACTTTCTAATTATATTTACCCGGTAATTATTGACATGGCGATGGTGGTGGTGGTTGCGGTTTTTTTTTTATGTTATTGAGAGACGAGACGAGCAAATCGCTTGCCTGATGTTAAACGTCACGTTTGCCCATAAACAGGTCTGTGCCACCCAGAATTTTGAATTCTTAGAATTCAAGACCTTGCGTGGCACAGCACTGCGCTCGTCACCCTGAGATATAAGATGTTTAATCTCTTATTTGCCCTGTAATTTCACTGGAAACAATGCCCTTCCAATCGGAACACAGTAAGGTTTACACATTACTGCTTGGCGGTGGAATAACTGGCAAGGGTGTGGTACTTCCCCAGGCGGGCTCTGCAAAAGAGCCCTACCACTACTAAAAGGTTGTGTTGTTGTCATCATACTGAGTAGATGTTCAACCGAATTTGCTATTGTGACGAGTCAGCTCAGTTTGTTGCAGTAATTTGACTATAACGGATAGCAGAAACCTTCAAACTTGAGGCCAATAAATTCATAACAAAACAAAAAATAAATGAACAAAAATATTATATATGTACCTAAACAAATGCGCACGCGGCACGGTGACGAACGTACAAGTGGCAAGTAGCGATTGAGTGCATGTTCATACGCGGGATGGCGAGCCGCTGCGGGCTCAGAAGAATGAAGCGAGTGGGTGGGTACTGTCTCGCTTCTTTGCTCGACCGAGCACTTGGCCGAACACTTGTCAAACTGCTTATACAAACTGAGTACCCGGCAAAGCGCACTGTCTCGTACCTACCTGTTACGTGCAATCAACCCAATCCTTCGCTTACTCGGCTCGGTTATAATATGGAAAAAAACTTTTTTATTCCTTTCATTGTTATCTTTGTTAAATGTTTAAATCCATACATCACAAATAACTTAATATTGATTATTCATGACATTCATGACCTGGTTCTCGTTCTCAAATCAACAAGTCTACTTACTGTTCAAACCTAAGTATAAAAACTGTTTTACATGCAGCTTTATAATTTATTTAAATTGGTATGTTCTAGTGAGAATTCCAAGCCGTTTAACTCTTTGGATTACGAAGATTTATTGCCGGGCTTTTTTAATACCTACATAACAGGGATTTTTGTGTATAAGTATCTAATCGCACTTTAATATTGTAAATTGGAAGATTGTCTTGTCTGTATGACAATGGAAACTAAGGTGGTTTTGAAACACTTGGTTTTTATTACCACGGGAATACTCACGTCAAACTAAAACTTAAAACTTACTGATACTTAATCCGACGTGAGTGTTCCCGTGCTAATAGTATCTAATACAAGAACATTATTTTTACAAAACAAAAAACAAAAACCGACTTCAAAAGACCGACTATTGAGTTATTCATCTATTTGTCACGCACGTACTTAATGCAAATTTAAAACTTATATGGTTTTCTCATGGATACCATTATCAGAACTGGACTAAATTGAAATGGGACCAAATGGGAAGTGTCAGCTTTCTAATAAAAAAAGAATCATCAATATCGATTCACCCAGTCAAAAGTTATGAGGTAACTGACAAACATAAAAAAAAAACAAAAAATAAAAATATAAAAAAAAACATACATACGAATTGATAACCTCCTCCTTTTTTGAAGTCGGTTAAAAATGATTGTTATTCTATTTACTTCTTAAGGCTGGAACGGTTGAGCGGACTTGAATGGTATTTGGAATAGAGATAGCTTATAACCTCGATTTACTCATAGGATACCTTTTATCACCACCACGCGGGTAAAACCACGGGGCGCAGCTAGTATCCATAATTATTTTGCATATCTAGAGACTTTTTTTATGAAATAAATAAATGTTTTGTTGATAAAAAAAAGACGTCTTAAATTTTGTTTCTATACTTACTGCGCAGTAGACTAACTTACTTAATTAATATCTATTATAGTACATTAATAAGACTAGTAGCTCTGCAAACAGTAGACCTCGCGAGAGTCCGGATGTTTGTATGTTGGTGCTCGCGTACAGGTTGCACCTCTCAACAAATCTCGACGAAACCCGGTATACTCAACGCTCAACGATTTAATAGAACTTTTTCGTCGTCGGGACTTTTTGATTGGGGGGGGGGGGAGGAATTATTTCCCTCGAAATGGGGGAAACCCGCCGCAGCGCCATTTGCCGATCGATTTTGACACATTCACCACATTCTGTGTGCAATCACAGTGTTTTATCTCAACAATCTCTTGACTGATTTTACTCATATTTGAAATACTTGTTTAGAATTAGGTACCATATACTTTTACCAATTTTTTTCAAAATATGCTGCAGCATATTTCCCCCTTTTTGCGGGAAATAAAAATCAATCAAAAAAAAAACGAAAAATCCCGACGACAATAAAATTCTATTAAATCGTTGAACCTGTAGGTATACCAAGTTTCGTCGAGATTTGTCGAGAAATGCGACCTGTACGCGAGTACCAACATACAAGCAAAGAAACAAACATCCGGACAGATGAAGCTCGCTTCGCACGCGCGGTCAATAAGGTACTTTTTGAAAAATTAATTGAAAACAAGCAGGACAAACCGCCGATTAACTAGAGCCGGTTTTAAGATTAACTTAATAATTTCTCACGAGTAATGAAATAAAAATGTTATTGGAAACCAATTATATATATAATATCAATCAATATATCTTATCCTTAAGGCGTTGTATTCAGGCAATTTCCTGTTGTTGGTTAGGAATATGCATTGATATCACGAAGATAATTGATATCGAAAATAACCTAAAATTAAACACAAAGTAACAAATATTTATTCTAATATATATAAATCTCGTGTCACAATGTTTGTCCTCAATGGACTCCTAAACCACTTAACCGATTATAATAAAATTCGCACACCATGTGCAGTTCGATCCAACTTGAGAGATAGTTTAAATCTAAAATTATAGTCGCAATTTTAATTTATTGCAAATTATACATAATTATATATACTGATAATTTTTACTATAAATTGACAAGTTAGCATCAACATACTACGGTTGCTATAGTTACGCAATGGCTTTTGACAGGACAACGTCTGTCGAGTCAGCTAGTACCTATCTATTTTTGGGCATTGATTAAAGTATGAATGTATGAAAAGTATAACCATGAAGTTTACTAGCGAAAAACATTTAGCTATATTATTTTATTACAAGACTAGCTGCACCCGGTGGTTTCACCCGCTGTTTTTTTTTACTTTTGAACCTTTCCAGTATTAGAGCGGACAAAACAAATATTCAAATCGGTCAAGCCGTTTTCGAGTTTTAGCGAGACTAACGAACAGCGATTCATTTGTAAGATAAGAGAAGATTTTTATTTATTATTTAGCAAAACAAGTCTATGGATTTTCACACCATTTTACACCAATTTTATTGGTGTACTACCTCTAGAGTAGTATCTTAGTGTGTTGTAACTGTAAGTGCTCGTCACTCACTCAATTCCTAAATTCTGTCCTGTCGATCGATTACCACCAGGCGAGGGACTTTCTTGTTTTGTCACCAAGTTGTATAAAAAAATCATTAAGGTCTTACCGAAGTAGCAAATGAAAATCTTAAGTCCTGAAAAACCTTTTCCTGATTTGATATAAAAATACTTCCCGCCTGAAAAGTTGTTAAGGTGAAAAAGTGAAAATTGACTTCTTAGAAGACAGTTGGTAATATTTTATCACAATGGATGAACAGGTCGCTTCCCCGTCAAAACATTGTTCAGGAGCCGAGATTACTTTTTGTAAATTATTTAATTAATGTAGGTATCCTAATTATACCGAAGGTATAGCTTTACATTCACAAGTTGTTTTCTCTTTCCAAATGAAGATTAAAAAAACGTTATAACATAACCTTCCTATAAGATCAATCAACCTTTCTCACACTTGTAAGCGATTTGAATGAGGAAACTTAGTTGACTTCTATAAACCAACCAAGTTTATCGACTATTATTATAAACCAATGAAATTTCATGGCAAATAGGAGATTAAACATCGTATATCTCAGGGTGACGAACGCAGTGCTGTGCCGCGCATGGTCTTGAATACTAAAAATTCAAAAATCTGGGTGGTGCAGACCTGATGGGTAAACGTGAAGTTTAACGTCAGGCGAGCGATTTGCTCGTTCTCTTCATTTAATAACATAACAAAAAAGCTGATATTATTGTTTCCATTTCAGTGTTACAGCGGGCGCGACCTCTCTGTAGTGAACGAGTCTCCGAGCGGCAGCGACTGCTGGCGAGAGGCGTGGCGACTTCGTTACGAAGCCTCCGACTCGTACAATTCCCCTCGAAGTATTTCCAACTCCAGCCTGCGGGAGATGGACGACGACCTCACCGGCGAGGAGCTCGCCACCTACATGCACTACGTGAACGACATCCGAGCGCCCACCTGAGACACGTCCGTTTGAAACAGCGTATGTTTCTACGAATCAAGTCTCTAAAGACTTCGCTCCGCTTTTAGCGAAGCGTGAACTTCGCGTCGCTATGTCAGTGTGATTTTGAGTAGTGACTGACAGTTTAATCTGCAATCCGTCCCGAAATTCGTCGACGGCCTGAACACTGTGATGTGATTAGACGATTAGACAACGTTCATATGTCTCTAGGTAAAGTGTTACATTTATAAGGTGCTGAGACGTTGCTGCGTGTTCATTATGCTATTTCTGATGTTCATTAGGCTGGCCAAACGGGTGATAGTGGTGAAGATCATTGTAAGACTTGAAATTATAAGAATTTAAACAGCATACGAACTTTTGTTAATTCACTATTTGTAAAAGTCACTAAAGTATATTAGTATACGTAAAATACTATCATAATAATGATATTATTGTCTTAGTGTACTCGTATGTTATTACCATCATGTTACTATAGCATATTATGATATTTCCTATGATGTTGTCATAAGATAAGAAACATATGTGTTATAAATTATATGCATTTTGTGTAGAGTTCTCTTTCCCGGTTGACATTTCACGTTTGTATCTTTGCCATAAAGTAAAAACGTGACTGTTTATTTCGGTCAGATGTTTGCTTACTGCCGTGAAGATGCTCGACACTTCGGTCCGGTATACTACTGTCCATGGAGACAGTAGGTTATATTATATTCTCGTACTCAGCTGAAGCTCTCATCAACTTGTAGCTCGTACATAAACAACTTTTGTTTCAAATTATCTCGTAGTAAGCCCCTAAAACCATCCTAAAACCTTAAGACAATGCAAGTACATGTTCCTTAGATTAGGAATGGGCGACCTTTCCCTACATTGTTGTAAGATCATTGGCACGACCCGCCCATTACTCATCTGAGGACCTATTAATCATGCCTAGGGCTACATTTTACCTTAGAATCTGATAGCAGCATGCGACGGGTGCGCGCTACGACGTCTTTCTTAATTCACCATTAAAACGGAGTTTTAGTTTTGGCAGATTTATTTAATTTATCATTTAAGCGTTTTGTTTTTAGAGATTTAGGTGTAAATTTTGGGAATGCAATACATAGACTAGACTAGACTAGATTTTGAGATTTCCATCCTATACGGGTTGACTAGTTAGACACTTTAAATATTCTAGGATATCATTATAGAAAATCAAGTGTCCCATAGAAAAATGTCAATGACACTCGACAAAATGTAAGGAACAGCAGATTTTTATTCGCAAATTCCGGGTTGGTCCCACAATAAAAGTTGTTCATACATAACGATGAGTACTATGATAACCTAGAATATTTAGTCGCCCAGTTTACAAAACAATGTAAATCAAAATGCTGTCAATTTACCCATTTTCCTTTGTGAAGAGAATTGCGTGTTCTGCATAGTATTATTTGTATCGAATACATAATACGAGTAATACATTTCTACGCTCCCTTTTTAAATCACTCTGTTCCACCAGCGAGATGTAATAAAATCCAAGTGTACCATCGGTTATTTATTTGAAACAAATAGGTTCCTCTTGACTTCGCTGAAATGAAATAAAATTTAAAGCAATGCAATTGAAACCCAATATGGAACTGTGGGTGAATGAAAAATTACAATTTCACGCAACAGTCTGAGATCAGTTTAGAAGATACTAAATATATATTAATACCTATAATGATACTAATTTTTTTTTCTACTCTATCTATTGAGTTGTTAGATGAACCACACAACCTTTTTGGGCAACGTACTTTTAATCTAAGTACTGTTTAAATTAAGCAATGACCTTTTACTTTTACGTAAATTTGAATGTCAAGCGCCCACATTTTAAACCTTATGTTTGGATAATTTCGCAGAAAGACGCTTTGTGTTCACCCTAATGATGCTTAATTGCAAGTTAATTGCCTTTTCTAGTACTCTTCTACTGGGATGACATTGCCAGCTGACTACCAATTCTCTCTCTCATCGACTTCAAAAAAGATTTTTCAGACCAGTTTCTTTATGTTTTATTATTTACTAGCTGCGCCCCGCGGCTTCACCCGCGTTTTCCGGAATAAAAAGTAGCCTATGTGTTAATCCAGACCATGAACAACCTTCATTCCAAATTTCATGTAAATCCGTTCAGCCGTTTTTGCGTGAAAGAGTAACAAACATCCATACATTCTTACAAACTTTCGCGTTTATAATATTAGTAGGACTAGCTTCGCCCGAGGTTCCATACGGTTTTTTTTTTAAACCACCAATTGTGTCGATGCAAACAATTAAAAAAAAAACAAATCTGGTAAGCAATTTTCGAATTTAGCAAGACTAACGCACGGCACTTGACTTTTATACATATTTAGATTTTTAGATTTAATGATATTTTATTCAAGTGCAGAGCAATCTTTGTCATGAATGAGTTTCAGTAATTGTTGTTCTTCTTTTTTTGTGATTTAATTCATAATATAGGTAATATAGTTATTTAATTACTTTACTTCGGTAGTGATTATATATGTAAATTCTTGAATAGGAACCTACACAAATATGCAATGCAGCTTTGTAAATAACTAATTGTTATGTACTCGTAAGATAGGACTGAATGTGGTAGTTTCAATTAAAAAGATGTTTAAATTTAATGTGTGCTAAACGAAATGTTAAAACGCTGTTACATTTAAGTATAGTACATAGTATTAGTTAATTTGACTGTTTATATTAAAAAGTAGTTTTAAGGGAAGGTGCATTATTTTTTTAATGTTAGTCGCTGCTAAAATAGGCATACTTAATACTTAATGTTAAAGAATATTAAAAGCTATATAGCATGGTATGTGCTAAGCACAAACGAGTAAGTTCAGTATGAGTAGATAGTAAAATAAGCATAAAAACGTTCATTGGTAAGGCATGAATGTCTGTGGGACGATGAATAAATTATGTAAATATTTAGGGGACAGGGACGAAGCTAATGCACAGTATAAATAACAGTGTGTTGGCATGTATCTACCCATGTACATTTAGTAACTAAGTTATTCAAAAGCTACCACTATCATGTTATGGTACCTTTGTTGGACTACCAAAACAAAAATGCCAAAATACGTTATGACCAAATAAATTGAAAGTATTAAACGTTCTAATTGTTATCTTTAACTGGTTATCCTAAATATCTTTGTTTAAAGACGTTTTAAGGTAATACTAAAATCTTAAATCTTTAGTTACGACGATAATTAATTTTCTTTATGGGATAAAATAATAGGTTACCGAGCTGTTTTACACTTGAAACCTCTCACAGAAGAGATGTTGACCAAATACGGACTTGTTTGCGATAAAAAATATACGATCTAAAAATTAAATAACTTTCTTATTGAGGTTCTAAAACCGACGAACTCTTTACATTTTCAAAGAAAAGTTTTTGATTTAATTACTCAAAGTTTTGCTTGTATAACAATGGTAGCAACATTCAAATCTCCCTGGAAGTTTGTCAAAATAGCTTGTTTGAAGTGGCTCCACTGTTTTCGCTGTGAAACGAAATGTGGAGCAATAAAGAAGAATTCGGTCAATTGGGAAAGTTGGGTCGACAATACCAATATACTTACTTGTAGAATAGAAAACATTTTGTATAACAAATAGCTTTAGTTCAGTGGCTTTTGCATTCATGCTCGATACGATGAAGCCATTTATCATTTGATAATATTGCGCAGGAAGAGGAAATATACCGCTTTAGGGCAAACATCGTCAAAAGATTTGTTTGCGTTCAATGGATACTCGAAAAACATGACTCGATGCAAACAAATAGGTACAGCTACATTGTATACAGATTACTTTTCGTAATGCAAAGTTGTCAAAAGAGATGGGAATACAAAGCTATTTTTTGAATATCGGAAAATCATTTACCGAGTAGGTATAGTCGAGTCTTTTTCTAGATAGTTTTTTATTTTGTCGTTGTTATGAGAATAGTTTCACGTGAAATCCAAGATGGCGCGCAAAAAAATAATAACCATAGATTCTCTCATGCTGATAGTAAACAGACTGTAATGATAGTTTGACGAGCACAAGGGGTCAACAGCTAATTTCCGCGAACAGTCCGAATCCGGCAACCATCTGATACTTTAGGGTACTACCACGAACTAAAAGGCATTATTAAAATCACAGTCATCATACGAGTAGGCCTTTAGTAAATCTGCAGTTTAGAATTCGTCTTCTTTTTATTTTGCTGTTCATCACGATTTTTTTGCCAATCACATTAATTTGCGTCATGCTGGGTTTCTACCTAATTATTTAAATTATCAAATTATGTATTACATACACAGCGGGTACAAAAATTGTTTAGAAACAGCAGCTGTATTGAAACCCAAAAATCAACATGTAAAAAAATTGTCAGCATTAGACTGTCGTTTCATTTTAATCTTACATTGAACTTGGCTTTGTCTTGTTCTGCCTCTAATATATGAGAGCGATACAGAGTTCAATGTGGAATAGAATAAAGCTTTAATGTCGACACAAAAAATAAAAATAAAACTAATACTAAGTGGAATAGAAGTAGAAGGGCGGATTTATCGCCCAAAGCGACTGAACGAAAGAAAATAAAATGATGGGATGTTTCTAGGGATGTGGTAGGCCCCCTGGCAGAGCTACCGACTGGAGTTATGAGCTTATGAGACATCAGCAAGGCCAAAGGGAGAAAACAATATCCGACTAAGGGACGTTAAGGTCGTAATCGGCGAGGGCACGGCCCTAGAGAAGCCATATTGCCAGTCAACATCAGTGAAATATCACATATATTTGTGAACAGGAAACATGTCTAAGGGACACGTCGACTTCTAAAAGGTTAACGTGAATAATCGTCGAGTCGTGTCGTGTCGTTACGTAAATTCAATTTTCTGTGTATTTTTGTTTGGATATTGGCATGTTTTTAAATAACGAAATTAAAGCCCTGACATTTAAATTTTTTAAAATAACGTAGTATTTAAAATGTCCAAACTCGATTTACTTAAAGTTTAATATCTTTTCCAAAACTTTTCGCTCGACTTAAAATTTTGTCTTGAATCAGTTGCTACATTGCTATTCCATTGGAAATTGTTTTCGATGGTCATAATTTATAGATTCACTTGACAAACAAGTAAGTTATCTGATTGATAAGGTGTTATGGGAGGACAGTTTGAATGGTGAAAGGACAATTTATTTTTTCCGTAAAGATGTTTTCTTTTAGATACGTACTTATTGACCGAGCGAACGAAGCGTCTATGCAACGACTGGCCAAATTGGCTTTTATCTGACCGGATGTTTGTTGGTTATCGCGTACAGGTCACATTTCTCAACAAATCTCGACGAAATTTAGTACACAGGTTCAACAATTTAATAGTTTTTTTTTGTCGTCAGCATTTTTATTGGGGCTGTATTTCCTAAAAAAGGGTGGAAATTTGCTGCAGTGCCATTTACCGGCCGGATTTTGATAAAATTTGGCAGAAGTATATGGTACCTAATTCTAAACAAGATTTTCGAATACTGTGATTGTCGCAAAAAAGTTCTCGCGAGGTCTACTGTTCGCAAAACTAGGATGTACTATATATGGTAGGAAATAAAATAAGAAATGTTTCAGAAATATATTTGACAGTTTGGGCAATCCCTAGAATTTTTTTCGTTGGTATTAAGCTATATACATGGTAAAAAGAAAACGGTATTCTAAGCCGAAAAGAGCATAAAATATAGTACTTATCATTAAGAACAACTATTACCATGGGACCAACCCTATGAACAAATGTTGATGTTGTAATGATGAGTGCTGTGAACCCTTTCCAGCTTGACAAATCCTTTCTTTATAATCCTCTATAGATACTAGAAATGACAGCGCACTATCCTGGGGTAATACAGGTATACTTGGGTGATATAGGTATCATGATATACCCTGGGCATATTTACACGAATAAGTTTTAGAGTTATATAGTGACTCAGAAATATACGGCACATTCGCCACAATAATTATAATCTTTCAACGACGTAGTGTTTTGTCTGTCGTTGGATTAATAATATCATTAAATGTTAGAGAGAAAACAAAACTGACTTCATAAGTATTCGTACTACAAGTTTAATACAAACTTAAGCTAAATAGTAGAAAATTAAAACTTTTGCTGAAGAAAACCCACAAAGTTTATACTTTGTGGGTAAAGTAATTGTGTACGAGTACGTATACAGTTTATGTTGATTTTTCGAAAAAGCGCTGAAATCAAAATCGGACTACTCTGTAAAAAGTTTTTTTTTTTTTTTTTGTTATTAAGTGACGAAACGAGCAAATCGCTCGCCTGATGTTAAACGTCACGTTTGCCCATAACAGGCAAAGCCAAGTTATGCTTTAAAGTTATACATAAAAAAAGAAAAATATAGGTAAATAGGTATATAGGTATGCGTCGACTTGAGAATCTGCCTCCGTTTTTTGTTCGTTAATAAAAATTACATAGCACCATGTCTGAAGCATAATAACCTACTGAACACACTTAGAGTCATTAAAATTAATTCATAATTGGTTATCGCAATAGCGCAACAAACATATGAAAATATATCTACTGGAGAACTGCTCTTTTTTGAAGTCCGTTAAAAATGAGACAACCAACCGCCTGAAATGGAGAATCATTGCAAGACGCGCTGACTAAGAAGAAGAAGAAGAAATAATAAGTTAATTAAAAAAAATATTTAAAAACAAGCTTTTATTGCATCGTTATTATACCGTATACCGAATTTCAGCTCAATCGGACATCGGGAAGCGGTTCAAAATTGAGTTGCAAGATTCCACCCGAACAAACATAGTTACATAGTTAGACATAGTTTATGTTGTAAGTTAAATAAAGCTTTTAAAATAAGACATAATACCGTTCAGCGTCACCTCTAGTAGATAACTAAGTAGTAAATGGCAAGACCATAATAGACTCCCAAAAACAGTAAGTACCTTGTTACAAGGAAAAAAACACAAAAAATATCCCAAAGAGTATTACAATAGACGGCGTAATAGCAGCGGAACGGAATCGTATTAACTCGACTGTCAATAATACTCGTACTTTACTCAGCATATTTTAAAACGAAGCTATAAACGAACATAGAAAGAATATTTTGTCTGATAATTTCATAATTTTCATTCGAGATTTTTTAATAACCGAAAATAGATTTCTGTTCGAAATAGACAACATAATTAGAAAATTCCTTCTTCGGCTTTACCTGATGAAAACAAATTTACAATTTTGCCATTTTCAAAAATAACGACGCCATAGAAATTAGATTGAGAAAATTGTATAGAAAGATGTGGATGCTAGGAACTGACTTCAAGCGACTCTTTGTAGATGCCCTAAGGATTCCCGGAACTACATATTATGTTGTTTATACAAGTCATTATACGTAATATTCGTTTAAATTCAACCCTGTGCCTCGAACTTCAACTTAAACACTTTCAAATAGATATAAACTTTCTTAGATCTCGAGATACTAAGTCGAGCGGATCCAAGAATTTTTACCATTTTACAAAAGGAATTTTTAATACACAAAGTTTTGTTACTAATCCACTAAGTTGTTCGAGTGAAATGTTATTATGATTTCACTTTGTGAGATTTAATTAATCTTAGATACAGTTTATTAGATAAGTTATTTTAATTAATTAATATTTACGCTGACTCTTTTGGAACCATAGATTCATAAACGCGTAGATTTGGGATCTTGGGTGAAAAATATCTAAACTAAATGTAGACAAAATAAATAGATCAAATTAGTAAGTAGTCTATTGCAAAACGCTAAAATTAGACGGTTATTTTCGTAACCCAAATTAGGGTTTATGTAAACGGTTTAGGATTTAAATTAATTTGTTTGTAGTATGTCCACCAGTCAGTTTATGTATGTAAAGGTATAGGTAAACTCCGGATACTTTTTCGTGCACATATTGTATCGAGAGACTTTCCACTACTTAATAATACTGAAAGCAAAGGCTTTTTGATGATAAATAGCTAAAGAAACAAAATTTTGAGTATAAATAAGCTTCATTACAGTAGGCGCCTAATTTATTTTAATAGCTGTAAACAAATCGTTATTTTTATTGCTGGTCCAGCTAAGAGTACCCACTTTTCCTTCGGTTATTTCAATTACTTATTTCAAATGACAAATTTCACAAACCAGACCCGCTTTATATTATACCTTATTACTTGAGAATTTAGGCTCAACATTTCACACAAATTAAAACCATTTGCGCATTTCGTGGATATGAAAGCACTGCTTTGAGGTATAACTTGGGCAAGTTTTTCTTAATTCCGGTTAATCTGAACCTTATTCTGACGATGTGAAGGCGAAGAGTTTTCCTTACTCTTGAAAATGGATGATATTTGCGAAGTTGACGTCATATAGTGAAGTGAAGTGACAAAGTTAGAGCTTGGTTGGTAAGTTTCAACTAACTACCCCTAAATTTGACTAACTCCACTTACATCAAACTGAAGATTGTGTTAAATTTACATGAAGTTCGTGTATCTTTGCAGCTATGTAACTACCTATATCTAGATAGAAGGTAACTATCATTTTTTCAACAGAGTTTTTAAACATACTGTCTTAAATTTTCATTCCCATCTAAGTGTCAATTACACTTTCAAAAAACAACACTGCCAGAAATATTTAGAGTAACCTATACTTTTTATGACAATTATTTTATGAGTGACTACAAATAATTACTAGTATGACTTTCATTGAAGCCCACAGGGAGCCGGCAGTTAAAATGTTTGGATGGCATCCATTTCAATTTCTTGGATAGTTCTAGTGCTCCAGGCGGGCAATAAGCCCTGACCTTTGCCGTTATCTCGAGCAAGTAGCAATCTCTCCTATATTTTGGGAACTTATCGGGGCGGCACACCCCTTAGCCATTTCGCACGTTTTCGTCACAGCGCCTACATCGATCGAGTCGGTAGCACACCTTGCGCCATCTAAATTAGAGTCGATAAATCATCGATCGATTTAATTCGTCATCTACGCTGTTGATGAAAGTTTTGCTTTAACCCTTCTCAAGTTGGGCGGATTTGCGTCAATTTTAGTAATTTGCGGTCCTTTTGAAATGTGGTGCTCTAGCAATCAAGCCTAAAATAATAAGATGTTTGTAGTGAACGAGTCAATCAATCAATTCATAGGGTTCTGTGCCCCAAAGGGTGACAAACGGTCCCTGTTAGTATTGAATCAAGCATGTCGTAATTATTGTTCAGAGATACACGTGTTGGAGGTAGTAATAAGTTTGAACTACTTTACTATCGAACCAATCCTGAAATTGCGAAAAAAATTGCCGATCTATAGGAAAACGATTTGTTTTTTTTTTATATTTATGTTTTTGGCGAATTCAGGTTGTTTTGGTTGTGCTTTTTTCACTGTACCATTGAGGCTTAGAATCAGGTCCGAAGTTTATCTACTGGGCTACTGGCCCTCGCTCTTCGTTGCGTATTTTATCTCACCCCGCGCCGTTCCGTCTTCGAATGGCATCACGTCACGACAACACTCCAAATTGCCACAAAAATGTGACGAGAATGTAGACACCTCGTAAACAAAACGGAGAAGAAAGATATCTTGATTTAGAAGTTAGACTGTTGCGGCACTTGGGGAGTCTGTACCTGAGTGGATGGCTGTTACAATGTAAGAACTGGAGTTTGAAGTTTTATTCTTTTGGCCTTCGATAAAATTTGTTTGGTAAAATGTTCTACGTGGCTGATCAAAATAATACAAGTTAGCATCTAGTTAGTTAGTAATTGGTGTGCAAGCAAAGCGTTATTATTAGCATCTTTTTTGGGTCAAATCTCTATAAAGTAAAGTAAGTTAAGAAGTCTGCTAAAGATTCTTGTGGCTTGAAATTGACGCCATTGTTTTCGTTTTGAATTTCTTGTTCTATTTTATAGTTTGCTCAGAAATGCTCTGCGATTTTAGCCTTTTCTTTCTAACTAAGCAGTAGTTACCAACCAGTTATCCGCAAAAGTTAAAATACATATAATACAAAATTAAAAATTATTAAAAAAATATAAATGATAACTGATTTCCAACCCTTTTAGATTAGCACAGTTTTTTCTTGTTGTTCTATAACAATGAAAAAAAAATTCAAAATAATTTCTTCAAATCAACAATGTACATGTGTGTGTGTGTGTGTGTGTGTGTGTGTGTGTGTGTGTGTGTGTACAATGTGTTGTGTACATCAATGTACACTTATGAATGTCAAATACAATTTTTATGAATAAATTAATACACAATAAATTAAATGTCAAAGAAAATAATATTATTAGAATATCAAAAAATTATATAAAATACATAATTGCAATGTCAAAAAATCAATGTATAAAATAACTACAATAGTAGGTATACTCAGTCAAGTATTATTATTACAGTCTAAATACAATTTTCGTAAAGAGACTTTATCACAGATGAAGTCGTCAATTTTGTAGTAAGCCTTTTCAATTAAAAAGTCTTTTAAAATTCATTGAAAATCTGTGTCTTTCTTATTTACTAGAGTAGAAGAAATCAAAGTGGTCCTTGGTCAAAAAGGTTTGGAACCACCGAACTAAGCCAGACATTAGGCCCAAGTTTGAAGGCATTTTAAGACAGATCTAAACTAAATAAAAATATATCTGTCTTTATCATTGCAAGCCATTAGACAAGGATGCTAATAGTTTTAGAAAATTTAGATCTGTCTTAAAAAGCCTTCAAACTTGGGTCTAGTAACTCGAATCGTAACCCGATATCGCACTTCTTTTCATGAGTTATGTAAGCACGTCAGCTGATACTATTTTCTGTTACATCTACATCTTGTGGCGTGTAACAAAAAGTGACATATTCCATTTTCACGGTGCAGAGGGAATGCCTTTTCACTTTCTACATATCCATTGACGTGTGAAACAATGCGCATAATGTAAGACGTTCTAAATATTTTATAAGTTTCATTGGAAACGTGTGAGCTGGAAAAATAAGAAATACAATTTTTCTTTTTTCAGCTCCTTTTTTTGATGGAAGATGGCGTAGAAATGCTTGTGCTTGTTATTTGATTTGCAACACAATACCGTGTGCGCTTTCGTATTTGCTTTCTGTTACTGTTACCATATTCTGATTGAATATTTCAAGAACTTTCTATATAAAATAGTATTTTGTGAATATTATAACTTAAAAAAATGGGCAAAAAACATAAAATTTTAAAGGTATCTAACTCTGACCAGCCTATTCCAATTTCTTTTTATAATGGTTTTAGTTCTTTACAACTTGTTTTCAAATTCAACTAAGTGTATTTCTGTTAGCTATAAAGCACCATAGCACCAAAGCAGATATACCTCCAAACTTATGTGAATGCGCCCTGTCCCACAGGATCACGGCAGCTGTTGCTGTGTTGACTTCAATGAGAAATCCAATATCAATATTTTATGACCTCCAGACCCGTATTACACCCACATTGCGTACGTTGGTGACCAATAAAAATCGCCCTCAGAATCGATTAATATCGAAATTTCCTATAACCGTAAATATTGATAAAAATGTCGGTAGTAGGAATATTTCTTTTATGAGCGGTCGCTATGGAAATGTTCTTTTCGGGATTATTATGAGTAACTCTTATCCCTCCTTTGTATCAATTAAGAAAATATTAAACTGTACACAAAAGTATAGTGTATCAAAATGTGTGGCTAATTTGTTTATCCAAAACTACACTCACACACACACGCACACACACACATCCCCCCCACACACACATCCACACACACACACACACACTTAATACTTACCCCTCCCCCCCCCCTCTTTATCAACCAAATCTTGCTGACAGGTTTTCGCACTAGAATTTATTTATTTATTTTATTTATTTTTAACATATATATATAATACCTATATACTCACATTTGTTATTATATTACTATTTTAAGTAATTGACTACCCACACCAATCTTGATATTACTCTTTTACCGCACCGCCCTCTCGGGATAACTTACAGGAAAGCTATATACGCGGGCGCCTGCGATACAAGTTTTCATACTTAGTGCAGGGCTCGCAAGAGCACTAAATAACCTTATATCCGTATAATATTATTTATATAGTGTATATTATTATTTTATTACCCTTTTCATTTGTTATCTTAATTATTATTTCTTTTTGTAGTATGTTTTTGGTTAATAGTAGATTGTTTATTATTTTAGTCTATGGTTCAATGTAAACTTTCAGAAAATAAATATTTTTGTTTTTGTTTTTTTTTTCTTTATGATTGTTGTTGTTTGGTAAAGCCGTGACGCTGGAATTAGCTCAAATTCTTCAGAATAGTCTCTGTTGTAACTGGGATAGAAGATAGAGAGAGATCCGACGTCTCACGTCTCTCATGCTGAGTGGCTCCAGGTAATAGTATTAGGATATTCCTAAACTGCTGTCTGCTGTCGTCAAAATCAAAGTCAAACAAAGCTTTTAAGTTTCTTCTTCTTTTATATAGTCATAACATAAACATAAATAGGTTTCTGATCATTCTATTTGATCTAAGCTGTAGGTATATTAATTTTGTTATCTTTTTATTTAATTTTCTCCTCTGCTCAAAAATATTTTAAACTAGCTGCGCCCCGCGGTTTCACCCGCTGTCCTGCAAGAATAGCGGAAAGCCGTTCAATTTTCTGGGGTAAAAAGTAATCTACATATTACCTAGGGCTTAAGCTACCTTCATACCTTTCGTCAAAATCTGTTTAGCTGTTAAATTGTTAAATCAAATTGTCATCCATACGTCCATTACATAGCTGTCATTTGCGCAAAGAGTATAATAAGTCGTTTTATTATTCCAAGTCTGATTCTTTTTTGTTATACCTCGTTTTATAGCGACTGATGTTTTATGTCAATTCACACTTGAATGCTATCGAATTTATTTAATAGAAATAAATAGTATAATAGGAATAAATAGTATCCTATGTGCGTTTCCTGGCTCTAAGCTACCTCCTCACCAATTTTCAGCCATATCGGTAAAGCCGTTCTTGAGTTATAAGTAGTGTAACTAACACGACTTTCTTTTATATATATAGATTAGTTTTGCCCTGCAATTCCGCTATCCTTCAAGAATCGTAAATTATTTTAAGAAAAAAAGTAGCCTGTGTTAACCTCCAATTCTCTATGCCAAATTTTATTAAATTTGTTATGTCGTTGAACCATTAAGAGGTTACAAACACACGCACACAACCCAGTCACTCATAAAGTTCGTAATACCTACTGCAACCATAATGTGAATCTCTCGGTGTACGAACTGTAAAACTTATAGCGGTCTGTCTCTACAGGGTAAAGAAAGGGCTAAGCCGAAATGGGCTTATGTACTATTTCAACATTATGAACAACTTTTACTCTTACTTTTACTATCGTGAAAAAAAAAATCAGCTGTTCCAGAAAAATGTCAAAGACACTCGACAAGATGTGTGGAACAGCAGATTTTTTGCGAATTCTGCATGTCATGATTTTTAATTATGTATAGTATAAATTTAATCACCTTAATGTCATTTACTCGATTTTATATCATTCGGTATTTAATTTGATAAACAGTCTTTTGATTAAAATGGTCACCGGAAACATGTCGCCCCGCCCAGTAAACGCAATAGCGCTAAAGGAAGAACGATTGTAAAGTAGAGGGGATAAGACTTGGCGAGGTGGCATGTTGAGAAGTGAAAGGCAATTCGGTTTTAGCTTTAGTTTCGATCAGACGTCGATATAATACTGTTACTGTGAATATAATTGTGATATATAAAGTGTTTTATAAATATATACCATCCTGGCGTGAAAAGAGGCGTTTTCTTCATACTTCAGAAGTGTTAAAAAACTCACGCCAAGCCGCAAACGAAGAAAAGAAAATGTTAAAACATGATGTTAAAAAAGCAGCAGACGTGTAAACGCCGTTGCTCCACAAGCTAACCGAGCTCAGGGAGCTCCCCCTGTAGCGAGATCACCACGAGCAGCAGCATGAAGAGCTAAACGCAGACGACGTGCAGGATACCTACACCAAAAAAATGAAGGTATGCTAATCTTGTTATTGTGTTAAGCTTTTATTTTCTCTTTCTCTTTTCATCTTACTGTTACCAAGGTATTTGCGTTTAAAATTAATTTATTGTATAGAAATTAATAAATGTAATGTGCGTATATGCATTGGGTGGGTGGTAAAATTCACGTACCGTTTTCAATAGGGGTAATTTTTTGATAATGTGATTCTAATTAAAAGTAAATGCAGGTGCGCGTAGGTACTTGGCCAAGGCTACTCCTTGGCAGTACTATGGCGCGCATTTTCATAAAACATCCACTCGAAGAGGGTAGGTTAGGCCTCCTTTTTAATAGCACATGATACGTTTTGGTACTTGCCCATTGTGTATACGTACGTATATTTGAATTTGGAAAACGATGTTGATATTTTCGCGCGAAGTCGTTAAAATAGCTGAGCAGTATTTATAGAATACCGTTTTGTTTTCGTTTAATTTATTTCTACCTACATTTTATAAAGAGAAAGAGAAAGGTAAAAGGCTTTCAAATGTTTAAAGTTGACTTTATTATAATTATGTTGAAAGTATATCTTCGAGATTTACGAGCTAAGATTTAATTTTTGAGTAAAGTCGGACTGTTGGTTAACTCACTCACTGGTTTGTTACGGGTATTTTTCCCGATGAATGTTAAGTGGATCGTTAGATTCACTAGTTAAGGCTGTTCCCAAAAACCGCCAAAATTGTGCGAGATTGAAACCACTTCTTGCCATTCTTTATAAAGTTTATATTATTTCAAAAAAATTATCTGTATTTGCCGGATATAAGAAGTAATTTTATTTCTTTTAAACTTTTCATTATTAATCACTTATTTATTCATTTTCTTAAATTAATTTTTTATTAATATCATTACGAAGTTAACGATTTTATTCATTTTTTTTACACAGAAATTGTACAAAAATTATGTACTAGCGCATAATAATGTTTCTCACTAGAAATTAAGTAAACATTAGATGTCCCTTTTTAATGGCGCGGATATACGAGTATGTATTTCCGCTAGATGTTAAGTGAATTGTTATATTTCACTGCATAGTTGAACAGAATATGCTTTCTGTTGGATGTGATGCGATGTGAGTGAGTCATTAGATTTCATAGGTTTAACAGAGCTACGTTGTCTACTCAATGTATGATTAAGTTTGTTTTATTTCAATGAACTTTAAATATTTAATTGAAAAGGTTATATGGTTTTAGTTTGTTGTTTGCCGAACTAAAAATGAACCTTTTTTTTCCCCCCCAATGTTAACTGTTAGTTTGTGAATGTATTCTGCCGGAGACAATGTATACATTCCAGGGTGTTGACTGGTGTCAATGAAGTTCACCGTAGACGGTACTACTCGTGATATGCTGCCTAGGCATCGGCAGAAAACGAAGGGGGTTATAAAGAAGAGACCTTCCTCTTCTCCATGCTGTTCCAGCGCTGTACCTGGAAAGACTTTGATAGACCCGGAAGGTATCAAACAAATTTTCTATTAATTAAGGCTGTTATAAAATTCCATACAGAATTACCGTAACTTACGTTATATTATCCGAATTCGGTGGTTATGTTACTGTATTACAGTTAACACGTTACAAATCGACATTTGCATCAATAATTTACTTCAGTTACAGTCAAATTACATAATTATAATGGTTTATGCTATTTAGCAAAAAGATAACAATTATAATAAAATATTTTGATGGTTGTACTATTTTACGAGAGTTCCTACTTAAATTTTGGAGGGTATTTTTTTTTCTATACTTCTGAAATGTACCTAAAATGATTTTGATAATTTTACATTATTTCAGTTGATAGGTATCTTTCAGTGGATTGGTCTTCTTTTATATAACGTTATCGTATTAAAACACGCTAATTCAGTTTATATTCACATTAATTTTTAATCATTTTACCCGAATAGCTAATTAATGATATTGGTGAATAATATTTGGTTCTTTTCAAATCACGAGTTAACACACTTATCTTTCATATTTCAAAACATTTCTTTTTCCTATTTTTGACGTGTTTATAATGCTTTAAACTTTGATGAAGGTATAAAAAGTACACCGGTGTGAAGTTGGCAGCCAACTCTAGCAGCCATATTATCCGACCAAATTAGGTAGTCGTTTTTGTGAAATAAGCAGCAATCGTTATAATAACCCTTTAAAACATTAAGCTTCGCTGAAAAACTATTTCCCATGCCTCGCTTAATGAGCAGGCTTTACAATAAACACACCTGAAGAGGTTGTAGAAAATCGAAAATTCTGTAATAAATAAAAATATTGCAGCACTAAGCTCACTGCAAGCTCAACGAATAAACATATTAAGTAAAACACAATGAAACAGTAGTAAATATATGAGGAGTATCGAATGAATCCTATTTCAGCCTGACTACGCACCCGCTAAAGCCTATCGAGTTGTAAGAAAATAATTTGGAACTTGTTCAACTAGCGTAGTGAATTTCGACCAGTGTAACGGCTAGTAGGAGGACGAGTGATACCAAAAAACCTTCATTACTGTAAAGGCTTTCTGGAAAATGTAGTGAAAAAGTGGCTAAATGATGCGAAAAGCCTGAAATGACTCGCTGAAAAATGTATGAAAAAAAATTGCTAACTTTTCGACGGAAGTCTGTCAGAAAAAGTATCAGTCACGGCTAAACTTCCGGCTGCAATGACATTTTCCGCTGTTTAATATATCCAGTCATGAAATAAAACTAGTCTCAGGGTGGCTAAACACCTGCCTCTGGGGAAAATCGGCCCCTGAAATCACAAAGTCGCAAATTTTTCCACACCGAAAGTTGGCTGCTGGTCGATCACGACTACGCTAGGCCATATTTCGCAACGAAACCTCCTAAAACGGCAAACCGAATGTCTACACTATCGAACGAAGCCTATTTCAGATTGGCTTTGCATCCGCTGAAGCCTTAGAATGACACGCGATTTGTAAGAAAATAATTTGGAACTCGTTCAACTAGCGCAGTGAATTTCGACCAGTCTAACGGCTAGTAGGAGGACGAGTGATACCAAAAAACCTTCGTTACTGTAAAGGCTTTCTGGAAAATGTAGTGAAAAAGTGGCTAAATGATGCGAAAAGCCTGAAATGACTCGCTGAAAAATGTATGAAAAAAAATTGCTAACTTTTCGACGGAAGTCTGTCAGAAAAAGTATCAGTCACGGCTAAACTTCCGGCTGCAATGACATTTTCCGCTGTTTAATATATCCAGTCATGAAATAAAACTAGTCTCAGGGTGGCTAAACACCTGCCTCTGGGGAAAATCGGCCCCTGAAATCACAAAGTCGCAAATTTTTCCACACCGAAAGTTGGCTGCTGGTCGATCACGACTACGCTAGGCCATATTTCGCAACGAAACCTCCTAAAACGGCAAACCGAATGTCTACACTATCGAACGAAGCCTATTTCAGATTGGCTTTGCATCCGCTGAAGCCTTAGAATGACACGCGATTTGTAAGAAAATAATTTGGAACTCGTTCAACTAGCGCAGTGAATTTCGACCAGTCTAACGGCTAGTAGGAGGACGAGTGATACCAAAAAACCTTCGTTACTGTAAAGGCTTTCTGGAAAATGTAGTGAAAAAGTGGCTAAATGATGCGAAAAGCCTGAAATGACTCGCTGAAAAATGTATGAAAAAAAATTGCTAACTTTTCGACGGAAGTCTGTCAGAAAAAGTATCAGTCACGGCTAAACTTCCGGCTGCAATGACATTTTCCGCTGTTTAATATATCCAGTCATGAAATAAAACTAGTCTCAGGGTGGCTAAACACCTGCCTCTGGGGAAAATCGGCCCCTGAAATCACAAAGTCGCAAATTTTTCCACACCGAAAGTTGGCTGCTGGTCGATCACGACTACGCTAGGCCATATTTCGCAACGAAACCTCCTAAAACGGCAAACCGAATGTCTACACTATCGAACGAAGCCTATTTCAGATTGGCTTTGCATCCGCTGAAGCCTTAGAATGACACGCGATTTGTAAGAAAATAATTTGGAACTCGTTCAACTAGCGCAGTGAATTTCGACCAGTCTAACGGCTAGTAGGAGGACGAGTGATACCAAAAAACCTTCGTTACTGTAAAGGCTTTCTGGAAAATGTAGTGAAAAAGTGGCTAAATGATGCGAAAAGCCTGAAATGACTCGCTGAAAAATGTATGAAAAAAAATTGCTAACTTTTCGACGGAAGTCTGTCAGAAAAAGTATCAGTCACGGCTAAACTTCCGGCTGCAATGACATTTTCCGCTGTTTAATATATCCAGTCATGAAATAAAACTAGTCTCAGGGTGGCTAAACACCTGCCTCTGGGGAAAATCGGCCCCTGAAATCACAAAGTCGCAAATTTTTCCACACCGAAAGTTGGCTGCTGGTCGATCACGACTACGCTAGGCCATATTTCGCAACGAAACCTCCTAAAACGGCAAACCGAATGTCTACACTATCGAACGAAGCCTATTTCAGATTGGCTTTGCATCCGCTGAAGCCTTAGAATGACACGCGATTTGTAAGAAAATAATTTGGAACTCGTTCAACTAGCGCAGTGAATTTCGACCAGTCTAACGGCTAGTAGGAGGACGAGTGATACCAAAAAACCTTCGTTACTGTAAAGGCTTTCTGGAAAATGTAGTGAAAAAGTGGCTAAATGATGCGAAAAGCCTGAAATGACTCGCTGAAAAATGTATGAAAAAAAATTGCTAACTTTTCGACGGAAGTCTGTCAGAAAAAGTATCAGTCACGGCTAAACTTCCGGCTGCAATGACATTTTCCGCTGTTTAATATATCCAGTCATGAAATAAAACTAGTCTCAGGGTGGCTAAACTCCTGCCTCTGGGGAAAATCGGCCCCTGAAATCACAAAGTCGCAAATTTTTCCACACCGAAAGTTGGCTGCTGGTCGATCACGACTACGCTAGGCCATATTTCGCAACGAAACCTCCTAAAACGGCAAACCGAATGTCTACACTATCGAACGAAGCCTATTTCAGATTGGCTTTGCATCCGCTGAAGCCTTAGAATGACACGCGATTTGTAAGAAAATAATTTGGAACTTGTTCAACTAGCGCAGTGAATTTCGACCAGTCTAACGGCTAGTAGGAGGACGAGTGATACCAAAAAACCTTCGTTACTGTAAAGGCTTTCTGGAAAATGTAGTGAAAAAGTGGCTAAATGATGCGAAAAGCCTGAAATGACTCGCTGAAAAATGTATGAAAAAAAATTGCTAACTTTTCGACGGAAGTCTGTCAGAAAAAGTATCAGTCACGGCTAAACTTCCGGCTGCAATGACATTTTCCGCTGTTTAATATATCCAGTCATGAAATAAAACTAGTCTCAGGGTGGCTAAACACCTGCCTCTGGGGATACCGCACGATTTCCGGCGAGGTGGCGAATCTCCTTGCCGGACTGCCGCCATGGGATCTGGAGGCGATAGTCCTCGCGCGCCTGCATGAATGGCGCGCGGAGGCGCTACTCCGGGGGGTCACTCCGTTTCCGCGGCACATTGCCGCGAAGCGGACAGACCTCCGGTGCGATCTCATGGCGACATGGAGACAGCGACTGTCGCAACCCCATGCAGGGCACGCCACAATAGTGGGGGTAAGTCCCCTCTTTGAGGAGTGGCTTGAGAGGCGCCACGGCGCCCTTACCTTCCGTCTGACGCAGGTTCTCACCGGACACCGGACCGGACGCTTGGTTGTTTCGGGAGGTACCTGCACCGAATCAGGCGGGAGGAAACGCCCGGATGCAACCACTGTGAGGATCGGCCGGAGGACACGGTGGAGCACACCGTGGAGGTCTGCCCCGCTTGGGTGGAGCCCCGCCGTGTTCTCGTAGCGGCGATCGGCGGCGGCGATCTCTCGCGTCC
The DNA here is from genome assembly GCA_949125135.1 of Alcis repandata. Lineage (NCBI taxonomy): Eukaryota > Metazoa > Arthropoda > Insecta > Lepidoptera > Geometridae > Alcis > Alcis repandata. Next base: position 10,976,239 of record OX421228.1, on the reverse strand, counting down.
GGCCCTGGTGCAAGCCATGGTCCGGGGCGAGGAGGAATGGAACGCCGTCGCCTCCTTCTGCGAAGCAGTGATGCTAGCGAAGGAGGTGGCGGAACGTGAGAGGGAGAGAACCTCTCGTCCCAGCCGCCGCCGTGGGAGGCGCTCCGGGCGTCGGGGGTCACGTGACGACCTCCGGCCACCGTAGACGCGGGCCTGTGGACGGTGAGCTATTGGGCTAGCTCGCTGTCCGTCCGTCTTATGACGACACAGGCCGTGTCGACGGCGCGTTCGTGTTCCACGCGCGCCTCAAAGAGATGTCAGCAACATGGAAGGGGCCCGAAAGGGCCCATGCCCGTCGGGTTGCGGGTAGAAGTTACCGCGGCCTCGGCGTCACAAGGGCGTAGAAGGAACATGGGTGGTTTTTGGTCAGTAGAAGTCTGACACTCCCTTCCGCTCTGCCCAAAGCGTGGGAGGGGTCATTTGATGATTTCCCACCCCCAAAAAAAAAAAAAAAAAAAGGGGCCGATTTTCCCCAGAGGCAGGTGTTTAGCCACCCTGAGACTAGTTTTATTTCATGACTGGATATATTAAACAGCGGAAAATGTCATTGCAGCCGGAAGTTTAGCCGTGACTGATACTTTTTCTGACAGACTTCCGTCGAAAAGTTAGCAATTTTTTTTCATACATTTTTCAGCGAGTCATTTCAGGCTTTTCGCATCATTTAGCCACTTTTTCACTACATTTTCCAGAAAGCCTTTACAGTAATGAAGGTTTTTTGGTATCACTCGTCCTCCTACTAGCCGTTAGACTGGTCGAAATTCACTGCGCTAGTTGAACAAGTTCCAAATTATTTTCTTACAAATCGCGTGTCATTCTAAGGCTTCAGCGGATGCAAAGCCAATCTGAAATAGGCTTCGTTCGATAGTGTAGACATTCGGTTTGCCGTTTTAGGAGGTTTCGTTGCGAAATATGGCCTAGCGTAGTCGTGATCGACCAGCAGCCAACTTTCGGTGTGGAAAAATTTGCGACTTTGTGATTTCAGGGGCCGATTTTCCCCAGAGGCAGGTGTTTAGCCACCCTGAGACTAGTTTTATTTCATGACTGGATATATTAAACAGCGGAAAATGTCATTGCAGCCGGAAGTTTAGCCGTGACTGATACTTTTTCTGACAGACTTCCGTCGAAAAGTTAGCAATTTTTTTTCATACATTTTTCAGCGAGTCATTTCAGGCTTTTCGCATCATTTAGCCACTTTTTCACTACATTTTCCAGAAAGCCTTTACAGTAATGAAGGTTTTTTGGTATCACTCGTCCTCCTACTAGCCGTTAGACTGGTCGAAATTCACTGCGCTAGTTGAACAAGTTCCAAATTATTTTCTTACAAATCGCGTGTCATTCTAAGGCTTCAGCGGATGCAAAGCCAATCTGAAATAGGCTTCGTTCGATAGTGTAGACATTCGGTTTGCCGTTTTAGGAGGTTTCGTTGCGAAATATGGCCTAGCGTAGTCGTGATCGACCAGCAGCCAACTTTCGGTGTGGAAAAATTTGCGATTTTGTGATTTCAGGGGCCGATTTTCCCCAGAGGCAGGTGTTTAGCCACCCTGAGACTAGTTTTATTTCATGACTGGATATATTAAACAGCGGAAAATGTCATTGCAGCCGGAAGTTTAGCCGTGACTGATACTTTTTCTGACAGACTTCCGTCGAAAAGTTAGCAATTTTTTTTCATACATTTTTCAGCGAGTCATTTCAGGCTTTTCGCATCATTTAGCCACTTTTTCACTACATTTTCCAGAAAGCCTTTACAGTAATGAAGGTTTTTTGGTATCACTCGTCCTCCTACTAGCCGTTAGACTGGTCGAAATTCACTGCGCTAGTTGAACAAGTTCCAAATTATTTTCTTACAAATCGCGTGTCATTCTAAGGCTTCAGCGGATGCAAAGCCAATCTGAAATAGGCTTCGTTCGATAGTGTAGACATTCGGTTTGCCGTTTTAGGAGGTTTCGTTGCGAAATATGGCCTAGCGTAGTCGTGATCGACCAGCAGCCAACTTTCGGTGTGGAAAAATTTGCGATTTTGTGATTTCAGGGGCCGATTTTCCCCAGAGGCAGGTGTTTAGCCACCCTGAGACTAGTTTTATTTCATGACTGGATATATTAAACAGCGGAAAATGTCATTGCAGCCGGAAGTTTAGCCGTGACTGATACTTTTTCTGACAGACTTCCGTCGAAAAGTTAGCAATTTTTTTTCATACATTTTTCAGCGAGTCATTTCAGGCTTTTCGCATCATTTAGCCACTTTTTCACTACATTTTCCAGAAAGCCTTTACAGTAATGAAGGTTTTTTGGTATCACTCGTCCTCCTACTAGCCGTTAGACTGGTCGAAATTCACTGCGCTAGTTGAACAAGTTCCAAATTATTTTCTTACAAATCGCGTGTCATTCTAAGGCTTCAGCGGATGCAAAGCCAATCTGAAATAGGCTTCGTTCGATAGTGTAGACATTCGGTTTGCCGTTTTAGGAGGTTTCGTTGCGAAATATGGCCTAGCGTAGTCGTGATCGACCAGCAGCCAACTTTCGGTGTGGAAAAATTTGCGACTTTGTGATTTCAGGGGCCGATTTTCCCCAGAGGCAGGTGTTTAGCCACCCTGAGACTAGTTTTATTTCATGACTGGATATATTAAACAGCGGAAAATGTCATTGCAGCCGGAAGTTTAGCCGTGACTGATACTTTTTCTGACAGACTTCCGTCGAAAAGTTAGCAATTTTTTTTCATACATTTTTCAGCGAGTCATTTCAGGCTTTTCGCATCGTTTAGCCACTTTTTCACTACATTTTCCAGAAAGCCTTTACAGTAATGAAGGTTTTTTGGTATCACTCGTCCTCCTACTAGCCGTTAGACTGGTCGAAATTCACTGCGCTAGTTGAACAAGTTCCAAATTATTTTCTTACAAATCGCGTGTCATTCTAAGGCTTCAGCGGATGCAAAGCCAATCTGAAATAGGCTTCGTTCGATAGTGTAGACATTCGGTTTGCCGTTTTAGGAGGTTTCGTTGCGAAATATGGCCTAGCGTAGTCGTGATCGACCAGCAGCCAACTTTCGGTGTGGAAAAATTTGCGATTTTGTGATTTCAGGGGCCGATTTTCCCCAGAGGCAGGTGTTTAGCCACCCTGAGACTAGTTTTATTTCATGACTGGATATATTAAACAGCGGAAAATGTCATTGCAGCCGGAAGTTTAGCCGTGACTGATACTTTTTCTGACAGACTTCCGTCGAAAAGTTAGCAATTTTTTTTCATACATTTTTCAGCGAGTCATTTCAGGCTTTTCGCATCATTTAGCCACTTTTTCACTACATTTTCCAGAAAGCCTTTACAGTAATGAAGGTTTTTTGGTATCACTCGTCCTCCTACTAGCCGTTAGACTGGTCGAAATTCACTGCGCTAGTTGAACAAGTTCCAAATTATTTTCTTACAAATCGCGTGTCATTCTAAGGCTTCAGCGGATGCAAAGCCAATCTGAAATAGGCTTCGTTCGATAGTGTAGACATTCGGTTTGCCGTTTTAGGAGGTTTCGTTGCGAAATATGGCCTAGCGTAGTCGTGATCGACCAGCAGCCAACTTTCGGTGTGGAAAAATTTGCGACTTTGTGATTTCAGGGGCCGATTTTCCCCAGAGGCAGGTGTTTAGCCACCCTGAGACTAGTTTTATTTCATGACTGGATATATTAAACAGCGGAAAATGTCATTGCAGCCGGAAGTTTAGCCGTGACTGATACTTTTTCTGACAGACTTCCGTCGAAAAGTTAGCAATTTTTTTTCATACATTTTTCAGCGAGTCATTTCAGGCTTTTCGCATCATTTAGCCACTTTTTCACTACATTTTCCAGAAAGCCTTTACAGTAACGAAGGTTTTTTGGTATCACTCGTCCTCCTACTAGCCGTTAGACTGGTCGAAATTCACTGCGCTAGTTGAACGAGTTCCAAATTATTTTCTTACAAATCGCGTGTCATTCTAAGGCTTCAGCGGATGCAAAGCCAATCTGAAATAGGCTTCGTTCGATAGTGTAGACATTCGGTTTGCCGTTTTAGGAGGTTTCGTTGCGAAATATGGCCTAGCGTAGTCGTGATCGACCAGCAGCCAACTTTCGGTGTGGAAAAATTTGCGACTTTGTGATTTCAGGGGCCGATTTTCCCCAGAGGCAGGTGTTTAGCCACCCTGAGACTAGTTTTATTTCATGACTGGATATATTAAACAGCGGAAAATGTCATTGCAGCCGGAAGTTTAGCCGTGACTGATACTTTTTCTGACAGACTTCCGTCGAAAAGTTAGCAATTTTTTTTCATACATTTTTCAGCGAGTCATTTCAGGCTTTTCGCATCATTTAGCCACTTTTTCACTACATTTTCCAGAAAGCCTTTACAGTAACGAAGGTTTTTTGGTATCACTCGTCCTCCTACTAGCCGTTAGACTGGTCGAAATTCACTGCGCTAGTTGAACAAGTTCCAAATTATTTTCTTACAAATCGCGTGTCATTCTAAGGCTTCAGCGGATGCAAAGCCAATCTGAAATAGGCTTCGTTCGATAGTGTAGACATTCGGTTTGCCGTTTTAGGAGGTTTCGTTGCGAAATATGGCCTAGCGTAGTCGTGATCGACCAGCAGCCAACTTTCGGTGTGGAAAAATTTGCGACTTTGTGATTTCAGGGGCCGATTTTCCCCAGAGGCAGGTGTTTAGCCACCCTGAGACTAGTTTTATTTCATGACTGGATATATTAAACAGCGGAAAATGTCATTGCAGCCGGAAGTTTAGCCGTGACTGATACTTTTTCTGACAGACTTCCGTCGAAAAGTTAGCAATTTTTTTTCATACATTTTTCAGCGAGTCATTTCAGGCTTTTCGCATCATTTAGCCACTTTTTCACTACATTTTCCAGAAAGCCTTTACAGTAATGAAGGTTTTTTGGTATCACTCGTCCTCCTACTAGCCGTTAGACTGGTCGAAATTCACTGCGCTAGTTGAACAAGTTCCAAATTATTTTCTTACAAATCGCGTGTCATTCTAAGGCTTCAGCGGATGCAAAGCCAATCTGAAATAGGCTTCGTTCGATAGTGTAGACATTCGGTTTGCCGTTTTAGGAGGTTTCGTTGCGAAATATGGCCTAGCGTAGTCGTGATCGACCAGCAGCCAACTTTCGGTGTGGAAAAATTTGCGATTTTGTGATTTCAGGGGCCGATTTTCCCCAGAGGCAGGTGTTTAGCCACCCTGAGACTAGTTTTATTTCATGACTGGATATATTAAACAGCGGAAAATGTCATTGCAGCCGGAAGTTTAGCCGTGACTGATACTTTTTCTGACAGACTTCCGTCGAAAAGTTAGCAATTTTTTTTCATACATTTTTCAGCGAGTCATTTCAGGCTTTTCGCATCATTTAGCCACTTTTTCACTACATTTTCCAGAAAGCCTTTACAGTAATGAAGGTTTTTTGGTATCACTCGTCCTCCTACTAGCCGTTAGACTGGTCGAAATTCACTGCGCTAGTTGAACAAGTTCCAAATTATTTTCTTACAAATCGCGTGTCATTCTAAGGCTTCAGCGGATGCAAAGCCAATCTGAAATAGGCTTCGTTCGATAGTGTAGACATTCGGTTTGCCGTTTTAGGAGGTTTCGTTGCGAAATATGGCCTAGCGTAGTCGTGATCGACCAGCAGCCAACTTTCGGTGTGGAAAAATTTGCGACTTTGTGATTTCAGGGGCCGATTTTCCCCAGAGGCAGGTGTTTAGCCACCCTGAGACTAGTTTTATTTCATGACTGGATATATTAAACAGCGGAAAATGTCATTGCAGCCGGAAGTTTAGCCGTGACTGATACTTTTTCTGACAGACTTCCGTCGAAAAGTTAGCAATTTTTTTTCATACATTTTTCAGCGAGTCATTTCAGGCTTTTCGCATCATTTAGCCACTTTTTCACTACATTTTCCAGAAAGCCTTTACAGTAACGAAGGTTTTTTGGTATCACTCGTCCTCCTACTAGCCGTTAGACTGGTCGAAATTCACTGCGCTAGTTGAACAAGTTCCAAATTATTTTCTTACAAATCGCGTGTCATTCTAAGGCTTCAGCGGATGCAAAGCCAATCTGAAATAGGCTTCGTTCGATAGTGTAGACATTCGGTTTGCCGTTTTAGGAGGTTTCGTTGCGAAATATGGCCTAGCGTAGTCGTGATCGACCAGCAGCCAACTTTCGGTGTGGAAAAATTTGCGACTTTGTGATTTCAGGGGCCGATTTTCCCCAGAGGCAGGTGTTTAGCCACCCTGAGACTAGTTTTATTTCATGACTGGATATATTAAACAGCGGAAAATGTCATTGCAGCCGGAAGTTTAGCCGTGACTGATACTTTTTCTGACAGACTTCCGTCGAAAAGTTAGCAATTTTTTTTCATACATTTTTCAGCGAGTCATTTCAGGCTTTTCGCATCATTTAGCCACTTTTTCACTACATTTTCCAGAAAGCCTTTACAGTAACGAAGGTTTTTTGGTATCACTCGTCCTCCTACTAGCCGTTAGACTGGTCGAAATTCACTGCGCTAGTTGAACAAGTTCCAAATTATTTTCTTACAAATCGCGTGTCATTCTAAGGCTTCAGCGGATGCAAAGCCAATCTGAAATAGGCTTCGTTCGATAGTGTAGACATTCGGTTTGCCGTTTTAGGAGGTTTCGTTGCGAAATATGGCCTAGCGTAGTCGTGATCGACCAGCAGCCAACTTTCGGTGTGGAAAAATTTGCGACTTTGTGATTTCAGGGGCCGATTTTCCCCAGAGGCAGGTGTTTAGCCACCCTGAGACTAGTTTTATTTCATGACTGGATATATTAAACAGCGGAAAATGTCATTGCAGCCGGAAGTTTAGCCGTGACTGATACTTTTTCTGACAGACTTCCGTCGAAAAGTTAGCAATTTTTTTTCATACATTTTTCAGCGAGTCATTTCAGGCTTTTCGCATCATTTAGCCACTTTTTCACTACATTTTCCAGAAAGCCTTTACAGTAACGAAGGTTTTTTGGTATCACTCGTCCTCCTACTAGCCGTTAGACTGGTCGAAATTCACTGCGCTAGTTGAACAAGTTCCAAATTATTTTCTTACAAATCGCGTGTCATTCTAAGGCTTCAGCGGATGCAAAGCCAATCTGAAATAGGCTTCGTTCGATAGTGTAGACATTCGGTTTGCCGTTTTAGGAGGTTTCGTTGCGAAATATGGCCTAGCGTAGTCGTGATCGACCAGCAGCCAACTTTCGGTGTGGAAAAATTTGCGACTTTGTGATTTCAGGGGCCGATTTTCCCCAGAGGCAGGTGTTTAGCCACCCTGAGACTAGTTTTATTTCATGACTGGATATATTAAACAGCGGAAAATGTCATTGCAGCCGGAAGTTTAGCCGTGACTGATACTTTTTCTGACAGACTTCCGTCGAAAAGTTAGCAATTTTTTTTCATACATTTTTCAGCGAGTCATTTCAGGCTTTTCGCATCATTTAGCCACTTTTTCACTACATTTTCCAGAAAGCCTTTACAGTAACGAAGGTTTTTTGGTATCACTCGTCCTCCTACTAGCCGTTAGACTGGTCGAAATTCACTGCGCTAGTTGAACAAGTTCCAAATTATTTTCTTACAAATCGCGTGTCATTCTAAGGCTTCAGCGGATGCAAAGCCAATCTGAAATAGGCTTCGTTCGATAGTGTAGACATTCGGTTTGCCGTTTTAGGAGGTTTCGTTGCGAAATATGGCCTAGCGTAGTCGTGATCGACCAGCAGCCAACTTTCGGTGTGGAAAAATTTGCGACTTTGTGATTTCAGGGGCCGATTTTCCCCAGAGGCAGGTGTTTAGCCACCCTGAGACTAGTTTTATTTCATGACTGGATATATTAAACAGCGGAAAATGTCATTGCAGCCGGAAGTTTAGCCGTGACTGATACTTTTTCTGACAGACTTCCGTCGAAAAGTTAGCAATTTTTTTTCATACATTTTTCAGCGAGTCATTTCAGGCTTTTCGCATCATTTAGCCACTTTTTCACTACATTTTCCAGAAAGCCTTTACAGTAATGAAGGTTTTGTGGTATCACTCGTCCTCCTACTAGCCGTTACACTGGTCGAAATTCATTAAGTAGGTTTGGTTGACAATAATCATGTATTACTCAGATATTGGTTAGTAGTTACTAAGGCATCATTTCTTATCATAATGGATGATCATTATTTTAAAATTTAATTATCAGTTTTATGATACCTTTTCACCATTCTTTTCACCTTTAAATGTCCAAGATTACATCTAAGGGAACAAGGAAGCCGGAAGTCTGTTCCATCCCATAATAACTAAGTGTACTTTCAATCGAAACACAATTTAAACAAAAATTAAAAACAATTACAAATGTTTAGGAGCTACGATGCTAAAGACAGACTTAGCAATTTTTTTTTAATTGTTATTACATACATTTTTTCGAGTGTCATTGACTTTTTTTTATGGAACAGCTGATTTATTTCGCGAATTCCGGGTTGATTTCTTAGTAAAAGTTGTTCATAATGATAATCACTACGAGTTCTTTTCGGCTTAGCATACCCTTTCCTTATAGCCCTGTATCAATTCAAAATTCAAATTCAAAAATTCAAAATTAATTTATTTCTGGTTAAATGTAGGTACCTACCCATAATCAAAAACAAAACTATGAATAAAATTATTACATAGTCAAATTATTATTATTGCTATCAATGCTTACCATTTCACACAAGATAAGTAAAAAGTAGGTACATTATTACCTCCCATTTATCACCAATTTCTCAAATAGTTGTTATTGGTGTTTATTATTTTTTCGTTTTCTTATTTATTTTGTAATATTCTACAGTTGTTTTACTGAGTTTTTTTGGCTTCAACATGTAAATCTATACACAATAATTATGATACATGTATACTTAAGACTCGTACACATTAAGGCGGGCCGCACCGCACCGCAGTGGCATTCTCATACAATTTCATGCGCTGCGGCCCGCCTGTAGTGTGCGGTAGTTCATATAAAATGTACGAAACTGATGCAGGACGATTTTTGTTATGCGTTGTGGTGGTGTGCGCGAGCCTTAACAGCTTTGTTTTGGCCACAATCCAGTGAAACCTTTAGCCCCGTATTCATGGTAAACATTTGTTTTAGCAACAAAGTTGAATCACCGTGTTAAACGTGTTCAAAATCAAGCTGTCAACATGTTGCAGAGTTGATAACGGCATGTTAACAAGCTCTCGCCCGTGTTTCCAGCAACATTCTTGCCGTTCCTCAACAATGTTGCTAAACAAATGTTTACCATGAATACGGGGCTTTAGTGTCACCAATTATACACCCACGCTATGCTATGTAAAACGGAGTTTTCCACATAATGAGCTTGTTATTTTAAATGCTTAGTTTTAATCGTAGTTCGAAATGACTTTCAACATAATTATTTGAATAAATATTAGTCCATTTAGCAATGGCGTAAGCTGAAATGTTTGTCCAAATGTTTTGTTTGTTTGTTGATGTTCGTTGTTTGTAAAACGCTGAATTACTTATTATCTATCTAAATGTATATAAAAATTGAATTTCTATTTCCCTTGGCCCTTGGTCATTGCATCACGCGTGAACAGATGGAACAATTTCGCTAATTCTTTTTTTGTTGTGTTAGTTATTGTCAGAAAGGTTCTTTTGAAAGAAAAAGTTAAGGAAGTTGAGCGGAACATTAGAAAATTTAATACAATTCGAATTTAATATTCACTCAAAATACATATAATACACTTATAGTCCATTAATGGAAAAGAAGTGCTAACTTTAGTTCCTTTTTTCCCTTTTATCATTTCTTTGCCTCCTAGTTACTCGTACATATATTTTATGTAGGTATATAAAATCTGAACCACCCCATATCTCTATGAGATGATAATATATTAAATCTATCTATCATTGTAAATATCACACTGATATATTTTGAGTGCTTATATAAATAACTACTGCTTATCTATTAATATTGCTTATTAATTGCTTTCGTATTCCTTGACCATTACTTTCCCACTACATTTCATTTCGTCCTTCCTTCCGTCTTTTAAATTGTCTTTCGCACTTTCTAATTTTATTTAAAGGAATACTAGAGACAGAGAAAATTGGAAGAAGTTGGTTGAGGCCTTTGCCAAACAAGGGCAAACAGAAAAGTTTAGGTTAAGTTAGCAAGTAAATATGTTTTTAAATGTTTTTTTTTTCTGAAATAAAGACTGCTTGGCTATTTTTCATCCTGAAATCTGTAAATGGTTTTAGTAATATAGTGAGGTGTATATACTCTACTCGTACATGTAAATAATTATTCACAAGTGCCAATGTAAAAAATGGCTAAAGGCTTCCTCAAACAGAACGCGCAGAGCGCCAGCGTCGCGTACTGCTAGCGCTGGCGCTCTGTTTGACGGTATATTATCGTAGTAGTACAACACAACTCGGCGTCATAGCGCGCCGTCAGGTTAACGCTCTGACGCGCGCTAAGAACGCGTTCTGTTTGAGGAAGCCTTAAAAAGAGCATAAGTAGCGTTAAGGTATGTCATTGTGTGATACTAAGAAAGTTTAAATACGAGTAAATATATTATTTCAAAGGATTGTCAATTTAGTGTGCTGGGTTAATTAACACTTTAATTGCTGCTAATAACCACATGCGCTTGTGTTTTACGCGCCTGGCGTGTGCAGCCGCATTCGCGTTGCACAAAGGAATACACAAGGTATGTGCTTTCAGCAGTTAAAGTGTTAAGCGTGTACTTAGGATTACGTGTTATGCAATGAATAAGTTACGCTGTAAGTGTTACCTATACTCATACATGTTATTCTATAAGATGTGATTTTTATTAGCTACTAGGTGTAATTACAAATCACACCGCGCTTAGTTGACGCCGCTGGTGATAAGAGGGCTGGCTCATTCCTCGCGCAAAGAATTTCACTGGCTATTCAGCGCGGGAATGCAGCCAGCGTTCTTGGTACTTTGCCACACGGGCAAAAACTACTTTTTGATTATTAACTTTTTGTAAATTTCTTAGTTCTATTTAGTTTAGTTTGTTATTTTAAATTTAAGATGTAAATATATTTTATGTACCCATTACAAAATCAATGTTACATTTTTGTTAGAATAATAAAATATGAAATGTATAAAATTTGTTAGTTAATTAAATAATAAATCTATTTTCAATAGAGGATGCTTTTATTCAAAATTTAATTACCTTGGTATACTTAAATTGGCTTTTTGCCTTTTCTTCGTTTGATCTCTGTTCATTAATAAATATTGATAACTAGCTGACTCGACAGACGTTGTCCTGTCAAAAGCCATTGCGTCAATTCTATGTCAAATGTCAAAAGTTACATTAAAAAAGTTTACATTATCCAAAGCGCTATATGGTTTAAGTATTTTTAAATTTTCTAATTTTTCATGTTTTTTTTACTATAAATTGAGATGTGAGCTATCCTATCTCCTAAGTTAGATCGAACTGCACCCGGTGTGCAAATTTGATTGAAATCGGTTAAGTAGTTTAGGAGTCTATAGCGGACAAACAACGTGACACGTAATTTATATATATTAAGATTATAAGTAGGTACATAGTAGGTATACAGGGTTACAGGGAAAGGAATGCTAAGCCGAAAAGGGCTGATAGTACTCATCATTATGAACAAATTTTATTATGAGACCAACCCTTAATTCCTGAAAGAAAACAGTTGTTCCATACATTTTGCCGAGTGTCAATGGAACATAGTCGAGACAGCCGACTTTTTTTTCTTGAATTCCGGGTTAATCCCATAGTAAAAGTTGATCATTATGATGGGTACTAAAAGCATTTTTCGGATAAGCATATCCTTTCCTCATAAACAAAAAAAAAACCATACAAAAAAACACATACAAACACATTTAAATATTGTAAGCCTGCATACCGACGTTTTAGGCTTACGAATTAAGATTCGACCCTTCCTTCTTTTCTTACTCAAACCTCTCTTACAAAGTGAGTTACAGAAGCGGACGCATTATTTATTCACCACCATCTCACCCACTTACTAAAATTAAAGTTTTATGCGCAGGTCCATCTACATTGTTTGTTTTTTTGAGGGGTTTAGTGATTTATATATCCATAGACTCAGTAGAACAGTCCATAGTGGAGTCCAGCAAAAAAAAAAAAAACGTTTCACTCTCATAGCATATAAAATAGACACGCGGTTACAACCATATAATGATAGTTGTCACCGTAAAAACTGGTGCTAAGCATCGCACTTTTTAGTGATTATCAGTATGCTCCGTACTTTAAGTAAATCCATCGGAATTTTGATGGCCATTTTTCTAAGTATAATCAGAGGCGATTCGATGCAAATTCACGGTAAATGTCCAGAAAATGCTACAAAGTGAAAGGCACTCAAAGCCGACGTTAGACTACAAGTTCTGTCTCACTCGATAGATATTTCATTCTGGCTTTAATTAAGTTACAAACAAAGCACAATGTGCCTATGTTTCGTTTGGAACAAATAGAACAATGTCGGCAATAAATTTTCATGTATCGCTCTGTTGCGGCAGATAAGAGGTAAAGAACAAGGACATAAGTACTCACTCTGGCGGAGTATATGTACCTGATTGTACCTATATCAAGCAGACGCTTGAGCTTTTACTTTTATTTTATTAAAGGCTTGCGTTTGACCGCCATCTCTTGATGGTAAACAATGATGCGGTCTATGATGGAGCACGCGCGCCTAGAAGAAACCAATTCACTCGTGACTTGAAGACATCCACACTGAGAAAAATGTCCATCTAAATTCCGCTAAAAGAATGATGAATTCACTTCACTTCACACAATTCATCAAAATTCCGATGAATTCACCTAAAGTACGGAGCATACTGATATCACCAAAAAGTACGATGATTAGCACCAATTTTGATGGCCATTTTCCTCAGTGCAGATTATACCTAGCTACCGGAAAATAACTCCTCGGGCAGAGCATTCCACTCTGTAGCAGTACAATAAAGGTGGAAGTGGAACCAAAGCGCTTCGCATTTTACTGCATTGTCTGTACTGCATCAAAGTTGGTAAGTATGCAAAATTACAGCTGTATTGTTTTTATCGGGATTATGTTAAAAAATCCAATATCATGATTTTACCGAAACAAACTAAATAACACAGATACATGACAATTTAAATAAAAGCTTCTAATAGTCTATGCAATATTCATAGTAGTTACGATATGTGAATACCATTACCTACTCTTAACTGGAAGCAAATAAAAAATCCTTAACCTCGTAGCACCAGGCAATTAGAACAAAGGAGGCAAAAAATAAGAAAACATTTTTACCAAATTGTTCCCTGAACTAAGTATTTCGGAGATACTGTTATTGTGACGGAATTAACTTTCATTTCCATTAAATTATTTTACAGACGTTTATAAATTTATACCTAGAATGGTATATCGAGTGTTTTTTCCGCCAAGCCAAGAGTTTGTAATTATTTTTAAAGATTAATTTCCTTTCTTTTTTTCTGCTACAAACGTAGATGTAGAAATAGGTCGGTATTACTAGATTGTAAACTATATATTTACTAACTATATACGAACGACAGTCATCATAATCATAATCATCGTCACTATATCGCCCAACTGCTGGGTATATGTCTCGTCTTCCTTGTGCCATTTCTCCCTGCCTCGGACCAATTTCATCCACCAGTGACCTGCAATGGGACCGATGTCGTCAACTCATCGAGTTGTAGTTTACGGACAAAACGGACGGCTTGTCACTCTGCCGATTGCGGACAAGCGTTAATTGCAGTGACTACGTCGTATTATGCGACTCAAGTGGCGCTGGATATCATTTGTTACATTTATTACAAGTCTCAGAGCAAGTTAACATTAAAATGCAAGATTGTGGAACACTTATCCGACCACAATCACGGCGATTGAGCAAGACACTGGCTTGGAAAATGACAGCGTATAATTTTCCCGTCTCCCCAAAATTACAAGGCCAGCGAACGCTTCGAATTCAACCCGTAATGAACCCATTTATTCCAATAATTGGCTGGCTATAAAAGGAAAATCAATTTAGTAGCTTCTTAGCCTAGCAACTTAGGTTGGGAGGTTTCTTTCAGTACAACAGGAACAAAAGGTAGGGCATTCATAATAGTACTAATTAAAGCAGCTCTCGGTTTAAGTTCGCTGAATTTCTTTTGAACTTCATCAATAATTTTGCGTGGGAGTTGATAAAAAGTAAACAGTAACATTTTTTTGAAGTCAGTAAATCAGGTGTTTTGTGTGCTTTCTACTTTAAGGCTATCCAAAAAACCCTCGTCAACTTATTTCTTTATTGATAATTAGGGTCTTCAAATTAGGAAAATGTTTTGTACATTTTAGTACACAGTATCAAATGGCATTTAACCAAAGCGAAAAGTAAGTTATTTTTAAGCTTTAGAAATATGCTTTCGCTATCTCACTAAAACAAATATTGCCCGTAGTGTCATCAAAAAACCCCTAATAGAATTTTACTAGGAAGCAGACATAATCTATATATAAATATTTATAATAGTCCTTATAATTAGAGTTTCTATTTTTCCGGATACTCATCCGTTACATATAATATTTAGCTTTGTTCAAAATAGAGCGTGTAAACAACGGAAAGTTAAGATATAATCATGGAACAAATATTGTCTGAAATATGTCCTTCGTACATTTGATCGTGTTTTGATTTCCGTAGTTATCATAACAATAGCATCTGGTAGATTGCTATTTAAGGCTCTATTTTTCCCTCCCTTGTAAGGTTCATTATATCAAAAATGTGTATTTATATGTTCTTATCAAAAAATAACAAATAATATTGGTGTAAGCTTAATGATGATTATGTAAGAGCTAAGGGTGATTACATAATGTGTTTTCTAAGATTGCGTGCTGTAACATTAACCACATCACTCAAAGGTACTATAAAACTCACTATGAAAAGTTTATTGATATTTAAAGTAAATCCACTTGAACAGGCCTAATATGTCGCTCCTTGAATGCAAAACGGCCACAAATCAAAAAAGTGTAAAAACGGTTTTATTCGAAAATTGAGCTCTAAATCGATGATACTAGAGAGTCTATTTAAGACACCCACAGTTTTCGCTAAGTTTGACACCAAACCGCTCAAGCGCCTTTTTTGCATTGAGCCGCTTTGCGCACTGACTTCATTGCAAGACCGCCATTTTGTCAATTGTGACCCAGACCTCAAAGAGAACGCGCGTGGTTTTACTGCAAAACAGCCACAATCCAAAATGTGATCTGAACATTACCATAGTTTTACCTGCAATAGTGCCACATTTTGGAATACGTCTTTTTTCCATTCCAATTTCAGGTGAGTTTATTTATAATTTAAAATGCAAAGGTGCCATATTTTAATATGTGTTTCTTTTACATTCCAATTTATTTAAGACTATTTATTATTGATAATACAAAAGTGGAGTATTTTAACAAGTGACCATTTTGCATTCTACTTTATTTAAAATTACTTTTTATATAAAATACAAAAGGGCCATATTATAAAAATAAATAATTTCTGTTCATGTTATTACAGGATGTCCAGCAGATCAAGAACTATTTTAAACATGGCTATTTCTAACGCAACAATGGTGTACGAAAAACACTCAAGAAACCTGAGAATCCCATTTTAGATGATGCTTTGTTTACATGGTTTTTGCAATAAAGGCGATTACATGTTCCAATAAGTGGTGACATGATTTGCGAGAAAGCCCGTATTTTTCATCTCCAGATCACTAACTCGAGTACTAGCTTTAATGCAAGTAGGGGATGGTTAGGTTAACTTTAAAAAACGCCATGGAATAAGACGCTTGAAAATGGCCGGTGAAAAACTATCAAGCGATGAAGCTGCTATCGGACCATTTCAGCAAGAGCTTCAGAAAGTTATTAGAGAAAAATACCTAACAGCAGAACTGATTTACAATGCAGATGAGTCTGGTTTATATACTAGCGATTGTTGCCTGATCATACTTTAGCTTCTGGTGATGAGCGGTCCGCTTCCGGGAGAAAAATGATGAAGATGAGGATCACATTCATGCCGTGTGCTAATGCCGCTGGCACTCACAAGCCTCAATTGCTAGTTATAGGAAAAGTGAAAAACCCGCATGCTTTTAGATCAACAAATCTCCCAATATGTTATCGAGCACAGAAAAATGCTAGGGTTACTAGACTTGTTCCTTGAATGGTTCAAGATGGAATTTGTACCTGCGGTCCGACGCCACCTTTTATCGGTGAACTTACCAACACGGGCATTGTTACTGCTGGATAATTGTCCCGGTCATCCATCAGCTGAAGAACTCATAACTGAAGATGGCAACATTTTTGCAATGTTCCTGCCACCTAATACCATGGCGTGTATACAACCCATGGATCAGAATGTTATACAAAATGTAAAACAAAATTATCGCAAATCACTGTCAATTGATTGTCTCGCCAATCCATTGAGTAATGAAAATCTCGCTGATGCATTAAAAATATTAAAATGCATAACTTTAAAGGACACAGTTTTTAATTTAGCAAACTGCTGGGTGGCTGTTAAAGAGTCCCATATAAAGAAATCGTGGAAGAATTTGTGTCCTCAACTTCACGCAAAGGAAAACTTCGAACCAGAGGATGATATTCCCCTGGCCGAGCTGATTAACAGATTAAGAGGAAACACTTATCCGCAAATAACTGAGGCAGAAGCCCAAGCGTAGGCTTCTGGTGGCGCCGATGAAGAATTGCAAAGATGTGAGGTGTTAACTGACGAGGAGATCGTACAATCGGCTATGTGTGAAGATGACGAGCAAGATGTCGACGAATGCGTTGAAGTCTCCACTTCCAAACATGTAACACCTGCAGTGCAGAAGCTATGGGAGCTTTAAACACAGCTTTGAAATGGGCTGAAGATAATAATTTAGAAAGCCACGAAATTATGTTACTTCGTCGACTGAGACACCGCGCTTTCGAAATGAAGAACGAAAATCTCAATCAGAAGAGTATTACAGATTTTTTCACATCAACATAAGCTCTTTTTTTTACTAAACGCATGTGTGTATCTTTCTATTTATAATAAAAGTCTTATGTCACATAAATTAGTATTTTATTTAATGTCTTTATGTACCTACATATTTGTATGTATTTATATATGATAAACCTCAACCTAATTTTGCAGACTATGATCCGGACACCTTGATAATCCGGCAAGGGCTGGTTTTTTGCCCGTCCGGATTAGTGAGGCCTATACTCGTACTTATTTTGATAATTTCTCTATTTTTATATACTTTAAAAGAATTTAACGATTGTTAGAACAGATACTTTGTTTTTTTTAAATGTTTTATGTTTTTTTCCTTTTCCTTAGAAATTGTGATAGGTACTACAAAACTAATTTAAAAGAAATTAGACATCTTTGGATAGGTTATTGGTTCCAACAAAAAGCTTGTACTACATTTTCTTATTCAAAATAAACATTTTAATACATATTAGATACGTATAATGGTAAAATTAGATAGTTAAACGTTTTTTTTGTATAAAAAAAAACTGTTTGTTTGATTTTTATAAAGAAATATGAATAAAGAAATTTGATTTTAAAAATATTCGTTTCATTTTTGGAATATTTCTTCTAATAATAGTTTGGATTTTGAAAACAAAAGGGCCTTATTTGCTTTTTTAGAGCGTGTGAAATAGATTCCAATAAAATTTATAATACAGAAAGATACAGCGACAAATCACGCTTCGAATGGTATATAATAGCATACAATTATTCACTACATACATGTTTTTTTTCAAAAAAATCTTAACGAAATTTTGTTTTAGCTGTACTGTAAAAAATGCTTTTTTGCTTTGTGGCTCTCTTGCATTCAAGGAGCGATGTGTTGATTGCGACGTCATAACCAATTAACCAGTGGTTACACCAGTTAGCTAACAGGTAAAGATAACTACATGATAAAAAGTTGTCTGTGTTAATGTTTATCCAGGATTCGGTATCTGCATTCTGCGAGAAGAAATAACAGACATCAGAGTGCTTGTGCGAGTTTTTTCACTAATCGCTACAATTCGTATGGAACTAGGTGTAGTTTTTATTATTAACACTAGGAGGCGCGGTTTTTATTCCATACAAATTGTAGTTTATGTTAACGCGATCGATCAGTGAAAAAACTCGCACTAGGCACTTTGTAAATCATTCACTACTTCATCACTCACTCATAAACTTTCACATTTTTACTATACTTAAAGGTGATTTGTTTAATGGCACTTTGGTATCAAAGAAACTTATTGACTTACTTCAGTTTCCTCCTAAGTAAGTTAAACTAAGCAATTTATATCAGGTGTCAAACAAAACCACTGAATCGGCACAACTTCTGAATTTGTAGCTTCGACGCCGCAAGGTGTTCGCAACTACACCGTCTCGAAACTCGAAATGAGAAACATTCGCGCTTTTGTTCTTAGCGATTGAGTTATCGTTTACCCTTCTGTGGAGATCGAAACTCTTTTTTTAACCACATTTTTTTCCTAAAAGTAAATTCTTGACTTAAGTTAGCATTTCTATCTTTCATTCATGATTTATCTCGGCAAATTAGATTCCTTTAGGCGGCCTAAAAGTTTGACGTTAGGGTCTCAGGTTGTACTAATATAAATGCTTTTTTATGTACTGGTATATCAAATCGATTAGTTGGTTTGAGCAACGAGCAGAGTTGTGAGCTCTGGTGCTTGACTTTAATTTTTAACCCCCGACGCAAAAGAGGGGTGTTATAAGTTTGACGTGTCTGTTTGTCTGTCTGTGTGTGTGTGTGTGTGTGTCTGTCTGTCTGGTCCCCCCGACGCGACGTTTTCTTTGTAGAAATATTAATAGGTAGGTACTTAGATTCTTCCTAACTAATATTTTGTTGTAATTATTATTAATATTTTTAGCGGTGTTTTAGTTTTTATGTACAGGATGTTAAATAAATCAAATTATTATTTCGTACTTTTTTTAGGTAGGTTTTTGTGTCGGGGGTTTTTTAAATTTTTAATTTAAGTTTTTATTTAATACTTTTTGTTTTCAAAAATACGCATTCGTGCGTCTCAGAAATAATCCCCTCGAAGGAACCATTATTTCCTAACGACAGTTCGAGTTCGAGTGTATGTTTTTAAGATTTTTTTGTTTAATTGTAGTTTTTTTTTTAACTTTAAACTTTTTAAACTTTTGTTTAACTCAGTTACAGATTACATTATGATTTTTTTTAAATATTTTTAGTTACTTAGTCAGTTTTTGAGCTTAATCAAACTGAGCTCAAAAACTAAAAAAACAACAAAAAAACAAAATGAATTACCAAGCCGACATACCACCTTTACAAAAGCCAAAAGCTAAATAAAACAAATCCTAAGCTGAGTTTCAATAAAATTTTACTGAAATTAAGTTCAATACTCTTTCTTTTTAAGAATAAAGAATAAAAATCTATTTGTGATTGTTACGCAAATCGTTTGTAAAGTAAAGTATTTTTACAAAGCTTGTTTCGCTCTACTTGGAAATACTTCGTTATTAAGTAATAAAAGTACTTTTGACGTCGTTGTCAACAATTTTTTACACCTTCGAAAATTACTTGAAATGATGAAAATATCTTTTACGTCATGTCTTTTCACTTTAAGTAGCTCAAAAGACTTTGTGACAGGGGTGGCCCATCACGTTTTAGCTAATAAATAAACATAATTAATATTTTAAAAGCTTCTGTTTAACTTGCAATGTACATAAATGTAACTACGAGTATGTTTGTTCGGGTGGAATCTTGTGATTCAATTTTAACGCACTACTCGATGTCCGATTGAACTGAAATTTGGTATACGTGTGTAACTCTGATGACAATGTAATAAAAGCTTGTTTTTATAAATATTTTTAAAATTAATTTCATGCCTACTACCTATGTGTCTAGTATAAAGTACTTTCCTAATTATTTTTAGTTTACTGCCTCATTTGAAGTCTTGTTTTGAATCACTCTCTCAATGCCTGAAAACACAATTCGATCAATTCTAAGATCCAAGAAACATTACTCTATATTCACGGCGCGTGGGTACAAAAACGAATAAATATTTAGTTACTAGGCAGCATCGATCTATGTAGGTATATAATCCGACTTCGGTGCTAGGCAGGAAATATTTGTAAGGCTTTTTGGTAGAACTTTCCGAAGTTATTGATAAAATGGTAACCGTATACGCCACGAAATTTGCTTAGGGACAAGCAAAAACTACATCTGTTTTCTCGGAATTTAAGATTTTGTGTAGTTTAGTTTAGTGAAGTTTAGTAAAAGTTCGTGATGACGAGTAGACAATAAGCTCCTTTCGGCTTGGTACTCCGTTACGTGTAACCTTGTGAAGGAAACTAGGTTACTTCCGATGACATCACTTTGGACTAGTCTTATATTTGTATCCGTGAACTTCAGCAGGCGCGTTTAATTGGCTAAACTTCTGATTTGACACCGGCCTTGGCTTTTATGGCTTGAACCGGCTTTTAGTGTACTTTTATCTATTTTTGTCCCAGTTTCGACTTCGATGGGATCGTTGAGGCCGCTCGGACATTTAGTGTGATTTACGCCGGGATTAGTGGCGTGTAAAGGAGTGATTTCAGTAACCTTTTGTGTTTTATAGACTTTCTAAACATAGTGTGTTATTAGCTGTACCTACCTATTTCATATCTCATAAGTCTGCGAGCTTCATCTTCGGTCACATCGCCGACAACAGGCGAGTTGGTGGTCAAACGTTAAAAAATTGTATCAACGGATGTTCGTTAGTCTCGCAAAAACTCGAAAATAGCTCGACCAATTTTTTTTTGTTTGGATCACCTCCAAACAGGAGTGTTATAGACAAAAAAGCAAGGGAACCGCGGGTCGCAGCTTGTCTAAACTTAATTTTGAAGTTTTTCAGGAATTCAATGAGAAGTAAAAATTACATTAGAAGTCGAATTATGAATAAAAAGACAGATAGACAAACAAAGGAACCTATGTAAATAAAAGAAAAAGTAATTTTAATTGAGTAAATACGATTGAGTCCCTAGTAGATCGGCAATATAAATTTTTATTACCCTACTCTATTTTATTGCTTTCATTCCCTGTCAACTACGTAAATGGTTAGTCTTCAGGCTACAGGCTACAGGTGGATTGAAATTCATTTATTCTATGTGTATTACGTCTGGCCTTTGTTTATCGAAGGTTTTGTTTATTCAGCGAGTTGTAAAGAAACGTTTATTTTTTATGTCTACTCTCAGATGGAGACGTCTTGTCTTGACAAAACGCTCACGCTTGATGAACGTTTTGTCTGTCGTGTTGTCGTCACAAGTTAACAGGAAAAAATATTAAGTAATCGAGGGTAAGACTTCTTGGTCTGATGGTTCGAAACAGCTGAAGAATTTTTTTGTGAAAAGTTGGTAGTGGGTCTAAAACTTTAGGCAATGGCTATAAGCTGATGGAAGTATTTTCATGTACTTATGATATGAAAAAATCAAACCTATTAATAGAAATATCAGTAAGTAAATACAGTATGTACTGCAAAATATAAAATACTAGCGGCTCGTCCCGGCTTCGCACGGGTGGACACTATTGAAGTTTTTGTAAGGATCCCTAATTTTTTCAGGTAATAAATATAGCCTATGTCACTTTGGGATAATGTAGCATTCGAATGGTGAAAGAATTTTTAAAATCGGTCCAGTAGTTTTTGAGTTTATTCCACACAAACATACAAAAATACAAATCTTTCCTCTTTATAATATTAGTATAGATTTGACCTTTCCTCGCTTTCTTTGCCTCGAGCTTTTTGTGCCAAGCAAATTTTCGTGAGCACTAATCCTACTTGCCTTTTGTGTCTATATTTTTCAGACATTTTATTCTGGCACAAAAAACATAAAATCAGTTTGGAGTAAGAATATTCCGTGTAACAATTAAAACGAACAGAATAAAAGTTTCCATTTTCAGTGATAACTGCGATGGGAATATTTCAAACAGTTTTGTACACGCAATACCAAAAAGAATGGTTTATTTTCAGATTTTCCAGTTTCACAATTAAAACGTGTATCCCGGTGTAACAGTTAAAAATAGTCAACTTCAACAATTCGCAAATCTATTTCGTATAAATTGAATTGTTTTTATTTGAAAAAGGTGTGAAGTAACAAAGTTCCTTTGTACAATCAAAGTGTTATCGTTCAGTAAATCAAGTTATATGTGGCTCGTACTGGTACTTTGTAGTTTCACAAAAAGATCTGGACAAAAAATTATACTATTGACTTACAATAATTAAATTAAATCAATAATTACTTGCAATTCAGCGCGGGAATGCAGCCAGCGTTCTTGGTACTTTGCCACACGGGCAAAACCTACTTTTTGATTTTTAGTTTTGTAAATTTCTTTGTTCTAGTTATTTTAGTTTTTAATTTTAGCTTGATGTAAATATACTTACAATAAAACTTATAATAAAATATGATAAAGGAAATTAAAGCTTGTCGCTGAAATGTTACGTACCTACCTACCTTTTAACCTACCTTCTGCACAAAGTTTGCGGAAATTCTAACAAATCTTTTACGTTTGAAAAGTGTTGCGATCAAAATTGAAAAGATTTTATTTAATTCAAATAGGGTGATATAGGTTATTCTATTTGTTGCTTTAATTTCTGATGTTTTTGTTTTTAATTTACAGTTAGAGTACAGTAAAGAATGTTGTTTGCAAAATTGTTGTCGCAATTTTATCCGTGTTTTTGTGGACACGTTCGGGACACGCGGGGATTTCTTTAGCCATATCGAAGGTCTTCGAAAATATTGTTTACGTTAGGACATTGCTGTTCCGTGACATTTTTTTCGTAGTGCTTTTGTGAAGATATTTTCTTCATCACTTTTTTCATATATTATTATTTAATTCTAAGTGTTCATTGCTCAAGATATTAGGTTTTCTGGGATGCCATAGGTATAAGTTTTCTAAGCTGAGAAGTACCAAAGCTTCTTCTTTCTACGTAAAGTATACGTTTCAACGCCAAGTAGCAAGGTAGAATACATAGTGTTCGTTGATTTACCTCTGAAGTAGGACATTTCAATACATATTAGCCACATTTACACAGCCTGGCGTCCAGTCAAAGGTTTGTCATCGAAATATATTCATGAATTTCAATTTATATTTGAGCAAAGCTGACAGTTATACTCGTATTTCAACGTGATTAATTTTCTAGATTGATGACAGAAAATAATTTTAGTAGATTCATGTCGAATTTTATTTGGAGCTCCATAAGTTTAAGACAGAATTATATATATTATTTAACGGCTTCATTCTCTATTTTTGATGCTAAAGTGATAATGATAAGACAGGGGAGTCGCTCGCCTGAAACTAAGCGCTACACTGACCTTTAGTAAAAAGAAAATGGAATAACAGCTGGTACGAGGCTGTTACTATCTTATTTCCCCTTTAGTAGTATAACATTGTTTTACTTTTAGCATCCGCGCTATGGAGTAATAGCGTCCCATCGGCGTTTTCATGCACATTGTCATTGTACTATACATAGGTACGTACGTATTTCGGGAGTAGGCATTGATGAGATTTTATTCAATAAATCAAGTGTCAATTGTCACTCAATTGTAGACCTTTCTTGTGAATTTTACTATATCTTTATTTTGTGTAGTTGTAGGGTTCTTTTAGAGAGCCCGCCTGGGGAAGGCACATGCTAAGAGTTCAAAATTCTGGGTGGTGCAATCCTGTTATGGGCAAACGTGAGGTTTAACATCAGGCAAGCTCGTCTTGTCAATCTTCATCAGCACATCATTTTGCTCGTCATTTTGTGATTTCCTTTTTGTGGTGACAAAACAAAATTGTATTGTGTCACAGCAACAATAATGAATGCATTTCCTCAAGGACACGATAACTCCTATACATCTTTGATCCTATCCCCACGTTTACCAACAGTCAGAATAGCGGCATTATTCGCAGTAACTGGAGCATGACCGCGCACGGATTTGATTAATAATGCTGGGTGAACGGGCAAAGCTGATAGCTGCGGATATATCGAGTCAAGGAATAGCAAACGAATTTTCCAAATGATATTTTGTGTGAAAGGGTGAATGAGTGTGCTTATGTTTGTTATTCAAATAGAGAAAGAATCGAAATAGAAGCAGTAGTAACAATTTTTATTTGAAAATTAAAAAAGTGTGTGAAACTGTGTCCTTTTGAATGATAAGTGATATTCTATTCTATTCCTATTTCTTCACGTTGAAAAGGCTCAACGGATTTATATTGAAACTAGGTAAACTAAATCGTAAATTACTTTTTCTATACGTGAAGTGAAAACTCAGTCAGAATTTTTTTTGGAAAAGCTTGAGTTTTTGAGTAGTTTCAAATATACTTACGCCTATAATAAAGATCTACCCGTAAAGTAACATCCAAGCAATCTTAAGTCTGTGTCTGAATTTACCTTTGAGTATTATTAAGTACTGATTTATTTATCTGAAGTTACTAAGTTGAGTGAGGTCGGAATAAGAAATAAAAGAAAAAACCATTATCTTCTACAAATCAGCATTATTTCTCTTTTAAAAAGTTTGTTGCTAAAGGTACAAGTAAGTAGAAAACTTTCAAGTTGAGGTTACGAGTATAACCTCAACTTAGAGTCGCATGCTGGTCCTATTTTTAGTTCCAAGAAGTCAAACTACATTTTTATTAGAAACTCTTATTTAACTTGCAATGTACGTAACTATATTACTTTCCATTTTCCTACCAAAATAAATAATATTAAACTATTTAATTAAATTATTATACCTATAATCCTTTAGGGATTATAGGTATAGAAAGACCTACACGCAAAAGTCACCTGATCGATGGCGCTCTTAGCCTCAGGGGCAAAAACCCAGTTTGGATCACTGAACCGGAATAGCAAGCTGTAAAAGTTCTCACTTATGTATTCAGTGTTAGTTCTCACTTAACTTCGTGACGTCTTTGCGAATTTATGCTCGTAGTAGGACAAAAATCAAAACATTGATTACCTAATACTACCTTAATTTTGACTGGAAAGAAAAAAATTTCAGCGCTTATGAGTAAGTATAACAGTACACCTATACAGGGTTATTCATAAAGGGTATGCTAAGCCGAAAAGGGCTCATAGTACTCATCATTACGAACAACTTTTACTATGGGACCAATCCAGATTTTGCGAAAAAAAAATCAGCTGTTACATTTTGTCGAGTGTCATTGACATTTTTCTATGGAACAACTGATTTTTTTTTCGCGAATTTTGGGTTGGTCCTAGGTATAGTAAAAGTTGTTCATAATGATGAGTACTATGAGTATTTTTCGGCTTAGCATACCCTTTATGAATAACCCTATATTGATTTTGTTACAAAGTAATCAACAAATTCTCCGTAGCATTAATTATATTTGACGCTTGGGCTGATATTAAAATGTTCTACGCGTTATACACGAAGTCAATTAATAAAGCATGGAGGCTGTCAGGGTGAAATAAAATTACTGATTTGTAACGAAGTCGCAGTTATTAATATAGCTTATAAAAAATTAAAAAGGGAAAATTTTCACAATAATTAATTAATTTTAAATACATACGTTACGTAACGACTCCGATTGTCTATGTAGCGGTCGAGACATCGTATTTATCAAGTTGAAACTTATTTTGGTATCTCAGTTGCGTTTTATTTAAACCGAAATTAAATGGAAATGCCTCGAATAAATATCGCTATTATATAACCTAAATCTTTTCATTATTGAAAACAGATAAAAAGCAATCGGAGTGATTTCAACCTTTTTACGATATTGGTTGTACAAGTATATAAATAAAGGTCTAAAATTATGTGTCTATCCTTACAGACTCATATAATTATACAGGCTTTCTAAACGTGCTACCTACACTTTTAACTTATGTAAACATTACACATTTAAGAATAGAATTCCAAAAATAGCACAAAACTGCTCATTACTTTAATTCCATCTACCCGAAATAGCCAGAGAATACAACTTTTACGTTGTTGCTTGCCTTCCAAAACTTAGTAGCTGGATATATATTTTAATTAAATTAAACTCGAAATTAAACACTTGAGGATGGCTTCCTTTGTGGAGGAGCTATAACGAAATTCCTCAGAATTTCCTCACAAAAAGAAATGAAGTACTTACATTACTTTATCTGGTAGAGGTAGGGGTTCCTTTGCAGGGCCCTCCTGGGGAAGCCTTAGGACCTTTGTCTGTTATTCAATCGCCAAACAGTAATGTGCAAATATTACTGTGTTTCAGATCTAAATTTCAGGGCAAATAGGAGATAAAACCTCTTATATTTCAGGATGACGAACGTATTAATGTGCTGCGAAGGGTCTTGAATATTAAGATTTCAATTCTGGGTGGCGCAGACCTGTTATGGGCAAACAGTCGTCTAGCATCAGGCGAGCGTCTTGCTTGTCTCGTCACTCAATTGTATTAAAAACCTACCTTTAAACTGATTTGCCTACTGCATTACAACCAACCATAGACCGTGGAAGGTCTAACTTTTTAAAGATAATCTTAATCTTCAAGGCATTTTACTATTTACCGGCTAATGGAGTAGAAACCAAGAATACTATCGGCATTTTCCGTTGCACTGCAAACAAACTAACCGGACTTTAACAAATGCATGGATATTTTTCAAGTTTTTATCTCAATAGGATTTTGTTGGAAAGTCAATCACTTCACATGAAAATTCATGTGAGTGATTCAAAAATTGAGCCCATAGATTATGAAGCACATGTATTAAGGAGCCATCCATAATAACTTCATACAAATTTCATGATTTTTCACAACAGATCACTATAGTGACACTCTCCCCCTCACCTGCCCCTTCCCCCTGTATGACGTCATCATTTTACGTAATTTTTTCATGGCACCTAAATATAAATGATCAAATATGACGAGTTGCTAGCACTCGTTATCAGAGTTTTTAGAAAGTTAGATGCCTACAGTCCGTAGGTCTCCGTAGGCCCCTATCATTGTTTGTCCTTTGGTTAGGACTAACATCTTAACTGGCACACAGTTTTGTACCCAAACTAAACAACAAACTATAATTAAAAACTATTAAGCATTTCTTAAAAGCTCTTTGTGGAGAGCTTGCCTTTACAGTCATACCTTTGTAAATTTAATTGGTTCTCTGATATTCCAAGTTTGCAAATATTTATATAGGTAATTGGGTAACTTACTTTGAACTTCAACTTTGTGAGAAATTTTACAACTAGTTGTCGTCGACAGAAATGATGAAGCAAATTTACAACCAAAACCACGTTGAAGCTACCCAATGTTAAGTTTACAAGTACCGATAAAGATAAAGATAAAGAGCGGGCTCTTTTTCCGCAACTAGGCCGGTAATCGGCCCTTTTTGCGTGACATATGCGGGTTTTCCTCACGATGTTTTCCTTCACCGAAAAGCCAGTGGTATGTAAATTCGTACATAAGTCCTAAAGAACTCTTTGGTACGAGTCGGGGTTTGAACCCGCCACCTCAAGAATGCGAAGCGTCGGTTCTCCCACTGAGCTACCACGGCTCTGTACAAGTACCGTATAATATTTCCTATTATATACAACTTGCTCGGACAAAGTTTAGCAATTTCAGCGTCAAGCAGAACAAAAAGAGAAAGCAGCCCATTTGGATTCCTTACTTGCAGAAAGTTTCTGCACTTTCTTTATAACTGGAATGAGCTGGAAAAAACGTAAGTGCAGCTATTTTGCTGTTCTTCGTTTGCTGCATTTAAAGTGGATCGGACATGAAGAAAAATTGTCCTTAAAATGCAGCTCACCACGTCGAGCGTGGGTCGGGAAAATAAGCTGTGCTTATGATAGGCAGCTCAATATACAGGGTTAAAAAAAAACAGCTGCTCCATACATTTTGTTAGGTGTCAATGACATTTTTCTATGAACGGCTGATTTTTTTTTCGCGAATTCTGGGTTGGTCCTGTAATAAAACTTGTTCATAATGATGAGTACTATGAGTCCTTTTCGGCTTAGCACACCCTTTCCGTATAACCCTGTATATTACGCAATTCACGCCACTATGCGCCCGGCTCGTTAGGCGCTCCAATTGACATGTTTAGGGTTTTTAAGCTCTCTCTGGATTAAAATAATTTCCGTGAGAGCCAATCCATCTACTGATTATATAGTCAGCGGTTATATTGAACACTGTTTTAAACTTCCATGGCTGTACGTGTACACTGAATTTAAATTAGTTTTAAGTTTGTTTAGATTGTATTTATACCAAGTTGCCGATATTACGGCGGTGATCACGAACAGAATTCACAGAATTGCTACTGCATTTTCCTTACGTAATGGGAATAGCAATTAAATTGCAGAATAGTTTTCCAGTGTGTTTTTTCAATAGATGGAAAAGGTCACGTATTTTCATATTTTTAAAGCCGGGTCCAGATATGTATCATTTGCCCGATCCGATCACCGGGCAAATGATACATGGGTCGGGCCGTATCGTAACGGCGTATCGAGATCTCCTATCATGATACGTGTATCATCACCCGTCCACATATGCGATCATGATACGCGTCAGCGATACGGATACGGTGATCGGATCGGGCAAATGATACATATCTGGACCCGGCTTTAGGTGTTGTTCCCAGTTTTTTACCTTTTTTACCAGATTAAACCGATGCCGATGCCGAGTTTTCCGATGCGAATAAGAGGTTTTTTTTTACACGTAGTTTATTCTGCGGTTTTCCGGGGTTTTCCGGTTCCGGCGTTCGCAACGTAAACATCATTGTAGTGCAGTCCTCAAACTTATTGTGATTAAAAATAAATAACTATCTGCTGGACACGATAAATAGTGAGAAATACAACTATAAGTGCTGTGGTTTAGTGGTACTATAGACTTTCATGTAATAAACGTGTAATTAAAACAGATTACAATATGAAAACAAAAACCAACATTTAAGGTTAGAAATTGACACCATCATTATTACAAACGTCAGTGTCACCGTCACCGTCAGGCTAACAGTGTCGGACCTACTCACTCATTCACTCACATCGGTGTTGCCAACGCGCAAATTATATTTCCATCATTTCGTTTCGTTTTACGCAAGGAAGTTGAAATATAATCATGGAGGATCAATTTCAAATTCTTTTTGAAAAAATGAAAATAGAAATGCAGAAACAAACAGTTGAATTGAAAGATTCGATAACTAATTCCATCATGGAGAAAATCGATGAAAAAATAAAGCCAATTTTAGCAGAAAACAAAGATTTAAAGATAAAAGTCGTAAACCTTGAGAATGAAATAGAATATCTGAAAAGAGATAAGAAGCAAAACAACATTATTATTTTCGGATTAAAAGAAGAAGAAGATTCTACGTCAGGAATAATACTAGAGGCGAGGAAGATATTTAATAAAGACTTAAATTAAATTAAATATAAACATTGCTGATTCCGAAATAAACAAAATTTATCGCATCGGAAAGAAAAGCCCAGACGGAAAACCGAGACCAGTTCTGCTTTCCTTTGTCAATTTATGGAAGAAAAATGAAGTAATGAAAGTCCGAAAAAATTTCAAAAATATATACATCACAGACGATTATTCCAAAGAAGTTCTAGAGAAGAGGAAAATGTTACAAATTAAATTGAAAGAAGAAAGAACAAAAGGGAACTTCGCATATCTTAAATACGACAAGCTTGTAATAAAGGAAAATAATGCAACCAACGAAAAAAGAAAGAGAGAAATATCGTCATCGCCGCGAGATAATACACAAACAAAAAAGCAACAAGTCTGGACACCATCTCAAAATAACAGGCGTAATGCTTTTGATATAATGAGAGGCAGATCTAACTCTCTTTCGTCTACGGCGGATACTAGGCAATAACAATTAGCTATCGGCAACCGGAAAACACAAAGACATAATAAGGTAAAAAACGAAGTAACTAATCACCAACAACCTCCCCCAAGCCGACTGGTCCTCGTGGGGGAAAATGACCAAGACCCTCTAAAGATAAAACTGAAAAGAAAAAATAAATATCACGAAATACATATAGCAACTATAAATTGTCGATCATTAGGAACCACAGAAAAACTGCAAGAATTCGAACTAGCATTAGATGAAATAAAGTGGGACATTATTGGTATTAGCGAAGTGAGAAGATTTGGAGAATCAATAGAAGACCATGGAAAATACATATTATACCATATCGGGGAGACGCCCGGATTATACGGAGTCGGATTCGTGGTAAAAAGAAATCTTGCTAAGAATATACAAGAATTTAGAGGGATTTCAGAACGTATTGCGCTTCTCAACATTCGACTACCTGTGGATGGAGAGAAAGAACAATTATGGTCCATTATCCAGGTGTATTCGCCTACCGAATCAAATACAAAAGAAGATATAAAAGTAATCGAAAAATTTTATGAAGATCTACAAAATATCACTGCGAACGAATCCAAAAACATTATAGTTATGGGTGATTTTAATGGGCAAATTGGCAAACAGAAAAGCGGAGAAGAATATATCATAGGAACCCATGGTTTTGGAAACAGAAGCAAAAACGGCTCACGACTAGTATCTTTTGCTATTGAAAACAAATTAAGCATCCTAAACAGTTTTTACAAGAAGAAACTATCAAAGAAATGGACATGGATGTCTCCCAATGGTCGATATAAAAACGAGATCGACTATATTCTGTCTAATAATATAAAAGTTTTTAAAGATTTGTCTATTTTAAACAATTTTAATTTTAACTCAGATCATAGAATGGTTAGAGCAAAACTATCAGGAAAGCGAGTGAAAAGAGCACGACAATCTCACAACAATATGAAAGCCATTGAATGCACTGGAAGCACCGACTTGCTTTTGAAAAACCTAGAAATATCCTTGCAAGGTGAAGAAAATGAATGTATATCCATTCATGAAAAATACAACAGATTGCTCAAACAATTAAAAACAGAAACTAAGAAAGTAAACATAAATAGTAAGACAGACTTATCGTATATTAGTAAACAATTATTACAAGAAAGAAAAGAACTAATACGTCAAGGAAAAAATAAAAATAATAATGTTCGAAAGATAGCAGAAATAAGTAAAAAGATTAGCGAACAACTCAGAAAAGAACGTAAATTAAAAAGGTTAGTAACATTAAGAAAGCATATAGAAAAAACTGGAGGAATAAAGAAGGCGTTTAAAAAAATGACCAACAAAAAGGACTGGATTCCTAATATGAAAAATAAAAATAGTGTAACGACCAACAAAAGGCCAGAAATACTAAGAATCGCTACGGAATACTACCAAAAGTTATATCAAAGTCGTAACGAGGATCAAGAAATAAAGAATTATAAATTTATAAATAAAGAGGAAATCCAACCAATTCTAAAAGAAGAAACAATAAAATCTATCGAAACACAAAAACTAGATAAGGCACCTGGTTCAGATTTAGTTACAAACGAACTGCTAAAAACTACGCTACCAGTAATAGCGCCAAAACTTACAGATTTATTTAATGAAATCCTCGAAACTGAAACTATCCCGGAAGACTGGACTAAATCGACAATTATTCTATTACATAAAAAGGGAGACAAGGACAATATTGCAAACTACAGACCAATCAGCTTAATGTCCAATATTTATAAAATATTTTCAAAAATTATACTAAACAGAATTACTAATACACTAGATGAAAACCAACCTAAGGAACAAGCTGGTTTTCGGAGCAAATTTTCAACTATTGATCACATACACACTCTAAGACAAATCATACAGAAATATAGAGAATATAATAAAACATATCATATAGGGTTTGTTGACTTTAACAAAGCCTTTGATACATTGGAACATGAGTATATATGGCACGCTCTAATAGCTCAAGGGGTAGAAGGAAAATATATTAGAATAATTAAAAACGTATATTCATCTGGCACAGCACAAATTAAACTTGAATCAATGGGAAATGAATTTCCTATTAAAAGAGGTGTACGACAAGGAGATCCTATATCCCCTAAACTATTTTCAGCAGTGCTGGAAATGATCTTCAGAAAAACTGGACCAAAAATGGCCTAAATATAAATGGAGAAAATCTCAGCCATCTTCGCTTCGCAGATGATTTGATTTTGTTCTCAGAGGACTCCAGAACCCTTGGACTAATGTTACAAGAACTATCAGATGAAAGTATCAAAGCTGGCCTGACAATGAATCTAACCAAAACCAAAATTATGACAAATTCTCAACAATCGATAACCAATGAACAAATAACAATAAATAATGAACAAATAGAATATGTAAACGAATATGTATATTTGGGTCAACTTATATCTACAGAAGATTGTATGAATAAAGAAATAGAACGAAGAATTACTAATACTTGGAAAAAGTTCTGGTCACTCAGAGAAATAATGAAGAATAAAGATATGCCAATGAATGTAAAAAAGAAAGTATACGAAATGTGCATCATGCCATGCTTACTA
Source organism: Alcis repandata (assembly GCA_949125135.1). Lineage (NCBI taxonomy): Eukaryota > Metazoa > Arthropoda > Insecta > Lepidoptera > Geometridae > Alcis > Alcis repandata. Next base: position 10,943,827 of record OX421228.1, on the reverse strand, counting down.
TACGGTTGCCAGACATGGGCGTTAACAGAACAACAAGAAAATAAATTAAAAATCTGCCAAAATTCAATAGAAACAAGTATTTTAGGTATAAAAATGTCAGAGCATTACCTCCGACTTACGTAACCTATGGCTATACTACTATGGGGTTTCGGGGAATTATACACTAGAATCATATACTCAATCGGTTTTATGGAAGCTACTCACAATTTTAATAATATCACAGCACTTCACTTATTCACAATCACAATCAGAAGACAGGCGGCTTAGCCTTTCCCATCTTCCATCTTTTATATCGCCTTCGTATTATCACCGGCACCGCCATCTTGTCGGTGTTCTCACGACTCCCCAGTCGTGAGAGTGACGCACCATCCGTCAGCCAGCCGACAGTGGTGCCACCATCAAGACGTTGGGGGTTGCCATGCTAACATTCGGCCATCCGACCCATAAGTACGTCCTCGTACTTGATTACGCACGAACACTAGTTGCCGCCATTGCACCTGTGGACACTTCACAAATCGCCCACATCTACCAATACCAAGAATAATCTTGATAGATAGATAAACTCTTTATTGTTTACACCGGACATCACAAAAATAAAAGGATATTTAGACTTAAGAACCAGTGCAAGATCTGGCGACCCCATTGCCAAGAGCGATCTCTTCCAGGCAACCTTAGAAAGGAGGATACATATTGAATTGAAAAATGGGGTGTGCAGTATTAGATAAAAGTGATATGTAAACCTACATAAACTGTATATACTTAGACATACATTCAAAACAAACAACAATTTAATCAATCAGGAAGAATGATCAAAACAATTTTAAATAGGAATAAGCTTATGTTATAAAACTGATCGCGCCAATAAGAAAATAAAATGTGATACAACCTGACACCACAATTTGACTCAATTCGAATGTTTATTACAATCCACTCCCTGTTTGGCAGTTGTAACATATCCGTCCCATAAGCCAGAGCACCCGGGTTCGATTCCCGGTCGGGTAGATGTCATAATGATGAATTTAAATATTTGTTCTGGGTCTGGGTGCCAGATGTCCTTGTCCCTGTGCGTGTTCCATGGCATCCCCGACACAGAAGTCATCCTAGAAGGGAGCTATGAGTGTGAAACGTTTATTATTTATCAGTCAGTACGACATCTTCTGGCAATTTGTTCCAGTTATAGACCAGAGTTGTTGTCTTGTATAGGATGTGGTTTGTAGTGTTGGTCTGGGATAGTGCGGGCCATAGCAAGGTTTTATGGCGTCTGCTGTCTTCGACATCTTTGAATGTGAAATGTTTTGTATGTCCGTAAAATTATAGAACCCATTCAGCACTTTAACGGTTTCAATCAGGTCTCCGCCCAACTGCCGCTTCTCGAAGGTTGTGAGATGCAGTGCTTTTAATCTGTCTTCATAGGATTTGTGACATGGAGCATACGGTAGCTTTTTGTTGGGCACTTTTGAGGAGGATCTTTCTCAAAGTAGAGACTGCATACCGGGAACCCATACTTCAACAGTGGCTTTATATCCTATCGGATATATCAATCCTTCGTATCCGTAATAGTAGGTAGTTACATTATTTTCGCAATTGCAAGATTGGCTTCATTATCAAAGTTGTATATAATTAGGAGTAGATTAGTTTACTATTAGACATTTTAGGCTTAGCATATGCTTTCCTTTTATCCCTGTATAATAATGTTTTATTTTGTGAAGTATAAAGATTTGGAATATTTTATGATATTTTCCCCCAAAATGGGGAAATATTTCTAACCAGGCATCATTTCAAGAGTATAGCTGTCGCATGTGCGGCTACGCTATGGCTCCATCTTTAGGTAATATACCTATCTATGACCTAGAGTTACTCCAAGAAAATCCATCTGACTAACTTCGACAAAATGCATTAGACTGATGCTTGGTTGATATATAAACTTGACATCCGTAAACAAGACTAATGATTATGAATAAATTTCAATACTGCAAGGTATAGGCACATCTGTCTATGCTGCTTGCCTATCTTCAAATATATTATACATGATAAACAACAGACACACGTTCCTTGTTTTGTTAAAATCACAGTATTACCAATCTGAAAATGTATTCCGGCACCTTATGCTTCAGTTACGTGATTACTGGGAAAGAGAAAAAAAAAAGAAGAAATCTCGATGCTGCGAGCCACCACTTGAAATAAATAGGTATCGGCTTCTGTTAACGGCTCACATTATGACCACCAATTGTGCCCCAAAGTGACAGCCATTGTGCCCGATTCGACCCATGCAAGAGCACTATACGATTGATATGTTGAGTCCAGAGAAGAGACAGTTCACCACCTTGCGTACAAAATACACAACAGTTAACAGGTCCTCCAAGCAAGGGTTGTGCAACTGCTGACATCCAAGTCTAGTTGAAGAGACAAGTATATATTATAATTTGGTCGGAGGCAGCATACGATTATTGTTTCCGTACCTGAAAACTCAAGCATTAGGTGTACAATTCTGCTAATGCTGAAACTTTCATTCAGTCACTTTTGAGTTTCGATGGTAATTTCCGTCTATAGTGAGAACAAGTAGACCAAAGCACTACTTTAAAAGACATAACGATTTTTAATGGCATGAGTGGTGTAGGACCTCTTAATAGCGCGACAATCTGCAGTAAGAACAAACATTTTTAGAGATAAGTTAGTGTGACAGTACCAAACACACATGTAGGAATCCTTGTATATTATTTGACGCACAAATCATTATTATAATACGAGTATTTGCGTGCGGTACGCAACACGAAACATGAAATCGCTGAAATATCTACCCTAACATTATAAAAAGAAAGATTTGTGTGTATACTTATATGTAACGATTATACACAAAAACTAATAAACCGATTTAGAAACCACCATTAAAATTTTTTTCACCATTAAAATTCTACATTATCCCTGAGTACCCGAGTATACTTGACATCCGTGCAAAGCCAGGACAGGTCGCTAGTCAATTATAATAGACTTCAGCGCTTCAATGCTCTTATACAAACCCTTTTGTGTCCTCCTTTTAACTGCGTTGTTCTATCAAAGCAAAAAAAAAGTTTGATTTCTATTAAGTATTCGGTTCATAGAACAATAAAAAGCTATATGCGTGACCCTTTCAAAGTTTGGGCGTAGCCAAAGTCAGAAAAAAAAATGCGAAGAAAGAAGAAGAAAACCAACTATAACTTTAACCAATCGGCATCCCCTCTGAGCATATTATGTATCTTTGCCTCCATAGCAACTAAAATTTAAGAAAGACTAGAATACTCGCCGTCACGACGAGGAATATGTTTATCGAAATCACCTGAAAATATTTTAAAAACGAACTCGGTACAAGACTCGCTCACGACGGCGCTGGTCAACAAAAGTAAAATTATGTGAAGATCACCGCAGGCACCAAAAACCACAAAAACAACAATCTTGAAACGAAACGTTGATCTAAATAAGACGTGCGAGTGTAGCCCGATGCCGCGCGAGCGTCGCCCGGTGCTGCGCGAGCGTCGTGTTGCGCTGCGCGTGTGTCGCACCGTACTGTGCGGGCGTCCTGTTGCGCTGCGCGTGTGTCGCACCGTACTGTGCGGGCGTCCTGTTGCGCTGCGCGTGTGTCGCACCGTACTGTGCGGGCGTCCTGTTGCGCTGCGCGTGTGTCGCACCGTACTGTGCGGGCGTCCTGTTGCGCTGCGCGTGTGCCGCACCGTACTGTGCGGGCGTCCTGTTGCGCTGCGCGTGTGTCGCACCGTACTGTGCGGGCGTCCTGTTGCGCTGCGCGTGTGTCGCACCGTACTGTGCGGGCGTCCTGTTGCGCTGCGCGTGTGTCGCACCGTACTGTGCGGGCGTCGTTCCGCACTGTATGAGTATCGCCCGGCGCCGCGCGAGCGCTGCCCGGCGCTGCGCGAGCATTGCCCAGCGCTGCGCGAGCGTTGCCCAGCGCTGCGCGAGCATCGCCTGGCGCTGAGTGTCACCCGGCGCCATGCGAGCGTAACCCGGCACTGCGCGAGCATCGCCCGGCGCTGCGCGAGCGTCGCCCAGTGCTGCGCGAGCGTCGCTCTGAGGTGTGTGGGCTGCACGTGTGTCGCACTGTACTGTGCGGGCGTCGTTCCGCACTGTGTGAGTGTCGCCCGGCGCCATCCGAGCGCCACCTGGCGCCGCGCAAGCGTCGCTCCGCGCTGCGCGAGCGTAGACCAGCGCTGCACGAACGTGGTCCAGCTCTGCGCGAGCGTCGCCTCACACGGCACGAGCGTCGCCTCGCGCTACACGAGCGTCGTCCGGCGCTGCGCGAGCGTGACTCGGCGCTGTGCGAGCTTCGGCCGGCGCTGCGCGAGCGTCGCTCTGAGGTGTGTGCGCGTCGCTCTGCGTCCCACGAAGACCACGCTGCGGTGTGTGTGCGTCGCTCTGCGTCCCGCGAAGACCACGCTGCGGTGTGTGCGCGTCGCTCTGCGTCCCACGAAGACCATGCTGCGGTGTGTCTGCGTCGCTCTGTGTCCCGCGAAGACCACGCTGCGGTGTGTGCGCGTCGCTCTGCGTCCCACGAGGACCATGCTGCGGTGTGTCTGCGTCGCTCTGCGTCCCACGAAGACCACGCTGCGGTGTGTGCGCGTCGCTCTGCGTCCCACGAGGACCATGTTGCGGTGTGTCTGCGTCGCTCTGTGTCCCGCGAAGACCACGCTGCGGTGTGTGTGCGTCGCTCTGCGTCCCGCGAAGACCACGCTGCGGTGTGTGTGCGTCGCTCTGCATCCCGCGAGCGGCGTGGCATGTCGTCGTATCGTTGTTTATATCATCGCAGTGTATCGTAGTATTTCATCGCGGTACAACATCGCAGTATATCGTCGCAGTATATTATCGCCGTATATCATCGCAGTATGTCGCCGTATTGTTGTGAGTGACTACGTTGATTGCTAAATAGTCGTGTTATTAAGGGAGGGAATTGGGTCGGGGTGCGGGGGGGGGGGGTCTTCGGAGTTTGCCTCTGGCAAACCTAGTTGGCTATAAGTTGAATATAAGGGACAGTTCAAGACTTTCTTCAGACGAGTCCATTGAAACTGAAACATATTTATTTATTTGCGCAGACTAGATTATCCATCTGGCTGTCACTTTAGTAAAACAAACAAATTACAACAAGCTGGCCCACATTAATGCAAACTTTTAAAACAAAAGGTTTAGTTATGAGGGAATTTTACAATCCGATTTGCAAAAATCACACTTCCACCAAACAATTGTGCGTTATAAGGAAGATCAGCGCCATCTGCTTTGCTTTAACAAGTATCTAGACACGCGGTAGCGTGTCAAGCCAAGTTCAAGTGACAGAATTGGCGAGCAGCACCGTGTGTATATTACACGAACCATTTGGAGGCACTTTTGACCTCGTTTATTTCTACAACTTTGTTTGTGACGTAGTTTTTCTCTTATTTATTTTGTTTCTAACATTGTTCAAGAGTGACAGTAGCGACAAAATGACAGTGACAGCATGATATAACTTTTAGTTTTTTATTTTTAGTAGACGGTAGGTGTAATTCATGCATGTCTTCAAATTTAAAATAATAACATCACTCGATCAGCCATATCGTGACCAAAAATGATTTCTATGCCAAAAAAATATAATTATGAGAGTTGGACAAGTGTTTTAGGTGATTATGAGCCGACAATTTGTATGCCCACTGGTGTATTTAACCGAAATACTATAAAAAGCTTCCACTGCAAAATTAGTGGAACAAGAAAGACAATATATGTACCTATATCGTCACGAAAAGAACTATAAAAGTCAGATAGAGAGAAAACGATTATCTGCGTTTCGTCTCGTTGCGCTGCGTGCGCGTTGCTGTGCGTCAGACAGGTCGCCTTGCGTTGCAGTGCGCCCTCGCTCTGCGCCACCCGAGGGTCGCGTTCAGCTCGGTGCTCAGCGGGACTGAAACGCATATTTTTTTACGCAGACTAACTATTCAGGAGGAGAACTTTTATTCTTTGGGTCTAGTTGTGATCACTTAAAATAGACAAGGTACCCCACATTAGGAAAATAAACTTTGACAAGGCCATGTGGAATGTGAGAAACTGAGAACACAATACATAAATTGTTCGGGCACTATGTTAGGCCCTTTCACATAGTTTGTTTGTAATTGTTTACCCCATATTTTTTTTTTTCTTCTTAAATTTTTACAAAAAATAAATAGTAGGTAAGTGAGCGTGGCAGGAACGAATTAGTAGGTTAAAAAAAAAAAGAAAAAAAACCGCTCCTTTTTATCCCGGTTCTGAATTGTCAGAGCATTACCTCCGACTTACGTAACCTATGGCTATACTACTATGGGGTTTCGGGGAATTATACACTAGAATCATATACTCAATCGGTTTTATGGAAGCTACTCACAATTTTAATAATATCACAGCACTTCACTTATTCACAATCACAATCAGAAGACAGGCGGCTTAGCCTTTCCCATCTTCCATCTTTTATATCGCCTTCGTATTATCACCGGCACCGCCATCTTGTCGGTGTTCTCACGACTCCCCAGTCGTGAGAGTGACGCACCATCCGTCAGCCAGCCGACAGTGGTGCCACCATCAAGACGTTGGGGGTTGCCATGCTAACAAAAAGAAGAGATAGAGTAAAACTAAAAGAAATTAAAAACAAAACAAAATTTAAAAATGCACACACATCCTATAGACAACTTAAATGGCGTTGGACGGGACACATGCTTAGAGAAGATAAGCAGAAATGGACCAAGCTAGTAACAGAGTGGTACCCAAGAGGGAACAAAAGAAATAGAGGTAGACAACCCAAAAGATGGGAAGACGACCTTAAAAAAATAGCTGGTCCGGTATGGACCCGGATAGCAAGAGACAGGAACACGTGGAAATCTTTGGAGGAGGCCTTTGTCGACAGACAAGCTGTTCCAAAATAACATTCAGTTGCCGATCAATCAAAATAAGAATCAAAAATTAGTTTATATAGAGAAGTAGGCTTATAATAATTATGTAAGAAGGAATCAGCAATAAAGGCTATTTTATTTATTTTATTCTGCGGTAGCGCCTAAACTACTCGTATTCATCCGATTTTAATGAATGAGGTGTTAACCGATAAAATCGCTTCAAGAATCGATATTTTTATTTATTTTCTGTAATCTATAGCATTTATAACATGTATGTACCTCTATATGTATAATACATTACATCTAAAAACTAATAAATAATTATTTTTACAAAAAAAAAAAAAACAAAAACCGACTTCAAGAGACCGACTATTGAATTATTCATCTATTTGTCGCGCACGTACTTAATGCAAATTTAAGACTTATGTATATGGTTTTCTCATGGATACCATTATCAGAACTGGACTAAATTGATATGGGACCATACGGGAAGCGTCAGCTTTCTAATAAAAAAAGAAAGAGGTAACAAACATAAAAAAATACAGTCGAATTGAGAACCTCCTCCTTTTTGAAGTCGGTTAATAAGGCCAAAAATGCCAAAAATGCCAAAATCTTTAAGCAATGGAAAACTTTAAAAAAGCTTTTAAGTAAGACCCTCATCATCATCATCATCATCCAATGCAACCTTTAATCCACCCACTGCTGGGATACAGGTCTACCCCGAAGGGTGATTAGGCCGTATTCCACCACGCTGGCCAAGTGCGGATTGCTGGAATTCACATACGCCATTAAATTTCTTCTCCGGACGTATGTAGGTTTCCTCACGATGTTTTCCTTCACCGACAAGCCAGTGGTATGTAAATTTGTACATTAGTTCCAAAAAACTCATTGGTATGAGTCGGGGTTTGATCCCGCTACCTCTAAAATGCGAAGCGGCTGTTCTCCCTCTGAGCTACCACGGCTTATTAGTAAGACCCTATCTCAGTTTTATTTTAGAATCAGGTTACAGTTTTTCACTTTCACACTTGTTCCTTGTAATAACAGAGCTACCAAAAATGTTTTGCTGATAGGTTAAGTACTTAATTAATTATTTGCAAGCATTAAAAATAGAAGGATTAGTAATTAGTGAGATTAATCGACGTATTAAATACCCCACGTATTGAATACGTCAACGTAATCCTATTTAGTGATATACAAAATCATGAGCCATCCAAATAATTGGCTTAAAACTGTGATCATTTAATGCTACTATAGTCGTCACAAAATAAGATGCCCGTTTGGACGTTTGTCATTGCGACGTAACTAGTGATGTTACCATACGACTCGGTATTCGATACTCACGATAAATCAATTCAAGTTTGTATGAGTATTTGATCGATTTGATTTTGTATTGTAAAGTACTTTGGATAAAGGTTACGATTCGAAAATTTTACTTAAACTTGAATATTATAGGTATATTGAAATGATACGAAATGGTGCGAGAGGTCAATTTGTCTTTAATTTAATATTTTTAGTTATAATAACATTCATTCAATCACAAAAAAACAAGAAAAAAAAAGTGATTGAATCTTCATTCAATAATTTTCTTCGGATGATGAGCCAAAATCGTCAGTTGAGCTATCGTCAATTCATAAATTAATTGGTTACAAGTTACAACACTAATATTTGAAAAAAGAAGACTGAGAACGTAACTGTTTTTGAGAGTTTCGTTATAATTTGACATTACATGCTACCTTAAAGTATGCGCGAAAAGCGTTTCAAGTTACATTCTACGGTCTTTCTCAAGTGTCATGACGGGCATCTTATTTTGTGACAACTATAATAATATAATATATTTACAGCACAATTTGTATAGGTACAGGGTTATTAGGAAGGGGTATGCTAAGCCGAAAAGGTCTCGTAATAATACTCATTATTAAGAACAACTTTTACTATGAGACCAACACGTAAATTGTAATTTTTTTTCTTGGTTTCAGGGTTGATCCTTTAGTAAATAGTTGCTCAGAATGGTAAGTACTATGACCCCTAAACCGAAAAATGTTGATAGTACTCATCATTATGAACAACGGAATATGGAGCCAACACTAAAATCGCGAAAAAAGATTCAGCTGCTCCACAGCAAAATAGCAATGACAATGTATTGAACAGCTGATTTCCATTCTTTTTGTGATTTCAAGGTTGGTCCCATACTAAAAGTTAGGTATAAAATAATCTGTATCAGTAAGTAGCCTTGTATAATAATCTGTTACGCCGAATCCGAATATTCAATTTCGATCCAATCGGCCGTGAAACAATTTCCACAATGTCCTAAGGCAAGCTGATGTAACTCATACCCAACAATAGATTTGATACAAGAACATTATATTTTTTACATAACAAAAAACAAAAACCGGCTTCAAAAGACCGACTATTGAGTAATTCATCTATTTGTCGCGCACGTACTTAATGCAAATTTAAGACTTACATGGTTTTCTCATGGATACCATTATCAGAACTGGACTAAATTGAAATGGGACCAGATGGGAAGCGTCAGCTTTCTAATAGAAAAAAAATCATCAAAATCGATTCACCCAGTCAAAAGTTATGAGGTAACAAACATTAAAAAAAAATATAAAAAAAACATACAGTCGAATTGATAACCTCCTCCTTTTTTGAAGTCGGTTAAAAATACTTAGATGTATAGGGTTATTCATAAAGGGTATGCTAAGCCGAAAAGGGCTTATAGGTACTCATCATTATGAACAACTTTTACTATGGGACCAACCCGAAATTCGCGAAAAAAAAAATTTGCTGTTCCATACATTTTGTCGAGTGTCATTGACATTTTTCTATTCGGGTTTCATATTCGGTTTTATTCGGGTATTTAATTTCGGGTTGGTCCCATAGTAAAAGTTGTTCATAATGATGAGTACTATGAGCCCTTTTCGGCTTAGCATACCCTTTATGAATAACCCTGTATATCTATAAGTATAGGTTTATAAATAAAAACCGGCCAAGTGCGAGTTGGACACGCGCACGAAGGGATATATTATAAAAACGGCAAAAATCACGTTTGTTGTATGGGAGCCAGCTTAAATATTTATTTTATTCGGTTTTTAGGATCTGTTGTCATAGCGGCAACAGAATACATCAACTGTGAAAATTTCAACTGTCTAACTATCACGGTTCATGAGATACAGCCTGGTGACAGATGGACAGACAGACAGAGAGACGGACGGACAGCGAAGTCTTAGTAATATGGCCCCGTTTTACCCTTTGGGTACGGAACCCTAAAAAGGTAGCTCTTTTTCACCACTTTGGTACGAAATTTTTAAAAGTGGTAGTTCTCTAGACGATGCTTATCGCAGGGGTTCACTCGTACTCGCCTGTGTGACAAGAGACTCAATCCGGCGACGTCCCCTGGGCTATAAAGCTACTTAGCGCAGCTTAACCACTCGGGGTTTATAAAGCTGACTAATAAAGTACAAGTGTCATTTGCCGGAGTAAGTACCTACCTAATGTTCATTCAGGATTCGAACTAAAAGTTTTGTATTTTTGAGAAAGACTGGTCTAGTTTTAGAAGCTTTTATTTGACTTACAATGTATAATATAGAAGCCGTACTTAAATTCCAAATAACTCATTGGTACGAGTAGGGGTTTGAACCCGCCACCTCAAGAATGCGAAGCGGTTGATCTCACCTTGAGCTACCACGGCTATGCAGATACGTAGATATTAATTCATACCTACATATATTATCAGGCGCTTCATTAAATAACCATTTTATATATAGTCTCAAGTCCCATCGCGAATTTACGTCGCAACTTAGAAGCGATGAAAATTCTCGGCATTCCAATCTTGTACATTATTATGTCTGTCCTCAAGAGAGTAGCGGTGGAATGTTTGTACTTATTGGTTAGAGTAAACAAGCTGCGAAGACCGTTAAATCACGGACCATTTAAGGGGAAGGTACTACGTAAGGAACGCGCTAGACGTAAGGAGCTTAATTGTGCGCGAAAGACCTGCTTAGCAAGGGCGGATTTGCCAGCAGGCTGGAGCCTAGGGCGGCAAAGTCAGGGCCCAATTTTCGTTATGTCGAACATGATTTCCCAAAAGAAATTGTGTAATGTACGCACTTAACATGTAGAATTTTTCGTACCTACCAATAAAAAACTATGAACTATGAAAGCATTGATGTGAGCGAGGACGGAGGGGGATAGAGTGTATCGAATTGTGGAGGTAAGTCGGTAGGGGCGGCAACATTTTGGATAGCTTACTGGCGGCAAATTACTAACGCCACTGCTGCTTATAACCGTTTGATTCTGACCGACGGCGGTGATAAGGTGAGTAATACACTTACATTGCTCTGAGAGGGACACAAACTGTCATATCAGCTGCTTCCAGCAGTGCAACGAGATGTACCAGTTTTCGACGTACAACCCGGTTACAATATCTGCGACAGTGCGGTGCGACAGTGCGACTATATAAGACTATACGCATTCCAGCGAGGTGCACAGATATTGTGACCGGGTTATATTATGTTCTTTAAAAACGTTTGACGTTTGACAACGTTGTCAGGTGAGACATTTTTAGCATTCGGAATTTCTAAGGGGGTCCAAATAATTTGACGAGGTTGTTTTTTGCATAAATGAGCAAATTTATGATACCTAGTCCTATACAACCTACACTATACTTATGTTTGATAACTTCTTCATTGTTGTTTCAAAAAGTGACAATGAAGAAGTTTCAAATTGTTGTCAGTACTTACTTGTAGGTATCAACAGAATTTATTCAATCGTAAATGTACAGCAGAAACATGAATAGAACATTGCAAATAAAAATACAGCTCTAGTCTCAGATTTTATTTGAATGGTTTTCTTATCAACGAGCCAGTGAGCAGTTTCATAAAATATTCATTAGTCGTAAAATAGCCAAATTATAGTTTGGTCTAGTGGATACGCTGCCTTTCACGCCTCTTCAATAAAACATAGGTTTTCTTTGCATCATCATCATCATCATATGCAACCTTTAATCCTCCCACTGCTGGGATACAGGTCTACCCTCGAAGGCCACCACGCTGGCCAAGTGCGGATTGCTGGAATTCACGTAGGTACGCCATTGAATTTCTTCTCTGGACGTATGCAGGTTTCCTCACGATGTTTTCCTTCTTTTTTTTTTCTTTGCATAATAAATGAGAGTAGCCGACAAAATTGTTTAGTTAAGAGCCGCTTGTTTTTGGCTATGAAAGTGATATACGTAATATGCAAAATTGCAAATACAAAACTACTTTAACTATCAATATTTACGTAAACCGAGTTTGGCTTAAATTGGCGATAACTGGACAAGTCCTCATAACGATGTCATATTTTATTTCCAAGAAATAACATCATTATCCTTGCTTTATTGTAACAGCAATAATTGCAAAACATTAATTATCAGTAATTAGGTTATCGTCATTATTTCATCGCAATTTTCTTTCCATCAAATATGTCCAAACAAGCTACGTGCCATATTTTTTCCAGAACATTGAGCGGACGTGTTAGCGTTTTAAATTTGCGGAAATAAATAAGGTTTGGGCGTAGTGACGCTGGCGACATGCCAGAGACCAGCACCCGACGTTACATTGCATAACGCGCTGGGATGGGATACCTACGCCATCTGGAATGCTTACTCCACTAATATTAAAAGCTTTTATTTAACTTGCAATTTATATAACTACTAGCTGACTCGACAGACGTTGTCCTGCCTGTCAAAAGCCATTGCGTCAATTCTATGTCAAATGTCATATTGCGTAACTATAGCAACCGTAGTATGTTGATGCTAACTTGTCAATTTATAGTAAAAATTATCAGTATATATATAATTTGCAATAAATTAAAATTGCGACTATAATTTGAGATTTAAACTATCCTATCTCTCAAGTTGGATCGAACTGCACATGGTGTGCGAATTTTATTATAATCGGTTAAGTGGTTTAGGAGTCCATTGAGGACAAACATTGTGACACGAGATTTATATATATTAAGATGTTTGTTCGGGTGGAATTTTGCTACTCGATTTTGAACCACTGATGTTCAATTAAACTGAAATTTGTTATTTTTGTTACACACTTTGCTCCGATGACAATGCAATAAAAGCTTGTTTTTAAAATTATTTTCAAAATGAACTTATTACAAAGATAAAGTAAGGTTGTTCGTTATGTTTTTTCATACCCAACTTGCTGAATAAAATATTTCGGATTTCAAAATTTTATTTTGATACTTTCTTATTTTTATTAAATGTTACATACTCGTTATCAGGGGCACAGAGAAGGACAAAGGCACCGTTATCATTATAACTGATTTACATTACCGAACGGGTGTAGCCGTTAATTGCAGCTTTACTTATTATACAAATTTGGATTTGGTACGGGAATTAAAATGAAGAAGGAATTTTTATTCAGAATGTTTTGTAATGGAAGGACAAATCAACAATGTATGTGACAATGGAAAATTTGCTATGTTTTGATTGTGATTAGATAATTTATATTGATTATTGTTTATCTTTGTAAGTCAGCCCCAGCACCTGGGTAAATTAATTATTATATGACAACATGAGTAGCATATCTGTAGAATATTGCAAACATTCAGCGATTCAAACTGGCAAGGCGCTCTCAGTAGGTTGTACTAATTATGAGCTCAAAGTCTAAAAAAGCATTGTTGTTGTTTATTTAATAATAGCCCATTAAGCAAGATGACGGTCAAACGCAAGCCTATTTATTACCTATATGTTATTGAATAAAAAAGAGCATTTTAGTATTTTATTTTATCTAAAAGGTGACACAGCTACAACTTTTAATGTGTGATCAATTCTGAAATCAAGAATAAGATCAGCTGTTAGAAAAAAAGTTAGAAAATTTTCATTCTGAGTCAACTTAATGCAAAATATTAAATCACCGATAACTTTTCGTCATTTTACGGCTGTTTCGATCGTAAAAGTTGTTTATAATAGTGAGTACAGTGAGATCTTTTGGTTTAGACCATACTTTTCATGTAATCCCGTTTAACAACTTGATTACCGTATATTTTGTAGTAATTATTTTATTTTTAAAGCTCACAGGAAAGGTACAAGCGTGAAGGCATCATTCGTACTTTTTTTACATGTTTTTAGATTTTTTTTTTTTACTGTATCCGTCTTATAAGCCAGAGGTCCCGGGTTCGATTCCCGGCCGGGCAGATGTTGGAATAATTAATTTAAATATCTGTTCTGGGTCTGGGTGTTACTTGTCCATGTCTTTGTGTGTGTTCCATGGCATTCCCGACACAGGATTTAGTCCTAGTCCGGAGCTATGAGTAGGTATGAAATGTTTATTTATTAATTATTTATTTATACAATCATTATAAGATCTTCTCTGCGGTTGGTTCTGCGTTTTTAGGTGTCTACTTACATATTCCATTTTCACAAACCTACCTATAGTCTTAGTAGACGTGGCAAGAAACCAACAAACATTTTGAGGCGTCATCTCTAAAGGAAACCTGCATACTGAGGGAGGATAGAAACACTTTAAACCCTACGTGACTTGAAGCATGTATCTTTGTAGAGCCTTAAGTACGTTGACGAAATAGTAACGAGTACCTTCCAAGGCTTCCATCCACTGGATAGACACGAAGCTGTGCAAATTCGCTTGAAAAAGTCACAGATTTTTTTAGGTTTTTGTGAAAAAATACAGAATTGTTAATTTTGCAAATCAGGACAATTTTTAATACGTTATGAAATTGTCAGAATCTGAAATATGTGTGGTTTTTGAAGGGCATTAGGTGAAGCCAGATAATTTTTTAGTCCGAGGATGAAGCTAGTGTATTATAAAACCATTCTAAAATTCAATTGATTGGTTGATTGAGTAAGTGAAACGACATGATTCTGTAATTAAGTCTCTTTTGTGAGCGAGGATTCTGTGGACCTCAAACCTAAAAATGACGTTACGCACAGTGGAGATGAAAATCGAGGTCATTGACTTGTGAGTGTGTTTATCTTCACTGATGTTCTTATTAAACTTCGTGGCTTAGCATTGTTTCTAGCTATCGCAGCGAAGTACGCAATACTTGTGCATTTACGTCGTTTGCATTTTCTTCGCTCATGTAACCCTTTACGTGGGTAGTTTAGCAAATATTCTAAAACTTCTTAGAAGTAGGTTAGAGGTGACATGCTCGTTTTACATAAAGTTTTTTTTATTTTACTTAGATTCTTGAGATAGGTAAATATGCCTGACAATAAAACTCTTTTTACGAAAAGTTAAACAAATGATGTGTCAAAAATACGTGAAGTGGATTTTGTTTACTATTTACAGACAGGGACAGACAGACAGTCCATGTCTATATCTCTGTCAGGATTTGGTAGTCCGATTATGTTTTACGTCAAAAATTACTTAGTTCGCTATAGCTCTATATTTACGGGTGTTGTAGGCGCCAAGCGAGCGTGATATCGCTCTAATTGAATATCTACTTACTTTACTTTTATGTGGTTCAGGTAAATATGCGATTGAATAGATTGTCAATCATTTATGTATTGCTTTTTAAGCTCAGCTCAATTCAACGGAGCATACCGATCACCAAAAAGTACGATGGCTAGCACCAGTTTTTACAGTGACAACTATCATAAACTGGTGCTAGTCATCATACATTTTGGTGATATCAGTAGGTATGCTCCGTACTTTAGGTGAATTCATCGGAATTTAGATGGCCATTTTTCTCAGTAGAGCGTTGCTCTTTCGTCGAGTTATTTCCGGGCTCGTTGACGTTCTACGAGTGTTTTGACCTCCTTGTACGACATGATACTCGTATCGACATTTTTCCTTAATCTGTTCCAAGAATGTTCTTCTTTATCGTTTAATCCCTTTTTTCCTTGTAGGATAGTTTCTATAGATACACAATATTTTCACGATTCCAGATCCTACTTAAGATGTTTACTCCATCACAAAAAAACGGTCAAACGGATTTAGATGAAATTTGGTATAGACAAAGTACATGCCCTGGATGAATGTAAATGTTATTTATTATCTCTAAAATAGATCGAATAATTTCTATAAGACAGCAGGTTAAATTGGGCGCCACTGTTTGTATGGAATAATGTAAATAGCCTTTGATAAAAGATTGATAAACAAGACAGGTTCGCTAACCTTCAACGTAAAATCTTTGATCATGTCAATAGCTCACGTTTATTTTATTCGATTATTTTCTGATAAAGTTCTATTAGTCCCTGATTTGAATTGATAAGAACTAACGAATCACGCAATTTTTTCCATATCTTATCTGGCGCACATACAAATTAAGTGATCAGAGAATATTATGTTTTAATTAAATTTTAATAACAAAATACTTAACTTGATATGATGGGTGACTTGTTGTTTTTTTTTGCAAATTGCACGAAGCTCGTAGCACTGCTACATAAGTTTGTAGCGGCGTAGCAGTAGCGTAGCAAAACCTAACTTATCGTAGAATGCAAAGCTAAAAAGAAAATAATGGCGAGACTCTACAGTGGGTAAAAGTGTGAAGCCAGCTTTGGTTTCACCTATTTTTACGCTAGGGTAAGTTTGCCAAGGTTATTTAACTTACAAAAGACGAACGAATAATATTGAAACTTATAAATAATGGCACATTTACGTCCAGTCTAGCTCTATACAGCTTTGGTGAATGTTCAATGTTCATCCTAATATTTAAGCTATTTTTCCTTTTGTTTTTGTTGTATTTTTGTCATATTTGAATAGATCCGCGTAGCAATTTCGTAGCACAGTTTTTCGTACATTAACTTAACTTGTGTGGAAATAAACAACAAGAATTGTATAAACAATGTAAGGCAGTTGTATCATAGTTATTCTACAAGTTTATAAGAAAAGGGAAAAAAATAGCTGCTCCATAGACAAAATTTGTCTATGGAGCAAAATAACAAAACACACCTTAGGATCAAAATAAGTCAAATCCGTTTTTTAATCACAGTTTTCTCTGTAAATAGAAGCATTAACTTTATTTCTGTTATTGTTTAATAATCTTGAACTCCATAGTAATCTATATTTAGCATTCAAAGCGTCACAACAGCATACATCATGACGGCATACAAAAGTTCACTTATCTCAATTTGACATAAATCGGATTTGACTGCTTTTGAAAATTACCTCCTGAAATGTCAATGACACTCGACAAAATGTATGGAACATCTGATTTTTTCTTGATTTCCAAGTTAGTCCCAAAGTAAAAGTATAGGCACGTGCTCTCTCTCTCTCTTCCTGGCTATGTATCCCACGTGGTGGTGGGGTCAGCCTTCCTAACTTTTCTTCTCCACTTCGCTCTATCCTCGACATCATCTTCGAACACATAGCACTCACTCATGTCTCTCAGCACTACATTTTCCCTCCTTGTCTTGGGTCTGCCTCTGGATCATTAAGCATGCTCCATCGTAGACCGTATCGTTGCTTACCATCAGGCTAAATGACGGTCAAATGCAAGCCTTTTACTGAATAAAAAAAAATCTTCGATCGGGAATGGAAAGTTGCAGTGTTAAGTTCCATAAGTACATAGTCACGTGCTATTTTTCCAAAATATAACCTCTGGACGCAGATAAATATTCGTAGATAACTAACTAATTATAGTCTACCGCGTGGGTTTCTAATCGTGTAGTGTAGAGTCTACACGATTACGAAATCACGCTAAGTGCGAATGCGGAAGATAGCAAACAACGGGTTTTTGCTTGTGTGTTTATTCTCACTCACGTAGAGGGTGGTAAGATTTGTATAACACTTTGTATGGAGGTAATTTAAACCCTAACCCTTAAAATGACGTGGTGGCTCAGAGGGAGAACAGCCACTTCGCGTTCTTGAGGTGGCGGGTTCAAACCCCGTCTCGTACCAATGAGTTTTTCGGTGAGGCTTTTCGGTGAAGGAAAACATCGCGAAGAAACCTGCATACGTCCGGAGAAGAAATTCAATGGCGTATGTGAATCCACCAACCCGCACTTGGCCAGCGTGGTGGAATACGGCCTAATCACCCTTCGAGGGTAGACCTGTATCCCAGCAGGGGGAGGATTAAAGGTTGCTGATGATGAAATTAAACCCTAAATTAACTATTATTTGTACTCAGTTGGGTAACAACTTTTTAGGCTAGTTTTTATCGAGAAAATAATAATAATAACGTTTCACACGCATAGCTCCCTACTAGGATACCCTATTTCGGGTATGCCATGGAACACACGTAAAGAAAAGGACAACTAACACCCAGACCCAGAACAGATATTTAAATTCAGCATTCAATCAATCAGGGAATCAAACGCGGGACTTCTGGCTTATAAGACGGATATACTACCGCTGAGCCAAACAGGTCGTCAAAATTAAAAGCATTTGTGGAACTTACCAAACTACTAAGCCTTATTAACATAACATATACTGGTAACATTTTTTATCTTACGCACGTACTTAATGCAAATTTAAGACTTATATGGTTTTCTCATGGATACCATTATCAGAACTGGACTAATATTTATAACTGGGCTATTGAAATGGGACCAAATGGGAAGCGTCAGCTTTCTAATAGAAAAAAAAATCATCAAAATCGATTCACCCAGTCAAAAGTTATGAGGTAACAAACATTAAAAAAAATATATAAAAAAAACATACAGTCGAATTGATAACCTCCTCCTTTTTTGAAGTCTGTTAAAAAAGCGGGTAAAACTGTGAAGCGTCACTAGTAACAGATAACAAAAAACTAACTAATACGTGATTAGATTGTCATTTCATAGATAACAAAAGTGTGCTAACGTTATCAAATAAATGTCCAAGTGGCAGCTAATCGAATCGCAAATCTTGAGTGATCGAGTAATCGTGTCTGGCAATTTCGATGCGGCGTCAGGAAGCGGCCATTCTATTTCGATTTAATACCCATAAATTGCAGCCATGGCCACTGGCAACACTGCAATACGGTTCGATAAATACTAGACGAATTTTTAACGAGGTTCGGGGTAACTGTTCATATTTTTCGTAGTGACGGTTTCACAACAAACTATTTTTACGTTTTTGGAAATTTTGATAGTGCTATTAAAACCTTTATTATTATTTATATTTTAATTTTATTATTATGATATTATTATAGAAGCGTAGTAATTTAAAAGTATTTTTCATAAAAAAATATTACAAGCCTGAAAGAGATCGCATTTAGCGATAAGCTGTTTTCCTTAGCGCTTTATCAAAATGTTATCCATTTAATATTCTTATGCTTAAAATTTTTGGTGTATAATTTACAGAGTTTTTCTATCTAATTATCATAACAGTTTTATATGACCAATTTATGTATAAAAAGACTAGATTCGAATTCAGATTATTTATTGTTTTCATTATCAGTTCAAAATAATCTTTACTTTTACAACATGGTACAAGGCAACAAATTACTGTTTGTTTAGTTTTTATGAACCATGAATGCATACTTTATGAGATAAGAATAACTAAATTCATAATAATGTCGCGAATTTATCCTAAGGACAGTAAACAAATAAATAAATATTATTAGTTCAAACACGCTTTGTTTAGTGTATTGACATCAGTCTTTGATATATCTACAGAGCTTGAACAAAATCTGGCCGTTTAGTGTGTTAAAATCGCGCCCAAAGGAGTCGGTTACAAACAAACAAACATAAAAGTCAAACTAATCTGTAAAACGCGTGTAAAAAAGCTCTCAATAAAGGTGTCTCATGAATTAAAAAATTAATTAGTCTTAAATAATCATTATTATTATCCTTTAAACTCTGCGTGGCGCAGACACGTGGCCAAACGTGACGTTGAACATCAGGCGAGCGATTTGCATGTCTCGTCACTCAATTGCATCAGAAAAAAACATATTTAGGAACCCTCACTGATCGAGATACGAGTGCTTATCCAGTTTTTTGACGTACTTTTTGTTTGACCACGTTTTTATGAATATTCACCGATTTTTCCGTCCATTATGGACCGATTAAATTTTTTTTAATGAAACAACTTACTTACTTGCATTTGTCTCGATATCTTGAACAATACAAGATATCGTAAAAAAATCTAGAGATTAACTTTATTAATTTGGTAAAACAAAATTTCGTCACTAGGTGACAACTGGGATGACCAAAATGTGGCATCACTGTGACTCGTTTTGGTGTGACTCGTTGGGAACCCCTCATGTGGAGTTGTCACCTCATGAGGTGACAACTGGGACAAATTTTAAAAACGATTTCCGATTGTCACTCTAGTGGACAAAGATAGGGTGACAAATGGGAATGACCTCAGTTTATCAAAACTCAAACGTGAACTGCAAAGACAACTATAGTCACCGCGTTACCAACTGAGTCGTAGGGCCATGAAGTAGGGCCCTTTTCGGGGCCACAATACTATCTACTATGTTTAACGATATGCGCCTATAACCATCTTACGCACATCACTATGCTTCTCTACAAGTGCGAGCGAGATAGACATAGAGAAATGATTTATGGCCGCACGACTCAGTTGGTAACGCGGTGACTATAGTGACAATTATGATATTATTGTATACATGCAACTCGTAGACTAAGGCTACTAAGAAAGTCGGTTGTACAATTTTGTGTAAGTATTTATGTAGTGTTGCAATAATAAAAAAAATTAACGGGAAATTAAAATTATGTAGATAATATGCCCAAGTTTGAAGCCATTTTAAGACAGATCTAAACTAACTAAAAATATATCTGTCTTTATCATTGCAAGCCATTAGACAAGGATGCCAATAGTTTGAGAAAATTTAAACCTGCAAACTTGGGCCTAATATGTACTAAGTTATAAGGAAAGGGTATGCTAACCCGAAAAGAGCTCACCAACCCGAAATTTGCGAAAAAAAAAACAATTTTTCAATACAAATTGTCGAGTGTCATTGACATTTTTCTATGGAATAGCTGTTTTTTTTGCGAATTCCGAGTTGGCGCCATGACAAAAGTTGTTCATAATGATGAGTATTATGAGCCTTTTCAGCTTAGCATATCCTTTCCTTATAACCCTGTATATGTAAATGAGTTACGTAGGTAATCTACATTTTAATGGCCTTTTAATTCCATGGAGTTTTTCGAAATATTACCTCTTTTTATAACTTTACCTCTCTCTTTACCGAAGGTGGAAACCACTGTTTGTAGAGCATGTCCATGGTAAGGACGTCTATCCTATCATTAACTTAGGTAAGTACCTAAAATTATAATAAAAACAATATAATGTGATTGTGCTTAATAAATTAATAAATGCAAATAATATCTTCATAACAGAGCTGGTTGAAAAACGCATCTAAGTATATGAACTTAAAGACTAATTTTAAGTCTAATAAGATTCTGGCTATTTATGTTACCGCTGCCTTGTCTTGAACTGGAAAAAGACGTTGTGAGAGTTCTGTCGATTCTTCTGCGGGCCACCGTGCTTGGTCCTTTCAGGAGGTCCTGAAATTGTAATACGAGAATGTGAGTTTTTATCTCTACTTTCTTCAGCTAATAAGCATAGTCTTTAAATCCCTTAATTACCTTAATTCTGAAGTAAAAGATTAAACTTTATTAAGTTTCAGTTTAATGTACTTTTTTATTTATTAAAATAGGCTTGCGTTTGACCGCCGCATGGTGAGCAATGATGCAGTCTACAATGGAGTACGCTTGTCTAGAAGGAACCGATTCACTCGCGACTTCAATACCCCCAGATTATACCTACCGAGAAACTCCCACTTGAACGATTTTAAGAATATCATAGGTACTTACTTTAAAAGCTTTCCGGAATTTTCTGGACATGAGGCTGTAGAGTATAGGGTTGGCTACCGGAGACAGGTACGCGTTGTAGCACAGGTAATTCATTATCTTCCAATTCTGAAAAGCGTAATACTGCATCTTGTTTTATGGGTGTATTAGTTTTGTTAATACATGGCTTGAAAGACTGGTTTTCATATTTTAATTGGTAATTCGTAGAAGAAAAAAATACGAAGAAAATTGGAAAAAATTATATTAAAATTTCCATTAGAAGCTTTCAGTTTCACTCATAAAAATGTAAGTAGTTCAGTACGTTATAGATAACTTGGTAGTTTCACCCGGTTAGTTTTATTTGAAATTATCCAAGCGAGCACAAGAAAGAACTTAAACTATCTTGAAAATTAAATTAAGATGCTTGACCACTTTTTAATTCATTATTTTTACTATATTTAAATTCAATTAGATAATTGATTCTGTAGAGTGTAGACTATGATTAAAAAAAGGTTTTTATCTATTTTGATTTAGCGATTAATACTCTTTTTAACCGACTTCAAAAAAGGAGAAGGTTATCAATTCGTCTGTATGTTTTTTTTTTATTTTATTTTTTTATGTTTGTTACCTCATAACTTTTGACTGGGTGAATCGATTTTGATGATTTTTTTTTTATTAGAAAGCTGACGCTTCCCATTTGGTCCCATTTCAATTTAGTCCAGTTCTGATAATGGTATCCATGAGAAAACTATATAAGTCTTAAATTTGCATTAAGTACGTGCGCGACAAATAGATGAATAACTCAATAGTCGGTCTTTTGAAGTCGGTTTTTGTTTTTTGTTTTGTAAAAATAATGTTCTTGTTTTACTACATTATTAGCTGAGATTCAAACTTACCGGACTTACGATATAGTTTTGACCCCACCCAAAGCGAGGCAGGACCATGGTCGCTCGTAAAATGCTGTACGGTGACCAGAAGAAGAAAAACGATATCGCCACTGCAGCTGAAACAAACAAGAATAGTTTTAGCCGACTCTTCAAAGAAAGGGTCAGGTTCTCACGACCAATTTTGGATTTAGAGGTGTAATTGGATTCTTCCTTGAGTCTGGAGTGACATTGACTACATTTTGCAGTCCAGTGATTCTCGGTATATCTCTAACTATAGTCACCGCGTTAACAACTGAGTCGTGAGGCCTATAAATCATTTCTCTATGTCTATCTCGCTCGCACTTGTGGGTTTTATGGAGCCGCATAGTGATGTGCGTAAGATGGTTATAGGCGCATATCGATAAGAATAAAATCAGATAGGACGCGTTGCACATTCCTATCCCTATTGACGTTTATAGCCCTACGACTCAGTTGGTAACGCGGTGACTATAGGTAATTATTGTAGTGGTAATTGTATTATCTTACTTTCTTTTGGTTTTTAGTTGATATAGTTTCTAACTAAATGTTTACAATGAAAACTTCACCTGCCCACCATACTTTTACCATCTATGAAAATGCCGTGGTGCGTTTTGGTACCCCGAAGTTTCGAATCAAAGTTTTTGCACTCGCACGTAATCTTGTAAACAGCCTAGTGTAATCGAACGTAACATCGTAAACAGAAGTCGGCTGAACTGTAATTGATTTTAGGGTTAATCTCAAGGTTGATTCTCACTGTCTATAATCCGAGTTGGCGAGACGGGAGGCGGCACCGAGCTCATTGATAGTTATTCAGGCGTCTGGCCGAAATAGATTATAGAGTCAGTGATAATGATCGTATTCTACATCACTGTTCAAAGTACAGAGAAAAGAAACAAACCAAAGAGAGTTTAACTGAAATTTGTGATTTTCATTTTGATTTTCGAATATCTATACTAATATTATAAAGAGGAAAGATTTGTATTTTTGGATGTTTGTGTGGAATAAACTCAAAAACTACTGGACCGATTTCAAAAATTCTTTCACCATTCGAATGCTACATTATCCCAAAGTAACATAGGCTATTTATTTTTTTATTTTTTTTTATCCACAGCAAAGCGTGGCAGGGAACAGCTAGTTATCTATAAGAAGAGAAATGCTGAAATTGCGTTCCATTTTGGTAATTTTTGTGAATCAATATTTAAAGCAGCGGTGGAGGCTTTAGTTTTTTGGTGATATAATGGTTGGTCTGTCGGTCTCATAGTAGAGTGGTCGTGATTTTGAGTAAGTATAAGCACATAATACTGCAGAAGATTCACTCCGCAAAATCAATTAAAGGAATATGACTCTTGTTGTTCGGTTAATTCCGAACACATAAGCGTTTTGGCTTAAGTAGGTCGCACGCGCCGCTAGCAGCGGCCCGCGCGACTTACTCAAACCAGTGCACCAGCAACCGCCGCATTAATCGCACTCATAGCATCAGCGATCATTACCGAATATAGCAGTTTATTAGACAAGCGTCTTTTATTTATCTCGCGTCGGTAGTGATCTATCAGCAGCAGCTCAAAGTAAGAATCTAATCCTGCACTTGTCACGATACCATTAAGTGCAATGCTGATCGCTCAGCGTTAATACACCTACACTCCTACAGCTATATTAACCTAGAAGTTGTCTCTCTTTCTATCGCGTGGTCTTACCTCTTCTGACGACGTTAGGGTTGTCTTCTATTAAAACGTTTCAAATAAACCCAGGCAAGGTCTTAGTAATATGTAGGTAGATTCACCGAAGTCGGAGGTAGATTAGAAAAAAAAATATTTTTACTATGTCCGCATACTATTTAACCTTGTTTACTTGGTACTTTAACCTAAGAAGATTATAAGGTGTACGTTAATGTGTACTTGTGTACCTTGTTTATGCAACTAAATACCTATTTATTTAGGTGTTATTGTAGGTAAGTACATAATCGGAATGACATGCGAAAAAGATAGTCCAGGAGCTAATACCTAAAAATCATAATGTTTCTTCTCAACAATTTTCAGTAAACTAAATACAATATTACAGGATATTATAGGATAGGATAGGAGCTGGCCGGTTGATTTGTATGTAACTAAAACACAATAATGTAATATGTGCCCAGATTTCAGGGTATTCAATCACTTGTGGTCGATTATTTAAAAAGTTTATAATAAAATTGTCCATCAAAAACCCCTCTATAAAAATGGTCAAATTTATATTTTTTTGTAAAATGGTCAGAAAAAAAGTTATAACGACCAAGTACCTAATAATTTTCTCAAATTTTCATAGATTTTCGCTCTTAATTTTGTTAGTTTTAGTTGTACGACTAAAAATTACTCGATTAAAGTTATAGCAAATTTTATTTTAGAACAAAAGGTGTTTCTAAGACTTTTTTTGTGATACCTATAGTTTATCAAATAAATCATAAAAAAAACATTTGTAGACCTTTTTCCAAGATGGCGGCTGTTAGCCACGGGTAGCTACTTGAATTTAACTTTATATACTAACCCTTCCTTAGTATCTAAAACATGAAAGTCAAAAATCTAACCCCAAAAAAATAAATGTTACATTTCAATGGACTATAAGTAGGTTAGGTACTTACTTATAACGAAACATATTGTCAATCTCAAAAATAAGAAATTCCTTTATTCTAATAAATTCGTGAAAGAAAAATACACCAACCTGGTATAACTAAGTTCCTATTTATTTTCGTAACCTAAACAGGTACCTTGCTACAATAATAATAATCACTTCAAAGTAGCGTACCTTTCATCGTCCTCAGGAAGCTCAAAAAGGATAAATTTGGATCGCGATCTGTGTTGAATACAATTGAATTGAATTAAGCAATTGAATACAACACAGTATCTTTTTATTACCTTTCTCCATTTTAAAATAGCGGTCGGATCGCTGAATTAGGTCTCGCGCGCGCGTGTCCGCTCGCTCGTGAGTCCCTGCTGGACTAACCTATTGGCGTGGGCCACCATGGGTACTTGCGTGTTCGATACCTACACGCGGAGTGAACCAGGCCTGGTATAAATAGCCCTTTCTGGCATAGTTTTTCTTATTTCGGTAAAGACTAATACAATTAATAATACCACTAGATATACCTGCTTAATTATTATAAAAGCGTAATAATAATTAAGAATTTAACTTACCCAACATTTTTACGGCTCGATCCTTATCCTGTTGAGCAGTTACTGGGCTACTCCGCAGCTTTTTCTTGGCTGATTTCAGATCGACGATGATCAAACTATACAACACAACAATCAGCGTCATAGGAATGATGAAAAACACTATTATCTCGATAATCAGCACGACACTAACAACATAAGAGATTGTGAAATAGCAAAATACGAATTTTCTCTTTTCCACTATATCTGAGAAGTAAATGTCAGGAATGGCAAACACAGAAGATATCACCCAAATTCCGCCGACAATTCTACAAACCCGTGAATTTAATGACAGCTTCTGACGAAGAAACGGCCTGCTGACGACCAAGTAGCGTTCGATGGTAAACGCGGTGATGATGAGAAGGCTGCAGTTGCTGATGAAGTCCCACAGCATGAAATGAAGGCGACAGCCAGTTTCGCCGAGCGGAAAAAATCCGGGGGTCCAAATAATGTATATTTCTAACGGAATGAAGCAGGCGGTCAAAATGTCCGTGACGGCGAGATTAAACAGGTAGCAGTTGGTCGGTGTCCGCATCGAACGGTTGCGAACAATAACAACACACGTACAGATATTCCCGATCAAGCTGAGTAGCATGGCGACTCCTAAACCGGCTGTCAACATGATTCTGGCGACTTCAGATTCTTCAAACATACTCTCATGGTTGAAAACGAAGAAAGGAAACGAGTTGTTATCATGATGACTATAATTTCCTTCTAACATGTTATAGGTATCTTCCGACATTATTATTTATAGTTTAAGTATTTTCTGGCTAAAAACCAACCGAAAGTGTAGCGGATCGAATGGATACTGCAAAGAGACTGTTCTGAAGCTATCCATGATGAGGCGCTGTAGTACTGTGCGTACGGGATGATTTCATTACGCTCTACTCTGGGCTATTTTTATTCGCGACCACGCGAACAAAAATCAACATCTACAAATCCGTGATCTGAAACAGCTCTCATAAACATTTTAATGCTAATAAATTTTATTTAAATTCAAACATTTGCGTGAACGTCTATGTATGATGAAGTTGATTGGATTCCGCATTGTTCAATAAGGTCGTGTGTGTATATCTGTCTGTGGTTGCAGCCCATATTCATAAAACGCACTGCAAACAGGCTTTGATTGAAAGTAAACAACTGAAATAGCAATATTTGAGGGATTAAAGCCGATTGTAATGTATGAACGGGCTTTGTTTGTTGGCAATCATATTTTTTGGCAAATAAAATTGGTGTAGTGCCCGGCTTTTGAGATGACACGTTATCGGGGATGACTCTAAGATTTTCAGCTAGTTCGGTTTTGTTATTGTTATGTGCCGTTAGCGATTGATAATGTTTATTATGTGCCACAAATTACATAAAACTTAGCGCGGTGTACAATAAATACTATATCGTTCATATCTTTAGCTATAATGAATCGTTAGTGTTTTTCCATTGCATTATCGCAATGTTACAGTGGAAAAACCCTATAATTTTATTTATTTGTTTAAGATACTGATCGGAACATAATTATGTCAATTAAAAAACAAATGTTGTTTCATTTACTGTAAATATTTGAGAAATTGAATATCTGTAAAATAACATTTAATTCAAGAAACTACTGTGGAGTTATTGTAGAATAGAATCACAAGATAATATATGTTTTAACCTTTCCAATACCTAGATTTATGGTTTCAACTGGTCTATATAGAGGTAAAATCAGACAATGGGCCCAAGTTTGAAGGCATTTGGAGATCCAAACTAACAAAAATATATCTATCTTTATCTTTATCTTTATCTATAATATATATATTAGAAAAATTAAATCTGGCAACTATAAAGCCTTCAAAGTTGGGCCTAATAGCTTGGACAAATAATCGCTCAGCTTTTTGCCTAATAAAGCATTGTGTGACAGAGAAAACACCTTAGCAAATCGCAGTTGTCTCACTTCAATCGCAAGCTTCACATTTCTCCCTACGAGCTACGAATTCTAGAGCGTGCCACCATAAAGCCTTGTACTGTAGCCGTGCGAGGATCCAATCATTTTTTATTTATTTTTGTAAGTTAAAAAGCTGCAATCCATAAATCGTTCTTATCGGCAATTAGCTGATTTTGAATATTTTTTTTCGTATTACCGTATTATAACTTTATTATGTTACTTAAACAATTATTTGGGTGGTAAATTATTAATCGCAAACGCAGTTCTAGCCTAGCTGAAAGGCCTAGCTCGCTTTGAGGTCCCGTCATAAACTGGGTCACTGAAAATATGTGGACTTCGAAAGTAAAAACAAAATGCGTGTTGCTAAAAAAAGCGTGTGTTATATTTTTCCACGGAAGTCTTAATTAATTACTTTTGCGTTAGCAACAAACTAAAGTTCAAACTTTGATATTTATAATATTAAGTAGGGTAGTAGGATTGTATTAGTAAAACGCAGTAATTTCCTCCTCTGTATTTGTCGGTTTTCTTTAGTTTATTTTAGTCCAAGGATTCCCGTCCGTCGTCTAGTGTTCCGTTCCATCCTACTACTATTATAAAGGCGAAAGTTTGTAAGTATGTATGGATGTTTGTTACTCTTTCACGCAAAAACGGCTGAACGGATTTACATGAAATTTGGAATGAAGGTTGTTCATGGTCTGGATTAACACATAGGCTACTTTTTATCCCGGAAAACGCGGGTGAAGCCGCGGGGCGCAGCTAGTCTGTCATAATAATATCATACTCATGCGTTGATTCTTTTTCTTTGATTTCATATTTTAAATAATAGAAATATTAAAATATGCGGCCATGTGTGAGCCCTCTAAACAAATTTTTTTTTGGGATGGATTGTAGAATAATAACTGTCAGCCGTTGTTCACCACTCTGGGTAGAAAATAGCCAATACGAAGATACTATTTGCTAAATGCTACTTTTTATCTTAAAACATTTGTAAAAAGCTATCGTCTAGGAACCGATGATTTTTCCTATATAAAAAAAAGCAACAAAAGGTCGAATTAAGAACCGTCTCCTTTTATGAAGTCGGTTAATAAGGAGCCTATGAATTAGTTCTGTATAAAAGCTACTTTCATAGTATAATATTAGAAGGATGTGTGCACTCTGGTTAGAGGGCCGCAATACGAAGAATGGATTTGCATTTTTGTGGTATTAGATGTACTCGTATGTAGCTCTTTAGAGTAAATTCGCTTTTTTCATGTATTTTTCTTATCTATAAAAGAACACCCTGGATACAAGTAATATGAGCTCGGACAAGCGTTCAATTTGAGGCAACCATACAGGGGCTGGCCTCACCCCTAATTGAAATTACTATACTTGCACCATATGTAGGCATAAAAGGTTAACTTGGAAAATTTGAGGGTTCCTGTGTGACGAAATAGTAAGAAAGGCAAAAATAAAAGCAAATAGAAGCAGTTGAAAAGGTTCAAATGGCTGTAAACCAAGTCTATGAATGGACAAAAAAATGGAAGATTAAGTTAAATGAAACAAAATCCATCCACATAGACTTCAGTAATAAGCAGCACAGGTATTCTCAGATTTTTATTAATAATCAAGTAATACCTTATGAGAATACAGCCAAATATCTAGGCATGACTCTTGACGCCAAACTTCGATGGAAAGCCCACGTCAAGAAGAAAAGAGATGAGCTGAACCTTAGGTATAAGCAAATGTACTGGCTACTTGGAAGAAACTCCTCGCTGTCACTACAGAATAAACTATTAATATATAAACAAGTCCTAATGCCAGTCTGGACTTATGGTATCCAGCTATGGGGTTGTACCGCACAGAGCAATGTACTGATCATACAAAGGTTTCAAAATAAAGTACTGAGGGACATAACGAATGCACCATGGTACGTAAGAAACATAGATCTCCACCGGGACCTTCAAGTAGAGTTTGTAGACAAAGTCATACAAAGATATGCAGAAGCTCACGAAAACAGACTTCACCACCATGTGAATGTCGAGGCCATCCAGCTCCTCGATCACACAGATATAGTTAGAAGACTTAAGAGAACAAAACCGTTCGAGCTAGTGTAGTGTTAGTCATAAGTAGTGATTATAGTCAAAGTGTAAAGTGTAGAGAACACGTGAACATTGTGTCTTCGCCTTAATAGAAACAATAAGAAAAGTGTTAATGGACACATTCTTAGTAATTAGTTACCTAGAAATTTAAGTTAGATTTAAATTACTTATTAGCCTGAGGCTAGATTGTAATTTTATTAAGAAATGTTCTTTTGACACTTCTTAAATAATAGAAAAAAAAAAATTATCATAGATGCTTTTATTTTGGTATTTGGTCGGGTAAAAAGGAAGACTACACTGAGGAAAATGCCCATCTAAATTCCGTTCAAAGTATGATGAATTCACCTAAAGTTTACTTTTTGTGATATCAGTATGTTCCGTACTTTAAGTGAATTCATCATTCTTTTTTCTCTCAGTGTACTGTTACTATAATACAGGGTTACAAGGAAAAGGGTATGCTAAGCGGAAAAGGGCTCGTAGTAGGTACTCATCATTATGAATAACTTCTATTGTGGGACCAATCCGGAATTCGCGAAAAAATACTTATCAGCTGTTCCACGCATTTTGTCGAGTGTCATTGACATTTTTAACCGACTTCAAAAAAGGAGGAGGTTATCAATTCGTCTGTATGTTTTTTTTTTAATTTTTTTTTTATGTTTGTTACATCATAACTTTTGACTGGGTGAATAGATTTTGATGATTCTTTTTTTATTAGAAAGCTGACGCTTCCCATTTGGTCCCATTTCAATTTAGTCCAGTTCTGATAATGGTATCCATGAGAAAACCATACAGGTCTTAAATTTGCATTAAGTACGTGCGCGACAAATAGATGAATAACTCAATAGTCGGTCTTTTGAAGTCGGTTTTTGTTTTTTGTTTTGTAAAAATAATGTTCTTGTTGGCTTAGCATACCCTTTCCTTATAACCTTGTATATAGATACATCGTTTTCCATGTTGATGTGTAATAAAACAATAATTAGGTGTATTGCCTAAAACTCCTTTCTAACCAAACTCCAGGCTACCCTTTGAATAATTAGTGGAGCTACAACCCTCTTTCCAGCTTAGGATGGGTCGATTAATTTCTTAAATGATATTTGTTGAAGGACATTATGCATATTAATAATTCGGTAATGTATGAAAAGGCGCGCCTTTTACCGTTATAATACATTAACTTTGCAAAAGAAATTTATCTAAGCGGTATAAACATGTACCTGCTGCTATTTGGATATAAACTTCCTATATCTACTAACTCAAATAAAATTAATTTGTAATTACAGTTTACAGGATTATAAAAAAAAAGGTTAGTTAAGCCAAAAAGTGCTCATAGTACTCATCATTATGAACAACTTTTACGACGGAACCAACCCGGAAATCAAGAATATTAAATCATCTCTTCCATGCATTTTGTCCATTCTTCTGTCATTGATATTTTTCTATGGAAGAGTCTTATTCGGCTTAGCATACATTTTCCTTATAAACTTGTATACATTTTATAGTCAAAATCATGTTAAAGTTGCGGATCTAAACTGGATCCGATTGGCTCAGGACCCAGGCAGAACAATAAAAGAGAGGCAGCAACGTATCCAGGATAAAGAAAAATTAAGAAAAAAAGAGTAATGATAAAGAAGGGATAAAGAATACTGTGATGTGGATGATGATATTTTAACACTTATAAAAACAAACCAATTTGTTTTTTGTATATTTTATTTTCAATAAAAAATCATTTGTGTTGGCACCTATTTTAACATCACAATAAAATACAATAAATAGTATTTTTACATAACTAACTAATGATATAATAAAAATAACGTTTAACACTCATAGCTCCCACTAGGATAGCCTGTGTCGGGGATGCCATGGAACACACACAAAGACAAGAACAACTAGCTCCCAGACCCAGAGCAGATATTTAAATTCATCATTCAAACATCTGCCCGGCCGGGAGTAGAGCCCGGGACCTCTGGCTTATAAGACACCTATCGCTAAGCCAAACAGGTCGTGAAAACACAATACTAATGTTAGTATGGACAATTGGACACAACGTCTACTTATCTAAATACTTACAAACCTACTGTTAACTAAACTTATTTTGCTAAAATTCCATCACAAAAGATTCAGATTTATTTTGCCTAACGCCATTCAATGACGTCATTATTTTCCCATTTAGGATTTACATTTATACCTATACACATTTTTAACTCGATCCTCGATATTAGTATTTTTGTTGCGCAAAATAGAGAAGAAGAGTATTTAGCTGACTGTCTTTTCAGTAATAAAAAGATTTTGCAACACACCGAAATCCTAATACCCTTATAATGCAAAAATTGTGTATTGCACTTATGAAATTTTGGAAGGGTTGATAATTAGCGCTTCTTTTTTCTCAGCGAGAGACACATCTTTATCATCCCAGCCCCAAGTGGGGTGGCTACCATCGCCAGTTCTCTGCACCCGCTTCTGAATCACGTCTGTAGACACCGTCTTTAGGTCATAAGCCCATCCAATCCTGGCCATAAAATCGATGAACATCTTAGAGAAGTTCAGAGTATAATCTCCCAGCTCAGCGGTCTTGTAGTCCCAAGGGAAAGTGTGGTGGTAGTTGTGGAATCCTTCGCCTAAAACGAATAGAGAGACGGGCTTGATTTCGACCGGGTTGATGTTCTTGTCGTAGGGTTTGCTGCCCCACAGGTGAGCGGCAGAGTTCACAAGCCATGTTATGTTCAGGACGAAGACGTATCTGAAGATGGCGCAGACGAAGTACGCATTCCACATAGATTCACCCCACAGAGTTGGCACGTACGAAGGTAAGACGAAACAAACCAGAGGCATCAGGATGAGGTAGTATCTGAAAAGAATAAAATAATGTAAGCTGGTGAGTTCTCAGTAGTAGGTAGTAGGAGATTAATGGATGGAAATAACATAATTTATGAATTAATAGATGGATAGATATTAAAGATTCTTCGACCAAAAAGTTGTAGGTATAGTTTATTCCAGAACCTTTGCTCACAAAAGGCTACTGACACTTGCGATGCCAAAAACCACGTCAACATATTTCTTTCCTACAGAAGGGTTTCGCGATTGGATAACCTCTTGATTATTTCGTGTTTCCACCAAAAACGGACTAAAGTTTCTTAAATTTTCGGTTAAAATTCCCATCCCAACATCGTCTTCATTAACCATATTTTAAATGTTCATATGTTATCGACCAAAAACCATTTCTCCGTAGGCCGCACCCAGCTCGTGCCTCTACACTAATTACTAGTTACTCGTATTTATACTACTTAGTGCTTACTTTTTCTGGAACCGTAAGACCGGATCAGCCTGGAGGTCGCTCAAGTCGATGGTGTGTCCTTTCGCTTTGATCTGAGGATGCTTCCTGACGAGCAGCCAGCCAATGTGGGAGAAGAAGAAGCCTCGGGTAGCGTTGTGAGGGTCTGCGTCAGTTTCGGAGTACTTGTGGTGCATTCTGTGGTCCCGCGCCCAGTCCAATACGGCGTCCTGAAAAAAAAATCATTCAAACATCTGCCTGGTGGTACTCCTTCCTAAACCTGATACTACCAGTTAGCTATTAATACCGGTCGCCATTATTCGTCAATATTTACGTGAATTGTGATATTTTTAAAGTAATTTTTGTCTGTGTTCTACTTATTCCGAACTAAAAAATCATAATCAAAAAATGTCTCTAAGTTCATGGCATACAAAAAATCTGTTTGTCTGCAAAGTTCTCATTATATTTGGCCAAAGTTCATTGATTCTTCAGAATGATCAATGTCAACAATGGAAATAAATAATATTTCTATTATACAGGGTTCTAAGGAAAGGATAATCACTAAGCCGAAAAGGGTTCTTAGTCCTCATAAAAAAAAACAGTTGGCTATATACATTTAGCCGAGATTCATCGAAATTTTTCTATGGAACAGCTGATTTCTTTTTTGCAATTTCAGGGTTGTTGGCCCCATAGTAAAAGTTGTTCTTATTGATGAGTCCCATGCACCTTTTCCGGCTTAGCATACCTTTTCCTTACGACCCGTATTTGTCAATAGTTATAATTAATTGCAATGTTAAATTTTGGGGCTCAATATGATAAACAAAGGTGATATACAAGTCAAAGGTGTCAATATGTCACCCGTGACCAGCACGTGTTCACAAACGAAATCACAAGCTATTCACGAGCGACCTGTTCTCACAAATTATCATCAAAGCAATAAGTTTATCAACAACCAATTCTGCAAAATTATAGGTATTAGTGCGAGATATTAATAGAGAAAAACTGTGATTAGCTTTTTATCGGGCTTGTCACGTTTACTGATAATGCGGACGTGATTTTATTAAATAATTAAAAGCAGGTGTTGTTGACGTTTGAGGATAACACAACAACATGACGAAACATTTTTAAGTATTAGGAGCGGCTTTGGAATTAAAAAAGTACTTATTTTTTTGATTTAACAAGATTGAACTTTCGGTTAAAGTTTTCAATTGTTCGTATGTACCTACTTTTGCACACAATCAGGTGCAAAAGTGATAAATGAAATGTTCTTGCAACCTGAAAGTCTTATCAGACGAAGTACGAGTATGCTTCCTATATACAATACAAGTATAGACTATTATTTATATTAGTCTATGCTACAAGTAAACAAACTAAGTATTTTCCTTCTCCATTTTTTTTATTGAAGGTTTGCGTTTGACCGCTATCTCGCCTGATGGTAAGCAACGATGCGGTCTACGATGGAGCATGCTTGCCTAGAAGAAACCGATTAACCGATTTATTCCCTTTTTGTCTAATTATATTTAACTAGCTGTCTTCTGTACTCTTTTTCTGTAATTAAGGCATGTTAACAAACAAACCACACTTTCGCATTTATAATATAAATTACGACAAGCAAGATTTAAATAAAATGTGTTTAGTTTTACCTGGAAAGCGAGGGTGTTGAATAAGACGAGAATAAGCCGTAGAGGCAGCTTCGCCTTGTAGGCTTTGTGTGACCACAGTCGGTGTGCGCCCGCCGTGATGCCCAGCGCAGAACACACGTACAAGAAGAATCCTAGAAATACACTTCAATCAATACTTGGGCTTTATTTTGCAAATAAAACTCAAAAGTGCCTTCCACACTCTGGTAGTCCAGCAAAGCGGAGCGAAAACTCGCAAAAGAAGGCTGATGTCATGGAAATGTGCAGTCTTAACCAATGTAAGTATTTTACGTGGAAATAAACAAGTAGTTCGCTCCAAACTGAACTAAACAAGATGAACGCGGAATCCGTGGTCCGTGGCAGATTTCCTGCCTGAGAGAATCTAATAGTACTTATTTCTTTCTGTAAAGACTTACCAAAGAAGTTCGTCAGCCACATAGTTTTGAACAGAGACAGGTAGACGCCATACAGAGCTCCAATATGGGCCACGCTCATGAGCAGGACGTTTCTCCAGACGATTTTCCAAACTCTCTTCCCTGCTTCGGGCGGCACAATGGTGGTCGCGTCTTCGTTCGTGACATCGGTCTCGAACAGAGCCCATGCCTTCTGCTGCTCGTGGGGTGGCATTTTGCTATACCTAATT
Source organism: Alcis repandata (assembly GCA_949125135.1). Lineage (NCBI taxonomy): Eukaryota > Metazoa > Arthropoda > Insecta > Lepidoptera > Geometridae > Alcis > Alcis repandata. The sequence goes on along the minus strand of OX421228.1, from coordinate 10,908,629 downwards.
AGGACAAAAGTTGCATTAGTTAATTAAATTGTTCTATTTGGTATGGGATAGTCTGATGGCAATAGGCTGGGTGATTAAACTGGATTTTGTGTAAAATCAGAACACATCTAGAAACCTTAAATATGTACATTAAGCTCATTTAAAATAATATTCTTCTTTTTTTTTATTTTTTTTTTTTCAATTTTTTTTCTTTTTCTAATAAGAAAAAGTTTCTTAGAAATAGAAAATAAACAAGTACAAGCGATGTTTCTATGCTTTCACAATAATATTAAAATGATTTAGCAGCTATAATATTGTAGCGTGCATTTTGGTCCCCGAAGCAATTTGAAATATTTTCACCTCCTCCTACAAACGTCTGTTTAAAAACCTAATTTAAAAACAGTTTAGAGAGACACCTAGTAGTCAAAATGCAGGAGCAACCCAAGTGTACAATTTTATGAGTCAGGTCATGAAAATATAAATCACTACAAATAAGATATTTTTTGCGATATTCCACCCGAACAAACATAGTTACATACCTACATAAATTGCAATAAAAGCTTTTAATAAAAAACAAAGCGAAAGCGCTGCTCCACTAAAACGGATCACAGAACTAAAACTTGCCACCCTGGACAATAGCACAAGAATTTGTTTCTTTGATTAAACGAATTATGAACAGTTCATTAAATTCTGATTTTCTCTACTTGACTGCTTAAGAAGAGTGTAATATTTTATGTGTGAATGTAAGTAATAAGTATTAATGGATATTTAATTTTTGTCCTATTTGACCTTCTTAGTGTAGACTAAAAATCGTCACGGCTTTGCTCACGTTCCTGACGTTCCTAATCGTTAATCCTTTCTGAAATTCTGATAAATTAGTGTACCTGGATAATGATCTATAGTATAATTATATATCGCTTAGTATTTTTAATTCCTAACATTTCAAAAACAAATAGCGCAAATTAATGATAACACCGCATTATCTTTCTGATTCTAAAATTGATTTCCCCTTTACACGTCATACAGATTAGCGGCCCTAATGCGGGTTTATGTTTATGTTATGATGCGGTCAGAACTGCGCGATAATGTGTGTTAAAAACAATTAGATATACACGGTTAGGGTATGCTATGCCGAAACGGGCTCATAGTACTCATCATTAGAACAACTTTTACCATAGGACCAAACCGGGATCTGCGAAAAAAAATCAGCTGTGAAGCTGAGTCTCGTTGTTATTTTTCTATTTAATTCAATTCAAATAATTTATTGCAGAACAATGTCCATATACAATTACATTATTCATAATCAAAATAAAATATAAAATTAATTAAAAATTAAAACAAAATAATGTAAAAAAAACTTTAAAAAAATGATGCTGATTATTTTTTCGCGATTATCGGGTTGGTGCCATAGAAAAGTTATTTTTTTTTTCAAAAGAAGCGTTTTGTCAAAAATGTCAATAACACCCTGTAATTATAGCAACGTTAAAACCTGTTGTTGTTTCGTCATAAGCCCGTGAAGGTTTCAAACTTCGTAAACCACGTGTTGAACTTTGCATCCAACTCTATTTTTATTTCTAAGATAATAAAGTTGTGACTCACTGACTAAATGACAGATAGCGCAGCATATTATGTCGCTGGTCATAGAGATTAAAGGGTGAAGTGAAAGGGTGTATTTGTATTGGTACTAGAAAGGATTTCTTAAAATTAAACCGCTAAGGAAATAAATAAAAAGAAAGCGCCTGAAAATTGGGTAAAAACTTTTAAACTAATAATTCCAAAAATTCGTATCTGGATAGTTCATATAAAGTAAAAACTGTTAGTTGTATCATAATTATTTTGTTGATAAATCACTTAAGAAGAGTTTGAAATGGGGTCATAATGTTTGTGTGAAAAATAGCAGCGGCTAATTTTATTATATTGTTAACTGTGGTTTACGCGGGAGAAGCCGCGAGTAGAAAATAATTTACATTTGTGCAAAACCAAACACGTTGTTTGTACGTGTAAAAACACGTTGTTGTTTGTCTTTAGAATTTTTATTTAGGAAAAGAGGAAATTTTAAAATATAGTCTTGGGATTTGACCTTGATGTGCAGAGGTGCGTGGACTAAAAATTCTTGTAGGCCAGCCTCTAGTCTGTGCTTGACAGATGGATGGCTAATTTTATTTATTTCTTTCAGTATAATTATTTATTTAGATTATTTCCAAAGCACTATTGCTAGTTAAAAGCTATGTACATGCCCTGATCTGGGTGTACAACGGAACACTGTCACTAAACAAACGCGTTACCTGTCTGCCCTACCACGTAATGGTATCTACTTGTATCTATTGGTTATTTTTTTCTGGAAATGGTTTAGGTATATATATTTTTAGGGTTCTAGACCTCCTTCGGGGAAGAACCCTTATGGCGAGACTCGTGCGTCCGTCCGTCTGTATGGTACTGCCAATTATTTTTAGGTGGTATGGTATGGACAAACGTGACGTTTCACATCAGGCGAGCGATTTGCATGTTTCGTCACTTAATTGAATTTAAAAAGAGAAAGAATGAAATTTATTAATTTGTATATTTTAAATAATAATCCGAATTCGCATTAAATGTTATAACGTAGGTACCTACGACGACGTCTAGTAGGTGTAACATATCAAATACGAAAAAAAGTATTCTAAACTGAGTAATTGTAATTGAGTATGAGTTAAATAAATAAAATGTATAAAAATAGATATTATTATGTCATAACTTCTTTCTTGTTACTCGATAATAAAAACAGTAATACATTCAAGTATCTAACTAATAACAAAGTCTAAACGAAAACAAATAATAAATGTGAGTCGAGGTCGCTCTAAGGAGACCCAACTAAATAAAGAACACAATCTTTTGGTTATTATTACAGAACTTTTGGTGCTTTTAGCTCGACTTGCACTTGTCTGATTCTCTGACTACACCAAAGTATTCCACGCAAGTCACAAGTCACATTCCAAGTTTCTTTATTTGGTTGTTATTGGCTTTACTTGAAAATAATTTTAATCAAAGCTCTTGCACACAAATTTTAAATTTAAATCCTACTAAAATTTTAAATATTTATGATATATTATTGTGTGTTTGTTATTAATTTATTGTTTGAGTAATTTTAATAAAATTACCTTAACTTCCTTAATTTCCCTTACTGATAACTTCCTTAGTTAATTATTTATATTTCATTATTATTAATTTTATTTATTTATATTTTTTTACCTGTAAGTATGTATTATTAAAATTATAATGTAAAAAAAAACATTAAAAAATAATAAATAAAACTTACCAATAAATAAAATAGACTATCCGACTAAACAAATCCCCGCAAGCAAGAACACTGAACCAACGAATTTACTAACTTGGGTTTATCACTTAGGCCCATACACAACCACTAGGAAACCGTAGACTGACTCGAAACTTTTTCACATTCAGTTTTATAGTTAGTTATAATCTTCAGGTGATCTATAGATTAGTCTTCAACAACATACGACATAAATATGATATTATCAATGCGTCGCCAAATTTAAAGAATTCCCCGTATCGGTATTGTCTTGCGATTATTTTACAAGCTTTACGCTTATAGTATTTTGACTTTGGACAGGTGGTCTGGGCGTGCTAAGACGCAGGTGACGCAGCAAACAGAACTCTAGCCAGCCCTCTAGCCAAGTTGCATTTCCATAATAGAAACGCTATAGAAAAGTAAGAAAATGTATGGGAATGACATTTCTATAATCTAATAGATTTCATATTCCATGACAGAATTTTCCTGTTTTTCTATAGCGTTTCGATTATGGAATTGCAACTTGGCTAGGGGGGAAGTATGCAATTCAATAAATCGAAACGCTATGGAAAACTCGACTGGAAACATGACATTCCTGTAATCTATTTATAGATTCAATATTCTATTATAGCAATGGCATTCCCATACATTGTTCTAGTAGTTGTCTATATCATTTCGATCATAGAATTGCAACTTGGCTAGGGGGGCTAATTTTGCAAGGCAGAGCAAGTGAGACAGACATAGGGCGCAGAGCAGGACATACATAACACATGTCTGCGTCGCACGTGCCTATGCCACAGTATACGCAGCTCTCAGTACGTTCATGCATTGCAAAATCTGCTCAGCCCTGCGCTGCGTGGACTTACGTGTCAACGTACGCTACACGCATAGCCTTATCTAATACTAGGTGATACTTGGAACTTTGTACCCGGTGCTCCACGGCCTTCAATAAACAGGAACTACTCGACCTCGCAGGTGTGTGCAATAAAATAATATGGCTTAGAGCAGTCTGGAATAGTGTAGCTTTCCATTTAAGTATGAAAGTTTGTTAAAGCTTTCATTCTAAATAAAGATTTTTCTTTTTCTTTGAAGTTTTTAAAGAATATTCTTAATTTTGGTTTACAAGACCAATGTTTTATTTTAAACTATAAAAACAAATGATAATTAAATATATATATATTATTGTTATTTTTATATTTATTATTGGTAATTTAATTTTTGTTTCTAAATATAAACATTTATTAATTATTTTATTGAGATTAGAATTTATAGTATTAAGAGTTTTTTTTTTTTTTTAATTTATTTGATAATATTATATTATGAAATTTATATATTAATAGTTTTTTTGGTATTTTCGGTTTGTGAGGGTGCTTTAGGTCTTTCAATTTTAGTTTCTTTGATTCGTACTCATGGTAATGATTATTTTAAAAGATTTAATTTATTGTAATATGTATGAAAGTTTGTTAAAGCTTTCATTTCACTTTTTTATTCTTTTCTATATAATTGTGTGACGAGACGAGCCAATCGCTCGCCTAATGTTATCTTATACGTCACGTTTGCCCATAACAGGTCTGCGCCACCTAAAATTTTGAACTCACAGAATTCAAGACCCTGCGTGGCACAGCACTGAGCTCGTCACCCAAAGATATAAGTTGTTAATTCTCCCATTTGCTCTGTACTTTCACTGGAAACAATGCCCTTCCAACCGGAACACAGTAGGTAATGTTTTCACATTACTGCTTGGCGGTGGAATAACAGTGAATAACTGGCATAGGTGTGGTACTTCCCCAGGCAAAAGAGCCCTACCTCTACAAAAAAACCACAACAAACTTGCGATGTGTGTAACTATGTATCTAATAATTATGTGACTGTTCTTGTTTATTTTTCATGTAGCAAACTGTTCTAGGACATTTACTCCTCAAATTGGGTTACAGCAGCCATGTGAGGACATCAGTAACCCACCGACAAAAAGAGGGGTTCCCAACGAGTAACACCAAAACGAGTCACAGTGTGACTCGTTGGGATTTTTTTTCCCAACCAGTAACACTGTGACTCGTTGGGAATATATTTTTTTTAATAATTCCCAACGAGTAACACCACCCTACTATTACATTATACTGTCACTGTTTGTTGGTGTAACACTTCTTTAGGTTTGTATTTTATTTTTATCAGGCCTGGTCTCTCTTTCAATTACTTATTTTTATCTTACTTATTAATTATTATTTTGCATAAATATATAATATTTTATTTTTAATATCATATTTTTGCTGGTAATGTAAACTAATAGAATCGGTTGAAAAATAAAATACATGCATGTACCCTAAACCAACTTTGCTTACCATTTAAATTGAAAAATAAAACGCGATTTTTACTTCAAAAAGAACGTATCACGCAAACAATAACTTTCTAATATAAAACCAGATCTAACAAATTTGCCATTCTGTAAGCAAAGGTCATTCACAAAGGTCCTTACCTATTAAATTGGCGTTTGTATGGGGAAAACAAATAGACGAAAAAAAAGATAATAGTAGTTTATAAAACTGTTGCATAAAAAGGGGTATTAAAACTCGAGTGTGAGTTTAAGAACCCGAGCCGTAGGTGAGGTTTCTACTACTATCACACGAGTGTTTTAATACCTAGTTATGTGCAGTTTCATACGAGTACTCTACTTTATCTACTATCATAATTATCATAAAATGCAAAGTACAAACTTGAATACGAATTTATATTGACAAACTTTAAACACATCACCGAAATTTAAAAATGGAATCAATGGTGGCGGTTTGAGATTGCGCCAAATCTAGCCTATCAGACGTAGTTTAGGTAATAGTTACTGCGTGCTAAAAAAGTCAAGTGGGAAACTGTATCGTGTAATGACAAAAAAAGGTAAGTACACTACTTACACACTATTTTGTTTGGGAAATACACATCATTAATCCTTCGAGCTGTTTCTGCAGCGTTGGTGCCACGATGGAAATCGTATTCGCAAATAACGCGATATTTTTAATATTCCATTTGCAAAGGAAACAATGCCAAAGAAAAATCAAGTTAGACTAAAACAATGGATGAGATCGGCCCAAGATATGGAGAAATGGCATAAGGGAGAGGAGGCCTATACCCAATAGTGGGTCGATACAGGCTGACGATAATGATGCTAAAACAAATGAATTACTAAATTCGAAAAAAATTAAAAATTAAAAATAATTTCGAGCTTTAATTTGAAATAAACAAATAAATTAACGTTTCACACTCATAGCTTCCCACTAGGAATAAATCCTGTATCGGGGATGCCATGGAACACACACGAACTAACACCCAGACCCAGAACAGATATTTAAATTCCATAAATAAAAATATAAATATTATAATATAAATAATTAATAATTTCTTTCAATAAATTTGAATTTGGAGTTCCAAAGCAAAGAGCAGATATTTGGGATCAAAGTGGCCAGTTCGACATAGCACCAATTTCCTATGTAAGGACCTAATAATACACCACGCAGCAATTCAATGAAACAAATCATTTTTCATTTTCATATAAAAGTAATTTCAGATTTAAAAAAAATAAAAAATAAATAGTGAAATGTTAGTGATTATAATAATATTTTTTTTTATTTTGTTATTATTTATAACAAAATAAAAAAACTACGCACTAAATTCTATATTTTTAACTAGCTGTAACTACCCGGCGGTTTCACCCGCTGTTTTTTTTACTTATAAACCTTCCCTGAACAATGCCTGAATACAAATATGTACATATTTCAAGATCAAAATTAGCGAAATTGGTCCAGCCGTTCTCGAGTTTATAGCCAGCCAAACGAACAGCGATTAATTTTTATAGGTATACATGAAGATAACCCTAATGATTGATGAAGATATTATTATGATCAATGATCGGTATCATGATTGATCATGATAATATATGATAAATAGAGAAGACAGATTAAGTATGAAAAGTTTCTGATACAAATATTTTTTACTTCGAGACTCATTGTCACATAATTTCAATACTTTTAATAGTTTTAATAAGTCTATTAATCGATAAGTAAATATTTATTCATCTGATTATTTAAACATAACGTTTATATGATACCGAATGTTACTTCGTAAAAAAATTGAGTGTTTTAAAGATGTCCTGTTAGTCAGTAAAAATTAAATTTTGTGAAAACTTAAAATGTCTGGATAGTGATAAAAGACTTAGGTACTAAAAACCAAATGTTGTAGTTTTCAATAACCCTAATGATTAATGTAGATATGTGATGATTACCTGTAACTGTAATAAATAGAGAAGACTGATTATGAAAAGTTACTGGTACAAATGTGTTTAATTCGAGACTGTTTCACTGAATTTCAAAACTTATTAAAATCATATTGTATTTAGGTCAATATTAAATTTATTTGATTATTATAAAACATTATTCTTTTTAGTAGTTAGCTATAAAAAAATTTGATAGAAACAAAAGATAAGTTTTGTTTTGGTACCATAAGATTGCTTTGTACCGAGCGAATCGAAAGTATTAAGCGATAGTTTTTTTTAATTGAGGCGGTGTTACTGGTTGGGAATCTTTTTTAAAAATTTGTTCCCAACCAGTCACACCCGTGTAACAGTGTTACTGGTTGGGAAAAAAATTCCCAACGAGTCACACTGTGACTCGTTTTGGTGTGACTGGTTGGGAACCCCCCGACAAAAATGAAATATGGTCGCCGTAACTAAAATCGGCATGCAATGCATTATCATCATTATTATCGACTATGTTTGTTCCAGTGGCATCTTGCAACTCTATTTTGAACCATTCCCCGATGTCCGATTGAGCTAAAATTATTAACACCGATGTGTGTGTAACACAACAAATTTTAGGAATAAAGTTTGTTTCTAAAAATATTTTAATATGTAGGTACTTATTTTGACACAGGCTTAAAAAACTTACAACAAACAAACTAACATACAATTATTTTTATATACGAGTATATCTATACAAACTTTACCTCTTTATAATATTAGTACAGATGTAAAACTAATGATTGTTTGTTCGTATTTTATGCGATGCAATACCATTAATTCGATTGCGATAAAGCTTTGTCAACTTATTACTACGCTATCCCTGAGTGCTGTTTTATAGCCCTGAATATGCCAGGCTAAAAGCAGCAGCACTGGCACGAAATACTAAATATCAGCTAGTTGCATTAAAAATAATAATAAGTTCACCAATAATAATAAATCCACCTTTTTTAATTCGAACGGCAGAGGTGTGGAACTCATTGCCGGCGTCTGTCTTCCCGAAAAAGTACAACCCGGCGCTATTTAAAAGAAGAGTGAATAGGTATTTCCTAGGCAAGCATGCTACATCTTCGACCACATCGTTGCTTCCCAACAGGTGAGATTGTGGTCAAACGCATGTCTAGTTTGTTGTAAAAAAATAATTAATAAACACGTGAAAACTCACGTAAAAATTATGTCGTTTACTACTGGTTTCGATCACATTCTGTGACCTTCATCGGGTGCCAGGCGAGACGCAACAGCGAGCGCGTTACGCTTGTAACGATGGAGATGATCCGAATGTGATCGAAACTAGTTAACACTTTGACTGCGGCTAATAATCACATGCGGTTGCCTTAGGTGCGGCTAATAGTCAAACGCGTTGTGTTTTACGCGCTTGGCGTGTGCAGCCTCACGTCGCACAAAGGAAAACACAAGGTAGATATGTGTTTTCCGCAGTCAAAGTTTTAAACGACTTAATATTCCCGTGTTAATTATAACAAAATGTTGAAATCACGTGAGTTTAAAGAGTAAAATAATAAATTCTACCAATATTTTTTTTATGTATTTTTTAAACAAAAACCTAATGGTTTTAAGTTGCGAGACTAAATTGTCGGCAGTTCTGATTGAGTTGTGTTAAAGCTGTTGAACGTTTAAGCAAATTGAAGATTACACAACATTTTATATTTGTTACATTTATTACAACGTGGGATTTTTGGGTTGTAAAACCGAACTCTCTAGTTCATCGATTAAGGGTTATAATGAAAAAGAGTATGTTAAACCAAAAGGGCTCATAGTACTCATCATTATGAAAAACTTTTATGGAACCCACCTGTAAATCGCGAAAAAAAATCAGCTGTTCCATACATTTTTCTATGTATGTAACAGCTGATTTTTTTGCGAATTCCGGGTCGATCCCCAGCATTCAGTTCATAATGATGGGTACTATGAGCTTTTTTCAGCTTAGCATTACCCCTTTCTTATAATTCTGTGTAGGGTCGTGAAATTCAACAAATAGATAAACCGAGTTTGCTGGAGATGCCGCCCACCCGGGCCGGGTACTCGCACCTCCACATTGCCCTGCGGACTACGTGCCGCAGCAACCTGCCACAGGATCGAGGAGCCCCCTCGTACTGTATCCCGACCTCTCCTCAAGGGGGGAAGGAAGATCTCCTGATGATGAGATAAACCGAGTTAAGTACTTATACTTACCCATGTTCAATGTACATGCTAGCTTAGAATGTGACAGACAAAAAATATCGTAACAAATGGCACGCAGACACATCGCGTTTAGTATGTATAATTCCATTTATTTATACTTTATAGTATACTAGCTGTTCCCTGCCACGATTCGCTGTGGATAAAAAAAAAAAAAAAAAGCCTATGTTACTTTGGGATAATGTAGCATTCGAATGGTGAAAGAATTTTTGAAATCGGTGCAGTAGTTTTTGAGTTTATTCCACACAAACACACAAAAATACAAATCTTTCCTCTTTATAATCTTTCTTAATATATATAAATTATTGCGTGTCACGTTGTTTGTCCGCTATAGACTCCTAAACTACTTAACCGATTTCAATCAAATTTGCACACCGGGCGCAGTTCGATCTAACTTAGGAGATAGGATAGCTCACATCTCAATTTATAGTAAAAAAACATGAAAAATTAGAAAATTTAATAATACTTGAACCATATCTATTTATTTTCATACTTTTTAAATTTTTTACAATATAGAATATAAAAAAACAATATATTATAAAAAACTTAAAAACTAGAGTTCCACCGGCAGCGGGGCAGGGCCCAAGCATACCGGTGGTTAAGGCCGCAGAGTGAGGAACCTCACTCTGCAGCCTCATACTAGCTGGTGTGCATGCAACTTTCACTCATTTCATGAATTTATTCCATGCGACGCACTACACCACCGGTAGCGGGGTCCGGGCGCGGAGCAGGTTGCCCCACAGGCCCCAAGCGTGCCGGCAGCGGTGGACGCCCTCGTCACGCAGGTGTTGGCGGCAGCTTAAACCATATAACGCTTTGGACAATGTAAACTTTTTAATGTAACTTTTGACATTTGACATAGAATTGACGCAATGGCTTTTGACAGGACAACGTCTGTCGAGTCAGCTAGTATTAGTATAGATTTAAGATGAAATTACAAATGAATATTACAATATAATTAAATTAAAAAACTAAACCAATAAAACTAAACTAAATTAATCTAAAAGGGCTAATTTAAGATAGTATTTGTGTTCGGATCGTCGTACTGAATATCTCACTAAAGTATGTCCGACCACTAACCAAACATTCTGCAGAATTGCTGCACGACAAAGGGTTTTGCCGTCACAGCCTTTAGAGCTATTTTCCATCACTGCAATTCTACAGTGTTTAGTTGGTTGACGAACATACTCTTTGGTCATAAAACTTTTTAAGCGCCGAGGCTGAAGTGTGGTTCGAGCAACTTCGTAGACCCGCTACGAACAGCTACAGCTACAGCGCGGTTTTTCCCGTGCGGTGATTATGGGTTGCTTACACGTAACGAGTGGCGAGACAGTGCTCTCGGCCGAGTGCTCGCTTTGTATGAACATTTTGACGAGGCGAGAGTTACTAGATCCATGTATTTGTTTCCTCTGCCAAGTGAGTCTCGCCACTTCTTTTCAACCGACAGTCCTTTTCAACCGACGAAAAGACGGAGGAAGTTTCTCAAGTCGAGGCGTATATTATTATTGTTTTGTGTATGACCATTTGTATCACTGACTACGTGTATGCAAAGTTTCATGGTTATCGGTTTAGTAGTTAAGTCGTAAAAGCGTAACAAACAAACTCACTTTCGTATTTACAAAATTGGTTAGGATTTTAATTTACAGGAATAAAAATGTTAATAGTTAAACGTAGAAGATGCTTATGACCATTTCTTTTATTTGTTTATACAATGTAAGGTCAGGAAAAGTAGGGGAATTTTGATGACAAGCGACTATTCCACTACAGGACAAGTAGAAAGTCGCCCTACTACCATCCTGTTACTGTCGATCTCCCCTGGACACATTCAAAACGTTTTGAATCTACGTTTCTGGAATCGGGAATGGAACAGACTGCCGGCTTCCTTGTTTCCTAAGAGATATAAAACAATTCTGGGCTTTTCAAGGTCAGAGTGAATAAGTATCTTCTAAGTCTGCGTGCTTCATCTTCGGCCACATCGTCGCTTGCCAACGGGCAAGTTGGTGGTCAAACGTAGACATATACGCGACGAAAAAAAAAAATTTTAACAACCTAACAATGATATTTTGTGCTACTATTTTGCTAACAGTACCTACATCTAATTAAATAGTTTAAAAAACTAAAAAACACGCATTGTCATCGCTCTTTGACAAACGCGGCACGTAGCAGAATATGTACCAGTAGCCGTGAGGAACCACTAGCCAGCAGTAGTCACATGATTTCGCTCCTTTCCCGTGGTACACCTATTTTGTCCACCTGGTGGACCACGGGTAAACATATTCTTCCGTGGTCCACCTTAAACTCTCGTAAATTATTTTTATTGAAATATATTGCCTATTGTCCACCTCTTCGCGTACCGAGTCGCAGCTTAGCTAACAGTAATCATAGAAATCGCGTTCGGAGCAAAAACACAATTTATTAGCTTCATATAATTATTTTAATTTATTTATAAGTATATTTTTTTTATTTTTTGTATAATAATTTATTGTCATCGATCCTCGATATATCTACAAAGTTTGAACGAAATCCGGCCGTTTAAAGTGGGTCAAAATCGCGCCCAAAGGAGTCGGTTACAAACATACAGGTGAAGCTAATATAAGCGGGTTAAAAAAACGTATTAAACTTCAATTTCTCTTAAAAGAGACTTATTCAATGTAAGCTACTTGAAGAAGTGGAGACAGGTGGGATTTTATTGCCTTTGTTCCTTTGAGATCGCTTTTAGCGATAAGGCCGCCAGTTGTCGCACTAGTTTTACGTGTTGTATCCTTTTGTTTGTAATTTATGGTGTGAACAATAAAGGGTTTATCTATCTTTGTCGGAATTTTACCACCGCACAAAAACAATTCAATGTGAGCTACTTGAAGGAGTTGAAGGGGACCGATGAGGAGTTTTTTGTTTTCATCCCTTTGTCGGAATTTTACCACCGCACATCCTGCCACACATCAAAAAGCTCACCCCACAGCTTACGATTAAGGAAGACCTACACCATCCGGTTTACCCATTTCTACGTCTGACCTGCAAGGTGCGAAATTTCCATCCATTTAATGTCATCGAAGTTTTATTCTGAGCAATAGCATGGGGCTTTTATCAAAAAAGTGTATGTATGTAGTCAAATAAAATCAATACAGCTTATGTTGCAGGTGTCCAGCCGCTTCGCATTCTCGAGGTGGCGGGTTCAAACCCTGTCTCGTACCAATGAGTTCTTTGGAACTTATGTGCAAATTTATATACCACTGGCTTTTCGGTGAAGGAAAATATTGTGAGGAAACCTGCATACGTCTGGAGAAGAAATTCAATGGTATCTGTGAATCCAGCAACCCGCACTTGGGCAGCGTGGTGGAATACGGCCTAATCACCCTTCGAGGGTAGACCTGTATCCCAGCAGTGGGAGGATTAAAGGTTGCTGATGATGATGATGTCCAGCGGCGGTCCGCTAATCAGGCTGACTATCTCCTTGTTTGCAGGTGTTTCATACAATTGTATTAATCGATCTATTTAGTTATAACTTGTCTCTGAGAAAAAACATTTCCCGAATTTTCCGAGCATACCTCGTATACCTACCCATGTAACATAGATCACTAATAAATAAAACAAGAATTACGTTTGTATGTATTTTATTTTATGGTAAAAATAATTTATCTTATTATCTATTTCATCATCACAATAAAAGTCTTTTCTAAAACTACATTTTTGCAGAGTAAGGTTCAGCGCAGACGGGCCACCGTGTTCAACGTGTGCGACGCATTCTTGCAATATGTCTGAGAAGCGATTTATAGTCGCCCAGTCATTTGTGGTCGTCGCCGGTGACCCGAACTATGCACATAACTTACATACGTAAAGGATTTATGAGGAAAGGGTATATATACTTAGCTGAAACGGGCTCAAAGTACTCATAACAATTTCAATCACAATTTTCAGTATGAGACCAACCCAAAATTCGCAAAAAAATATCAGCTATTCCACAAAAATATGTCAATGAAAATGCAGAATGTATGGAACAGCTGATTTTTTTCGCGAATTCTGGATTGTTCTCAAAGTAAAAGTTGTTCCTAATGATGAGTACTGTGAGCCCTTCGGTTTAGCATACTCTTTACTTATAACTCTAAAGATCTACCAACATAAGAACTTACTAAACATTTATTTTGGTAAAGTTCCCTCAAGAAAGATTCCGATTTAATTAGCCTTTTATAGAGAGTCACTACGTCATTCAGTGACATCATTACATCCCTTTGGGATCTATGGACGTTTTCTACATAATGTTCATCTCGATATTTTTCGCAAAACAAAGAGGTACAGCATTTGTCTTCTTTCCTTTTAGCACACAAGTAATAAATAAATCAAAAATTTTTAGTTCTAATTGAGCTATTAAAATTAGGAACAGAAAATTAGAATAAATTGATGGGATACCTACTTAACAACCAAAGCTATCCATACAGAAATGTATAGTGTAATATTATGATACTATTTTCTACGCGTGTATACAGTTACACACCTTGTAATATTTCGCTTAGCATAATATTCAGGTGGTTTTGAAAATCAGGGAAATAGTAGTATAATATTTTACTCCAATTTTTTGCATGTAAAACTTTAACGATTACACCGTTTGTCTCTGTCAACTTGTGTTTAAATGTATATTCATTACACATTAAATTTTACAATAAATATCGCTCGGAAAAACTACCGTTGGTTTGGTTCGGACGATTTCATTTCACGCCGACAAGAACGAGGTAAAGATTCTATAGTCTGAACAAAAATCCTCCTAACCTAACAAAAAACTGAAAGTACACAAATATACTTATTCAGTTTTGTCAGAGGCAATTAAAACCTCTTGTTTCTCTTCCAGGGGCATTTCTTTATCATCAGAGCCCCAAGCGGGGTGGCTGCCGTCGCCAGTTCTCTTCACCCGCTTCTGAATCACGTCTGTAGACACCGTCTTTAGGTCATAAGCCCATCCAATCTTCGCCATAAAATCGATGAAAATCTTAGAGAAGTTTAGAGAATAATCTCCCAGTTCAGCGGTCTTGTAGTCCCAAGGGAATGTGTGGTGGTAGTTGTGGAATCCTTCACCAAACACGACAAGGGAGACGGGCTTGATTTCGACCGGGTTGATGTTCTTGTCGTAGGGTTTGTTTCCCCACAGATGAGCGGCAGAGTTCACAAGCCACGTGACGTTGAGGACATAAACGTATCTGAAGATGGCGCAGACGAAGAACGCATTCCACTTCGATTCACCCCACAGGGTTGGCACGTAGGTAGGCATGAGGAAGCAAATCAGTGGCATCAGGAGCAGGTAGTGTCTGAAAAGATTTAAATAATTAATAATATTATATGGTTTGTTAGTCTTTATTCTATTTTAATTTCTTAACAACAACAACTTACAATGAATAAATAGATCGAAGGATTAACTAAAATATCTTGAGTTAAACTATTTTTCCTAACAATGAGAGGATTAGCACAGTTGAATATTTTTTTTAATAAAAATTGGTTTGTCTGAATCTGTGCCAACTTTCAACATAGTTTTCGACAGTGGTCTGGCAATGGCAAGTACGAAGGTTTTAAAAATGTAAAAACGAAAAACCATTATTAGATTAAAATAAAACTTGTTTTTCTCACGCTGAAAATAGATAAAATGTATGAAACGAAATAAATACGTAAACAACCCAGATGAACGGTTTATGAAAAAACATGTATTACCTACGTCAAAGATTACGTTTTGGATAGATACATTTTTTCATTTGTACTTTGAACTTTAGCGAATCGATTGTAAATAATAACCCTTTATTATGCACAAGAAATGAGAGAGTTTTCTGGTAAGTTTAAAATTAACAATTTAGTTTGAAGATATCTAACATAATATGTATGTACTCGTATGTGACACACGTGGCTATGGGTTCGAAAAGTAATATTACGAGTAAGTAATAAAATAAATCCTTTATTATAACTATTTTTACCTCTTATTAACTACTTTTAACAATTTTTTTATTTATCTTTAACTATTTTATATCATTAGTATATATTTTGCTACTTAAACAGCGTAGATAAATCAGTTTAAAAATAGCAGTTTGCGTTGCTAATTACTTGAGGTAATTAATTACCCTAAAAATCCAAAGAGAAACATAATTGTCTCCTCGTCCCACGCTCATACATACATTCAATATTTCTTTAAATTACGACTATTATTATATAATTATGGATAATTTATGTAAAGATGCTTTTAGATACTCACTTTTTCTGGAACCTTAGGATCGGATCAGCTTTGAGGTCGCTCATGTCGATGGTGTGTCCTTTCGCTTTGATCTGAGGATGCTTCCTGACGAGCAGCCAGCCGACGTGCGAGAAGAAGAAGCCTCGGGTAGCGTTGTGAGGGTCTGCGTCGGTCTCGGAGTACTTGTGATGCATTCTGTGGTCCCGCGCCCAGTCCAATACGGCATCCTGGAATAATGACAAATGGATTTATGAAACAGCCCAGACACAGGGCTATAAGGAAAGGTTATGCTAAGCCGAAAGTGGGTCTTAGTACTCATCATTATGAACAAATAATATGGGGCTAGCCTAAATAAAAAGGTAATTACTTTTGTATGAAGCAAATGACGGCTCCTTATCTCTCAATGGTTAAGGTCCTTAACCATTAACCATTAAGGAGGCAAGGAGCCGAGGTTCTTTTTTCCTAAACTTTAGTAAAAAAGAACCCAAAAATCAGTAAAAATTTCGAAATATCAATTCTAGGCAGTATGGAGACTACTTAGTCTTCTCATTTCATAGAACAAAATAATAAACTTAACCTCTACCTAGGCATAAATTCGACCTTGCTTCACTAATTTGAAACAAATTGTAAACGGACGTTTAAGAAAATTGCTGATCATTTTACGTTATCATGTAAACTATCGCATGATCGAATAACTACCTTATTAAAGTAACTGCCTGCATAGTTCGGCACTTAGGAATAATACAAACGCCGCAGTTGGAGTAAAACGTTTTTACGCTACTGGGGAGAAGCCAAAAAAGAGGGTCGTATGTAAATTAAATTGCTGAACCGATTTTGATTAATATACAGGGTTATATAGAAAGGGTATGCTAAGCCGAAAAGGGCTCTAGTACTCATCATTAGGAACAACTTTTACTATGGCACATTTTGTCGAGTGTCATTGACATTTTTTTTTATGTGTGAACAATAAAGAGTATATCTATATATCTATTTATAAAGCTGGGATGTTCGCGCTTTTATCGATGGAATCAACACAGAGCTATGCTATAAGATATTACAAATACTGGAACAAACTTCAGTGACATTGTCAATGTCACGGGTCAGCTTCTACTGAGTGAAGATACATTTGTTTACGAAGCGATCAACTGGCTGTAATCAGCGATCATTGTATTGACACGTGTTCAGTGCACAGCGGCTCAGAAAGAAAGAAATATCGATCACGTAAAATGTAATTTGAGTTCTCACATGATAACCTTTAGTCGGAGAGCTAACGCGCGAAAGAAATAGGATTTTAACACAATTTGAACTTCTCCTATTTGGTTGTCTTGGTTGGGTTGTTTTATATGTTTTCTCCTTTATTGCACACCCCGTTTTTCTATTATTTTTTTCTATGTATCCTCTCGATCTTAAGGTTGCCTAGAAGAGGTCGCGCTTAGCGATAAGGCCGGCAGTTGTTGCACTAGTTTTAAGTTGTATGATCCTTTTTGTTTGTAATTTCTGGTGTGAACAATAAAGAGTTTATTTGTTTATCTATATATCATGAAATTCTGGTCGACTGCTAATTAATAGGTATTTATGCCTTAATAAGATTTTGAGATAATTTGTTTAAAAAAAGGGTCTTTATAAAATTATTTTGGAAAACGTTTGCATTTATGGAGGTAGTAAGCACGTTAATTAACCAATTCTTACAATGGTGTCAGAAGTCAGAACGTGTAAAAATAATTGGCTTTGACATACAGACGGACGGATACACGAGCCTCGCCATAAAGGTTCTTCCCCGAAGGAGGTTCGGATCCCTAATTAAGAGTGACTTAAATCTCGTCTCACAATTACAATTTTGTTTCTTTTATTCGATGATAGGCTTGGCTTGTCTTTGATCGCCATCTTGCTTGATAGTGAGCAAAAATGCGGTGTACGATGGAGCACGCTTGCATTTTCTTTTGACATTTATTTTGATTTCTCATTTAGAATTTTTTGTAAATCCATTATGACATTATATTATTTTTACTACAGGTCGAGTATATTTGATATGCTATTGATTGTAATTTACCGTAGGTAATTAATTATTTAATATTTTATTTTGACTTCTGACTTTCGACCTGTAATGAAAATTACCAATAATAATTGATTATGATTCGAGTATAAATAACTCTCGACTTGAAGGTGTTAAGTAAATCTACCGACGAACACCCACTAAAGCAAAGCATTCCACACTCTTGCAGTTCACACAATAAAAATGGCAAATACGAATGAATCAAAGCGAAATCATTTTAAAACGCTTCTTCACCATTTTTATATAATAATACTAATTCTTCTAGACAGGCGCGCTATCGTAGTCCACATCATTGCTTACCTTCGAATGACGTGGTGGTCAAACACAAGCGTTCAATATCAGAAAAATAAAGTCTTACTCCTAGCTTAAAATAATCGAAATAGTACTTACATATTTATTAATTTGATAAACAAGTCAAAGGTGGCAATTTGTCACGCGTGACTAGCACATGTTCGTTCGATAACACGAATTATTCACGATCGAAGTATTCTCACAAATTATCTCTAAATTAATGTGATTATTAATTACTATTTTTGCGATAATGTGTATATAAGATAATAATAGGAAAAAACTGATTAATTAGTTATCGGATAATTCGTTTATAGATAATTCGAACGTGAAAAAATATCTCTAAGAGAAATCGAAGGGCAAACGGTTCTGATGCTAATAAAATAGATCAATGCTTTTCACTTATAAATGCAACTAAACCCGCCCTTTATTTTATTGCCTTACTGTCTAAGTTTGCTCTTGTAAAAGAATTTTGTCCTTTAAAACAAAAAGGTGAACAAAACTCTTACAAAGAAAAAGATATAATCCGTCCCATTGTACAAAATAAATCCTGTTTTCGATTCTTTGCATACCTACATAAAAACAAATATAAAAAAATCTTGTTTTCAAACCAAATTTTGATTCATAAGATATTTTTTTTAACCTTAACGTTTCATGTGTTACACAACTGTAAGACATAACTGTTTATATTTACCTGGAAGGCAATGGTATTGAAAAAGGTGAGGATGAGCCGGAGGGGTACTTTCGCCTTGTACGACTTGTGAGACCAGAGTCTGTGCGCTCCCGCAGTGATGCCCAGCCCAGAACACAGGTACAGGAACACAGCTGGAAACATACACAATAACATATTATACAGGGTATACAAAAAAGGGTATGCTAAGCCGAAAAGGGCTCATAATACTCATCATTATGAACAACTTTTACTATGGGACCAACACGGAATTCGCAAAAAAGTTGTTCCAGAAAAATGACAACGACACTCGACAAAATGGATAAACAACGACACTCGACAACTTTTACTATTGGACCATAGTCCAATAGTAAAAGTTGTATACCTAATACATAATGATGAGTACTATGAGCCTTTTTCGGCTAGGCAGTCCCTTTTCTTATAACCATGTATGTACCTACACATTTACTTGTCAGAAATAATGGTACTTTGAAAGCCTTTCTTTTTGAAGTGTCATTGATGATTTCCGCGTGTCATCTACCTATATATCTGTATCTCTTATTTATCTCAAGTATCAATGCACTCTTAACATACACATATCTATGTTATCAGGCAATATCAATCCAACAATAAAATACCTAGTGTCGTCACAACAGACAAGCACAAAACCGTATGAAAATGTAAACATTTCATTGTTATCTCAGGTTTTGATCGAAATAACGACATAGGTAAATAATAACAAAATAATTTTAAAAAACTAAAAAACGTGCATTGTCAACGGTCTTTGACAGGTGTGCAAAGTTTAAATTAAATCTGATGATGATGAAACTAATAAAAGCGTGTTAAAAATGTAGCACCCTATGAGATATTATATTGATGGATCGAACCAAGGAAACTCATTCATCATTTTAAAGCAACAACATACATTCCTAAATCAAATTAAAGTCCCGGAAATCGCAAAAAAAAACAGCTGTTCCATAGCAAAATATCAATGACACTCGACAAAATGTACGGATAACGGAACAGGTATTTTTTTGCGAATTCCTTTTTGGTCCCACGCAAAATGTTCTTCACAATGTTGAGTTATATTATAGCCCTCTTCGGCTTAGCATATCTTTTTCTTACAACCCTCTATGACCAGCCTATATTGGTCCATTAATACCAAACGTGTACTTTTCTTTGCACCTTTTCCCCTCGCTGATTCATGGCCTATTCGCATTATTTAATGCGTAAAGTTTACACCTTTTCCACTTGCATATTCATGGTCTCCAACAACGCATTTTCAATCTACTCACCGAAAAAGTTCGTCAGCCACATGGCTTTGAACAGGAACAGGTACAGCCCATACACGGCGCCGACGTGCGCGACGCCCATCAGCAACACATTTCTCCAGACGATTTTCCAAACTCTCTTCTCTGCTGTCGGCGGCACTCGGTTCGTGACGTCACTGTCTTCATTCGTAGCATCGGTCTCGTACAGGACCCATGCCTTCTGCTGCTCTTGGGGCGGCATTTTGCTGCAAACAATTTTTTTTATTAATATTCCAAGTATTTATTTTCTTGCTTAAGTGTAATTTTTTACAATATTAAATTATTATTCCACGCATTTATTAGATTTCTTAATCTTTATTTTTTTACAATATGAAATGAAAAAAAGCAAAAAAATATAAAAACTTAAAAACAAGGCTGGGCTAGGGCCCAAGTTACCGGTGGTTAAGGCTGCAGAGTGAAGAATATTCTGACAATGTGGGCCGTGTTAAAAATTATTATAACCGTCCACGTTAAAGTACTACAACGCAGCACGCTACGAACGAAACACTGATTCCAACTCTATTGTGCGAACCGCTAGAGTGTGAAACGCTCTGCCCGAACGGGTGTTTCCCGATAGATGTAATCTGGGTGTCTTCAAGTCGCAAGTGAATCGGTTTCTTCCAAACAAGCGTGCTATCGTAGACCGCCTCATTGCTTATCATCAGGTGAAATAGCGGTCAAACGCACACTGAGAAAAATGTTCACCGTAAAAACTAGTACTAATCATCGTACTTTTGGTGATTATCAGTATGCTCCGTACTTTAGGTGAATCCATCGGAATATTGCTGGCTATTTTTCTCAGTGCAAACCTTACTGAATAAAAAACTCCTGACCTCTACCAAGGTGAAAGCACGTGTAGCGAACACGTAAAAGCAGTGCAAGCGAATAAAGTTGAGAGGTCAACCTCGCTAGCGATAAGCCAGCACATGTCTGACACGTTCGTATGAAGAACTAGAGTCTGTTGATGTACGCAGATCGTTACGTGTTCGTACTGACCCTGCGGGAGTGGCGTGATCCAGCCAATGCGTCAGCCGTTGATCATTATGTACCTACAGTGATGAATTTCAACAGCAGTATGACGACAAATTGTTACCCTGTTCAAAGTTCAAAGTGATTTCCTAAGTCTGTACTGAAAGACCTTGTGAGTGTGAAATAGTACCTAGGCATCGCGACTTTGTTGAAGCAACTAATGTGTTTATTGGGGTTTAGCATTAGCATCAAATTGTTACTAAGTGCCCTCCATAATTAAGCAATCTTGTTAAGTAGGTACACCTCATTATGGTAGTTTGAAATCGTTTACAATGTTAGCAATTATTCTTGCTTTCATAACATAGGGCTATTTAGAAAGGGTATGCCGTGTCGAAAAGGGCTTATCGTGCTATAAATTTTTACTAAAAGACCAACCCTAAAATCGCGGACAAATGAGCTATTCCATAAATAAATGTCAATGACACTCGATAAATTTATGGATCAGCTGTTATTTCTTTACGATTTCAGGGTTGGTTCCAAACTATCTTTCCGGCTTAGCATACCCTTTATTTATAACCCTGTACAAGTGTACATTATTCGGTTACTACACTGTATAAGTAAACTATGTTAGCGACGCATATTCCACAATATTACAAAACAACCTAATCATAAGCGTATCAATTCTAATACATGATTGATTTAAGGCGCAGAATATGACGCGCCGCTATCTCGCTCGCTCATTTCAACATTCTTGAAAAACATTTTCGAAGGCTAAGCGAATCATCGTCATCAATAACGATGATGTACAATGTCCAATAGCCAATGTCCTTTTAATCAATCATTAAGCTTGTTTGATGTATCTAAGTGGTAATCTACGAGTATTACAGTGAGGCTAACCCCCCTCCCCGCCTCCCTCCATTCTTGAACAATCTGTTTTCCTTAATAAATTGTACCTTCAGCCAGGTCAAGCCACAAACCAAAATCCTAAATCCATCCATCCGCTATGGCTTGATTACATGTAACGAGTTCACTGACGAGACAGTGCCGTCGTCGAGTACTCGGTTTGTATAAACAGTTTGACGAAACCTAAAGGTGGATTTACATGAAACGAACATAGAGCTAGAGCTAGAACAAGAGCATTCTGGTCTTTTAGTGTAAACGAAAACTCGTATTCAGCGTTTACATGAAACGAACAAAGAGCTAGAGCTAGAACAAGAGCATTCTTTCGTAATTTTGCGTAGAGCTAGATCATTGAACAACGAATATTTTTTGCTCATTCGTGTCAACTCTGAGGTTGATATTGGTAGTGCTTCGTTATGTGAAGCACTACCAATACCATTATGTCAAGAAGCGAGTCCATCTTCTTTTTTACTTCTTCAACATTACATTCCAGTAGTTTTGCAATTTCTTGCCAAGCATCTTGTTTGGAAGTTGTATTTTTATAATGTTCATACGTCGGATCCCACATACATCTAAAATTTTGACAGGCTTCTATCATTAATAAACATTTTTCTTGAGACCAATCCGTAATTTAATCTATATAATCGATGTACACAATCGCTAGAACACAAGAACACTTTGAAAAGACCGCTCAGAGGCGCGAGCACGTTCGAACACGCAAGAACGCTCTACGCAACTGTTCGCGTGCTCTAGCGCCGTTTACATCAAGCGAGCGAGCATTTTTAGAATATTCCATAGAAACTTTGCGAACGCACTAAGAACAACGAAAAAATGCTCTACGCCTGTTCACACTAAAATGATTTGACATTGTGAGGGATAGAATGATTGATCGCTCGTCTAGTGTAAATCCACCTTAACAGACACTAGAGCATGATTTGTTTGCTCGACCGAGTCTGCCTATTTACTGTCTCGCCACTGTATGCATCACAACTTTGACGTAAAAATACATATGTAGCGATTATTCGATAGAAAAGTGAACGCTATTTACGCCCGTCAGGAGCGTCCTCGATAGTTAGGAGTTATAGTAAATAACAGAGTGTCTAGTGCGAGTTTTTTTCGTGTATGGAATAAAAACTGCGCCGCCTTAGTGTTCGTAAGATGAACTAGAGTCTGGCTAACGAAAGTCGATACTGACAAAGCGCGGCAAATTAAAAAAATATCAGCATGGCAGCTACTCTTAACTATTTGAAGCAGACAGATGACACTGCCCCGTATGAATGGAGTGACAGATGAGTAGACACGACATGTTGCGTGAGAGGACGCTCTGTGAGAATGGGTGCGTTGTTTGGACAATAACATTTTATCATTCATTGTTATCAGAATATCAAGAACAACCTGTGCGCTTGTTGTAACGATATGACCATTTTTAGAACGATATAAACACTGTAGCTCTGTGTATTATGCATTTAGTATGCAAATGTGAGCGGTCAACCGAAAAGACACTAGGAAAATAAATAACTTCGAGATAAAAGCGTGTAAAAATAATATAAAATAAAAACATTTTAACAAATATTTTTTTTAAGAAAACTTCGCGACGTTGGTACCTACTAAATACTATCACGAAACTCAAATGGAGTTGGGTAATGAGGGTAATGGCAGGTGGACTAAAACGTTAACAGGTCTACCCTTGAAGAGTGATTAGGTCGTATTCCACCACGCTGGCCAAGTGCGGGATTCACATACGCCATTGACAATCTTCTCCGGACGTATGCTGCTCCCCACGATGTTTTCTTACCACTAAGTACCTACTCGTACTTATTTAAAAACTTGACGTACCTACCTACGTAGTCGCAAAAAAATACATTTTTATAATATTTTTACTAATTAAGCAATTCGTAAGAGAATAATGAGTACTTAGGCGGAGGAAAACTTATCTGATAACGCTGATATGAATTTGTAATCATAAAATTTTGCTTTTTTACATTTTTTTACTTCCTTTTAGTTTCTTTTTTGAAGATTGCTTTTGAAGTTACTTTGATCTTGGTCTTATTATGGGTATAAATTAGATATTAATCCTGTGGATAATATCTATAATTTCTTTTGGTAACACATGGGGTTTCGTAAATAAAATATGTATTTGATTTTGAATCATATTTAGCTGCAAAAGTAGAAATGAAATGCATGGCAGCTCGACGTATTTTTAAGTCCGAGGTGTCCTTGGATTCTAATAAGATAGTATAATTACATTATGCAATACGGCTTAATTTTTGTTATAATGATAACACGATTTGTCTCTTCATTGTCGTGGGGTCTTACGTTCCTAATCGTTAATCGTTTTTGATAAAATACATTACCCACGTTTATCTTCTTATGACTGATTAGCTGTAGGTACATTTCCACAACTAACGGGAATTTGTTTTATTTTCAGTCTTTCCTGTTTGATTTTTAGTTTTTTAATTAATTAGCTAATTGATATTAATTGTAATTATTGTAAACGCATTCATCCGCGGTCAAAAGGTGAATATGAGTTTTCCGGGATAAAAGGTAGCCTATGTGTAAATCCAGACCATGATGGACCTTCATTTGAAATTTCATGTAAATCTGTTGAGCCGATTCAGAGTTTGGTGGTTACAAACATACAAACTTTCAGTTTTCTAATTACTGAGAAGTGAGATGAGAAAAAGCATTTTATTTTTTTAAGTCTTGAAAAGACTAAAAAAATACAATAATTTGAAAATATATTTCCTGGAATTAAAATATTTAGTTGAATTAATTGTTGCGGTCATCCATCTCAAGTCGTGAGATCACTGCTAAGCATCGTGACGTCTGGGACCCTATTCATGGACACTCGAGACCATCTCCGTCCCTCTCACTCTCATGACATCTAATGAGAGCGACAGTGACAAAGATAATACCTCACTCAATATCGCTCCCTGATTTGTATTAAAAGTGAATTGTATTAAAAAATATTAATTGTATTAACACATAAATTGTTCGAAATTTTAGTACAAATCCAACCAATCGTCAATAGTTTCAACTTGCTACTTGTTTTTAATTATTACCATATCACTTAGCATTTTAAATTCCTAATACTTTAAGCCCCACAATTTAATGATAAAGCGTATTATTGTTCTGATTCTTAAATTGATTGCCAGATTAGATGTCTCGAAGACCCTAATAAACAATGAATCCCTTTAAAATTGTCCCGGAATTGCCGTTGTTTTTCCGAGACGGGTTTTAGTGACATCATAAAAATTACTCCCCCCCCCCCCCCCTACAGAGAAGTTTACGATCAGATTTTATGTAATGCGAGGATCATAAATAAACGATAGCGTGTATATAAAAAACAATTCGAAACATTTTTACGGCTTAGAGCTGTGAAAACCACAAGACAACTGTTTGGTTTAGCACTCAAGTTGTAGATACAGCTAGCCTGTATTGCTGTAGCCTCTTTAATCTTATTCATCATCATCATAATCAACCCTTTTCCACCGACTGCTGAGAGGTCTCCTCATAAGCGCGCCATCCCTTCCGTTCCTGTGCTCAGTGCCACTCACGTACTATCCTACTAATATTATAAATGCAAATGTTTGTATGTACGTTTGTTATCACATACCACCGTAGCTACTAAACCAATTTTGATAAAATTTCGATTTGAAATAGTTTATCTCTGGATTAACACAAAGCTGTGAGTGTGTGTGAATGCTTGTTACCACATACCTAAGTAGCTACTAAACCAATTTTGATAGAATTTGAATGTGAAATAGTTTAGTTAGTATACCTAGGATCAACACAAAGGCTACTTTATTGTTCATCACGGTGAGGCACAGCTAGTCTAGTAAACTCTAAAAGACATTTCACTATCATACTCGTGGATTTTTGGAAAATCAGTTCCTATTGTGCATCTGGACTACCTATTTGAAATAGATCGGGTCGACATTTTAAGGCCCGATCTGCCAATGACAGAAACGTGAAATTTGGAGTTCGCATAGCATGAATTAGTAAGGAAAGACTTTATTTTACGGCAAATACGAAATACGATTTTTTTTGAATCATAACTAGGTATTATAACTAAGAACAAAATTGATGATGATGAACTTTATGCCGATTTCGGCTACGGCGACCATAATTATGTTCTGGTGCTTAGTTTCCGGGTAACTGATGTTCCGGATAACTGACATGGCTGATATACCTACCCAATTTTAACAATAAATGTTCTAGAACAACTACTTACACGTGAGGAACAAGCACACAATTATTATAAATTGAGCCACCTTTGAAACTAAATAAACTAGATTGAGTTTAGTTCAACCATTTAGGACCTACAATGACCCAAACAGACATACATAAACTTACACATACACTTAGCTATAATCTACGTCTTTTCAAGGTCAGAGTGAATACGTCTATTCTAAATTTGCGTGCTTCAACTTCGTACAACGTCGCTTATAGCGAGCTGGCGGTCAAACGCGGTTTTTTTTTTTATTCAGTTATAGGCTTGCGTTTGACCGCCATCTCGCCTGATGGTAAGCAATGATGCGGTCTACGATGGAGCACGCTTGCCTAGAAGGAACCGATTCACTCGCGACAAAACTTATTAACTTACGTACTTAGACTTGTTTATCCAAAAGAAACACGTTTAAACTTAGTTTTACTTTGTTTTTTGGTAGTCCTCTTCTCGGGCATGAAAAATGGAATTTTACCAATTGGTAACCGAACCTGAACTGTAGTTAAACTAATTAATGTCTAGTAGGTAAATTAAATAAAAGCAAATGATAGTTAAAAGCCCAACAATGGAAAACTAAACAAAGCATAATTAAAATAAATGAATAACTATTTTTATATATGAGAATGTTTATTCATAAAATAGATAATTGAATTTAAATAATAGATAGAAATATTCACAAAAAATGTTAACAAATATAAAGCAAACTAAACTTTTTACAAATTTATTTTTGTGTATTTTTATTTTAATAGTTTGTATTTTAGCTATGCACGTAGGTATGCACGTATTGTTTTTCTTTTAAAATAATTCAGTTCATATTATTTTATTAGTGGGTTCTACTTGATTGCTCAAAAATATAACAACAACTATAAATAACTATACAATAATTAATTTTATAATCGAGCAGGCACATTTAAACTATTATAGAATAAAATATTATCTCATCCACAACACAAACATTTTATATAAATAACTCAAAGTCATCCAAAAATGTTTTTGGTTTTTGTTTATAATTTGTGATAAAAGCAATAAAGAGTTATCTATTAATTTATTACCAACCCATCGATATAGTGATACCGATTAAGTCGAAGACCTACCCATAAAATATATACGTTTGACTACGTCTATTTTTTTATAATTAAAAAAGACTTACCACTAAAAAGTTAGATTATCCAAATAAACAATTCCCCTCCAACAAGAGCACTAACCGACGCCTGATTGTGCAGTGCAACATTCGCAACCACTCGGCCGCTGAACACTGGAAACGGAGTCAATTTGCATTGAGTTATATACTACAGATATAATCTACCGGCGAATTCGTCAAACGATGATCGCAAAATTCGCAAATGTATGGCTCTGCCACTATCTTCACATGTACAAGTAGGGATGGGCAAAGTAACCTCATTTTTACCGACTTAAAGACTTTTAAAAGGAGGTTATACGCTGTGGCGCAGCGAGCCTTGGCGGGGCCCCGTATAAAAATTTGTTTGGGGGCCCTTTTGAAGGGTAAAGATTTCTCACAATAGAAAAAAAATGTTTGCAGAAAATTCAAAGAAAAAAACAAAATCAAATCAAATCATTTACCCATTAATCATAATTATCTGTCTTACACTTTTTCCAAAAATTTTACAAGCAATTCAAATTACAAATAATACACTCTCCTTGCCTTTTTTCGGCCGCAATAACCGACGTAGGGTGCTGACAACTTTTGAACGCACGGTTTACTCGGAAAAAAGAAATTACTTTTTTTGACTTGTGTCATTTCTGAAATAAAAAATATTTGGGAAGTTTATATTAATTTTTGCTTACTCATGTCGGGGGCCCCGTGGCCCGGGGGCCCTGTATAATTGATACGGCACATACGGCGGTACCTACGCCCCTGGTTATACGTTGATGCATCTAAACAACGTCACAATGACGTTTATATGGAGTAAGAATTCATATTTTAAGTACGGATAGGTATAAATCGTAGTAGTAATTAATTTTGTGCAGACTTATTTCAAAAATAAGTAGAAAAAAAAAATCGTAATTAATTAATAATGAATTGACTAATTGTTAATTTTATTAATTTTTAATAATTATTTTAAATTGTAAAAATTAAATATAAATTGTTGATTTTGTTAATGGATAATGCTTGACGAATAAAAAATAAAAATAGGTTCACGCACTCATAGCTCTACTAAGATTTTCTGTGTCGGGTATACACTCAAAGACAAGGACAACTAAAATCCAAACCCAAATCGAATGTTAAAATTAATTATTCAAACTTCTGCCAATGGCCGGGAATGGAACCTGGTTCCATTCCCAGCCATTGGTTTTCCTCTTGTTTGGAAAGCAGACATACCACCGAGCTAAACCCGTCAACACCCCGCCATAGCCTGGCCGGTCACTTGTAAATGGTGATCAAATCATAGCAAATTCAAACAGATACTTCATTTTTTTTTTTCAAAACAATCCGTTCTACAAATTAACTAAATATATTATGTCAATGGAATTGTCAGAATTCTCATTTTCGTCCAAAGAACAAACGGAGCAAGCGCAATAAATGTAAAACGGTCGTCAATAATTATTATGTTCAATTATTTAATTAATTTTATTTTTTTACTAGTTTTTTAAGATTTGCTTAAGTAAGTTTTACTTAACTTTGTTAAATTTAAAATCTCAAATAATAAAATTCTTTGTAAAGTGACTTACCTGTAACATGCAATGTCATGTCAATTTTTCTGATTGCTGATTTCTGTAACTAATTTAATTATAAATCACATGTATCAATAGAATGATTTGTTTCTTGCCGAACAATCACACTTCGCTTTGTTGTTTTACCTAATTTTATCACATTTAATTATAATATCAGTATCGCTGCTCCGCTGATCTTTGTATACGAAAACAAAGTATTGCATGTTATACTGAACAATTTGAATAAAAAAGCGTTTTAAAATGAATAAATGAAAATAAAAAGATGGTGAATGATCTGGGCCTTTAGAAAAATGTGGCAGAGATAAATTAAGAGATACGAACGAGTTTGAAACAAATAGCTACTCGTATCATAGTTATTACTAAAAAAGTCAAGGAGAAAATATTTTTAAATTGTTGATTTGGATTAGTTCTATACAAAGTAACGATTTTTTTAACTGTCCAGTATCGAATGTATTGTAATGTTAGTAACGAATGATTTCCGCCCATCCCTATTTACAAGTTACTATTAGGTATATCCGGGGTATTGCGGTCGCATGTGCAAGTAGAGCGTCGCTATTTGAAAGAGCAGGACGGAAACTAAACTAGCTGCACTCCGCCATTTCACATAAAAAGTTTATTTTGTTGAGAAAAAAGTAAATTATCTGCTAATCCATGGTAGCTATTTCCTTCTAAATTTTACTCAAATTTGTTAAGCTGTTTAGGCGTAAAGAAACAAACCCTCACTTACTCGCTCACAAACTTTATAAACGTAGAGTTAGTATCCTTGTTACATCAAAAGCAAATGCTTTTTTGTTAATTAAAACAATATTTAAACAAAAATTAAGTAATGGTTAAATAAACGAAGTAATGGTTTCTTCGTTGTCATACCGTATAATATTTAAAAATAGGACAGTGCTAATGATCTTTGTAAGGTTAAGTTCAGAGTAAAGGTCCCCCGAGACTGGCAAGCGGTTTGATTTAAACACGTGGATTTTGATTTAACTCTAATCATTTTGGTTCGTTTCCACAACCGTTTCATATGTTTGTCGAACATTTACGTGTTTGAAGCTTGTTTTAAGAAAAAAAATGTTTTTGTGTATTTGACGGGTTTGGTTGACGGTCATTTCATCGTTTTAACGAAGGGTTTGAATAAACGTTTCAGTTTTGAACTAGGTTTAGTAGCGTGAGTTCGCGTGAGTCACAGCGCGCAGCGTTCCGATCGAAACTGCGCACTACCGTTTGCCTCCAAACTGGCATTAAACTATCATATTTAATCAAACACGTCAGGTTCGAACGAAATTGTTCGACCGTCTCAGGAGCCCTTTAGGCATTAAAGCATTATTTATTTGCTTATATAAAGATACAATGGTGGGTCTGGTTGGTCTACATTAGGACATTTCACCGTGCAAACTCTGTGACCGTGATATACCTACACGCGAGCATGAAGTTCGGTAGCGTGGACGGTATTTACGTAGGTACTTATTACTACGAATGTCACGATGTGACTCATAATGAGGGCCCGATAAAATGGCCTAATAAGTGAATGTTGTACCAAGTAGTTAGTTACAAGTGAGGATGCTGGTCTCTGTACTGTTACGCATAATGACACGTGTCACAATCATTCAAAGTAGTTGGTTTTAAAGAATGTCCGCTATTGTCCGGTTGACCAAACGCACTGAGAAAAATGGCCGTCTAAATTCCGATGAATTCTCTTAAAGTACGGAGCATACTGATATCACCAAAAAGTGCGATGATTAGCACCAGTTTATGATAGTTATCACCGTAAACTGGTGCTTATCATCGTACCTTTTGGTGATATCAACATGCTCCGTAAAGTACGGAGGTGAAACTGTCATTCTTTTGGCGGAATTTAGATCGCATTTTCTCAGTGCAAAAGACGTCCAGACTTGGACTATACCACGCGAACAAGTTCATCTACTGGCTTATTGCTACGGTCACGGCATTGATGGATCGTGTTCGCTTTGCCGCTCTTTTCGACAGCATGCCCCTTGCGTCGAAGTGTCGCTCGTTCGATCATTGGTGCAGCGATCACCAGAGTGCCTAGTGCGAGACTTTTTTTGTAGTTTACGGTAACGATCGCGTTAACGTAAACTACAATTTGTATGGAACTATTGTAGTTCATCTTAAGAACACTAGGTGGCGTGGTTTACGTTAACGCGATCCATAACGTAAACTACACGAAAAAAACTGGCACTAGGCAGTCTGATGGTTGTAAGGAAAATTACCGGACATGGTCGAGACCATATCAGCATCCATTCACAGTAGATAGATATATAAACTCTTTATAGTTCATACCAGAAATTACAGACAATAAAAAAAAACTAAAAAAACACGCTTTTTATAAAAAACAGAACTAAAAAAATAGAAAATAAAATTTTATAAATTTAAATTAAGAATAGGGTTGAAAATTTCAATAAATATAAATTAATAATAGTGTAAATAAATAAATATATGTATTTTATTTTTAAAAAGCGTGGGGTGCATGGGTCAATAGATATTATATATTTTGTAGATACATTTTGTATTGACAGACATGAGTAGAGTGATTAGCATTTTGATAATATCTTAGAAAGCACCCCACGCTTTTTAAAAAATAAAATACATATATTTATTTATTTACACTATTATTAATTTATATTTATTGAAATTTTCAACCCTATTCTTAATTTAAATTTATAAAATTTTATTTTTTATTTTTTTAGTTCTGTTTTTTATAAAAAGCGTGTTTTTTTAGTTTTTTTTTAACTATTATTTATTTTTCGCTTTTTAGTTCGATTTGCTAACTATTAACCATTATTAATATGTACAAATGTGTTGGTGTTATCCGATTTTGGCCGTCTGCTCAAGCAAATTAAAAATAAAATTGATGCGTAACAAAAAATATTGAGCAAAAAAATTTGTAGCCGCGTGGTTTCGATCCTCAGACCTCATAAAATAAAATTGATGCGTAACAAAAAATATTGAGCAAAAAGATTTCTAGCGCGTGGTTTCGGTCCAGGGACCTCTGGGTTATGAGCCCAGCACGCTTCCACTGCGCCACTCTGTTCTCTGACACGAATGACGAAATTACCATTTGTAAGTTAAACGGTTTTAAAAGTTAAAGAAACTTTATAGAAAAAGCGTGTTAAAAAAATTAATAGTTAAAAAAACTAAAAAACACGATTTGTTTAGTGTATTGTCATCGGTCCTCGATATATCTACAAAGTTTGAAAGAAATCTGACCGTTTAAAGTGGGTCAAAAACGCGCTCAAAGGAGTCGGTTACATACAAACAAACATACAAACATACAAACATACAGGTGAAGCTAATAAAAGCGTGTTAAAAAGGATCGTATCACTTAAAACTAGTGCAACAACTGGAGGCTTTATCGCTGAGAGCGATCTTTTCCAGATATTAGTGTAACAAGTCGACTGCAACAACCATGCAATATCACAAGACGTCTGCACGCACCTTGACGATATCTTGCAAAACGAAATCCGCCAACGTTTAGGCGATATGAGTTCACAAAGGCACATGCATGCATTCTTATAAATACCTACACGGAAACTTGAACCTCCTTTTAAACAGTCGAGTAAAACAAACCCTGACCAAGCGGTTTAGAGCTCGTGACGACTAAAGATACAAAAATCTAGCTCATAACAACTGCAATGGAACCTGCTTTCAAATAGAAGTCACATAAAAATTGGACGCGTCGTTTTCGAGAAAATGGTACTTAATATAGGCAAACAAACAAACAATTTCTTACCAAAAAACACCTTTTTCGTTCTGTGAAACGGAGCTATTTATACAATATTAGGTGTACCCCTGCCACGCTTCGCTGTGCTGTGACACATTGTGATTGATAAAAAAAAATAAAAAAAATACATTAAAAACAATCCTTGATGCGGATTATATATCATGCTAAAATTTCAGCTCGATCGGTGCAGAACTTTTTGAGTTTTTGAAGCGTACACAAACTAACATAACATTTTTATATATATAGATAACGAGTACCCTCGTAAACCCGCTACGATGAGCT
The DNA here is from genome assembly GCA_949125135.1 of Alcis repandata. NCBI lineage: Eukaryota > Metazoa > Arthropoda > Insecta > Lepidoptera > Geometridae > Alcis > Alcis repandata. The sequence continues at coordinate 10,875,554 of OX421228.1, read as the reverse complement.
ACGAAATTACACATCAGCAATATTCCCGTAGGTATATTTCTATCTCACAATTTCGAAACTTAATTTCGTCTGGAAACTTCGTCTATTTTCTAATTGACTTAGATTGATTTCCTAATTTATATTGTCGGCCTGCAAACTTTGGATATAAGAGAGGATGAGACTTATAAACTTAGTTTTTTATACGTCTAACATAGACAGACAGACATCTACACTTTATTTAGATACTTTATGTAGATACTTTATTTGTGTACCTACACCAGAAAAAAACCAGGATAAACGTACACACAAGTACAGACGTCCAATATGTATGAAATTATGTATTATGTATATTATTATGTATTTGTATAAACAAGCGTCACGGAGGGCGGCATTCAGCTAGGCATAAGTATTAAGCTTGTATCTCTAAAAACAACCTTTTCTTGGCAAGAATTAGGCTTGAAATAATATTGAAACCAAATTGGAAAAAAATGAAATTTTGCATTAAAATGTTTAGCAACGAAATAAAATTTTCCAGGCCATGTTGAGTGATGACGCAAGTACCTCCCCAATAATTATCAGCATCCAACCTTTGACATTATGGGTTCGAAGTCCACCTGAATGACAATGTCACTGAACAGTTGGTAGGTACAAAGTGCAAGGTACCTCGTGATTTATTTGGTTTATCTTTATTTTTAGCTCCAGACGTATAAAAACGCGGTGTGTTAGAGGTTGAAGGTTAAATAAGTTAACTAAGTAAGGTTAAATAGGTCTGTATTGTTATCAGTTTGTCTGGCTGTGGCTTTGTACCTACTTTGTACATAGGCTCTATTGTAAATAGGTACTAAATAGATGGACCTAATATCGCTTCAACAGTTTAAAAGTACTTTCATTTCATGAAAAATTTTCTAACTGTTTAAAAGTAAAAAGCTCTAGTAAGAATTTGTAGCTTTCTTAATATTTGTAATGTACATAAAGGGACTTATTGTTAATAAGTACCTACAATACTCTCTAGCTAGACTTTGTACGACGTACCTAATAGTCATTTTATGACTTGGCTATTCTGCATGTCCCTCGTCCTCTTTGAAAAGTTAGCTTATAGTTCTGAAGTAAATAACATAACATTTTTTTTCTTTTTTTATGTATTGCTCACTATCTGCACCCTGCGGTTTCGCTCGCTTTTTTTAAACCACCACTGTATCAGAGCGAACAAAAAAAATAATTTAATCGGTCTTGTCGTTTCCGAGCTTTAGCGAGATTAACGAACAGTGGTTCATTTTTAAACATAAAAAATAAAGAAGATTTTGTGTGTTTATTTCTCATTTGTCAGACGTATGCCAGAATAAGGGGACATAACTTGGGGATAAAATAACAACTCTCTGGACCACACAAAATACACGGCCACGCGCCAGGCCCAGGAAAAAGCGCATGGATGCATGGCGATGAATGATATCGATATGCACCTGAAGAACTGGATGATAACTTAAAAACTTATTCACAGTAGTGAATTAAATAATTGAACAATATGACGACTATTATGCATTTATTGTGCTAGCTCCGTTCGGACAAAAATGAAGATTATATTGTAATTGTTATCAACCTGTTATAATAGTAATTTTCTAAAAAAAAATCAGTGGGATCCAGTAATTTTGCGATTCGGTCATTCTAATACTGAATATCCCGATCGTTGAATAATATAATCACAGAAGCAAATGCGGAGGTCCAATCATGTTAATATAAAAAATATTTAGCATTCAAGATATTAATTTGACTAAATTATTATTATTATTCAATGACATAAAATAAAAAATGACAATTTTGTAAATTACGTAATCAACAGTGTATTTAATGTGATCAAAAGGAAGACACTGACTTCCAAGACACGGGTTTCTCCACATCCAGTTCGGAAAGCTGTGAATATAAAAAACACACCTAGTAGTGGTAGGGGCTCTTTTGCAGTGCCCGCCTGGGGAAGTACCACACCTTTGCCAGTTATTCCACCGCCAAGCAGTAATGTACAAATATTACTGTGTTCTGGTTGGAAGGGCCTTGTTTTCAGTGAAATTACAGCAAATGGGAGATTAAACAACTTATATCTCAGGGTGACGAGCGCAGTGCTGTGCCGCGCAGGGTCTTGAATTCTGCAAGTTCAAAATTCTGGGTGGCGCAGACCTGTTATGGGCAATCGTGACGTTTAACATCAGGCGAGCGATATGCTCGTCTCATCACTCAGTGACGAGATTTTTTTTTATGTAATTGTACATAAAAAAAAATTATTGGACAATTTTCTCTGAACAAAATATTTTGAACTTTGACCTGCCTGTCGCACCCCAACAATGCAGGTTGGGTATGGGCTCTCTTACACGAGCGGCACGATGTCAACGGCAGAGGCAACTGTAGCCGTCGACATCTGTCGGCGGCAGCCGTCGACACGTCGGCGGCAGCAGTTGACATGCTAACGTCGAAGGTCTGCGGCAGCCATCGTCGACTCTTTTAGTACAAGAGCCAGTACCAAAATGGATTCCGAAGAAGAAACACTGTTACTACTTTTACTCCACCGACGACGGCAAAAACGAAAGAGAAAACACGTGCATTGTGGGTTCAAGAAATATTAATATAAAATAAATATATATTAAATATTGAATATTAAATATTAAATATTGTCGTTGGAGCTAATTTTATAAAACAGCAACTCGTGCGCTCTCCTGGACTACCTGCAGTCTACTGACAAAATGGCGGACGCGGCACGTTACAAACACAAACAACTGCGAGCATCGTCATTGCTCGACGGCTGCCGCCGACGTGTCGACGGCTACAGTTGCCTCTGCCGTTGGCGTCGTGCCGCTCGTGTAAGAGAGCCCTTAGTTGTAGAGACTCCATCGGCAACTACATACATATAGGTACAGTAATTCCCCGGACCGGTGGGACCAAGCTATAACAGTGTAAGTCGAATTCGCGTAAGTCGGGGTTCAACTTTGCATATAAAATAAACTTATATTTTTGGTCTCCTGGATGACATAAATAAAGATAATCAATAATGTGCACTGCGTACGTAAAAAAATCCACGCGTCACGTTCGACTTCGAACCTATCGTAAACCGAATATTGACAAGGCGGAGTGGTCGCTGCGATCAAAATAAAAAACCGCGTATCTCCGAATTCGCGTAAAACGTTAGTCGGGGTATTACTGTATGTTGTATTGTATGTTATTGTATTAATATACATCTGGCATAAATTATGTACCCTATAATGTTAACAAAATTATACTTTATCTGTAACCTGTGCACGACAAGTCACACGTGAGGAACAAGTGACTATCCACATTGTGGGAAAACGTGCTAAAATGAGGGAGACCAAACTTACTTGGTACAAGTGGTCAAACTATGAAACTAAACATTTTCCGAGAGGTTCATCAATTTTGTTCAGGAAACGCGACGATGGCTCCCCTCACTGAACTCCACGGATAAGTTAGTCGCACTGTAAATTTCCTAAGCGTTTGTTTATGTATTGAGTAAGTTCATAGAGATAAAATAAGTAGGCACCAAGATTAGTAGGAACGCAAATACAGGGCTACACAGAACGGTGCTAAACGAACTAGAATCCATTGTCTCCTAACTATAAACAATTTTTACTATGAGTTCTACCCTGATTTAGCAAAGAAAATTTTGCTGTTCCATGGAAAATGTCAACCACACACAATGAAATGTTTGAAACAGGAGATTTATTTTTCGTGGTTTCATTGTTGTCCCTATTGTAAAAAGATCTCGAATTCTTGTGGCTTCGTACTACTAGCATCACGTTTCCGTGTAACCCTATATGATTTTCTAACGATTGACGTAGGTATATGGCGGAACGGTTCAATGGTTCATTGCAAAGCTTTATACCTGTTTAACACTTCTGTACGATTGTGTGAAAGTACGTGTACGATTTTGTCTGATTATTTTATAAATTAGGTACCACTAGTTGAAACTATACGAGTATATAAGACAAACTTTACCATAAAAAATTATGTGTATAATTTTTTTCATTTTATAAAATTAGTTGTAGGTACATTAATTGTAAATTTTATAAATATAATTGTAAATTTTATAAATATAATTGAAAATATTTAGTTAGGTACTTATAATACTTAGACAGTTGGTAATTCAACTGTATTCATTCGAAATAATTACGTCAGCTTATGCTATGACCGCGCATAATTTGTTGGGTCAACTAGGTATATTAGATTCAAGAAAATTAACTTTGATTATAGAATAGAATTACACTGTCACTGTCGAAATTTGCAAGGCAATAGGGGGGGGGGGGGGGGGGCATTACCTCAGACACTACTTAAGTTTAAGTTCAGTAACATTATTTAGTATGCTACTTACCAACTGTGCGCTACGTTTATGTATTGCGCACAATTAAATCTTAACAACTGATTTATAACGTTTATAGGTTAAGTTAATTTATATGTATAATTGTATATATAATATAATATGTATACTATCATAATATGTAGTTGTCACCGTAAAATCTGGTGCTAATCATCGTACTTTTTGGTGACATCAGTTTGCTCCGTACTTTAGGTGAATTCATCGGAATTTTGATGACCATTTTTCTCAGTGTAAAATAATATTTTATAAGTCTAATTCCAGGCTCTACTAAATAATAGTTTAGACTATAACAATTAGCGTTAGGTATAATATATGTTTATTACGAAATATCAGGTCAATGTATTCATACGAGCAGCTACGCTATCCTCAATGTGAACTATTGTATGCAAATTGGTAAATTGATCGCGGTGTACCTACCTTGTTGGACAGCAGATCACCAATCTGCAAACTCAATTGGACTACAGTGTCCCTTCCGTTCTTTAGCTTTTATAATAGAATGTGAGTCAACTGCGGGTTTACCTACCTCATAACAAAGCATTTTGAGATGCCTGGCAGCTTGATATAGTGGTTTTGGTAGTGGTAGAGGTCTTTTGCAGAGCCCGCAACGCCTGCAGAGCATGGGAAAGCCACGTCTTTGTCAGTTATTCAACCGCCAAGCAGTAATGTGCAAATATTACCTACTGTATTCCGCTTTGAACGGCAGTTTTCAGCGAAATTTCAGCGCAAATAGGAGATTGAACATCTTAAATCTCAGGGTGACGAGCGCAGTGCTGTGCCACGCAGGGTCTTTAATTTTAAGAGTTCAAAACTCTAGAAGGCGCAGACCTTTTGTCGGTAAACGTGACGTTTAACATCAGGCGAGCGATTTCATGAATTTATCATTAATAATTAATTTTCAATTATTATCGAATACGTTATTTTATGTTAATTTACAAATAAAAAACAGGCTAACTGCGAGTCGAGCTCGCGCACGATGGGTTACGTACCGTTATCTATAAAAACGGCACAAAATAATGTCTGTTGTACGAACATCGACTGTCTAACTATCACGGCTCATGAGATACAGCCTGGTGACAGACGGACGAACAGCGGAGTCTTAACAATAGGGTCCCGTTTTATCCTTTGGGTACAGAAAAATATACATAACAGTTTCATCCTTTTTCTTTTCTAAAACTATTCATGTAGCATTTTTCATCAATTTTACGTATATTTCATGCATATTTGCGGGCATATTTCAGGCTTTTTATGTTGAATGTAATCCGGACCATACTTACCTATAATATTAGTAGGATAGTAGAAGAAGGAGGTCACTGTTTCCAATAGGTTGATTACACCTAACAAGTACAGAGGCGAGACAGTGCCCTCGGCCGAGTACTCGGTTTGTTTTAGCATTTTGACGAGGCGAGACGCTCTCTAGAACCATAATTTGTTTGCTTGACCGAGTGAGCCTATTCACTGTCCACTCGTTATGTGTAATCAACCCATAACGCCATAATATATCATAAGGCCAATGAACTACCAACCATGGTTAGATGTAATGATAATATCTCAGGAAACTGTGAACAGTAAAAATAAAATTACAAGCAAAAAATCTACTCGAGTAAATTTGTTTTTACACGTGCCAATTATGTTCGAAAATCACGTTCAACACTTTAATTAATTAATTTAATCAAACAATTAATATCAACGCAGAGTGTAATAAAACGAATTGAAATTACAATCATAAAGAAATTGCACTAACTGCGCCCCGTGGTTTCACTCGAATATTCCGGGATAAAAATAGCCAATAAATTATTCCACGTTAGATGTATTAGCTACTTGCAAACCAAATTTCATCAAAATCCGTTCAGCCGTTTTTGCGTGGTTGAGCAACAAACATTCAAACTTGCAACTGTATTATTTTAGTAGGATTATTAAAACTATTTACAAAAGGATAGGTAATTTTTAACATTTTTTTCAAATTTTTAATGGACTTTTAAACTGGCCACGAAATCAAAAACATAAGGAGTGCACAATGCACATTTTGCATATACAGGGTTATTCATAAAGGGTATGCTAAGCCGAAAAAGGCTCCTAGTACTCATCATTATAAACAACTTTTACTATGGGAACAACGCGAAATCCGCGAAAAAAAAATCAGCTGTTACATAGAAAAATGTCAATGACACTCGACAAAATGTATGGAACAGCTGATTTTTTTTCGCGAATTCTGGGTTGGTCCCGTAGTAAAATTTGTTCATAATGATGAGTACTATGAGCCCTTTTCGGCTTAGCATACCCTTTATGAATAACCCTATATTAGAGGTTCACACAGTTGCTGGCATGAGTGATACGTGTTGACATATGACTGGGCACCTGATAGACCGATCCAACCCGATCCAGCATAGCAACAGGTCATTATCTGATGATCTCAACAATTGACTTCCTCTAGAGCTCAGATAAACCTCGAAGGAAAGATGGAGCACTGCGTTAGATTTGAGTGAAGCCAAGAACTCCTCTACTTTCGTGCGTAAGTATACAAGACGGACACATTGACATGTCAATACTCGCAGCAGTCGCGGCACTGTAGAGCTTGTGTAGAAAGCGCGAAAGTAGAAAAGTTCTTGACTTCACCCAAATCTTTTTTTATTCAATGATAGGCTTGCATTTGACCGCTATCTTGCCTGATAGGAAACAATTATGCGGTCTATGATGGAGCACGCAAATTCAAATTCAAAATAATTTATTCCAAAAAAATATAAATAAGCACACTTATGAATGTCAAATACAATTTTTTACGCTTACCTAGAAGATACCGATTTACACTCGACTTGAAAACATCCTTATAACCATCGGGGAACACCCACTCAGGCAGAGCATCGAAATTTAAAGGCTAACTACACACAGTGCCAGCGGGTATTCGAGCCGCCGGGCTTGCTGCACACACGACCCGCCGGCGTGGCCACCGTGGTGTAAGGGTGACGAATCAACATCGAGCTGTGCTGCGCTGTACTGAGCTGTGCTGTGCTGTGTTTCTTAAGCTACGTTTTTTTAAGAATCAACATCAAGCTGTGCTGCGCTTTGCTTAGCTCAGTATAAAGCCGAACGTCCACCGCCGGCTAAACTAAATGAAAACTAAACTCACTGAACTAAGCTAAGCTAAACTAGAACTACGTTGTCCATCCACCAAAAAAGTAATCAGCACATAAAAATCCATAAAAAACATAGCACAGTTCGGCACAGCGCGGCTCAGCACGGCGGGTAGCGCGCCTCGCTCGAGACTGCTGCGTTTTTAAACAGAGCGTAGCCTCACACAGCGCAGCACAGCATGGTTTGTTTCTATCCTCATTGAAATATTAGACGAGCGAGTTGACCAAACTTAGCACAGAGCAGTACAGCGCAGCACAGCTCGATGTTGATTCGTCACCCTAATGGTGCTATACGGCATGTGCCGGCGGCTTACATATGCCGGTGGCATGGCCGCTCGGCAAAAACCCGACGACACTGCCGCCGGCACTGTGTGTAGTCGCCTTAATGAAGGTATCTCCGTCTTTCTTTAAGCTTTTCTGAGATCAAAAGATGATCTGCCCACTTTGACATTGCTAACCAACTACCAGACTAACGAGTGACATTAACTTAATGAGATAAGCGTGATTAAGTAGTACCGAGCGGATTGTTCTGATTTACTCAGGTAGGTTACATATTGTGTCATAACTTTAACTAAGTGCTTGAATTTTTATAAGGAGACGTGTAAAAAACTAATTCTAAAGGACGTTTGAGTATAAATTGCGGCGGGAAGCTGGTGCTGTATCAATCGAGATTATCTCAAGATGGTAAGTGAACTGCTCTAATTTTATTCATCATCATCATCCTCAGCCTTCCTTATCCCACTGCTGGGTATAGGCCTCTCTCTCACTGTGCCATTTGCCTCGGTCCAAATTTATGCATTTCTAATTTTTAGCTTAAGTAAGCCTATGCAGGGTTATAAGGAAAGGGTAAAGTTGTTCGTAATGTTGAGTAGGTACTTACTACGAGGCCTTTTCGGCTTAGCATACCTCCCTTATTACCCTGTTTCTGTATATCTATTTATTTTTGTAGATACGCGTCAGTTGAACTGACGATGATTGAACTGACGTTTGATACCCTGTTTAAATTTATAATATTAGTGGAATGTGATATGTAGATTAAAGTACCCATAGCTGCTCGAAACAAGTGCAATGAGCAATTACGATTTTCATAACGTACTTTTATGTTTACTAATTCCTCATTTATGGCTGACTCTAACCAAACCTTTCAGAAATAAATTTTAAAATGCCTTTATTTTCAGCAGAAGGCCGCATTGTTGATCGTCCTCGCTGCCTTGGCGGCAAACGCTCTGGCTGCTCGAATCACTCGCTCTCCAGGTAATGAACGTAGAAGCTACTCATTTCCAATTGCTTGTACTAGGTACCTACGTAAAGCTACATAAGCAGGTAAGTACTAAAAAAAACATCAAGGTAAAGTATTATGTACCTACCGAAAACAAAACTGATACTGTGTCACCTTATGGGCTTGAAACGATTAAGAAAACGATTAGTTTTTTTTTTTTCTAGAAAAAACTATTATTGTGTGGGAGGTATTTATGGAAAGTTTTTAGTTTTCTGTATTTTCGCATAAGGAAATAGACTCCGGTACGTATGTACACGAGATAATATAGATACAGAAACATACGGGTGATATCTACACTTACATAAACCCGAAAAACGATAGGTATCCTCTTCCCGAGCGCTCAGGTAAAAAGAGAAGATATACCTATATATCCCACTAGTTGAAGTCTAAACTTACCCTTTCCAGTGAGTTTTTGTAACTTGATGCAGGAGGAGCAGGCTGGCAAGGCAGCAACAGCGGCGGGGGCTATGCCGACAGCGGGCCTTCGATCGTGGCCGCCCGCTCCGGCGGCGGCGGCTGGGGCTCCGGGAACTTCGGCCGAAGCCTAGGAGGCTCCAGCTCCGGTTGGGGAGGGTCCGGGCTGAGCGCGAGGAGCGGAGGAGGCTACAGCTCCTCGGGATGGGGAGGAAGCGGCGGCAGCAATGACGGCTTCGCCGGAAGAAGTGCTGGTGGATTTAGCGGCTTTTCTGGAAGGAGCACTGGTGGCTATGGCGGTTACTCCCGTAGCTCTGACGGTTATAGCGGTCAATCCGGGAACTCTGGCGGCCAGGGCGGATACTCTGCCGGGGCCGGCGGCTGGGACAGTTCTGACTACTCGGACGCTTCTGGACGCTCTGTCAGCTGGCAAGCGTCGTGGTAAACCGCGAACTCAAGCATGTCTATAATCTTGTAGTTTACACCTACAAATAATATGTTCGTGGATATGTCCCAGATAGGTATAGTTTAGTACTTTATGGTTGTTAATTACTTCGATCTTTCACCTTCTTCTCGTACGTAGGAGCCTGGCTTGGCTTTGTTGAAATTGTAAAAACACATAGGTACTTCATTACTTTAGCAAACGTTAATTTCGCATCATTAACAAAGCCGTTAATCTTACTCATCCATCACCTTTCACCCTCTCATCTACCAAAGCTACCTTTTCAGATATGGACATGAATAATAGAATTCTACGACTCGCTTCTGTCAAAGGATAAAAGTATTACTTAATACCTACTATAAATTATATAATTATAGTGGGCTCTAGTTAGTACACTGAATGTAAATAAACTATTAAATATGCATGCATGAAAATTACTACACGTTTTTTATTGCCATTATTATAATAGGTAATACAACAAGGTCTACGTCTAGACTTTGCTTGCGTAGTCTAGGTACCTACTGAATTTTCAAGGAAATAAATATAGCATACTTCTATTCGATGATACTTGGTCTTACATTTGACTACAATCTTGGCTAATGGTGAGAAATGATGAGGTTTACGTTTAACATCAGGCGAGCGATTAGCTCGTCTCTCCCTATCATAAAAAAGCACGCTTGCCTAGAAGCAACCAATTTATTCGCGACTTTAAGACACCCATATTATGGGGAATAAAAATCAGGCAAAGCATTCCACACTCTGGTGGCTCACGCAACTAAATTGGAATCAAAGTTTTTGTGAGGTATTTTGGCAAGTCAACCATAAAACGATGTATGGGTACTACGCTAGTTTCACTTTTAAGATGTAGGCATGTAATATAAATATATATTTTAAAAGCTGCACCTTGCGGTTTCACTTTGTTTCTACAGAGGTTGTTATTTTTTCAGGCTAAATGGTATTCACGCCTCTTCACGCCAAATTTCAAACAAATCTGTTTAACCGCGTTGCGTGATTGAGTAAGAAACCTATAAACATCTTATCATCCACATTATCATGAGTAATAAGAAAGTAGGAGTATTATAGTAGGATAATTAAGTGGATAAGTGTGAAGTGTGAAAACAGCAGGTGCAGATAATTAGCAGGTGGTGATTGTTTCGCAATAAATAGAGAAGACACGGATCGGGCGGGATTGTTTGCTAGCGTTTTGAATATCTAATTGCAAATAAATCCACACGCCGACCGATGTCACGACGACTACCTAAAAAATTTCAGTCTTTATAAATCTAGACAATTACTTAAATTCCATTATTCTAAGTATGGCTCAATGAGTATTTTATAGGTAAACTAGCGGCTCGTCCCAGCTTCGCACGGGTGGACACTATTGAAGTTTTAGTAAGGATCCCTAATTTTTTCAGGTAATAAATATAGCCTATGTCACTTTGGGATAATGTAGCATTCGAATGGTGAAAGAATTTTTGAAATCGGTCCAGTAGTTTTCGAGTTTATTCCACACAAACATCCAAAAATACAAAAATACAAATCTTTCCTCTTTATAATATTAGTAGGTAAATGAAAGTTAGTAAGAATGTGTGTTTTTGTTTATTACTTATTCACGCTGAAACGGCTCGACGGATTAGGATAGGCAAAGTTACTAATAACTAAGGTTACTTCCTCGAATTATCACTTGTTTTAGTAAAATATCTTTTTGACGTGACAACGTCTTATAATTCGATGGAGCCGGCTGCACGCACGAAAAAACATGACGCATGCGGCGTTACCTCGCCTGAGGCGTTCCATAATGAAGTGCAAGCGAGAGCGCGCAACGAGCGACAAAGAGGCAGAATCGGCCTCCGCGTTTGGCAGCGTTCGACATCTGTCTCTCTCCTACTTGAGTGAGCTATGCGTCAGCGTGGACAGCTGCTATACAATAATACATTTACTTTTCGTCAAGTATGAAGTGCAGTGAAAAGTGAATGTGGTGTCAATTGTTTATAGCAACGATAATTGCGACGATAAAGGTAATGATTCTTTCGATATTAAATATATGTTCAGTGATATATTGTCGAATATTCGTGCTTTCATCATTAAAATAAATAGCATCGGTCCGCTAGTGCTGCGATTGTAGGTTATGCTATAATTGACAAAACTATAACAATAAGTTAACAGAACTATTTCACGATGAGTAAAAAATCAATTGCTTTACTATTCGATCGAAATAACATTCCATCAGTATTTTCTAATGACGTTGTCACGTTCAACTATCGTCCGTAAACCGACTTTACAGACGGCTTTTGGCGGGAACGTGGAAGAGACACGTTGCTTCATTTTGTTATTTTACTAAACTTGTGTAATTTTGAGTGTTAATGTTTATTTTAAGTGGGGAAAATAACCATTAAGTGCTCGAGGACGTGCACGAGTGTGGGCAAATCATAAAATGCAGTGAATCGTGTCATTCCGTGTTGCTTCCAAAACTCCTTAGAAAAGCCTCTAGTAAAGTCTCCACTACTTTACTGGGGTACACCGAACATACTCTTATTAAAAAACGGACACTGGCAGAATTGCGGCTTACATAGCCGCAGAGTCCAAAACTTAAAAGAAGAAGAAGAAGAAGACTTTACAGACAACCGATTTTTTTATATTTTTACTTGGAATTTACGGTGGAGAACCAAAACAGTCTTTTGTGACGTCAGGGCAGCGGGAAGGTAGAGGACGAGATTAGCACAGGGCCGAAAGAAAAATAATTGACTCTGACATACCTACAGTCACCGAAGTGTCGACTTAAGGGATATTCCTCGAATGAGGTTCAGAACCGAAGAAGCGAAGATGAGGGCAGCTGAAGAAGAGATCTATACTTACCTACACTGAAAAATGGCCATCAAAATTCCGATGAATTCACCTAAAGTACGGATCATAGTGATAATCACCAAAAAGTACGATGATAAGCATCAAATTTTAACGGTGAAAACTATCCTATATGGTTGTCATCGTAAAAAGTAGTACTAGCACCGGTTTTTAGGGTGAGAACCATATATTATGATAGTCGTCACCGTAAAAACTTGTGCTTATTATCGCACTTTTTGGTGATTATCACTATGCTCCGTACTTTAGATGAAACTTTTCTCAGTGTACTTAAGCAGCAGGCCGCAAATTATTTATGATGAGGTTAGACGCAACAGTAGGTACATAATATAGCTAATTACAGGCAGTTTTAATGTTGTTTGGTTCCTATTTAATTAGGGAAAATAATTCAAGTTTGTTTGATTGGATTTCTTTTGAAGCCACATGATGAGTTTGGCAATTAACATTATCACAATGTTACAGCGTTTGAAAACTACGGAAATCGGTTTTCTGTGGAAACTACCAAGTTGAAATAAGCTGTATTTATACCTAGAAAACAAGTTCGTGTAAAACAGTCCTTAGGGACTTCAGCAGATAGTAGAAGCAAAGATAGCACAGTTGAAGGACTGTTGGTTTAGAAACGCGTTTCCTCACTACAAATAAATAAATAAATAAATAAATAAATAAATAAAAGGATTAGATTACTGAAAATTGAAAGGATAGGTATTTATTTGACACGTTAACAAGTACTCTTTAGACAATTTAAAGAAAAGGCCAAATATTATGACAAAAAGAAACACACATTAACTATAACGTTTTAATGCTTTTCTATGGAACAGCTGTTTTTTTCGCGTATTCCAAGTTGGTTCTATAGTAAAATTTATTCATAATGATGAGTAGGTGGTGCTCTTAGGCTATTTCCGGCTTAGCATACCCTTTCTTTATAACCCTGTATTACACGCGAGACAGCTGTGGTTAGGTTTGTAGCTAGTTTCACCTTTTATTTTAATTATTAGATAGGTAGGTACTCAATAGACTAAGTACTTACTAACTTATAACTTTGGCAATAATATGTAGAAACACAAAGGTAATAAAATACAACAAAAAATATTGCCGGCTTTGTGGCATTTTCCAAAAGCTGTGTCAAGAAACTTGAGCTGATGATGGTGATTACGACGTGAAAAATATTTTTATTTCAATAGTCTGGTTTCACGCTTTGACTGCAACATAAAGTGGAGTGAAAATTATAGCGTTATTACGTCTTTGTTTCCAAACAATAATTTCAATCAATTGCTATCGCATTAAGATTGGAATTCAGTCCTAACGAGTCAGTTCGCTTTCACTCGTTTTGGACAATGGTACTCCTAAAGCGGACTCTCGTCGCCACTATAATTTTCTTAGTCCGAAACACTGGACTGTGGCACATAGAAAAAAAATACAAGAAGCACCCTCTGGCCATGCTTGCTATATTCTGTTACTTCGGTAGTTACGTATTCCAAGCCATAGCTCTATTTCTCTTCAAGGATAATATTGAACAGCTTTTTGAAGTGTTCAGCGTAATTTCTTTCTGCGGAATGGGTATACTTAAACTGTTTTCTTTGAGCCACAACAGCGAACTTTGGCTTAGCCTTTTAGATGCAATGAAGGTCCTGGAAGAAGATCCGCCGAAATGTGACGAGCACTTGTCTACGGCAGAATATGAATCAGATGGCGAAACAGACAATAGCCAAGTAGCTGATATGGTAACTGTTTATACTGAAAAGTTCAAGCAATCCGCATCGATTCTGTACAAAATTTATGGCGTGACTGGTATAATATTCATTTTATCACCATTCATTCAGTACGCCTTTGGGGTTTTCAAAGGGGAAACTCCGGACAGGTATCCCCACATTCTCCCTGGCTGGAACCCTTTTGATAGCGTACACTTCATCTGCTATTTTGTTCTAATTGTCTGTGAGGCGGTAGCTGCAACCTACTGCGTTTGCATCCACATCGCTTTCGACATAACAGTCATTGGTGTCATCGTCTTTGTCTGCGGCCAGTTCTCTTCATTAGTCTACCAGAGTGAGAGGATCGGCGGGAGAGGCAGGATATGCTGTTTGTCTAGAAGACGCGACGAACGAGCTCACGCCAGAATTATTCGTTGTCATCGAGTTCACATTCAACTTGTAAGGTAAAAAAAATTAACGGGAAACTTTTGCAAGTTTACTGAAAAATATATATTTTAACTGGTTTTTTTTTTCTGCAGATTTATTATTCAACTGGACGCTCTTCTGAAAAATATTCTCGGGTTTTATTTCTTCTTGGCGACTCTTACATTATGTTCAGTGGCAGTAAGGCTCAAAACAGTAAGCATAACATTTAGACTTTCACATTTTTGATCTACACTTTTAAGCTCCGTCTTTGTTGTTTTCGACGACCAGTTTAGCTCCGTGGTAGTGTCTGACTCATTAAGCAAGACGTCCCGGGTTCGATTCCCGGCTGGGCAGATGCTTGAATGATGAATTCAAGTATCTGCCCTGGGTCTGGGTGTTAATTGTCCTCGTCTTTGAGTGTATCCCGGCGTCCCCGTCACAAGGAAACCTAGTGGGGGAGCTATGAGTGTGAATCGTCCTCAGTTTTCCAAATTCTGATTGGAATTAAAATTAAATAAAATGACTGTTTCAGGAGCAAATGGGTGCGATGCAACTCGTTTCGCTTCTGCAATACATGTGCGCCACTCTGACACAGCTCTACATTTACTGCAGTTATGGCGACGCTGTTTACAATGAGGTAAATTGTGATCTATTTTTTCATCATTTGCAACCTTTAATCCTCCCACTGCTGGGATACAGGTCTACCCTCGAAGGGTGATTAGGCCGTATTCCACCACGCTGGCCCAGTGCGGGTTGGTGGATTCACATATATATTCATAAAATTAAATAAACTTTTAAGGTGGAAACTAGCTTGGTTTTGACCCATTTTGTTCTCCTGATGAAGATCCCCGAATGTGATCAAAACTAGTCGTTCTAAACGAATTAAGTTTACGTGATTATCTATTCCTGTGTTAATTAAATTAACTTCTTTATAATTTGATTTGCGTTACTTTACGTTCGATACGGATTTGGCATGTAGATAGGTAGATAACGTTATGACCCCGAAGATAGGGTCTTGGAATACGGCTTCGGTATCCTTTGTTTAGTACCTATGAGAAATGTCGACTCAAAGAACGGCCGACCTAAAGTTTAGCAAGACCACTCTTTGAGTCGGACCATGCTAAACTATGAGAATCATAAAGAGAGCGACATAGCTTGAAACGCGAAGTTTTTATCGCAGTCTTTTTACACGCTTAGGCGCTGACAGTGGCGGCCTAAAAAGAAAAGGGGTGGTGGCAGGGATCTATTCTTAGGCTCTCGAGATTGTCCGTCATTTATTCTAATGACATTTCTAAAGAGAGCGTCAGTGACCTAAATAATATTTCACTTGCAAAAATAGGGTCCCAGGGGCGGCCCGCCGCGCCGCGGATGACAAGACAACTAACTCACTCGCAGAGAATCCTTACTGAAGAATTACTTGTTCTGCAAAGACATACCAACTAAACAACAAATCTTATAATAAATACAGGGTTATAAGGAAAGGGTATGCTAAGCCGAAAAAGACTCATAGTAGGTAGTAAAAAGAATCCTACACTCTTCATTTTGTTTGTTTAACTATGGGACCAACCCGAAAATGGCGAAAAAAATAATCAGCTGTTCCATAGAAAAATGTCAACGACACTCAACAAACTGTTTTTTTCGTGAACTGTGAACTGTTGTTTTCCCTTTTCGGCTCAGCATACCCTTTCCTTATAGCCCTGTACAGAAAACACGTAGAAAAGCGCTGTAGCGTGGGCTGCCAACCCACGCTACGCCGCTACTGGGTATAAGTGTTGCGTATTGTACTATTGTCACTTGGTTCTATTTACTAGCCTCTTGTATTTTAGAGTTCAATATCAGCTGGCCAAGGCCCGTTCGGTGCTGCCATCTGGTCTCTCAGCCCAAAAATACGGCGGGAAGTTGCCATGCTCGGGTTTGGCATGATGAGGCATCGGCGACTGCATGCCGGTCCGTTCAATACCGTCGACTTGCCGTCGTTTATTCAGGTAAGGAGTCCTCCATTAAGAACAAAAGAGGTATTTCAGATTCGGATTCAAATATTTTATTCGTCAGAACACGGTAACAGAGAGACTTCCAGAGACCAGAGAGACATTAAACAGACTTCCGGCTTCCTTGTTCCCTGAGATATAATCTTGTACATTTCAAGGTTACTATGGAAACTAGCGTGCTTTTGACACATTTTGTTATAATTACGGGAATACTCACGTGAAAATTAAGTCGTTTAAGTACTACGACTGCTTTCGGTCGCATTCGGTGACCTTACGGTAATGTGACCGTATGTGGTCTTCTTTTTTAACACGCTTTTATTAGCTTCACCTGTATGTTTGTATGTATGTTTGTAACCGACTCCTTTGAGCGCGTTTTTGACCCACTTTAAACAGTCAGATTTCTTTCAAACTTTGTAGATATATCGAGGACCGATGACAATACAATACAAAAAAAAAAAAAAACTAAACAAAGCGTGTTTTTTAGTTATTTTAACTATTATTTTTTATGTGAGTATTCCCGTTTTAATCATAACAAAGTATTTCAAGGTCATAGTGAATAGGTATCTTCTAAATCTGCGTGCTTCATCTTCGACCACATCGTCGCTTGCCAACAGGTGAGTGAACAACAGGTGGTTAAACGATTTATTCATTATTTATGAAAATTAGTTTGCACTAAAAAACTTCAGTTCTTTTCTAGTCGGTGGTTTTTGAATTCAATTGCGTTGCCTTTAATTTAGACCCATTTTAAGAATTAAAGGATGCCCTGGAGTTAGAGGTAGAACGTTAATTTTCGTATTACTTTTCACTGATGACCGCTCAAATACTTAGATTCTGATAAAAATTGGATTAAATTAATGTCTAAACATTGGCACAAACTATTTTGAATCAATGCATTGCACTGAGAAAACCACACCAGGGAAGAATAGTGTTATTCTACACCAGCCCAAGAATAGGGCTAGGTATTCTTGGGCGCTCCAGATTATCTTCGTCAGTCTTACTTTCATAATATTTCCAATATGAGTGATAGTGACCAAGATAATACCCTATTAGTATTTTATTTAGGTAGTTTTAGTATTAGAATGTATTTTATTTGAATGTATTTCCAAGTATTTATTACTTTTTTTATGTAGGTTTATATGACACAGTTTTCTTTAATATTGCACACCCCGTTTTTCTATTTTTGTATCTATCCTCTCCATCCTAAGGTTGCCTGGAAGAGATCGCGATAAGGCCGCCAGTTGTCGCACTAGTTTTAGGTGTTGTAATACTTTTGTTTGTAATTTATGGTGTTAACAATAAAGAGTTTATCTATCTATCTATCCATCTAGCTAGAATAGGACCCTGAATAATTCGGATCCGTTTTGTTTCAGATTGTCCGCGCGGCATACAGCTACTATGCAGTTTTGGGAACAAATCAGAATAATCAAGATGCGATAAATTCGAGTTCTTAGAAAACTAATGAGAAATACGATGGTTTAACTGTCACTACATAGTAATAATTTATGAAATAATAAAAATATAATAATTTATTATTATTTAGTTACAGTGTTACTGTTAACATTAATAAAACACAAATTAGCAATATAAAAACACATTTTAATCATTTTAACACTTAGTTTTTAACTCAATACAATGTTTGAGCACGTTTGCACTTAACTAATTAATAAACAAGGATAAGATTTTGATATCCAATAAAAACAAATGCAGTAACATTTTCTTTCTTTGTGAAGTTGAATATTTTTGCGATTTAAGAGATTTTTAAATGTATGTATTTTTAGCCGGTTTTGAATAAATAATAGGATTATTCCGACCTGTCTCCCAGTTTTGTCCCTCAAGGAGACAGATTGGATAAAAAAGTTCGATACAGATCGGAATAACCCATATAATATTAATTAGTCGTAGGTATATCAAAAACTTAAATCGCAAAAAAATATCTTCCCTCATCAAGTTATGTAACGTGAACCGAACCTGAATCTGATCTGAATCTGATTGAATCTGTTCTTTTTTATTGCACGGTTATGAGAATCCGGTTTTCACTTTTTATCTTTTTGCAAGTCTATCGCCATAATAAATTAATTGATTGTTATTGGACCGTCGTTTTGTCGAGTCTCGAGCCAGGCGGAGACTGTTTTGTAGTAGTTGGTTGTCCACTTTATGTTGTTGCGAACAGTTTCCAGCGCGCTTACCCTCGCGAGCTCGCCTGCTCCCGCTTCTTTGTACTCGCTGAAGAAATCTTGCATCTGGGATATAAAACACAAAAATGTATAGAAAGTTGAAGGTCTAGGTTGGTTGGTCTGGTCTAGGTCGAGGTTGGTTGGTCTGGTCTAGGTCGAGGTTGGTTGGTAGATGTCTAGTCTAAAAGTTCACTTTACGTGTGTGCGTGGCGGTGAACAATCCATGCAGCACTGATATACAGGATTATAAGCTAAGGGTTGTTTAGGTGGGTAGGAAAGGGTTTATCGAAAAGGGCTCATCATCATGATTATGAACGCTATTCACAATAGGACCAAAACGAAATTCGCGAAAAAAAAATCAGCTGTTCCATAAATTTTGTCGAATGCCATTGACATTTCTCTGTGGAACAGCTGATTATTGTTTCGCGAATTCCGGCTTGGTCCCATAGTAAAAGTTGTTCATAATGATGAGTATGGCTTCGGCTTCGGCTTACCATATCCTATCTAAACCCTGTATAAATTCATAAATATAGATGGTAGCTCACCTCTTTCAATTTGGCCTCCGTGTTGAAAGTGCTAGCGATGGCCGGTATGAGGTTCCCCAAGTATCGACTGTTCAGGCTGAACCGCTGCACTAGTTCCGGCCAGCGGGCGCGCACCTCGTCCCACACTAGCGCCGCGCCGGACGGGTTGGAACTAATCTGCATCAGGACTGTCAGGTAGTCCTGACTACGGACTTTCGTCTCGTCCGCTGCTAGAGCTAAGTATCTGAAACGTGAACGGGTGTGTCAAATGTCATTGGCATAGAAAAATGAAAATGATTCTCGACATCATTTAATGTTCTAATTAATTATTATTTTATTTTTTGTATGCATTTCATTAAATTTTTATTTTTCAATGTGTAATAATTTAATTTCAAATATTAATTTATTTTATAAGACTTTACTCAAGCTAATTGCTTACACTATTTTTCAAATCTTTAAAAATATATTTGACATGTAACATTTTTGCTATTTATAAAAACTATGAACTATGACAAAATGTATGTATGCTGATTTATTTTCGCGGTGCCAGGGTTGAGTCCATAATAAATATGTTACTTTTAAAAGTATTTTTAAATAAGCTTTTATTGCATTGTCGTCGAAGTTACACACGTATACCAATTTTCAGCTCAATCGGACATCGGGAAGTTTAAAATTAAATTTAAATAATTATTTGTTCTGGGTTTGGTTTGAGTCTAGTAACTATTAAATAACATCTGAAGCTCGTGGCAAATTCTTTGAATGTGGCCCTCTCAGTTAAGATCGTCACGTTATAATTAAATTTTATAAATTACTTTAGTCACTCCTAAAGAAATTATTACTTAGGTACAAAAATTAGTTAATTTGTTTTTTGATATCGCGGCCTATTGGGCCGGGGCCTTTGCGGGTTGGAGGCCCGTGGCATTTTGCTAGCCCTGCCACCATATAATTACGCCACTGGTTTTATCCTAGTGGGAGCTATGAGTGTGAAACGTTATTTACGTTTTTTTACGACCTTGTATTTAGAAATTACTTTTTCAATATGTTGACGTCGTGCGGCGCCGCGAGTGCTGCCCTGATCTTCGCCTGCTCCTGTACGTCGGTTTCCTTCAGATATATCTGCCAGAGAGCATCCCACGAGGCCTGGCTCGTCGACTTCATGCCTGCAAGAGATACCAGAACAATACGTGATTAAATAGTGTATTAATATTGAATCGATGATTTTTTCACGTATGAAAACTTTTTGTTTGAGTGTAATTTATACTCAGTGATTGCTCATCGTAGATTCTATTTTCGTTTTAGTATCTTATGAGTAGAGACCGGATTAGGTACATTTGCATATTTACATATGCCATTGCATATTTACCCCATTTTCAACGATCATTGCATATTTCGTCTAAAATCTACTGATTACGCTCATTTTCGCTATAATTATTACATTTTACGGTAAGTTACTCTATTGGTAAGTGTAAAATAAACTTGTTACATATTTTATCTCGGTATAAATACACTTAAATTGAATTACGTTATTCCAAAATACCAGCTGGTCAACTCTATACCTACCTAAACAGCAAGGTTTGTAAAGCGCACTCAGCCGTGCGCGTCCATTGTGCTGATTTAGAATAAAAAATAAAATAAAATGGCAATTTTTCCCTGTCACTTTACTAAAACATCATTTATGTTGCATATTTTACCGATTTTCATGCATATTTTACCAATTTTCATGCATATTTTACCCACTTTCATGCATTTTTTTATGTTGCATTTAATCCGGCCCTAATGAGATAAGGTTTATTTCAATAGCTTTAACAAACTTGCCGTAGAAATACACGATCCCCCGCAAGTCCGGCTCCACGACGGCCGGGTTGGGCGTGTCGTGGCTCGTGAGCCACGCGTCGAACAGGTTCTTCACTTTCACGTTGGCGTCGGGCAGCCCGAAACGCGCCCCCACAGACAAAATACACGTACGGAATAACCTGAAAAAAAAAATTACAAGATTTTTGGTTTAATTTTTTTTTCATTTTTTTTACACGACTGTATCTTTCCTTTTTTCTTTTTTTTTCGATGAAACGTTTAAAGGGCTTTTCTTAGTAAAATTACAATCTAGCCTCAGGCTGATAAGTAATTTATATCTAACTTAAATGTGCAGGTAATAATAATGTGTCCTATGTGTCCAATAACAATTTTCTTATTGTTTATAATAAGGCGAAGACACAATGTTCACGTGTTCTTAATAAATCAGGATAAAAAGTAGCCTATATGTTAATCCAGACCATGAACAACCTTCATTCCAAATTTCATGTAAATCCGTTCAGGCGTTTTTGCGTGAAAGAGCAACAAACATACATACATCCATACATTTTTACAAACTTTTGCGTTTATAACATTAGTAGGAAGTAGGATAAAGAACTCACGTACCTGTCTATGATGCTCTTGTTATTGTCTTGGTCCCAACTTTGTGTCTTGTACAAAGGCTCGACTAGTCGTTGCACATAATTCTAGAAGAAAAATAAGTTAACTTTAAAAATATTATTAAAAACAATATTTTATTGCATTGTCATCGGAGTTACACACGTATACTAAATTTTAGCTCAATCGGACATCGGGAAGTGGTTCAAAATTGAGTAGCAAGATTCCACCCGAACAAACATAGAACAACACATAGATCACAGACACACGACACACATACATACATACTTGTCTTAATATACATACAGGCATTTATTATAAACACCGGACTCTCACCATAAGGAGGAACCCTTATCATTTTAGTATGGAACTCTAAAAATAAAGCTATACAGAGCTATTTATAAGGAAAAGGCATGCTAAGCCGAAAAGGACTCATAGTATTCGCGAAAAAAATATACAGCTGTTCAATAGAAAAATATCAATGACACTCGAGAAAATGTATCGAACAACTGATTTTTCTAGCATTTCTCTAGCAGTACGCACAATTAAGGGTGGAATCAAAGCGCTTCGTACGAGTTTTATGTTGGTCCCATAGTAAAAGTTGTTCATAGTAATTATTACTATGAGCTCTTTTCGGTTTAGCATACGCTTTCCTTACTCTGTACTTGTATAGAACATACCTGCAGGTGAATATATGCCAGCGAATTCATCAGCCTCCCAGATAGGTCGATGAAGATGGATCTGGCCGTCTCCCACGGTACGTAGTCGTGCTCTGCTTTGAGATAGGTGCTCATATTTAACGCCAAATCGTACGGAACCAAGTTAGCTTCTGCTAAGGCGAAGGCATCGTCGAGAAGGTGGGCTCGGTCTGATATTGAGAACTGAAAAGAAAAAAGGAAAAAATTAGAGATCCAAGGAGTACTTACATTTATTGATGGAGCAAAGCAAAGGTCTTTACATGGTTTAAAATTAGCGTGAAATTGCCATTTCTCAAAATGGCATGAGTCTAAAAATACCTAATTCTTAATGACCAATTCTAAAAATGCTTAGTTTTATTTAACTATTGTTGAATTTATTCTAAGGCCAAATAAACTTAGTTAAGAAATTAATCGAAAACCTGCAAACAGTTCAAACGAACAGGATATTTTATAGGCCAGTAAGAATGCAAATAAAACTTATGAGTAAAGTTATCTAATATGAGCAAAGTTAGCACATAACAGTTTACATAATATACTTATTGTAATACTAAAACGCTTTTAAATATTATCAGCTTACCAATGACAGACAAGTATTGGTTAAAAATTCGTCTGCTCAAGGTAAAGCAGTCCAATCAACGTTTAATACTTAAAACAAGTAAAGAGGTAGATCTAATATATAAAATTCTCGTGTCACAGTTTTCGTTGCCATACTCCTCCGAAACGGCTTGACCGATTTTGATGAAATTTTATATGCATATTCAGTAGGTCTGAGAATCGGCTACTATCTATTTTTCATACCCCTAAGTGATAAGGGTTGTCCACTCCTAACATTTATTTTATTTTTTGGACATTTTTATTTTTTTATAATGTGGCTTATTTGGCATTAAAAAATACATACAACCCTAAATTTTCACCCTTCTATCACCAACCCCTATTTTTTAATAGTCACTAGAAATAATTTATATGGCAAAACAACATTTGCCGGGTCAGCTAGTAGATAGATACTCTTTACTGTTCACACGAAAAATTACATTTAAAAGGTATCATAAAACTTAAAACTAGTGCAACAACTGAAAAAAGGAAAGGTAGGTATGTAGTCTGAAAATAACGTTTACCTTGTCGAAATTCGAATTGAGTTGCAGAATCAATTCCCGCCACAAATCAGGAGCGTAGTTAACTCTGTAGTAACCGACTTGGTTGTTGTTTAACTTTAACCAGATTGCATCTTTGTCGACCGTTAGTTTCACTAAAAATAATAATTTCTATTAGTTTATATACACATGTAAAATTATTCTAGAAGTTATGATGCTTTGACAGAGTAGAATAAACGCCATTAAACACACAAAGACAAGGTCAACTAACACCCAGACCTAAAGCAGATATTTAAATTCATCATTCAACCACTGCCCGGCCGGGAATCGGACCCGGGACGGACGAGACGTGGAATCGGACTTTTACTATGGGACCCTGAAATTGTGAAAAAAAATCAGTTCCAGGTCACCAAGTTGCTGTAATTAAGCATCCAGCCCGTTAATCATAAAACAAGGTTTATCTTTTTGTGGTGCTTAATATTTAACCCGTGGAGCCCTTAGTGTATATATGTTATGATATGTGTGGAATGTGAATGAAAGTGTTACATTTAGTGTTCGTACCCTACTTTTTGAGAATAAACGAAAAATTTCTAAATTAATTTTCAACACCTCATTACTCATAAATGGTAAGTCACACATAATACATCTATAAAAAGAAAGAAAGTATGTTTCACGCTCTTTCCAGTGATATATATCTTAAAGCATATAATTAACGAATATATCGAGAATTATCCATTTCCGTGTCTCGCTTACGTTACAAAAAAATTTTTGCAAAATGAACTGGCGCGTCCGCGCATTTGAAAATAAATACCTACTGCGCTCCACGGGTTAAAGAGCGTTTAAACTCACCACTTTCAGCCTTATCGGAGAACCACAAAATGTCTTTGCTTGAGCTTTTATTCGTCTTGTATGTGATTGGCACAAAATATCGGTAACTGAAAAATATTACACAAATAAGGAAACAGTACGCTAAGTCGAAAAGGGGCTCATAGTACTCATCATTATGAACAACTTTTACTATGGAACCAACTCTGAATTCGAGAAAAAAATATCAGTTGTTCCATACATTTTGTTGAGTGTCATTGACATTTTCTATGGAACAGTTGATTTATTTTTGGCGAATTGCCATATTAAAATTTGTTCATAATTATGAGTACTATGAGCCCCTTTTCGACTTAGCGTACTCTTTCATTATAGCCCTGTAGTAGAGGATACGAGTGAGTTTTGGAGAATTCCGTGGGACTTTGCTCGGCCGTACCGACAATAGGAACTAGTCCTGCATGTTTTTAAAATCGTTATTTGAAGCATTTCACAATTTTTTCTACTATTAAGATGCAGTGATAATCCATTGTTTTAATAGATTTATTTGCAAACGTCTTCCACTATTGATGAGCTAAATGAATGAGATTAGAACTCACTTGAACGGAGAATCGTCAGGCGAGACCGCGTCTGGGTCTGTAAGGAACCTGGACTGAGTGACTTCGTAAGTGTTCGGCTCATCTGCTCGCTTCACGTTCAATACAGGATAGCCCATTTGCCGCGTCCAAGTGTCCATTATGTAGCTGAATGTAAAAAGAAACATGAAAATCAGAAAATCGTCATCAAATTTTTGTGTGTTTGAGGCGGTATTTCCCTCAAAAAGGGGAGAAATTTGCTGCAGCGCCATTTACAGACCGATTTTCTTAAATTTGGCAGAAGTATATGGTACCTAATTCTAAACAAGAATTTCGAATATGAGTAAAAATCAGTCCAGAGTTTGTTGAGATAAAACACTGTGATGACACAGAAATGTGGTGAAATGCGACCCGTACGCGAATACCAACATTTGTATTGTCCAATATCCGGACTTTCTCGAGGTCTACTGTTCGCAGAACTACTAGTTTTATTAGTAATCGTTGCTTACCTGAGATTCAAACCAGGGTTGTCAACCTTAAAATAAGGCTCGAGCGAGTTGAGTAGCTGCTGCGTGACTGTGTTCCCGAACCGATGGGCCTTGAGGTAATCAGACACACCTAGACGGAAAGACTCCTCGCCTATGAAACCTTCCAACATGCGCAAAACCGACGCACCCTGAAATAATGAAAAGAAAACGCATGAGTATAATAAAATTAAAAAAAATATTAGTACTAAGAGACCTTTTCAGCTCAGCATACCCTTTCCATATAACCTTTTATCTCTGTTGTCAATTTTATCTTATCTATCTTCTTATATTATAGAGGTGAAAGTATGTATGTTTGTTACTAATGAACGCTGAAACGCTTATCGTATCTTTTCCTATGGTCTCATGTTAACCTTTTGACCGTGGGTGAAACCGCAGTATTCAAGTAAAATGTAAGCAATACACAAAGAAAAACAAAGTAAAATGTTACCTTATTGTAAGAGATGGCATCGAATATAGAGGTGATTTGGTCAGGCGTGTCCACGATTTGTACTATCGGATGGCTGGAGAGTTGCGAATCTGTTGTTAGCACTGGGTGTAAGGTCCTGGGCAGGAATCTGTCAAGCTAGAAATACAAAAAGTTTGCATTAAAAATAATTCAAAAACAAATTTATTTTATTTTTATTTAAAAAAAAAATAAAAATTTCAGTGGTCTTTTTTGCTGAGTGACTAAATTGATCAGGGAAGTCAAAATAAACAAAATTGCTATTTTACAATAAATTAAACAAAACAAACAACATTTTTTTAAGCCCTGACACTATTAATCGATATAACATTTGTGCATTATCGGACTCTAGGCAGGCTAAAATGCTGTTACAAAATCCGACATAGTTTTATCGCATTGTCAACAGAGTTACACATGTATCACAAAGAGCTCAATTGGACTTAGGAAAGTGGTCCAAAATTCAGTTGCGAGATTTGATTCAGTTTCTTTAACCTTGTGGTCATGCTAACAACAAAGAAATCAAATTGGTCCCTGGTCAATGGAAGGTTGGGAACCACTGATCCAGAGGTTTCCATGGAGTTTTAGAACCACATGAAAATATATGTTTTATTTCAATTCTTATCGTAGCATGTATAAAAACTAAAAGAAAAATATTACCATAGTCCATGAAGGTTCAATCGCGTTCAGAGATTTGACTTGCATGTATGAAGCAAAACCCTCGTTCAGCCACACCTCGTCCCACCATTTCATGGTCACTGAAAAAAAAAACTTAAAATGTATATTCTGAATCATGAATCTGGCTGAATGTAGAAAAGATACTCAACAACACATAACATTAAAAAAAAGATTAGATTCGACTTTATTATTATATTCGGATTTTATTATAATTATATTCTTATAACTTATACTGATGAGATGGTCTTTATTTACGCGTCATTTCAAATAATTCCTAGTTCTTGAAGTAAGAATTATTTATTACTAGCGCTGCACCTTGCGGGGGGACATCCAGGGTATTAGTAACCAAAACCAAACCAAATTTGATTTAATCTGTTCAGCCGTTTGTGCATGTTTGAGCATCCAAACAACCAATCATGCAAACATTCAAACTTTGACATTTATAATACATACTAGCTGCGGCCCGCAGTTTTACCCGCGGTCAGAAGGTTAACATGAGTTTTCTGGGATAAAAATTAGCTTATGTGTTAATCCAGACCTTGAAAGACCTTAATTCCGAATTTCATGTAAATCTGTTGAGCCATTTCAGCGTTCAGTGGTAGCAAACATACAAACTTTCACTTTTATAATATTAGTAAGATTAGTAGAATTCATTGTGTGTTTTTGTGCTTTGCTTACCTAGATTGCCAAACCACATGTGTGCCAACTCATGAGCGATAGTGTTAGCAACAGCTATTTTGTTGTCAACCGAGGCAGTAGCTTCGTCTATAAGGAAGGCCGTCTCTCTGTATGTTATCAAACCCCAGTGCTCTGTTGCTCCAGAAACATAGTCTGGTATTGCTATCATGTCTGCAATATAAGTATAAGTCTTAAGTACATTTCTTTTAACACTTTAACTGCTTTAACACTTGACATGCATTTGTGTTTTTTGTACAGTTGTATTGAAAGTGGGCTTCACGCGCCTGGCGTGTGTACCCGCATTCGCGTTGCACAAGAAAAAACACATGGTATGTGTTTTCAGCAGTGAAAGTGTTAAACAGATGAAAAAAGCAGTGTATGTGTGTAACCAGCTTGATTGAAGGGCTAAGAAGTTGTGTTCACAGTTAGTTACGGAGAAATACATTACTTGGCCAAAATTGAGTGCCACAAGTTACTCAAGTTGTTATTGTAGTTATTGTTGTTTGTTGTAGTTTTTTTTTTTATGTAGCAATAAGTTGGAACTCTTACCTAATTTAGGCAGAGGGAATGGCACTTCATAATACTTGATATAGAACTCAGTGGCTCTTTTCCCGATGTCTTGGGCAAAGTCTATCTTATGAGTTTCATTTTTCTGAGCAAATGATCGCAGGTTGAAGTTGTGGCCTATCCCGTTGGCATTGATGACCACAGTCTTAGAGTCAAAGTCGCAGATCACGAACACAGCGAGATATGTCGACATTGGCACGCTGGTGGCAAACGTCACTCTTTCCAAGTTGATGTCTTCATCAGGACTCACGGATATTTCCTGGAAATTTCATATAAGGTACTTTTAGGACTCACACACATTAAGGCGGGCCGCACCGCAGCAGCATTTCAATATAAATTCTTGTGCTGAGGCCCGCTTGTAGTGTGCATCTAAAATGTATGACAGTGATGCAGGAGGAGTTCTGTTATGAGTTGCAGTGCTGTGCGCGCGAGCCTTTAAAGGTATTTAATGGTTGAGAAGCTAATAGGATCAGTTGGATCACAACACAACTCGTCTCGGTAACACTTCGGCTGCGGCCAGTAATCACATGTCAAATGCCTTTTTTTAGGCGCCTGGCGTGTGCAGACGCACTCGCGTCGCACAAAGGAAAACACAAGGTATGTGTTTCCCGCAGCCAAAGTGTTAAGTGACTGTGTGAACAAGGGGCTTTAAAGGCTGTCGAAACACACATAGTAAGGCAGTCACTTAATATCTTACATTCAAATTAGACAATGCAATGTGAGTCCGAGGCTTTACAAGGGTGATGTCATATGTTGCTTTGAAGTCAGGTTCATCAAAACATGGGAATGCTTGCCGAGCATATGTTGGCTGGAACTTACTGGCCACCATAGTTCTAGAAAATAAAAAAAACTTATTAAATTTTAATTTAAAAAGTATTGTTTATTTTTTTTAAAATCAGTAGAATAAAAATTATGCTGATCAAAAGGGTTAAGATTTGATAGGCTTGTAGGTACAAGTGCTTATTAAATGTGTCCCCCATACCCCATACCTTGAGCAATACTGATTTTATCAGTATGGTAACTTAATAATTTCGGAGGAATCATAATGTCTTTCATTGAAAAAAAGATACAGTACCTTTTATCAGCCAGGCGGGACAAATATAGCCCTACAATCCCATTGGTCAAAAGACCATTATAATTTATACTTATTTGGTATTCTCCTGGAATTAGAACGCTCTGAAAATTAATCTGCAGTTGCTCTAATTCTTTATTTTCCGAAAACTTGGTTACTTGCTGAGCTTGGCCTTCTTTAAATACCATAACTTCGATGATATTTAATAACTTCGTGTTTAATTTTAGACAGTTGATTGTTTCTTTCACTTTCACGTCTATTCTAACAGCACCAATGAAGCTCCCATTGTTTAAATCTGGACGAAGCAGCAAATTGTAGTGTTCCGGTCGAACTAACGGAGTTAATCGCCAAGGTTTGTCAGTATTCTCCATAATACACGTTGAGAACGGCTTCAGTTGGCGAATAAGAGATACAATTCGGAATAATTCGGATGCGCGTTTCATTAGCACGCCAAAGTACATACATAGAAATTAGATATACCTATCTCAGAAATTTAATTTATTTTTTGAACACGCATTACAACACAGTGATTTTCGTATTTCGGATTTCAAGAACTAAACAAAACTTATCGAGTTTCAAAACAAAACGACAGAATCGAAAAGCTGAATCAGCTGATTTATTGACAGATGACGCGACGCTATGCGTGCAGTCCGTATTACACAAACAGCGCTAAAAGGCTAAAAAATATGCCATCAAAACTGAACCCTCACGCTCGAGTCGGGTCACGGGTGTCGGTGTCGGCAAGGAACCTAATACTCTGGGTGTCGGGCTGTCGCGCGTCGCCGCGCCGCCGCGCCGCCGCGCGCCGTGCCGCGTGCCGTCGCGTCGTCGTCGGGTCGGGTATCGGCGACGCTTCATTCAATAGCATTAGTCGGTGACAATTTAAAGGTCGATGTCGTATAGAGCTTGTTTTTTTTGACGCAAATACGTCTTTGTATAATTTGATTCTTTAAATGGAAGTCAATTCAGAAAACTGATGATAAATTGGGATTTACAGTTACCTATGTCATGGCTTGCTTGCAGCAATTGCTAACGAATCGAACTTTAATCTATATAATTTTCTATAAATAAATTCGTTTCATAGATCGCATTTCTCACTGCCATTCGTTGGGTTGTACTTGTAATCTTAGTCAGTCAATGATTTATTATTTAGTTTCGGACCGAGCCAAACAAACATTATTTTGACATCTCTATCGTAAACGTCACTATAAATTACCAATGACATTCAATTTAGTCTATAAAAGGTAATCTGTGAATATAATGCTCAGTTGACATTGACTTCAGTACAGTGACAAAAAGTAAAAAGTTTTCAAAGAAGTGCGATAGGTGGCACACCGCACTCGTTCCGTTCATAGAGTTCCGTTATCATTATCTTTGCTTTATCAGTACAGATGGCAGCACAAGCTCGAAAAGTTTGGAAATTAAAAAAAACTTACCCGCCATTTTTCAATTTGCTCGCGTAGAACCCAACAATCCCATCCAATTGGCCTGCAAACTTAATCCTTAGCTTATAGTTCCCTATAGGAATTTTATTTTCCAGATTCACTGTAAGAAACTCTCTTTGATCTTCAGATAAATGCCACGATGTAACATACTCAGTACTCATGTTGCTATTTAATTTTAGGGAGTTGATTGACAGTTTATTTGAATGTAAGACAATTTCATTTGTTGGTTGTAAAACTTGTATTTTTATAGTCACAGTTCCATTGAAGGTTCCATTTGTCTGCATATGAGGATGAAGTGTGAGCTTGTAGTTTGTAGGAATGACATGTCTTGGAAGCCGATAGAAGTTATTCTGAAAATAAAGATGTTTGTTACTTACATTACAATTTACAACGTAGAAAAGAAAAATGTTTACTAAGTCCTACTATGTGCCTTTAAAGGACTAAGTATTTAATAGTGGTGTGGCGAAATAATGGAGTCAGAACTCATGATTTTGATGATCTACTATTTATCCCGGAAAAAAAATGATTTCTATAGTATTGCTGAGCCACCGAGCTCAGTCAGACGTTCAGTTATTTGTCTATAAACTCGTTTTTTTTTAATCAGTCTATTCTGTTCCACCACTGCTGGGCAAAAGCCTCCCTTCACGTATCTGAGAATAGGCATATAATACTTATCTAAGTATAGAACCTATAGTATAAGTACTATTAAGTACCTATATATTTTTCCCTGGAAAACATTTATCTTTCTTCTTATTTTTTTCTACAAAATGTATGGGCTAATATTTTCTAGGCTCTTGCCAAATTTCAAATCGCTAGCTTTTATAGTTCTTGAGCAGATTGGCCGTGACAATACAGACTGAAAGGCAGGAAATTAAAGTTTCACCGTAAGTAATGTTTCCCTTTTACTATTTTGGTACGAAAGTTACGGAACCCTACACCGCTGACCCACTTTCATACATTTCCTTTCGAATATGTATTGTCACAGTATAAGTTAATAGTACGTTTACGTATTTTTCAATAGCAGTTGCTCGGGTTTATTATTATCTACCCCTGTAACTGGATTAAAAGATCTCGACTATTATAGCCAAACCGTTTAACTTAGTCCTCGCCTGCGCGGTACAGAGGCGCGGGGGTATGACGACAAAGGGGACTGAGAGAGGTGCGGGCGTATATCACACTAAGCGCGCCTTTGTACCGCGCAGGTGAGGACTAAGTTATACGGTTTGGCTATAGTTATTATCGGAATCTTCAAACTTACTTCTTCGTGTTGTTTGTAAGTTACTGCAATAGCCACTGTTGATACTACGAAGCAGACAATGACAGTTCCAAGTACCAGAACTTTGTGTTCCAGCATCTTTTGAATGACTCCAGACATCTGGAATGGAGGCACTTTGTAAAGTTTTAATTAATTATCAAAGACGAACCAGTATAAGGCTGCGTATACACTAGCCCAACTAGCGCCATCTAAAGATATTCGGGATAGGCTTACACCGCATTTTCGTTTGGCTTCAAAGGTACCCTATGCCCAAATTTAGTGGTCGAGCAAACGATCGTTGGGACCTAATTCCGGTTCACATTCGCAATTTGATCATAGACGACGACGTCGACAACAAATACATTTTGACCGCTAGTTTTATACATATATACCTTTAAATTATAAACCTACCTCTGCAAGTTCTCAAGAATAAGATAATTCTAAAGAACGCGGAGATTGAGGACGGCGATATATTTAAAAAAAAATTGAAATATGGACAGTGGAAATCAAAGCTCTGTTTCGCTTTAACTGCGAGTAGTGGTTCATTGGCCTTTAAGTTCAGCATCTGTTTACATCGCGTTTGGTTAATTTCTTTTATCAATTTAGGTATTCCATTTGATGTTACCGCCACGCTGCGGATCGCCAGCTCACGCTGATAAACGATCTGTACCCTCAGCATGAGTTTTCATCGTTTTAGAAAACTACCAAACATTTCGTAAAGCCTCATACATTATAATAGTTCCTTCACGTTTACTGTAATGTATGGAATCTTACAAAACGTTTGATCGCTTGGAAAACTATCAAAAGTCATACTAAAGGTATAGGTACTGTGGCGTTTGCTAAACCCGTTCTAAATAGGGGCGAGTGGGGTATGGCTATAGGTAAGTGGATGTTCCCTGATAGTTAGAATACGGGTGTCTTCAAGTCGAGAGTGAATCGGTATCTTCTAATCAAGCGTACTCCATCATAGACCGCATCATTGCCTACATCAGGCAATATGGTGGTCAAACGCAAGCCAATCATGGAATAAAAAATTAAAAAAAGAAGCAACGAAGATCTTCTGCGAAACCTACCAATTTCGTTGGCGTTGGATGAGCTAGTGTGTACGCAGCATTAGAGTATTAGAGTTGTGTAAGATGGCTTTATACTGGGCTCTGCACGAACAAGACATACACGACCAATTAGTAGGTACGGTAAATAAATAACTACTTAGTGCACTTGGTTTAGGTTAGCTTGTACGAGTTGTAAGTTAACAAAAAGCAAGTTTCTGGTACCTATCTGAAATGAAGATTTTATATTTTCTTCTTCTCCTTTCTTCTTCTTCTCTTAAATATAAAAATAAATCGCGGTTCGTTAGTCTCGCTAAAACTCGAGAAAGGCTGGACCAATTTGAAAATATTTTTTTTGCTCGAAGCTAATGGTAAGTACAGGCGTGGTTTTAAAGTAAAAAAACGGATAAAACCGCTGGGCACAGATGGTATTATAATACGTAATACAAAACGAAAACGAAAAAATTACGATTTTACCAAAAACTAACCTGTTAAGTAGGTCAAAAATGTTTTTATCAACAGAAATTTAAAACTATAAATGAACTACATTAGACTAAATCTCATAAAAAAGTAATAAATGTCACACTTTGCTTCTATTTTTTATTATTAAATCAACAGCTTTTTTTGCAGCCGTGGGTAATCTTATCGTGGTATTAAAATTGTAACTCATAGTGAGTTTTACAGAGCACAATATTTAAATGGGTACCTATACTTATTTGCAATAGGTAGCGCAATATTAACACGGCTAGTTTTGTTAAAATATTTGTAAAAACACTGTCTTTTACTTAGTCTTTTTTAACTACGTTGACAACCATTAGGTACAGTCATAATCATACCCTACCTGATTCTTCATTGTCAGCTTCGATGAAAATAATCCGACTTCGATTCCTTACGATATTTTGTAAAGGTAACAAACAAATTTAATAAGCCAATTACCTAACCGTTAAACTTGCAATCGAAGATAATATTGACATATTTGAGTAATCAGATGCATTACTGTTTACTACCTCTACAAAATATCATAAAACATGTTCAACGATTGTCGCAAATTCTATTTTTACTTAATTTAGTAATTTTGGGTTAGCTTTAAAAGCGAAAAAACAGTCTGAAATTTATTAACCATAGCTAAAAACACTGTTTAATAGCTGACGTGCCGTAATCGTAACTTGCACTCACACACGTGCAAAAATCATGGAAAAAGGTCAGCTACTACCTTTTTGCTCATTTTGCATAGAACATCAGACGCGTTTAATAGCAAAATCAAGCAAAACAATGGGTCTAATTAACATTATCGCGGTCGATAATGTCATATTGTTGTGTGAACTATGATAGCATACTGATAGCATACCTAATAAGTAGATAGAAAACTAAGAAAGATAGATAGATGACCTCTTTATTGTTCACGCCAGAAATTACAAACAAAGGATAATAACACTTAAAACTAGCGGCCTTATCGCTAAGAACGATCTCTTCCAGGCAAAATTGCTATTTTATGATACTTATGAGTATTAACAAAGTAGGTGTATTCACGCTTTAGCACTCGGCATTGTAAGTATCTAACTAAACTTTACCGAACGATAAAAAAACGCGAAAAAAAAAACGATTAAAATTAACAAAATAAAATAACCAGACTAAAATAATCAGACCAAAATGAGAAATTAACATGGTAATACTCACGTTACAATTAAGTCGTTTACTGACACTAGTTTCAATCACATTCGGTGACCGTCATCAGGTGAGTTACAAGCGTGACGCGCTCGCAATCGCACTAGGCACATATCCAAAACGTGCATTTCTCACAACAAGTATTTGTAATAATACTTTCAAGCAAAAAGGAAAGTGGAAATGACGTCAACAGACAAAACAAAACAAAACCCATTTTCCATTTCCAGGGACCCGATTCTAAGGTGCTCGAGATTATCTCCGAGACTCTCACTCTTATGGTCTCACTAGCTGTCATCCGCGTTTTCCGGGATAAAAAGTAGCTTATGTGTTAATCCAGACCATGAACAACCTTCATTCCAAATTTCATGTAAATCCGATCAGCCGTTTTTGTGTGAAAGAGTAACAAACATACACACATCCATCCATACATTCTTACAAACTTTCGCGTTTATAATATTTAGTAGGATGACATTTCTTATGAGAGCGATAGTGACCGAGAAACTATCGTATGTCCCTAGTCAGAATAGGGCCCCTGATCGGATAAAGAGAGACAGCAGATAATCTTTATTTTAACTTGAATAATCCTGAGAGAAATCCTCTCCGTTAGCTGAGTTGACGTTTTTTTTTTTTTTTTAGGTAGATAGATAGATAGACTCTTTATTGTCCACACCATAAATTACAAACAAAAGAATTATAACACATAAAACTAGTGCGACAACTGGCGGCCTTATCGCTGAGAGCGATCCCTTCCAGGCAACAGAGTGGAATAAGTAGATAAGTTCTTTTTATTAATCCCCCGACGCAAAAACGACGTGTTATATTATAAATTTGACGTGTCTGTGTGTGTGTCCATCTGTGGCATCGTAGCTCCCGAACGGTAAAACGATATTGATTCTGTTTTTTGTTTCGTTGAAAAGTAAATTAGTCGGGAGTGTTCTTAGCTATGTTTGATGAAAATCAGTTTAGCCATTTCAACGGGTTTTTAATTTGGTAGTTATATCACACAATAAGTTAACTTACTATAAAAATATTTTTTTAAATAAGTTTTACTGCATTGTAATCGGAGTTTCGCACGTAAACCAAATTTCAGCTTAATCATAAAAATTACATTGACCATAAAATAAAAACCCTAAACCCTATAACAAGAACATTATTTTTACAAAACAAAAAACAAAAACCGTCTTCAAAAGACCGACTATTGAGTTAGTCATCTATTTGTCGCGCACGTACCTACTTAATGCAAATTTAAGACTTATATAGTTTTCTCATGGATAGATACCATTATCAGAACTGGACTAAATTGAAATGGGACCAAATGGGAAGCGTCAGCTTTCCAATATAAAAAGAATCATCAAAATCGATTCACCCAGTCAAAAGTAATGAGGTAACAAACATAAAAAAAAAAATAATAATAAAATAAAAAAAATACATACAGTCGAATTGATAACCTCCTCCTTTTTTGAAGTCGGTTAAAAATGACATTGACTAATTATAATTATATAAGCACAACGATTTTACTCGTTTGTTTAGCACGTCATTATTAGATTATTATTCAATGTAGTTGAAAAATAGTCTTACAAATAGGTAGATATAGCTAAGTGCCTTATTAGCTTCTATAAATATTTAAATATGTAAATCTATCAAGAAAATTTAAGAACATAATATCTAATACGATGTCCACAACAATGTAACCTTAGTCACGCCACATTTTATGACCTAGAATTATTTAAAACGAGCTAATGCTCGGATCTTTGTGCCTGGTGCTGCTTTTATAGCTGCCTGTTTGGGGACTGTAAATTATAGCCTATACCACTCAGAGGAATAGTGTAGCTTTCCACTAATGAAATAAATTTTAAAATCGATCCAGTAGTTTTAGAGATTACCACAAACAAACATACAATCAAACTTTACCTCTTCATTACATAATTATATAGTACTAGCTGCACTCGGCCGTTTCACCCGCTGTTTTTTTACTCTTACACCTTCCCTGTATTAGAGCGAACAAAACAAAAAAAGAATTTCTCAAATCGGTCCAGCCGTTCTCGAGTTTTAGCCAGAAAAACGAACAGCGATTCATGTTTAAACATAAGAAGAAGAAGAAGATTAGTATAGACTTAAAATGGAATTAAAAATCAAAGTACCATTACAACATCACAAGAAACGCATTATCGTTTATCACCACGGCACGTACTCAATGAAGTAGGCACGCAGCCACGCAACTATCACACGCAGTTTTCACCAACCTTGTCACCGGCCTTCGATTCACTTTCACTGATTTAATTCATTACGTTCATGCACTACTTTTTGTTACATAGAAAATCAGATCAACCTGGGAACTAAAGACGACGGTACAGACAACTTGTACTTGTGGCCACCTAAGCTATTATGACACTCGATTTGTTTCTAAATGCTTGTTGAGCTGTGAGTAGTTTCGTAAGCTTCCATAAAACGTCCAAGTAGATACTTATCGAGAATAAAATGTGGTAAGAAACTCTTACAAAGAAAATAAAGTTTTCTTTTTTACTACTAGTTTCTGCATTCGGCCTAACCTAGGTTTTGTAGGCCTAGCATAAATTCTGAGACGTACGAGAACATTTTTTTAATGTAATACGAGATGAGAAAATCGCTCGCCTGATGTTTATACGTCACGTTTGCCCATAACTTATTCAATAGAAAAATGAGTGAACAAATGAACATATATTTAGTTTACATTTACGCCCGACAGGCTATCCGATTTTTCATTCATTAGTCTTTCGAATATTTGCTGTATTTTACATCAGAATTTTTGCTAGGCATTATTCTTGGCAGTTTATGTTAATATCTACCAACTTTATTACTCTATTTGACCCCTTTTAAGTGATCCCAGTCAAATAATATTGAAAACACATTTTTTTAATAAATTAATTATTGGATACCTAAAGGAAACCAATCAAGTCAATCACTTCAATCTACTTGCATAATAATGAGAATATTGTTCTTCACATTGACATTAACCTAACACATCGTCGCTAATCAACAGGCGGGTTTAAGTCACACGCAGGCTTAACGCGGACCAGGAGGTTGTCTGGAAGAGATCTCTCTTAGCGGTTATTGTAGAGTAGAGCAAGTTATTTTAAAGACTATGCTTAAAGGGCCTTAAGTGCCTTATTTATAAAAAGGCTTAGCAATTGCTATGATTAACTATCATGAAAACTAGTGCACAATAGATATTAAAATGTAGTGCGCAGTACTATGCAATGTAAAACTTTACGATAACTTTATAAGTGAGACTCTTAATGTTTCTGACTGACAAGAAAACAGATATAGTCAAATTGAGAACCGTCTCCTTTTTTTAAGTCGGTTATAAAAGGTAAGTTATTTAAGTTGTATCTAAAAAGAGAACGCCTGATAGTTTTTATGCTGTGTTTTTGTTGCAGGCGTTACTGACCTACAGAAGTTTTTAAACGGTTTTATTTCGCTTGACCTGTTTGTTTTGGTTTTTTGTTTGTTTGGGTCATTTTATTATAAAAATAAAGCAAGCAGGCAGACGATTCGGCTGATGCGAACCGCCGCCTATACCACCTTAATCTCTAGCGGTAGGTAGAGTCAATATAAACGACATAAACTTGGCCTGAGGGCTTGTTTGTCCTATCTACCAAAAAAGAGTTTAAATTTTCCACAGCCTTAAGAAAAAGCAGCTGTTCTATAGAAAAATGTCAATGACACTCGACGAAATGTATGGAACAGCTTATTTTTTTCCTGCGATTTTCGAGTCGGTTTTATAGTAAAAGTTGTTCATAATGAGTAATGAAAATAAGTATTACTTATGAGTCTTTTTTGGCTTTGCAAACCCTTTCTGTATAACCCTGTATATGCCATTTAACGCCAAAACATTTCACGTTAACGCTACATGTCTTCTTTAGCTTATAAAGTTTGGCAAAAAAAAGTTAACTCCTAATTTTGCAAAGCCAGAACTTACCAAATGGGTGTTTTATTTTCCAAAGTTTATTTTTTGTAAAATAAGGCAATATAACATACTTAATACTTAGAGGGGATTGCGTAATTTTTCTTTCAATTCAAAAAGTAGGGGAGTATAGACATTATTTTATGTTCTATTTTGTCATCCTATAGAATATTTTACTTTAAGTACCTACCCGTTTTTTAAATTAAAAACCCGTTTTTATTAGGTATGGTTTTATTCAGATTAAGATTTAGAACCATAAGTACATTTTAAATACTAAAATAAATACTAAAGCTAAAGTAAATCTACAAAACATTATTTAACATTACATTGTTTAAGAGACTTGGTACACTACTTACTAGATCAATACAGGGCTATTTAATAAGGAAAATGTGTGGTAAGCCAAAAAAGACTCATAGTACTTACTCATAATTTTTAACAACTTTTACTACGGGACCAGCCCGAAATTAGCAAAAAAAAACAGCTTTTCCATAGAAATATGTCAATGACACTCGGCAAAATGTACATAACAGCTGATTTTTTTTTCGCGAATTCTGGTTTGTTCCATAGTAAGAGTGGTTCATAAATATGAGTACTATGAGCCCTTTTCTTATAACCTTGTATTGAATAAAAAAGTTAAAGGATAAGTAGGAAACAAGCAGTTGTAGAAACGTACAGTATAAATAAGTATGTACAGATAAATAAACCGAGTCGACTGTAGATTCAATAACGTAAAATGTTATCACTCAGTAGGTCTGGCACGGGCCGTGGACGCTTTGTCTGTTCCCCGTTTTTATCCACGCATCCACTGAAAAAAATGACCACCTAAATCCTTTTAAAAAATTATGAATTCACCTAAAGTACGGTACGGAGCATACTGATATCACTAAAAAGTACGATGATCAGCATCAGTTTGTGATAGCTGTCACCGTAAAAACTGGTGCTAATCGTACTTTTTGGTGATATCAGTATACTCCGTACTTTAGGTGAATTCATCATTTTTTTTACGAAATTTTTAAGGCCATTTTTTAACATGCAACAAAGCTAAAATATGAATATGTTTGTCTCTTTCCCGCGGCATTAAAACGCGGGAAATGCTATTTCTCATTTCCGCGTACCAAGTTCAATGGATTTTTCCAATTAATGCTTAGAAAGTTATTTTCGACTAGTTTTCGAACGTACCTACAAAACCGTTCGTTACAATCAACTTTACTTATAGGTACAGGGTTGTTTGTTATTGAACCTATTCCTGCTAGTAGCTCAGGGGGGTTATTTTCAACAAATTTGACCACATAATCCCCTATGCAAAAGTTAACTATTTCTGTGATAAATTGAATTTTATCCATTTTTTAATTTCTTTAATTATTTAAATTTTTAATAACCCCTATAACCTACTAGAAGGAATAGGTTCAAAAACAAATAACCCTGCAGTATATCTGTCCACGTTTATACAGAAATCTTGTTAAAATAAGTTAGGTCAAAATTTATACATTATTAAGGGGCAGAGTATGACGCGTCGCCATTTCGTCATTTCAACAGTTACTGTTGAAATGAGCGAGCGAGATAGGGGCGCGCCATTTTCTGCGCCTTGACTTATTTTATTTATCTAGCCTATGAGTTGGTAATGAAGCTACAATCTACACCAACAAAGTAAAACGTATTACAACGGTGGCATTTTGTTCGCGTAGAAAAATATACTTTTAGACCTTAGACAGAGTTATTCATAAAAGGTATGCTAAGCCAAAAAGGGCTCATAGTACTCATCGTTAAGGCTGGTTTACACTTTGATGAGTGTGAGTGCAGGTGATTAGTGCGAGTACAGGTGTGTAGTGCGAGTAGTGTCCAATTCACTGCGAGTGCAGGTGATTAGTGCGAGTGTAGGTGTGTAGTGCGAGTAGTGTCCAATTCACTGCCTTTGCAGGTGATTAGTGCGAGTGCAGACAGACGTGTTTAGTTGCAGGCACGCTGCGAGTGAGGGGGAAGGGAGGGCGCGCGGGACGTGGCTACTCGCAGTCCACTCGCAAAAAAATAGAACACGCTTCTATTCACTTTACTACACAGCCAACTAATCACTTGCACTAATCAGTCGCTGTCCACACCTAGTCACTAAGCACCTGCACTAATCACCTGCGCTCGCACTAATCAAAGTGTAAACCAGCCTTTATAACAACTTTTATTATGAGACCAACACGAAATTTGCTGAAAAAAAAATCAGCTGTTCCATAGAAAAATGTCAATGACACTCGACAAAATGTATGGAACAGCTGTTTTTTTTTGCGAATCCTGGGTTGGTCCTTTAGTAAAAGTTGTCCGTAATGAGTATTATGAGCCCTTTTCGGCTTAGCATACCCTTTTTGATTAACTCTGTATAATAAAGCGCCCCGCAGTGAAAAATGGTGAAAAAAATAATGACGATGATGATAAAAATTGTCTATGTCCTTTTCTGTAGGTACCCCTGACAACGCGTATGCAAAATTTCGCGATAATCGGTTGGGCAGATAAAGCCAGTTAAATTTTTTTAGGTTAAAGCGTGAAAGCATAACAAACTCACTTTCGTAACGTTGGAATGTTAGAAAACCTAATCATTTGCATTTATTATATCTATTAATCATAATGTCAAGATTATTGTTGCTATAAAAAAAAAAATTACAATCGTGAAATGAATCTAAGATTATGTAAGTAATTAAGTTTTATGGACGTGATTAAAGAGAAACGTTTCGATGTAGTAATACCTACAAAGTAATCTTTGGTGAATTGCTACATATGTAAAAGTTTCAATACAGTTTGAAATTTACAAAATGCGAAAGTTAATCATGTTTTTACGTAATAATAAGCATAAGCACCATTAAAAGAAGGTAAATACTTTTTAAAATAAAAGTTTTGATTGGTCAAAGTTTTGAGGGCTCGACTTTAAAGTTTTTAATTTGTTTGACACGTAGGTACAAGTGTAATACTGAAACTAAATGTAAGGTACTTGCTAAAACTTTTTACTAAACCCTCAGGCATAAAATTATGAGCACTACCTAATAATGTAAAAAATTACTAAGAAAATTTATAAGGTCCATTCTCGTCTGGTCGAAGCAACACGTGACCAAAACGCTGGCCTCTATCTCGCCCAAAGGATGAGCATCGCTATTCGCCATACAACGAGGTAACGGGGCCAGCTATTTGGGAACATTTACCACAGGCGGTGTTAGAATAATTTAGATTAGTTTAGTTATAGTTGTATTTTCGTACCAAAAAAGAACATGTCATGTTTATGTAGCAACTCTAATGATATTCTTAATGATATTCTTTCTTCTTAAATAAACTTATGTAAAACATGATTTGATTTTGATTCCAAGCGTATGGCGTCAGTATTTCTTCTATGATGACTCCAGACTCTACTAAATAAAGATCTACACGGAATACCTCTGTAACCGCATCAAACAAGCTAATTGTTGAACAAACAATAGAGGTGAGAAGCCGAGAAAAATGGCAATCAAAATTGCGATGAATTCACCTAAAGTACGGAGCATACTGATCACAACTATCATAACATAAATGGTTGTCACCGTAAAAACTAGTACTAGCACCAGTTTTTAGTTGTCACCGTAAAAACTGGTGCTAATCATCGTACTTTTTGATGATTGTCAGTATGCTCCGTACTTGAGGTGAAATTTTTCTCAGTGTAGAGGTGGCTTCATACAGACTTTTGACTCAAGAAATTGTTTAATTAACATAAGCCCCGTACTCTTCCATTCCATTGCCATGATACCCGTAATGGACATCCGCCATTTCGGAGTCTCTGCCCTTGAAAGAGTTGTGGTTCTTGAAGGCGTTGAAAATGATCAGAGCGAGGGCCAACTTCCCGACCATCAGCGATTTGAATAGCATGAACTTGAGAGCGCTCAGGAAGAACGGCACGATGGCCGATTGGATCAGGAACGGCATGATGAATAGTGGCAGAAATTTCTCCATCATCTTCTTTTTCTTCCCTCGACCTGCAATGAGAAAAAAAAATGTGATTTTTTTATTCCTTATGGCAGATAAGCAATCGGGCTGCCTGATGGTAAGCGATCACCGTCGCCTATGGACCTG
The DNA here is from genome assembly GCA_949125135.1 of Alcis repandata. Classification (NCBI taxonomy): domain Eukaryota; kingdom Metazoa; phylum Arthropoda; class Insecta; order Lepidoptera; family Geometridae; genus Alcis; species Alcis repandata. Next base: position 10,833,276 of record OX421228.1, on the reverse strand, counting down.
TAACACCGTAGGCGTCACGGATACGCTGCCAACCTTTCAAGACTCTATTAACAGCCCTTTTGAATTAGATCACATTGTACTTTCCATTTTATAGTTAATATAGGTATACTAGCTGCCGGTCCCGGCTTCGCACGGGTAGACACTATAAATTGAGATGTGAGCTATCACAAAAAAAAAAAAATATAATTATATCCCATCTGTTAAGTTAGATCGAACTGCACACGGTGTGCAAATTTGATTGAAATCGGTTAAGTAGTTTAGGAGTCTGTATATTATATATTAAGATTATGATGTCAAGTGGTTTCTTTTGTTATACCTGTTCAATCACACGAAAACGGATCAACATTTTTGGATAAAAAATTTGCATGGAGGAAACTTAGATACCTAATACCATAGGTTAAAAAATAGGCTTTTTTTAGTTAACCTGTAATGTCCCACTGCTGGGCAAAGGTCTCCCCAATATATAGGCCTAATCTAAGAAAATTTAACAGTTTCAATGGGATAGCGGGTAAAATCGCGGGTCACAGTCAGTACATAATTGAGTACGTAGATATAGTCCAGTCATTATGTACATTTGGAAATGCAAATGAACCGAGACAGCCAAATTTTGGATATTACGTGGCGGAGGGCTAGAAAAGCTTAAGTTCGAATTGTCGACCAAAATAACCTTGTGGGTTTTCCGCCATCTTGAAAAAAAGGGTAAAATTTAGTTTTTTCATCATAACTCGGTTCCCGTTTTCGTTTTTTTTTCGTTGCGGTGGTTACAATGAGGGTGTATCAGCATCCTCAAAAGTTATGATGAATATTATTATATATTAATCAAAAATAGATAATAAATAAATAAACTCTTTATTGTTCACACCAGGATTTACAAACAAAATTATAATAACACTTAAAACTAGTGCAACAACTGGCGGCCTTATCGCTAAGAGCGATCTCTACCACGTACGTAAGACGTATTATCCCCGCCGAAAAAATAACAGTTAGGAAAGACATTAATTTCTTGTTGTATTGTTGGTAGCTCCACTTTCACTGGTGATCTAGTTGTATTTGGCCATTGAAATGGTAATTGCTTCAACAGGCTATAATAGCATACTACTTTATGTAACGTGCCCAGCAGACAGGTTAATACAGGGTTATAAGGAAAGGGTATGCTAAGCCGAAAGGGACTCATAGTACTCATCATTATGAACAACTCTTATTAAGTAACCAATCCGAAATTCGCGAAAAAAAATCAGCTGTTCCTTAAAAAAATGTGAATGTCACTGGACAAAATATACCTATGAAAAAGCTGTTTTTTTTTGGAATTCTGGGTTCTGGGTCTGGGTCCCAAAGTAAAAGTTGTTCACAATGATGAGGACTAAGAGTTTTTTTTTCGGATTAGCATATCCTTTCCTTATAACCCGGTATTGCAAATCAACAATTTAAGGTACAATAGAATATCTAGAGCTATATTCACCAAACAAGGTACAAGATAAGACTTTACATTCAGTAGTACAAGGTCGGTGTAATCGCCTAAAGCAATTTCTTCCAGACAGAAAGTATATCTCATTTTATTCATTATTAATGTATGTATTAATACAAAATGCAAGTAAAGTAAGCTTATTAACATTGATTATGAGATAAAAAAGTTATTTTTATAAATAGATCTAAACTTTCTTATCTTTCTTTAGTTTATGTAAGAATCTGGTAACTTTCAAGGTGTTAACCAAGTAAAATAAGGTATTATAATTTTATGTTTTACAGAAACAAATGATTATTTATTAGCAATATCTCAAATTTTAGTCAATAAAGTTAAATTTAATTCACCGAGTGCTAAATTTAAAAATATTTCAAATCTATCCAACAATCATAAATAAAACTTTGGTTGCGCACTGGCCAACTTTTATTTTGTGGCCAGCATTGGCTTTTTTAGTTTTTTTTTTAAACCGTGCGGCGCGCGGCTGTTTCTACGGCGACACCGCTTTCACACGATAAATAAAAAATCTACAAACCAATAAACAACATCGTAATTTACTCATAAGATAGGTTAATTTTAACTAGCAAACGAATAAAATCAACTGTCCTAAACATTTTGTCGAGTGTCATTGACATTTTTCTATTATCACCATCAATTTAATCTTTAATCCTCCCACTGCTGAGGGTCTACCCTCGAAAGGTGATTAGGCCGTATTCCACCACGCTGGCCAAGTGCGGGTTGGTGGATTCACATACGCCATTGAATTTCTTCTCCGGACGTATGCAGGTTTCCTCATGATGTTTTCCTTCATTTTTACATTTTTTAAGGAATAGCTGATTTTTTTCGCGAATTTCGTGTCGATCCCGTAATAAAAGTTTTTCATAATGATGAGTACCATGAGTCTTTTTCAGCTTAGCATATCCTTTTTTTTAAAGAAAAACATACTCTGATAAGAAAAACATACCTAAGTACAACCCGGTCACAATATCTGTGCACCTGACCTCGTGACGTCATATGTCTAAACTTAACAATAAATATTAAAAAACAAAACAACAACAAAGCGAAAATATCAAAATTATCGGGACGTGTATCGGCAACGAAGATGCTAACCGTACTGTCGCACCGGGGAGTGCGGGGAGTGCGGGACAGGGGAAGCGGGAGAGGCGCCGCATTCCAGCGAGGTGCACAGATATTGTGACCGTGTTATACATGTTTATGTTTTATCCACTGAATTTCGTTGAATCAAATAGCGTGAGGTTTGATCCAACATATTCAACTTTTGCGGGTTTCGAGGAAAATACGGACCAATTAATGTGACAGCTTTGGTAAAACATTTCCATGTAAAGCCGACGTTATTGTGGGATTTGATAAGAAAAGTGTTTTTTTGCGTGTGCCGTTTTGATACAAAGCTTTTCCGCTTTTTTTATCCATCACGTAAACAAAAATTATTTTACTGAATGTCGAAAGATATTGTGTGGCTACATTTCAAGGAAAACGATACCTAAAGATTATATTGTATCGAGATATTAACAAGAGAAAATATTTATCACAAATTATTAGCACAATTCTACATGGTAACAATATCTATCTACAATCTATACTAATATTATAAAGAAGTAAAGTTTGTGTGTTTGTATATTTGTTAAATTGTAAGGGGTAATCTCGGGATCTACTGAACCAATTTTAAAAATTCTTTCACCAATAGAAAGCCACATTATTGCTGAGTGTCATAGGTTATATAAAAAAACCGAAAAATAAAAAGGCTTTTACGTGGTAGTCCGTTTTGCAAAGTGAATAGGAGAAAAAACGGTCCGGACGGCGCGCGATGGCTTCGGGTTTAAAATTATGCCCAACGAAGTGGGCAATTATCTCGAAAATTAAAAACATTTTTACCAAAGCGCTGAGACTAAAAAGTCACCAAAATCTCGGACCTTTTTGGAGGCATTAAAAATAACATAGTCGCCTCAAAAACATGGCCGCCATACAAACTTTGAGGGTCTATATCTCCGAAACGGTTGAAGATGGGTGGGTGTTTGACTAGATGTCATAGGAGTTAGCAAGGGCTACTTGATGGTTGTGGCAAAAATCCAAATGATTCAAAATGGCCGCCATTATTTTTTCTACATGATTCGAGGGGGCTGATTTAGCATCTGTTTTGACATCTGGGGGTTTTTGGGGTCCCTGCTTCCATTGTATGACGCTTTTTACATGTTCTCAAAAAAGGAGGGTTAAATTAATTATCGGTTCCCGAGGTATAGTCCACGCGGGCGAAGCCGTGGGCGGAAGCTAGTAATATATATTTCTTGTGTACGTGTGTATGTCACTGAACTCCTCCTAAACGGCTGGACCGATGTTGATGAAATTTTTTGTGTGTGTTCAAGGGGATTCGAGAATGGTTTAGATTCACAATTGGACTCGGCAGGTGGCGCTGTTCGGGCAGGACAATAGCATAACTTGAGAACGACTTTACCGATATCATCCATCTTTTTTTTTAAGACGTGTGTAGACAGGACAAAGTCTGTCGGGTCAGCTAGTAGGTACCTATATATCTTATAATTATGTATATAAAATTCTCGTGTCGACCGACCGATTTTTATGAAATTTTATATGCATATTCAGTAGGTCTGAGAATCGGCTACTATCTATTTTTCATACCCCTAAGTGACAAGGGTTGTCCACCCCTTTATTTTTAATTTTTTGGACAAAATTTTTATTATTTATAATGTGGCATTAAAAATACACATAGCGGGTGAACCGCCGGGGGTCAGCTTGTTATGTATATAAAATGAATCTCTATTTCTCTTGGTCATCGCATCACGCGTGAACGGATGGAACGATTTCGCTAATTCTTTTTTCGTTGTGTTAATTATTGTCTTATGAAAGAAAAAAGTAAGGAAGCTTATCGGAACATTAGAAAATTTAAGACAATACGTCGTACAGACGTCCCGTCTTAACAATGAATATTCAACTCGTCGAGTTGAATATTCATTGTTAAGACGGGACGTCTGTCGAGTCAGCTTGCTATATGATAAAAATACGACAACATAATCTTTTGCACTTTAACGCGTATGCGAGAAAAATTAAAATTGAAAATGCATAGAATGAACAATCTACTGAAAAATTGACCTCTCTTTGTGCATTGTTGGAGCTCTTATAACAGGATTTCCAATGCGCTGGGGAAATTTAACGAATTCAACATTTCGTCTTTACTTCTTTAAATGAGGAAATTAATTTCAGAAATGAAATCGACCGGTTTTTTTTCGCTTCTTTTAACAAGCCCATACAGATTTCTTTATCTTTGCTCACCGGAACAATTGCCATTATTGGACAAAATTGTCTCATAAATGAAAGTTTTTTAGGTATCTGTACAATGCACATACTCGTAGATGGAGCACTGTAACAAAATGTTTGCGATTTAAATTTCCTATAAACTGAATTTATTCCACTGTTCCTTTGTGACGTTATTATTATCGAACTCGGTGCTCAAAAGAAAAATAAACCACAATAATTTTTTGTATTTTTTTGTACAGAACTCCTAAAGCGAGATTATAAGTTTAGTCTGCTTAAAACGTATAAATATGATATTTTCTGCTGTCTCCCTTGTTTTTCCTTTCGGGCCTGCAAAAGTGACTACTTGCTTGGACCATTTTTCATCATAGGACCTTGCTACATGACCTGCCCACTCATTTTTTGTAAGTGTTTTAGAGCAACATTTGTTTTCTTTCTGATCTCCGTGCTCTTCCGTTTATCCCTATTTCAATTTTCACGTTTACAATAAGTATATACCTCTTTTATTTAGCGCGTTGGCATGCGGGCTATAATAGGTACCTACCTAACGCATTGATTACCATTTCAATCTATCTCAATCAAGAGAAAATAAAAGCAATTTACTTAAAAACGGAGACGAACGTGGTGAAATTGTTTTTTATTTAATTTTTTGTTGCCGGTAATTACTGAGACTTGCATTATTCGTTTCTCTCGGACTGTAGGCTTACTTTCATTGCACATTCACTTCAGGCAGAACTATTATTTATACTGTGACTTCAGTGGCGAAGAAGGTTGTACCAGTTTACTAAACCGACCGGTTCTTACGAATTACCATATACATGGTTATTCATAAAGGGTATGCTAAGCCAAAAGGGGCTCGTAGTACTCATCATTATTATCATCATCATCATCATCATCATTATCAAAAAAAATGTGTCATTGACATTTTTCTACGGAACAGTTGATTTTTTTTTCGCGAATTCGGGGTTGGTTGTTATAGTAAAAGTCGTTCAAAATGATGAGTACTATGAACCCTTTTCGGCTTAGCATACCCTTTCTGAAAAACCCTGTACATGGGTACTTAAAATTGCATCTCGTTCGGTGAGACAAGTATATCAAACGCCTTATACCTATAAATTTAAAAAAACTAACACAACTATGTGTATAGTTTTTGTAGCTTCGTTAGAAATGTGTAATTAAAAATTAAAACCTTCATCATAGACTAAGTTTAATGTGCGAGTTTAGTTTATTTGTTAACAATACTTTTATGTACATCCATATTTTTTCGGAACATTTTGGTGTGTGAATGGAGTACTTTGGGAATAGCCCCTCTATAAGAATCTCCAAAATTGACTCAAGAATCCTGTTACTTTTATTTTAATAACTATAGTGTATGCTTTAACTAACTGCGCCCCATGGTTTCACCTGATACTTATGATGCAGACCCGAAATTTGTTTTAGAATAAAAAGTAGCCATGTCTTAAAGGTATAATCCGACATGACCGACAACATATCAAATCAGAAATGACTGTTTTTGAACTTGAAATACATTTCAAAATGTTAAATAAAATTCAGGAACTTTCTATTTAATGATATGCCATAAGGCTCAAATCACTAAAGTTTTCGAAAATGGTTTTTGACAATTTTTCATTGATATAAAATAAGCCGAATATTTTTTTTTGGTTTCCAGAACAATCAAAACGTTCTTAATGAAATCACCATAATTAGTAGGTATCCAAATTTTCGTGTAGAAGTACTCATGATTTTTTTTTCTTAATATTTCAATACGCCCCGCGATTTCACCCGCGAAATGATGATGATGAAAATAAGCCTAAGTGTTAATCTAGAGTATAAGTTATGTCATTCCAAATTTCATTCAATTCCGTTCAGCCGCTATAGCGTGAAGGAGTTACAAACATACTAACAAACTTTTATAATATTAATAAAACTTTTCCTAGTTTTCAATAGGTACAAGTTTCTATGTGCAGTGCACATACAAAATTTCAACGCAATCCTACTAATATTATACATGTGAAAGTTTGTAGATATGTTTGTAACTCAATTGCGAAAAAACGGCTAAACGATGATGTTATTTACGAAAGTAGCCCATACCCTGGATAGTATATAGGCTACTTTTTATCCCGGAAATCGCGGGTGACACCAAGGAGCGCAACTAGTAGTCTAAAAAGAACAGAAAGACACAGACACAGACAGATGTGCCGAATCCTTAGGCGCAACTGTATGGGGTTTTTTAAAGTGATCCCTTTAAGTAACCGACATACCTATTACCTACCAAAGTAAATTTTCAATACCGTGACAGCTATTTCTCTAATTTACATTTGAAATCACTAGGTAAGTGGGGATTCCAAAAGAAAAAATAAGGGGATCTTAAATTTCTAAACTTATCTTACCTATACCAAACTACTTAACTTTACTTTTGCCAAATTTATTTTTTTATGTAATCTTAATCGAAAAGCTGCTTCATGTGCAAAAGTTTGGTTAAATACATACAGGTATTACACTATGTTTAGGACTATTATTAGTTTGAAAAGCTTACCTTCTCCCAGTTTATTGTGGGTATCAATTTCCAAAGAAAACAGCTTTTCCGTGTTATTTGCTTTCGGGATTTTCACGTAAACTCCATCGTATAGCTCAAGTTTCTTCGTTTCAAGTCCATTGTTGCTTGGCACCGGCGTTACTTGCACGGTAGTAGAACCGACTAAAATCGCGAAGGCGAAGAAAGTAAGGAGCCGTAGCGACCGCGATGCGATCATTGTGCCGAGCGATTTGGTAATGCACTCGCGAGCTGTTACCCCACCACTATCCAGTCCAGTCCAGCCTGTATCAACTGGACCGCTGCCGCTGGTATGGTAATCGAATAAGATAGAATAAAAATCGATTACACAATAAATCGATTTATTTTATTAGCAGATCGATAGGTAGTTCCGTGTAGTCGGCAACATGCGAAATGCGAAATTAGCAGGAACTAGTTAAGTAGAGCGTTGTGCTCCGGTCCGCTGAAGCGCGATAAAGTGCCGTATCTGATACAATATAAGCAAGCATAATATAATAAATGAGATTATAGAATACTTGGCTGTGCCGTTTATCCTAGTTATTGTGTTACGGCGAAAGTACCGATTCACTGGCCAGGTTTACTGGTATAGAACTAGTTAGAAAACGGCTGTTTGATCAAAGTCTAGATACATCAGAGACTACGAAGTTCTCTCAAGGTATGCAAGACGTTCTTTGATCCTATATTAGATACCTAGATGCTAGAATCTAGATATTACGAGAATACAAAACCAGACGGCAAGATAGTATGTAAATTAAATGATTTAATACTTGAAAGCTGTGACGAGAGCCGTTTGATCATTATCAATTCAAATTAGGCTAATTGCTCCCCACTTAAGGCCTTTAGCAAAGTTTATTATAGCATTTAGCTGACTACAAGTTTAAGGTTCTTGAGAAAACAGATTGTTACGAGTTAGTCGAAAGGAAAAAGCGGTAAGTAAAATCTATTCATTATAATGATTACGTAAGCAAACTATTTCCTACTAAATATGGTAAGAAGGGAAAACTTAATCAGGTTTGTGGAATTTGATTATGTTGAATTTAACTTTCCCCGGTTTTCTTTGGAAACAATAATATCATTGTATTGTATTATAGAAGAGTTTCTACCTACCTAGGTAGGTCGTTTGTTATGTTCTGGCAGGCGATGTCATAGAAATATATACTTATAAAGTCTACGCATGTGTTAAATCCTAACTAATATCTACTATCAATGCGAAAGTCTGTTTGTTTGTTTCGCTTACCAAGCCGATTTATTAATGAATCTTTGCACACAAAGTTGTCAAAGGTATACCTATATTATGCAGGAAAGGACATAGTTTACTACAACCATTAAGTTTTTCAAAATCGCGCGGGCGAAACTACTAAAAAGGAACTTAGATACATAGATACACTAGATTGAATGATAAGTAGGTACTACTTATACAGGGATATATGGAAAGCTAAGCTAAGTATGCCAATCAAAAATGGCTCATAGTACTCATCATTATGAACAATTTTACGATGAGACCAACACGGAATTCGCGAAAAAAAAACAGGTGTTCCATAGAAAAATGTCAGTGACGCTCGAGAAAATATATGGAACAGTTGATTTTTTTTAACGAATTCCCATAGTCCCATAGTAAAAGTTGTTCATAATGATAAGTACTGTGAGCTCTTTTCGGCTTCCCTTTCCTTTTCTTATAATCCTGTAATTATTCCTGTATTACCACAATGGTACATTACCACGAGTGCCCGTTGTTTCGATATTTTTTTGTTTTCAATACTTTGAGGCCGACTTCCTGTAGAAAGTGCTTTTCTGAATTGCTATCACGCTTCGATGAGCATTTTGAACACTCGATAACCGTATATGTATATGATCGATTAGAAATTGGTAGACGAGGTATTAGGTACACAAAACATGTCTCATACTAAACAACTTCATTATTTATTATTTACACTGAGAAAAATATGCATCGAAATTCCGCTAAAAAATGATGAATTTACCTAAAGTACGGAGCATATAGATATCACCAAAAAGTACGATGATGGCAGTTTTTAACCGACTTCAAAAAAGGAGGAGGTTATCAATTCGTCTGTATGTTTTTATTTTTTTTATTATTATTATTTTTTTTATTTTTTTATTTTTTTATGATTCTTTTTTTATTAGAAAGCTGACGCTTCCCATTTGGTTCCATTTCAATTTAGTCCAGTACTGATAATGGTATCCATGAGAAAACCATATAAGTCTTAAATTTGCATTAAGTACGTGCGCGACAAATAGATGAATAACTCAATAGTCGGCCTTTTGAAGTCGGTTTTTGTTTTTTGTTTTGTAAAAATAATGTTCTTGTCATACTAAACTTTCTTGTCGTGACTGTTGACTTTATATTGAAGTACTTAATAAATTTTTGTTACAATGATCACAAAGGGCCAATTCAGCGCTTCAATTTCACAGAACTTCCCGCACGAACTTGAAAAGTATTCTCCGACAACTTCTTGCTGGCGTGAAATGTCACGTGCGAGAAAACAAGATAGAAAATTTTAAGCATTGATTAAAAAAACATTATAGAATTTTAAGCGTTGTCTAACTTTAAGCAGGCTTTATAAGTATGATTCTCATGATTATTTTTTATCAAACTAACTTAAAATTGCCAAAAATGTTCTGTTTATGCTTTTTGATTACAATTAAAAAAGAAACAATAAATTTGAATAAGCCAAGGTAACAAATTCGCTTGTCATACTTACGAGTATATTATAAATGTTAAAGTATGAATCTTTGTTGCTCAATTACACAAAAAAAAAAATTGCGGATTTTGTTTAAATTTGAAATGAAGGCTTAACTTATAGGCTACTATTTTCCCGGAAAATGTGGGTGAAACAACGGTGCGCAGGTAGCATAGGTACTAGGTATAATACCAACCATTTTTTTTTTTTTTTGTTGACCCAGTGGAAATCCTTTATGGATACCCCTAACCCGGGGGAGCCGGGGTTATGTGGGAGTCTCCGCCCTGCGGCGGCATACCCACTAAAACCACTGGGAAGTTGACCTCATTCCCTTGTGGCCGGGGGCAGCGGGGTTCCCTTTCGGAGTCTCCGCCACCCTCAGCCAGGGTCGGCCCTTCGGCCCCGTCTTCCGTGCGTCAAGAGAGGGACGGCCCTGGTCACCCAAGGCCGCCCTCAGACGTGTGGAGCCGGTGCAAGCCAGCGGAGAGCCCCCCGACCCTCCGCCAGTGGCCCCACTACGGAGAGGGAAGGAGGCGATGGATCGGATCGCCCCCTCCTCCCTCCCCGTCGTCTGCGCCGGAGCGGATCCTGCGGCAGTCGTCCTCCCCGATCCGCCCCGCGGCCCCTTCTGCGACATTACCTCTTCGCAGAAGGAGACCACGGCCTGCCACGATCTCTCGCCGCCGAGCATGGCTTTCACCACGCCCGGCAACGAGCGATCCCCTCCTCCTTTCCTTGCACTCCCGACCGCGACCCACACGCGGCGAGGAGCACAAGGAAAACCCCCCCTGGTGGCATTGCTGCCACCAGCCAAGCGTGGAGCGCCGTATCCTCCGACGCTCCACACTCCACCACACACCATCCGCTGTGCCCTCTGCTAGTCAGAGGGACACGCGGACGGGCCCACCGTGTCGGGTTATTGGGCACCGTGCGGTACTACTGCATAAAAGCTATGCAGTAGTACCGCACGCTGTTGCCCAGGGTGCACCACGTGGAGGTTACCCGACCTAGCACCCCAGGTATAATACCAACCATGGCTTAACATTAATCTTCTAAATTTACATGCTGCTGCAACAATGTTGCATGACCGCAAAGTCTGCAGCACAGCTCTTAAAATCGTGAGTGCAGTAAATTACTAACTATTTATTACAATCTCTAGCTGTGCCCTGCGGTATCACCCGTTTTTTCTCGAATTATTGAGTTGAACCTAACAAAAAAATGTAAAATGACACACAGCGCAGATCGTTATATAAATACCTAAGTCATTTTCAATCGACTTTAATCTTTAAACTTTTGTAACTACTACCTCTACTTCTTTAGAAAATCAAATTATATTTTATTGAAATACCACTAAGACGTTTGTCCTAACTGCTTACTTTGTTTTATGGATCAATCTGTGGAATGTCCAATGATTTATCTCTACTTTCACATTACAAACGGAAGAAACCCAAGTAGCTACGATTACACCAATGTTGGTACAATTATAATTAAATGAATAATCTGAAATAGGATCATAATCTATTGAGTAGCTACCTACTTAAATGCCGAAGCTAATCGAATTCTCGCGCCAGTGAATACTTATAATTCAAAACAGGGAAAAAAGGAAAAAACTGGGATATTTTCCCTTCTTTATCCAAAGTTTGGCGGGACAAAGCAAAAGTAATCATTTGGCTTAGGAATCGAATAGGATTGACAGTAGGCCCAATTCTTTTTTCTGACAACCCTTAAACTCATTAGGCTCCAGAAGCAAGTCGAATAATGAAAGGATAAAGTGAAACATGATAATATCTTCTTGTTTGTCTATTTCATACATTCGGCACATGCATTTTATGTTCATTTTACGCATTACCAAACCAGTTCGCCATTCCATACGTTTTCAAAAGATATATGAAATTAAAAATAGTAGGTAGCAAGTTTTGCGCTTAGTGAAAATACTTTCTTAACCCTCACTGCTTCTTATCTCTTCCAATAAATAGTCAATTTTTAAAAGATGTTACAAATTTTTATTTATAACTATGGGTATTATAAAAATTATGCAGGCAAAATAATTATGAAGTGCACCTAACAACTTTACTTACTTTACTTTACGTTTAATATCAGGCGAGCTATTTGCTTGTCTCGTCACTCAAGATCATAAAAAAATAACGACGGGTTGCACTCCGGGAGTGCCGGCAGAAGTGAAAACTTAAGTATTAACGTTGTGCGTTTTGGATATTTTGGAATGGTTAGGGAATAATTTTGCACGAATTGCTTTAATTATTTTAATAGAAAAATGAATCGATATCGTGTCCACTATAATCACTAGGTCACAACACTATAACTGTCAAATTAGAACATTCGCGCAAGCGCCCTGCGCCGCCTAAACGAAACAGCCGGCGCAGGCATACATTTTCGCCGCGCCGTAGAAAGAGAGGGGGATACTAGCTGTCTACTCTCCATCCGTCTTACGAATTTTCGATCAGGTCACGTGACCCTGTCGCGAGTTTAACATTTTTTACCCATTCCAAAAAAGTGTACAACGCCGTTAAAGAAGTTTTCACTTCAAAAACTTTTGATAGTCAATTTTTTTTTTTAACTTCTAACGTTCTAACTCATCCTCAGCTGTGAAACGATCCAATCCACCTTAAGCCGGTGAGCGGTTATATTTAATAGCATTTAAAATACTTTAAATTGATCGCACCCACGACTGGCCACGATGCTCAAAATATTCAACCGCAACTGGTTTACATTCAAAACTTTCGTTTTCATATCAAATTATCTGTCTTATGCAATGACTTATCTTTGTCTTACGGCACGCCTTACATGGTTTTATAAACTAACACAATGGATACTTTAATACTTCAAAATGTAGATGCAACTATGTGGCTGTCACACTAATTAGGTATAAATGACAATGTGTGCCTGTGAGTTTGTTATTTCTCACGCTGAAATCTCTAAAAGGAATTGGAAATTTGGTAAAAAATTGCTTATAATCCTGGACTAACACTTTATCGCTTGTTAATCATTCGTGATGACAATGATTAAGAAGAACCCTGGAAGAGATCGCTCTTAGCGATAACACCGTCTTTTGTGCCTTTCTCTTTCGTATTTTACTATGTCTGTGATTTCCTCTATTAGTTGTATTGATTAACAGTCGTCTACTAGTACTTTTTTCATCACCTTACGTGGGTAAAACCGCTGGGTGCAGTTACAAATGAACTAATGATAGTAAGTTCTCATGAATGTGTGATTATCCAGCAAACAATAGATATGTGTTTTCATCATTGTTTTGAAGAAAGTAATATTTTTTGTCACTAAGAAATTGAGAGTTCGTTAAAGATTAGATTTCTAACAAACTAACACAAAAAACTGTAAATAAGATCTAGGCAACTGTGAAGCATGAATCAATAAGAAAAAGTAAGTAATTAAAATAGTTTAATAACACAATAAATATAAAAATAAATGCTTAAAGAATACTCGTCGTCTACCTGTCGCAAAATAATAATCGCGAGAGACAGACGAAGTTTTGACGTTGCTTGCTCCCACAAAAAGTTTTTTTTTGCAAGAGCAAATTCTGTTCAGTTTACTTAAAAACTAACCTTAGATATAATATACACTTAATTATTGACTGACTAATAAGTATTCTTATTCGAATATTATTGAGGTAGACATAACTCTTGATACGAAGTCATGCGACCTAGTCATAGTCATTTAGGTTTAAGTCGTCAATTTGTCCATTACAGCGTTACTCTTTTATATATTTTTTTACATTGAAGTTGTTGTTGTTGTTTGTTGACTTATTACTTGTAAACTGCCTTCCTTTACGGAAACGTTTATAGCTTACTGATTTTTTTCGTATTTGCATTTATAATGTAATTGAAGTTGGAACTAGTAATCTCGGATAATCGAATGTTTGAAGATTTTGAAGATTTGAGTTTGAAGATTCATGATTTTGTTCCAGGATCTAATCGTAGTTCTATCTAATCGGAGATCGTAGCATCATTGTCAGATCTGCCCCAGGGCGAGAGGACGGGGCCGGACGGAGGCCAAGGGGCAGGCAGGGCGGGGGCAGGGAGCAACTCAGCACGGGGCGAAAGGTGTACAAACGGCGATGGGGCTGCGGCGGTCAAGAACAGCCTTGAGACTGCCTGTAAACAAAAAATCACATTTAATTTCACAGCAAATTAAAAAATAACAAAACTATTTTAAATGAAGTAAAAGGATCTTAATAGGTTTCAGATTAGGTAATTTTGTGTAATAAATGAAACTTTGTTTATCAAATCACGAGTTATTTTGTGTATCTATACAGAGTTATAAGGAAAGGGTATGCCGAAAATTGGTCAAAGTATTTACTCATCATTATGAACAACTTCTACTACGGGACCAACCCGAAATTCGCGAAAAAGAATATAATTTCGCGGATGATTTCGTAGTTAATCCCATAGTAAAAGTTGTTTGAATGAGTACTATAAGCGTTTTTCGGTTTAGCGTACCCTTTTCTTATAACTCTGTAATTATTTATGATCGAATACTTTATTTTCATTTAACCTTAGTGTTGCTTTACAAGGCTAAGCGCAGACTAAATAATCATACATTTTGTAGTCAAATTTTAAGTTTTACCATGAAATTAAGAATAAATTTAATTCGCCAAAGTAAACGACGAACTCTTTTGAGTTTTAACTGACTTTCATTTTAACTATTTCAATTTAAATAATTATGCTAAATTGAATTCTCAAAAGAGCAAGATACTCGTAAAAGCGTTCCGGTCTAGTTCTAGTATTAATTTTGACACTTTAGTAATAGTTTATTTTATAAAGCTTAATGAAATATCTCAAAATGCTCTGAGTTCGCTGAGTTGTTTGTATTGACGATATTAATTACGAACAGTCAACAACCCCGAATAGTACTCAATTCTGTTGTTTACTCTTATTTTGTCTTATCAAGCGTAGGTATCTAAAAATATCTACAGCGAATAATATAATATCTTTTGCAGAGCCGTCTGGGGAAGTATCACACCTTTGCCAGTTATTGCACCGCCAAGCAGTAATGTGCAAATATTATTGTGTTAGGGGTGGTTTCCAGTGAAATTTCAGGCCAATAAAGGAATCAAACATCTTATATCTCAGGCTGACGAGCGCAGTGCTGTGCCGCGCGGAGTTTTGAATTGTAAGAGTTTAAAATTCTGGGTAGCGCAGACCTGTTATGGGCATACCTGACGTTTAACATCAGGCGAGCGATTTGCTCGTCTCGTCACTCATTATCATAAAAAAAAAATTGAAATTTCATGGCAAATAAGAAATTAAACATCTTATATCTCAGGGTGACAGATGCAGTGCTGTGCCGCGCAGGGTCTTGAATTCTAAGAGTTCAAAATTGTGGGTGGCGCAGACCTGTTATGGGCAAACGTGACGTTTAATATCAGACGAGCGATTTGCTCGTCTCGTCACTCAATAGCATAAAAGAGGCGCTTGGCAGCAGACATTTTAATAATGTCGTATTTATCGTGTCCAATTCTCCTTTTAAGCCTTTGATCTAACGATTCTGTAGTCTTTAATATCTGCTTGTTTATTAGAATAACCTACCGTTTTCTTATTTTCTTAGTAAAAATAATCACAGTCTTTTCAAAGAGTAAGGGAATTATCGTTTTTAGATCAATTTCGATCACATTGTAGTTTACAAACAGGCGAGTTAGCAGACTTACACAAGTTGGCTGGACAATTGGGATAACTGGGATATCATTTCTACTCATTGTTACGAACAACTTTTACTATGCGACCAACCCATACATTTTGTCGAGTATCATTTACATTTTTCTATGAAACAGCTGTTTTTTTTTTCGATTTCCTGGTTGGTCCACTATTAAAAGTTGTTCATAATGATGAGCACTACGAGCCCCTTTCGGCTTTCGGAAACCTGTATAGCGATGAAAAATACATTACCTGACTGACAGCCACTATAAGTAGTACGACTCCGATGGCAAGGTTTTTCACTGAGATGACAGCCAGCGCCATGAGAAGGGTAGAAATCACTCCCAGAGTGAACATCACCGGTAGGAAGATAAAGGAGAGCCGCTTCAAGGCATTGTGTCCGAACGTGCGGCCGACGCTCAAATCTGAAATTAATCGTGTTATTGTATTCTGGGTGGCGCAGACCTATTATGGGCAAACGTGACGTTTAACATCAGACGAGCGATTTGCTCGTCTCGTTGACATAAAAAAAAAAAAAATGTGATGAACATTTAACTACTCATGAATCTTGTAACAATTTAAACAATATATTATGTATGTTATCTGAGTACATATGTCTACAAATTAAATATTTATGGAACGTACCTATTCATAGTAAAACTTTATTAACTATGATATTTTTAAAATTTAAATAGGTACTGGTACATGGATTTATTATACGTTCTTGTATTTAAGTAAAGAATACTATTAAGTACTAGTGGTTCTGCGAACAATAGACTTCACGAGAACTTTTTTGCGACCATTACAGTCTCTTATCTTGACAACTTCTTGGCTGATTTTACTCATATTCGAAATTCTTGTTTAGAATTAGATTCAAAATATTTTTGCCAAACTATATCAAAATTGCTAAAATGGCGCTGGCCAATCCTTCTCAAAAGCGTCGAGTTTGTTTCTTCCTCTTTCTTTTTTATAAGATTATTATGTCCGAAAAACTAGATTACTAAAATTTTGTGTTGTACTTAAGAGTTGATCAAAATAATTCTGTAATGTTATTTGGTTTTGAGTAGACTTCCGAAGCTATTTCCACAACAAAGGTAGGTATATAGGGAAGTCGTCTAACGTCCCATTCTCTTTGATGTTTCGTTACAAATTAAAATAATTAACCTTATAAGTCATCTTCGTTTTCAGGCTACGTTTACCATACTTACGGTAATTAGCTTTAACGAGATAAAATGTTCTTACTTTCACAATATAACATTTTGAATAATACGGCATGATACCCACTTGAGAAGTAAATATTTTTTTTACAAAAGCAGAAATTCAGTCGCAAAAATTTAAGTATCTCTACAGAGATTTCTATTTGGGCGTAAATATTTTTTTATAAACAGGGTTATTCATAAAGGGTACATTTTGTCGAGTGTCTTTGACATTTTTCTATGGAACAGCTGATTTTTTTCGCGAATTCTGGGTTGGTCCCATACTAAAAGTTGTTCATAATGATAATTACTATGAGCCCTTTTCGGCTTAGCATACCCTTTATGAACAACCCTGTATAGTAAGATACACCGTTGTTTTTTTTTCTTCCTTTAGATAGGCTTCAGTTTAAACAACGATGCAGTTTACGATGGAATACCCTTGCTTCTCGTATTCACGAACTACTGACAAGAAATCTGTAATCATAGAAAATCCCTTATTCTGAGAATTGGTTAAGCCCATTATTGCATATTCATGTATGTTCCCAGTAAACAACTTATCTGATATGAATATATCCCTTTTCCTCTAAGCCCGGAATCCGAGTGCAAAGGGATAGATAGATAAACTCTTTATTGTTCACACCATAAATTACAAACAAAAGAATTATAACACCTAAAACTAGTGCGACAACTGGCGGCCTTATCGCTAAGAGCGATCTCTTCCAGGCAAGCTTAGGATGGAGAGGACAGACAAAAAAATAGAAAAACGGGGTGTGCAATATAGAGAAAAAAAAACTGTCATATAAACCTTCATAAAAAAAGTAAAAAAGTAGAGCTAAGATGCTGCATTATGGAAAATAGAGTAAGGAAATACCTGTGCCGAAGAAATCCGATACTGGTACACTGGATCCATCATTCTCACACTTCACCACCGTCACAAATATAGCGACGTACGCAAGGGTTAACACTGTCAGTTTTTGGCACATTACTGCAATTTCAATGCCCTATTTTCGTTCGAAATTTTAATTGGAGATCGATGATCAACGATCGATAGCTTGGGTATGACTGATGGGCGGTTGCACTTGTTGCCAGGATATAAAGTGTCTTCCGGAAGACAATGGCCGGCGAGACCAAAGTCACGAAATGAAAGCGCAGGACAACGTGACCGCACGGTAGAAATGACGCCCTCAATTTTTTCGCCGTTTAAGGACTAATGATGAATCGCTAACGATGTGGACTCCCGGTGGACATTGCGTTGATCCTTATCGACACAAATTAGTAGGCGAAAGTGACGATTATCCTCTGCTTAGATATGGTTATAGGCCGGATATTAATTGCTGACGTCAAAAGCGGCGATATGGCAACACCGTAGAAGATTTCTAATTGAGGAAATATTATTTTCCTGCTTACCTACACTTCGTTTCTATCATATATTTTTCTCTACATCAGAATAGTAGGTACATTAAACCTGTTTACCAACAAAGTTACTATTACTTTTATTGGCTATTCTTTTACTAAATTGGAATGATTAAAAAAAATGAGTGTTTTATAAAAAACATAGGATTTTTGTTTCTAATCTATTTATTTACTAGCTGACCCGGCAGACTTCGTACTGCCATACGTTTGTATGGGAAAAAGAAAAGGGCTGTTTTTAGGGTTTTTCAATATTTATGAGATATTTTCTTAATATTTTTTTCCGTAAGAACCTTCTCCTAATAATAACAAATACAACAAAAAAAGAATTAGTGAAATCGGTCCAGCCATTCACGCGTGATGCCGTGACCAAGGAAAACGGGTTTCATTTTTATATATATAGATATACTTGTCCCATACATTTTGTCGACAGTCATAGAGACATTTTTCTATGAATAGGCTGATTTTGTTCGCAATTTTGGTGCCACAGTAAAAGTTGTTCATAACAATGAATAGGAGTAATTTTCGGCTTAGTATACCCTTTCCTTAGAACCCTGTACAAACATCCACGTGCGGTTTTCTTCCCGTAGGCTCTGAACGTTCATTTCACTCTGATAAATAACAGCACATACTCGTAAAAGAGGAAATATTTTTCATTTTCGACATACTCTTACTATGTCAATATAAAATGCTTATTGCTTTCTTCTTAGTCCTTCTTTAAAATAAATATTAAGATTTTTTTTTTTTTTTTTTAATGTAATTGAGTGACGAGACGAGCAAATCGCTCGCCTGATGTTAAACGTCACGTTTGCCCATAACAGGTCTGCGCCACCCAGAATTTTGAACTCGCAGAATTCAAGACCTTGCGCGGCACAGCACTGCGCTCGTCACCCTGAGATTTAAGTTGTTTAATCTCCCATTTGCCCTGTAATTACACTGGAAACAATGCCCTTCCAACCGGAACACAGTAATGTTTGCACATTACTGCTTGGCGGTGGAATAACTGGCAAAGGTGTGGTACTTCCCCAGGCGGGCTCCGCAAAAGAGCCCTACCACTACAAAAATCCTCCAGTGATTAAAATCCGACGATATCAGTACTGAAATACCGGAGGTAGAGTGAAAAGGTTATTAGGAAAGGGTTCTAAGCCGAAACAGGCTATTAATAGGTACTCATGATTATGAACAACTTTTACTACGGGACTAACTAGGAATTCGCTAAAAAATTATGTTACTTCTTGTAAATTGGTGCTAGTTCTTTACTAACGGAGGCGCATTGTAGCATCTCTAATTGCCTACGCGTACCTATAATGTATGTAACGTACTCGTAAATGTTTTGAGTGAGTGGAGCGACGCTTGACTTCCTATTTTAACGAGTGAGATGTTATCTCAGGCCATGACATTTGTTACAATTGAAAGAAAACTCACGTAAAAATTAAGTGTGTCAAAACGATGTTAGTTTCCATAGTATTTTTTTTTTATAAATTTTTTTTTTTTGTTTTCAAAATTAAATTAAATTAAGTGGCAAACAAGCGACGGGCCACCTGATGGTAAGTGGTCACCGCCGCCTATGGACACTTCCAATACCCAATATAATTACATCTTCAGTGCGTTGCCTACCTCTGAGGACTCTATTACTCTACGTTTAAAGGAGCCAATATTACAGTTCGGAGTAAAAACCGAAGGTGGCAAGCCATTCTACAAAACATAAGTGCATGGAAGAAAAGGTGCGTGCAAGACTTCCACGCATCTATGATGTGCGGTTTTTCTGGCGATAGCGGCCAGTTCGGTGATAACACCAGGAGTCCGGATAGAGGGGTAAGCCGAGATAGTCTCAAACAGTCCGGAATACGTGCGCTAGGGCGGTTCACAGCGGCTTGCAGATTAATTATGAGCACCGTCGAGCACGATCATTCTGATACTTACAACTACACTAACTTGCAATATTTCACAGGAACATCATTTAACATTTAATTTTTTTATTTAACAGGATTATCCTAGTGGTGAGCTATGAGTGTGAAGCGTTTATTTTATTTTTTTATTTCTGGATTTTAGTTTCATCGTTAACAGTCTGATATTATTTTGATACGCAAATATATAATATCAGTACAATTTTTGAAGCATGGAAATAGCATTTAAGTTATTGAAAAGCAACTATCTATTGATACAGGATTTCCTATACTAATATCATAATGAGGTAACGTTTGTATGTCTGTGGGGCAGTGTAGGGTTTGCAAAAAACTAGTCCGATATAAAAAATGGAATGGAAATGGAAGGCTAAGAAAGAAATGGAAAGCAATAAAAACTTACACCAGCCCTGGTAGCGCAGGGATAGTTAGGGTGACGAATCAACATCGAGCTGATAAGACCTTAAGAAATCTGTAATAAAAAGACAGAACCCCGAGTTTGAGTTTGAGTTTTCGCTCGTTTAATTCATCTTGACAAGTACCTAGGTTTACATTTTTTATCATTTTCGGAGCACTGAAAAAAATCTGTTTTTTTTAAACATACGAGTAGTATTCAAAGTTTATTGTATTCGTGATTTTTGGTTTTGTTTGAATCAAGTAGTGGTCAAAAATAATGAGTTCTGTGAGCACGTTTTGGATTTCCGTTTATTTCTATCAATTAAATAGTTCAGTGAACACAAGTATTATCTTTGTATCTTCAACAAAAGGTCGAAGTTCAGGTAAAGTTAGGGTTCCGTACCATCTATAAAAAGGCAAAAAAATCACGTTTGTTGTATGGGAGCCCACATAAATATTTACTTTATTCTGTTTTTAGTATTTTTGTTGTAGAAATACATCTATGAAAATTTCAACTGTCTAACGGTCTATCACGGTTCATGAAGTACATCCTGGTGACAGACGGACGGATAGCGGAGTCTTAGTAATAGGGTCCCGTTTTACCCTTTGGGTACGGAACCCTAAAAATGAAATGCGTAGAATGCTTATCGCATAATAAAATGACGTGGATACGTGTATATCGGATACAGTTAATTTAGAAGTTTTCACACGTACGATAAAGATGTATTCACAAAGCAGTCTACACGTAGCTACTCATACAAGGGACAGTCAGCTGCATATTCTATTCGATTCAATTTATTTTTATAAGCTTACTAGCGGCCCATCCCGGCGTCGCACGGGTGGACATTGTTCTGAAAAAAGATTTTTCCGCTTTTATGTTGAATTTTTTTTCTGAATTTTCTTTGCTATAAACCTCACGGAGCCCGAGACCTTTCCAACGAATGCAAAACCGTGGAAATCGGTTCGTGCGTTCTGGAGTTATAGCGTCAGGAAGGAAAACCCGACTTATTTTTATATAGTAGATAATTTTACTTGCAATGTATGTACCTATGTAACTATGTTTGTTCGGATAGAATCTTGCAAATCAATCTTGAACCGCTTTCCGATGTCCGATTGAGCTGAAATAAACCAAATACGTGAGTAACTCCGATACAAAAGCAAAAAAACTTGTTTTTAAAAATATTTTAAAATTAACTTAGGATAGTTCCAACACTTGGTGACGTCATATAGTATACATTGTATTTAACTATGTTTGGTAATTTAACAAAACCTGAAGAAAAGAAAGAAAATAAAATAGTCTATAATTCTCAAAACATAAAATAACAAAATGGAAAATATAAAGGTTTAGTAAAAGTATAATACCTAGGTATTTTAAAAGGTTAATTATAATTAGTGTAGTTCATTTAGGGCACCCAAAATTAAATGTGGGTTAAGGCCTCGTCCATGCCTTGCCATTTTTCCCGGTCTTGTGCCAGGTTGCTCCTGCAACATCTACAATGTCGTCGCATCATCTTCTCTGAGGGCGTCCTCTGTACCGAGTCTTGTTTCTCGGACGCCAGTGGACGATATGTTCACTCCTTCTGCCGTCTTTGGCCAGAGCTAGGTGACCACTTGGCCAGCCCACTTCCATTTGAACTTCTTGCTTACAAGAAAGTATTAGCGGCCATAAAATGCCTTGCGCACACACATACACTCTTCATGTTTTCGTTTTCAGCCACTATCTATCATGTCTAAAAATGTATTATATCGTCACTCCATCGAATCTTAGGTTCTACGCTACGTTTGCCGATTTGTGATTCTCCATCTCGATCGAATACCGCTTTCTAATATCTTATGATTATATTCTGGAAAAAATTGACAGATCTAATTTTGCAGCTGCCTGTACTTTCTACCTGCACGTCCTTGGTGAAATTCGAGCGAGTTATTTAACAGGGTTGGCATGAAAATTTGCAGAGATTTTATTTTCCGGTTGATTAAGTTAAATACAAAAGAAAGTTAGTTTGAATATACATATCTAACTGTATAATTTTATGAATTACATTATTTAATGCGCCTTGCTGAGGCTTCTATATCTCTTAGGTCAACTTATTTTAAGAGAAGTCCACTCAAAGTTCTGTATAACAATAATATAAATGAAAACAATAGCTATAATGTATTGCGACAGCCAATAAGAACGTAGGGTAAAGCTAAACATTTATTAGCAACTAGCTGACCCGATAGACGTTGTCCTGTCTTAACCATAAATATTGAATTCGAATTGTCTTAAATTTTCTAATGTTTAACTCAACTTCCTTAATTTTTTCTTTCATAAAAGCCTTCTCCTGACAATTATTAACACAACAAAAAAGAATTAGCGAAATTGTTCTATCCGTTCACGTGTGATGCGGTGACCAAGGGAAATAGAAATTCATTTTTCTATATATAGATTTCAGAAAGCAATTTTCAAGAAATACAATATATTTTTTTGTACAGCCCTACCACCATATAGCACGTCGAGAGTTCGTACAATGTCCGTGGCCGATACAAACGTGCGAGTGCGACAGACTCATGACCTAAAGACGAAAAATTACAAACGACTTCCACTAACCGAATTAAGTACTTAGAATGCAAATTAAGTCAGAATACAAATGAATTGCACTTTATTCACTACACCGCGCTTTTCTTGTTTCCTTATTTTCACTGCTTCTCAGTAGGTACTTACTCGCTTCACTTTGTATGCTATTTGTGTTCACTGATCGTGGTATAAGATCGGTCAAGGATTTCGCGAATTTAACGTTCTTTTGTCAAAAAATGAAAGTCGCACGCTTTAACGAGCGCAGCATAGTTAATCTTTGAAACTACCTTTATTTACGTACTTTTGGTTATTTGAGAAACTCTTCAAAAGTTACTTAATGAAACATACTTATACAAATACGGTCTCTACCTACGATCAACTGTAAATAAATAAATAAATAAAAAATGTATTTTAATAATTAATTAATTATGACATTTATATTATTTTACTGCAAAAGGTCAGATAAATTTGACATGCTACTGATTGTAATTTACCATAGATGAATATTGCATAATTCGTTTATTACTTATTATTTTATTTTTATTTCTGTTGGGACCTGTAATGAAAATTATCAATAAATTGATTATGAATATGTTTATAATTAACTTTAATTTCAATTTTCATCTGCGTATATATTATGCAGATGTGAAAGCATATCATGGACAATGGACATTACGTCCATTTTAAAAATATGTAAAAATAAATCATTGTACAAATATATTACTCGCTTTCTTGGATTTCACCTGCCTAGATAAATACCAGTAAGCTGTAAGCTAGCTACGCTCTCTAGCTACTTTATATCAGACTGGTTTCATCAGACGCACCCTGGTACCGAGTGCCACTTGAAAATAAACAATAAGAAACTAGTTAATGCGAAGAAAATTATGACATTACGATGATGATGATTTCTGTGAAAGTAAGTGTGTACCTATATAAAAATAGCTGCCATCCAGCGGTTTCACCCGCAGTTTTTTTTCTTTTTTTTTTTCAACCTTCCCAGAACTTATACAAATATTTCAAGACCAAAATTAGCGAAATCGGTCTAACCGTTCTCGAGTTATAGCGAGCCAAACAAACAGCGATTCATTTTTATTTATAAGAGAATTTTTTTTAATGAAATTATTTTTGAAATTTCATAAAAAAGTGCAGTTAGTATAGGTATGTCGACGACAATAAATGATAAAATATGATGTCGATAAATGACCCAAACAAACAAAAAACCAAAACAATAAACAAGTCAAGCTAAATTAAACCGTTTAAAAAAGATTAGGAAATCCGTCTTAATTCTCCAAGGAAGGAAGACAAATAGGACAATCGGATCGATCAGTCAAGGGCCACTGACGGGCGTAAATGGCGTATATATAGGTAGGTATACAAGGTTATTCATGGGTATGCGAAAAGGGCTCATAGTACTCATCATTATGAACAACTTTTACTGTGGGAACAACCCAGAATTCGCGAAAAAAATTCAGCTGTTCCATAAATTTTGTCGAGTGTCAGTGACATTTTCCTACGGAACAAATTGGGTGGTGGTCTACGAATTCTCGCAAAAACAAAGAGAATAAAAAAAAGGTCCCAGGAAAAACAGTCCCAGGGACTGTTAAAAAAATTGTATAAAGTTTAACATCCGAACAGATGAAAGCTAATTTGGCCAGTTGTTAATCTCGGCTAATCATATTAGTGTGATTAAGTTAATATTATTATCAAGCGACAAGACTGCGACTTTCTTGTCTCTATACATATTACGTGCAGATTGTATTTTGATTACGTTAAATTATGAAAGTTGCCAGTATAATTCTTAGTCTGGCTTTTATGTAATAAGTAATTATCTTTTCACACACCAGTGATATGCTCGTAAGAGGAATTAATTTGGATTATAGAGTAGTAATTGTTTTATTGCATACAAATTTGATAAAGAAATAAACGGTTCTTCGTTGCAATCCTAGTGAAATCCTGCTAATTTTATAATGCGAAAGTTTGTGTGTGTGTGAGTGTTTGTTGCAACGCCCCTTTGTAACTGCTTAGCCGATTTTGACAAAGTTGGTATATGGAGATAGCCGTTGCCGTACATATAGGCCACTTTTTATTGTGCGTGGGTGAAACTGCAGGCCACAGCTAAGTATGGCTTTCATTTTGGAAAATTTTATGTTTGGGCTTAATATTATTTGATTGTTTCTTGATCTGTACTGATATGGTGGTATTTCAGAGCAAGTTTAAATGTTTTACAAGTTAAGTACTTACTAAGCCTATTCTCTACCGATTTAGCTCAATTTGTATGCAAAATAGAAAAAAAAAGCCATTTGGTAATAGGCATAGGTAGTTATCTAACTGGCAATAAATCATTTGCATGTGTAAAATTAAATTAAATTATTAACTGCGTATTTCTCTACGGCACGATCAAAATGCATTAAAACAGAAGTAGCGATTCGCTTTCGCCAAGAGTCAACGTACCCTACCAATCGGTCCGGCGAAGGCGTGCAGGGGCGACTGGCGCGATCAGTCCACTCGTAGTCGGCAGCGATGCGTGCCTTGGCCGCGATTCTCATTTTGTCAGCGTGTTCGCGTCTGCACGCACACCAGACGCACGGCCTCAATACCATCAAAAGCATCCTAGACTGCACCTTCTCAATCGGCCCGGTGAAATGTCTGAATGCGCTCACAGCATGGCGCGCGAAACGGGCCATCGAACACCCAAATCTGAAGACAAATTTGACGCTGGATCTCCAACAGTTCCCTTGGACAAAATACCGTAATAACACCGAGGAGGAGCTGTATTCGGAAGTGTGCGAGGGAACCGAACAGCTATTGCGGAGGCAACCGCTGGCCCTGACCGTGATACCTGGATACCGGCTGGAGCTACTGTCGAAGGGCAATGGGACGCTGGGCTTAGACGTTTACAAAAGTAAGTTCAGTTTAGTAATATTCATTATCATAAGTAAGTACTTTCACTTTCGGTTCAGTTATTAATATCTAATTTTAAACGTCATTAAAATAAGATTATCTCTACTAAGTAATGTTATAAATGCGAAAGTGCGCTAAGTTATTTGCACCTGTTTCACACATCAACAGAGCAACGGATCGTCGTAATTGTAAGAAGGCCATATAGTGAAATAAAATATTGTCTATTGGCACTTTTGACGGTTTATTTGTCTGTTTGCCGGTAAAATTTGATGAGAAAGTACTTAGTGTACAACATGTCACCTGCAATATCGCGGATAAAACCTATAGGCACAGTTAATAGTAGTACTTTTAAAGTAGACATTTTGTTTTACCTTTATAAATTGTGTAATGTAAAACGGATCACTTTCCAGCATTTCCCAAGAAAATCAAACATGGCGGTCCTATTTATTAAACAAATGTAATGAATTAAAATTTAATTTAATCTTCAAAATCTCAATGACAGAAACAGCCGAACAAAGATTGATCATTTTCTTCTTATTGCTCATGTATTTTGAATAGATTTTAATGTATTTTATGTTGGATCAGGGTAAATTTTTACATAATGACACAATTTCAGTATGACAAGAAATTGTCAATAGCCTATTGAATTAAAAAAATGTAATGAAATGTATATTGGGCTATTCCATTTCTATTCGAATAGATCGTTGCAGCATGGATCAAGTATCAATAAATACGTCCTATAATGCATTCTAATAACTGAAACAGTTCAAAAGAGGAAACGAATATGATGTGTATACCTACGTAGTTAGCACGGGTAAACAAAAATCAGCAACACAGAAATTGGATTCTTTTTCTATTGCAAATATTTGCTTTTATAAATAAATCGTGGCATTAGCTACTACACCAATTGACAGAATATGTGCAGGACATACCATATTTGTAAAAAAAAAACAGTTTTTGCTTTGAACAGTTGGTATGTTGGCATCGGAATTATGTTGTTGACGTACAAAGCGAACTTCAAACTCAAAGGTGTTTTTGCTTATGTGAAGCCGGATAGGGTATAACTGCATGGATGTATTTTTCACCTAAAACACTATCGGTGTCTATAGATTCGTTTAGATTTAGGGATGACCACTGAATGGGGCGTCATCTTAAAAATCACCTAGAAAAAAAATGCACCCTATGCCGCGGTAAGGTCTTTTGAAATGAAAAAGGCTCTGCCTATGTAAAGTTTTTTACCGTTTGTCTTTTTTAAGAAATAAACATACGATGAAAATGTATAAAAAAAAAAAAAAGTCATTCTTGCTTCAAATGCGATTAGTCACAAGCACCTAATGGTATATTTCCTAATTTAAAATTTGTTTAAAAATTTGTAGAATACAAATAGATTTTTATCTAATTAATTTTTTTTTTATTTGTATCCAATAAAATATGATATTAGAGGGAATCACCGAATTTATAATATTTTCCTAAATTAATATACTTAAAGCAATTATCTTTGAATTACCTACTTTATTATAAATAAGAACGTTATCAGGGAGAAATTCTCCTTGACCTTTCTATTAGCATGGATTTAATTCAGGAAGCTTTGATCGATCTTTTGAGTTGAGAGGATAATTTTAAAAGCTTTTATTTGTTTTGTTATAATTAATATGGGAATAATCACGTAAACATTAAGTCGTTTGCTACTGTTCATTATAACAAAATGTGTCAAAACCATGTTAGTTTCCATAGCTTAAAAGCTATGGAAACTAACATGGTATAACTTTATATTATGTTTGTTCGGGTAAAACTTTGCAACTCAATTTTGAACCACTTCCCTACGTCCGATTGAGTTGAAGTTTGGTATACGTGTGTAACTCGATGATAATACAATAAAAGCATGTTTTTAAACATATTTTTGATATTAACTTATTTATTAGTGCTATCGCTACGCTGCTGCTGTTTTGGTTTGCCGCAACTCCCCACTGTTTCACTCAGATTTTTTGGGATAAAAAGTAACCTAAATCCTAATTCAGAGTACCTATAAGCTATCAGAACAGGCGAGCGTCTCGTCTCGTCACTCAATTACACAAAAAAAAAAATCTGTATATTCATTCCAAATTTTATCCAAATCCGTTCCGTGATTGAGCAACATTTATTCAAATATCCAAGCTCACAAAGATCCAAACGTTGACATTTATAAAATTAGCATGTTAGGGAAACGTTTTTAACAGCGTCCCACAAACAGCTATACTTACCTACATATTATTCATATCTTGTAGATTTTTTTTCTTCTTGCCAAATGCCAAATGATTTAGGGCCATATTTAGAGGTGAACCCAAACTTACCTTCTACCTTCTGCTTGTTAAGTTTTATAACCTATTAACAAAGTCAATAAACATAAATTTCTAGTGAATAGAATTCACGATTTTTGTTGACAACTTTTTTAGTTGGATCTAGTATTTTGGTAGATATAGATATCTACCAAAATACTATCTAGTAGATCTAGATCTAGTATTTTGGTAGATATAGATATCTACCAAAATACTAGACTACTAAAACATAGATCTATGTTTTAGCATACCATGGCAGCGTAAAATCAAAAACAACCCGATTCCTTGCATCTGTTTCATAAAATAATATAACAAAATTTAATTAAAAACAAATAAATTAAGTTTTTTCTCTTTTACTATCTTATCCTACACACGTCATCATCATCATCACTAGTCTTCTAGTCCTTCTGTCTATCTGTAGGCTAGTGATTCAAATAGTGTCCAAAATATTTAAGTAGTGCTCGCTCCATAGCTATATTTTTGCGTACTGGGTTCGTTCGAAACTCGCGGGGATAGACAATTTTTTATTCAATCTGTTTTAAAAAAAATCCATATAAAAAAATGGACACATGGACTATACACCAATTACATTCGGACCAAATGCCAATGCCTAATTGTCCAATCGAATTTATTTTTCATCTAAATTTATTTTAATATTCTATTTCAGATGCAGAGTCGCGATCCGGTCGAAGTAGCATGAAGAAAGCCAAAAAAACATTCTACAAAATCTTGCCGTTGCTAGTGTTGCCAGGTTTAATAATGTCTGCCATCTTGCCGTTTGTCTTGCCAGCGTTGAAATTAATGGTCGTAGGTGTCGGCATGCTCAACAACATGGCTCTCTCTGGAGCAGTGTTCACTTTACTGAGGAATAATGCGTTTAATGATAAATACGAACATAAAGTTATATACGTCAACGAAGGATACAAGAATGAGAAACACGCACATTTACATGAGCATGATCATTATGATCAAGCTACGCATGACAGCCACGACTATCCATATGCAGAATCAAATCCTATTGGTATGGAACAGATGCCTGAAATCGATAATGTAGAAGAGCTGCCGCTGAACAGTGATTGGATTAAGAACTTCTACGGCAACAGTCAGAACGTGCAAATAGTTCAAAGCGGATTAAATCAAATCAAGCGTGGAGACAACCAACAGAGTTTTAAATCTTAATTGAATTATCCGTGGGAATATTTTTAGTCGAGCACTGTTTGAGTTGCAGTCATAAAGAGCAAATTACAAGCTAACTTAAACATCTTAGATCTTACTTATGAACTTCATCACTGCTAAAAATGCTTTAACAACTTCTCACCGACGACGTACTCGTATATCAACTCAACCTTTACTGTTGACCTGATCCCACTGCTAGAATATCAGGTTTATTGTCACTTGAAAACAATATTTTAACCAGTATTTACCCCATTTTCATAAAGCTAAGTCACAATCTTAAATGACATTTGTCTATCTTAGCCACTGCTCTGCTAAGCACCGTTTATAAGGTCCTTGGTTTTAAATCGGGCTTCGGTCTGACAGATTTGGCGGTTTGATTCTTACTGCCTCGGCCTTTGATCTCGCATTTATAAAGTTTCATATTAATCGGATGAATGGTTTAAAAATGTATTACAAAAAAATAAACTAACATTAAACTTTATATGAAAAATCGACTGCAAGTTATAACTACAACATAATTTTAACTTATTTCACTTTATACTACAGCTACAAGCTGGCTCTGTTAAACTTAACGAAGCATTTATGTAAGAGAAGTATTTTGCCTTAGATATAAATGTACTTAGTTCGTTTAGTTTTAAATAACTTGTAGTTATTATTTAATTTTAGTTACTTTACTTTTACACTGAGAAAAATGCACATCTAAATTCCGCTTATAGAATGACGAATTAACCACCTTTAAGGGGTTATTCATAAAGGGTATGCTAAGCCGAAAAGGGCTCATAGTACTCATCATTATGAACAACTTTTGTTATGGGACCAACCCGAAATTCACGAAAAAAAAAAATCAGCTGTTCCATAGAAAAATGTCAATGACACTCGACAAAATGTTTGGAACAGCTGATTTTTTTTTCGCGAATTTCGAGTTGGTCCCATAGTAAAAGTTGTTCATAATGATGAGTACTATGAGCCCTTTTCGGCTTAGCATACCCTTTATGAATAACCCTGTATATGGTACAGAGCATACTGAACACTGATAATTATTACCAAAAAGTTCGATGATTAGCACCAGTTTTTACAGTGACAACTATCATAAACTGGTGCTAATCATCGTACTTTTCGGTGATATCAGTATGCTCCGTACTTTAAGTGAATTCATCATTCTTTAGATGGCCATTTTTCTCAGTGTAATTCCCATTGTTAGAGACTGGATTTCAATAAATTATTTTTATTTCTTATTGTCTTTATTTAACATTTTTAGAAAATCTATAGAATGAGACGACATTGCCCGGCAAATGAAAATTAATGCACTGACATTTATGTTGCTTGTTAGCATAGAAATTACAATGTATCAGATGTCCATTAAATATATCTGAATCTGAATCTGCAAAGGTCTTCCAGTCTGATGTTAGACCACAGTGGGCATACGAGCAATTGCTCTACAAAATTACAAGGAGGTAATTGTAAGGAGGGGGGGGTATGCTGAGTTGAAAAGGACTCATAGTAGATACTTATCATTATGAACAGCTGTAACTAAAAGACTAATCCTTAATTTGCATAAAATTGCACTTCCGTACAATATGTTGCGTGTCACTGGATTTTTCTATGAAACGGCTGATTTTTTTTTTCGGCTTAGCATACCTTTTAATCCTGTATAATTTAAGTCTAAATTAAAGGATCGGCGGCCCTATCCATTAACTTCTCCGATATTCAATTCTGACTTCTTAAAGCCCATCTGGCTTTCCTCAAGCCCCAATGCAATGTGACATTACGTCTACATCAATATGATCTTCAATTTTCGAATTTCATCTTCACTGCAGTCATCATTTATAAACATAATCAATTAATCATAATAAGTTAAGAAATTTCCTGACTATTATGTATTGAATTCTGCAAGTTCAAAATTCTGGGTGGCGCAGGCCTGGTATGGGCAAACGTGACGTTTAACATCAGGCGAGCGATTACATAAAAAAAATAATATATATAATTATGTATTCTGTGCCTGAGGCACAAAGTATTATCCACCTGTGGAGCAGCTCCCCTTTTTCTGGTTGTAAAGTGACATGGCAAGTAATTTTGGAAAACACCTTCTGCAATTTTTCTTGTCAGTGTCATATACTTAAATGAAAGTAAATTATTTATGTAGTGTTAATACTAGACAATTAGGTATTAGGAACACAGTGTTTGATTTGTACCAAAAACCATGAGATATCAAACAGCCAGTTCCCGCACAGAATGGTTTTCTATACAATAAATAACTGTAACTATATTGAGAGAACGATTTTCCCTGAAATTACGAACATTTCATAAATACGAAGCAAATTCTCAGATCGGTGGACTTTATTCGCTTCGAAAACCTTGATCCTGTGCAACGCTTGCAAAGGTTCAGGACCCGAGAATTTACGCTACAATAATTTATCAAGTTCCTTGAGAAATGAGAGCTTCCTTTTACCTATTCCTATTTCCTATCTTAGCTTCTCGAAACTTTGTTAAAACTTTATTTTTCATTTGAAAACACTTATTTAATAATACTACTTAAGAGTTTTAAATAATAGAATCTACCTTTATAAGTAGGAGTCTAGGAGTGGAAACTTTAAGAAAGGAAAGGCTCGAGAACACCTGATGGAAACCTCAGTATCACTTGATAAAAAATGCTGCGGGCAATTTTTAGGCGATGGTGCGTGTGCTATATCATTGTTATATACTAGTAACTCCCTGCGGTATCACCCGCGTTTTCCAGGATATAAAGTAGCCTATGTGTTGATCCAGACCATGAACGACCTTTATTCCAAATGTCATGTAAATCCGTTCAGCCGTTTTTGCGTGAAAGAAGAACAAACACACATCCATATATTCTTACAAACCTTCGCTCTTATAATATTTAGTGGGATTGTAAACTTGTATCTCAAAAGTTATCACTTAGAGCTCCTCAAAACCAACGTGCTTCAGGGTGACGAATGTAGTACTGTGCCACGCAGGGTTTGGGTGGCGCAGACCTGTTATGGGTATGCTCCCTTTGGAATTTGCTCCTCTTGTCACTTAATTGTAAAACCCTCAGCTGGGTCAACCTGTTATGGGTTTGCTCAATATTTACATCACCGCGGCGGTAAAGCCGCAGAACGCAGATAGAAGTTATAAAGTTATCTCAAATGAAGAGGCATCTAAAAGATTGATTTGAAAATTGCCTTGGTCCGCACAGGTGACGGCCGAAGTTTATTAGTAAACTAGCTGTGCCCCGCTTGCTTTACAACCCGCTTATTTTACTTTCAAAACAATTAAACCCTGTATTAGAGCAAAAGAAAAAAAAACTTAAATCGGTCCAACCTTTTTCGAGTTTTAGCGAGACTAACGAACAGCGATTCATTTTTATCAATATTTTAGACAAAAGTGAATGTCGTGACTGACTGACAGATCAACGCACAGCCTAAACCGCTTAAGCTACAAACGTCAAATTTGGACAAAAGTTTTATACCAAAAAGCGGACCCACATGAAGAAAGGGATTTTCCAAATTCACCCCTAAGAGGGTGAAAAGAGGTGTTTAAGTTTGTGTGAAAAAAATATTTTTCTTAATGCTACGATTATCAAACTTTGCGAATATACTAAAACCTAAAAAAAAAATGAAGTACTTTAACTGAAGCGCAATTTATATAAAAAATAAACTTTGAGAACAAAAATAGGTTTATCTATAGATATTTTTTTTTATAATTCAAAACTAAATATAAATGGAAATAAAAAAGAATCTACCTTTTTCCCGCCTAGAGACACATTTACTCTACGTTTATCCCAAAATGTATAAAAAATGAATGTCTACCCGTGCGAAGCCGGGACGGGCCGCTAGTTATTTATAAGAAAGAAAGAAGAAAATTGTGTCTAGTACAAATTCACGGAAAAAGTATCAATTCTTGAAATACTAAATAACTAATTTAGTCTCTTTTACCATGGAAACTAACGTGGTTTAATTTTATCTCCTTACAATAATGCCAGCTTGTAGCACCTGCAAGCTGATTGCTCAGATTATTAAACAGTAAAGCAATTCAGTGTAGTTCATGTCCAGTGTTCTTTCAGTTATTTTTTGGCGATGATCAATAGATTTGTGGAGGTTTTTAACAAGAAATGAAATAATATTAAAATAAACTATAAAATATGACACAATAATACAAAATATATTTTGTATTTCATATTATGTTAATCAATGTATGTAGGTATACACGACATTTAATTTTTATTTTATTTTTTGGTAATTGTAATTATGATATTGCATGTTTCACGTCTTCATCTGTAAATGCTGTTATTTATATTTGGCTAATCTGCTTATAAAATGTATTAGTGTATACAGTAAAGGACTAAAAAAAAATATTTGTCATTATTTATAGGATAAAATGTAAACAAGATTATTATTTTTAACAGATTTATTAAAAAATTGTTTGTAATCTGAAGGTAAGCCATGGAATACATTTTATTACCATCGCTTTCTAGTAACAATCACCCAAATTTAAAAATCGTAAAAACGCCTCACAAAACTCATTAAATTAAAATTAGCTTTATAATATTATATTTACAGTCTCAATTATTTATTTTTTACTCAAAATTCCCTTGGAATTGCGAAAATATTTAAAGTAGTAAAATAATTTAGATTTTATGTTATTTTACATAAATCTTATATCTAGACAGTCACCGATTTCATGGTTTATTATGAAATATCACAATACTAAATTACTAGCTGTTTTTACAAATTAGTATATCTTTAAGTAGGTACCTGCATAATTGTTTCAAGTGCAAAGCCCTACCTAAGATTTAAAAAAAATCAATAATAATTTATTATTTTATAGCACATCGTGCTTTTTCTATTAAATAATTATTTAAGACTTCAAAAGTATACTATTCCAAAGCGAGCTGCACACTGCGACTGTAGGCTGTAAGTGCCCGGCGGCATATTTGTTTGCAAAATTTGGACGATTTGGGTAAATTTTATTTTCTGACAAATTAAATTGTTTAGTAGGTACGTACTTTGAAGATGCATACCTAATATCTTGGTCTTGGCTAAGATCCTGATATGTACGTAAAAAAACTTAACTCTACTCTACCTACATACATTTCGTTTTTCATAAAATAAGTAAGTGAGTCTGGTGGGCCCGGGAGTCCATTCTAAGAACCGCAGCAAAGTCAATGTACCGTGACCGCACTTGCAGCCTGCAGTTGACAGTTGTCAGTTCGGTACAGAATAATGTCTTAATAATGAAAAATATATTTATGTTAACTTGAGCAAATAATTTAAAACTGTATACAGAGCCTCATTAGATTTAGGTACTTATTTAAGTCGGATTTAATAGTCAAATTCAATTGTCGAAAGCAATTAAATATATCACTGATACTATTTCAACACGTCGTTATTATTACAAGATATTCAATTGATGATGGTCATGGTCGCTCTCTATAAAATTAATTATGACCTACGTAACCTATTCCTATTCAGTTTTTCTATGCACGATTTCGGCTAATTTTTTGTCTTCTTCCGGCATATCCTGGTCGTCCCAGCCCCAAACAGGGTTCTCTGGGTGGTCGTGATCTTCAAGGTCTTGTTTGGACTTGTGAGCCCAGGGGTGGGTGCCGTCGCCGGTCCTGTCTACTCGTTTGCGGATCATTTCAGCAGAGACTGTCTTCAAGTCATACGCCAAACCTGAAAGGAAATAAGTTTATTTTAAAAATATTGTCGAAAACAAGCTTTTGTTGCATTGTCATAGACTTACTATGCATGTTCAACAATTTAATTGATTTTTTGTCGTCAGGATTTCTTGATTGCTTCGCTCGCTTGGTCAATAATCATATGTATTGTATGTCTTTCTTTAAAGTGCTTGTCAAATTTTTCAGTTAATTTTGTACAAAATATGATTTTTTAATTTTTAAACAATTTTTAGTCGTAATCAAAGTCAAACAATTAAAATAACGGTCAAGTCGACAGAGTGAATGTCTTAGTTCTTTTTCTCGAAGGAGATGACAAGTACAGTGTCGGCCGTTAAATAATTATAAATAGTGTTTTTATTTTTAGCAATACCTATTATTAAATTCCTTGATTTAAGCCTTCAAACCAAAACAAAAGTGACCTTCTCAGTAAGAGTCAACTCTTCCGGACTTCCAGACTTCTAAATCTAGATCCGAATTTAAAATATTAGGCTTATTTCATATCCTAAGGAACAGTCGAAAATATCAGGGAAGCTTTCGAGAAGGTCAGCCTGAGCCCGGACATTTGAGTTCAACGGCTTATTACGTCTTTGGTTGTTTGCTGTTATAATAATAGACTAACCTTTTAAGGTTCGCTCAGAATCGGGAAAGGAATTGATTTTAAATTAATTATTTACTTGGACTTTAACCTCTTTGCTTTTAACCAATGAACCTGATTAAAAACTTTTTTTCTGTGATAGGCTTGCGTTTGACCGCCATCTCACCTGATGGTAAGCAACGATACGGTCTACGATAGGACACGCCTAGAAAAAAAACAGATTTTATCGCGACTTGAAGACACCCAGGTTTTGCATGTTTAGAAATGTCGTTAGGAGGAAGTTACAATTACGCGGTTAATAGGATAGCGGCAATAGGCTCTTTGTAATTAATAACCACTGCCGGTGGACAGCCGCAACATCCGAAGCATAGCTCAACGTTACCTGCTCTAGGTATCTAATTAAGGCGTACCTTAACAGGCAATCGCGGTTCACGGGAATCCGACATGTCTACTTTGTCGCACACTCAGATCAAGTAGAAAGGCAGATAGAGTCCCGCCTTAGATACAAGTGAAGCCAAGAACTACCCTACTGTACGTGTAGGTACTTCAAGCACATATTGACGCATAAAAACTACCCGAATCAATCGTCAGTTCTTACGTCAGTCGATCAGAGAACGTAAAAAAGAAAAATAAATAATTAAAATAATGATGATGATAATAAATAACACAGCAAAAATTACGCAAAAGTGAAAAAGACGTCCGATGGAATAACTTTCCACGTGTCTACTTATCGTAAATAATATCTCATGGAACACATAAACAACATAATTTTTAGGTTATATTTACGAAAACAAACAAATGTCAAAATGACATTTTATCATTCGGGTAGTTTTTATGCGTCATTAAGTGCGTGAAATTTACGTACACGACAGTAGGGTAGTTTCTGGCTTCACCTGGATCTAAGGCAGCACTATATCTACTGTCTACTTGATTTGAGTTTGTCGCATAAATGTTTACGGTGTAACTCGAACTGTCACATTAATGGTAATACAATAAAGATAAAGCGTCTCGATTGTTTGTATCACTAAAACAAATGAATGTTATCTTCACAGTCACAGTGATACAAATATGTAAGAATCAGATAAGACTGAATGTTTGTTTATTATTATGTAATATGTAATTTAAGATAATTAATTATGTATAATTTTAAGTTTGTTTTGTTTGTTGAATTTAATGATAAAATCAGACATTTTAACCAGGTCTTATTTACAAAACTGGTCATGGCGATTCTAACGTTACATTTTTTATATTGCTTTTTATTTTTCTGTTTTTTCAATAGTTTTTAATTTGTTGACTATCTGTTCATAATGATGAGTACTATCTGTATAACCCTGTATACTGACCATGTTTGGCAGCCCAGTCGATAAGCGCTGTGGAGAAGTTGGTGCTGTAATTGCCCAGCTCCGCCGCCTTGTAGTCCCACGGGAACACGTGGTGGTAGTTGTGCCAGCCTTCGCCGAAAGCGCAGATCGCCACGGTCACGTTGTCAGTTGCGCCTATGTTTCTGCAATAGCATAGATAAGGAATAAGTTTCGAATAGTAATAGCAAAGAGTCACAATCTTAAATCTTAGGATGACGAGCGCGGTGCTGTTGCGCAGGGTCTTGAATTCTAAAGCCGGCGACTGACCTGAGCATTTTGCCGTAACGTAGCATTCGAAGCGAGCGTGGTGGAGCACGCGGCGCTATGAGCGAGCGGATCGGCTCGCTGTACTGACCTGCAACATTTCGTCGTAACGTAACGTTACGTTACGACGAAATGTTACAGGTCAGTCGCCGGCTTAAGAGTTCAAAGTGGCGCAGACCTGTCATGAGCAAACATGACGTCGATTTTCTCGTCTCGTCACTCAATAGCATAAAAACAATTCAATAAATCCTTATTGGCACCATACGAAAGGAGGAAAGAAGTGCCAAAATGGAATGGAAATATGTAGGAATTATTTATAGTCCAGGCGCTAGAGGTAGTTGAGTATGCATAATGTGAGTACCGAATTTCGCCAACGGATTTAAGTGAAGAAAAGGTCAAAGAATAATAATGTGGATCTTGCCGGTCAATTTTTTGGTCCATTTTTTTTTTACCCCCTCTTCTCTTATTCGTAAAGGGAATGTATTGAGTACATGATATAAAATCATTTTAATGATTATTTTCGTAATGATTTATAGTTTTTTCTAATGGTAAAAGTCAGGATGGATTCTTAAATAATAAGAAAAAAACAAAAATGAAAGTAATAATTTTTTTTTATTAATAAAAAAATTAAAGTTACATTATGAAAAACTAGCGAATTCAAGCATAAAAATGTATTTAAAGTAGGTAAAAAATTACTCATTTTTATTTTGACATTTGTTATTGATGCATTTACATAATGAAATACAAAACAATTCTGATTTTTTGCAATTACAAGACATTGTGCGACAATTTGCAGTACATTTACATGGTGGAATTAATAACTCTGGTAAAGACGGCTTCGTCATTTGTCGTGGATGGACGTAAGTCACCGTTGAGCTTTTCGTAACCAAATGCACAATAATCAATGGGTGGTAATTATGTTTGATGAGCATTTTTCCATATAAATGTTTGTACTGTAGCCCTTAATAAATGCAAATGCAAAGCATCTGAAGTGCATATCACTCTCATCAAATTGAAATTAAAACCTATATTTTGAGATATCAGTATAAATCTGAGTTCATCAGCAGATAATTTTTTCTTCGAAAATAAATTATATGTGCAAACTGCTTCTAACTCTTTGAATTGCTGATTATTTAGGTCAAGGTTTCCCAAAGGCATGAGAGCTGTTTGTACGAAATCTTCAAGTTGCAAGGTTCTTCAATTTGTGAGGTACTGGAATTACAATCAAACCATTTAGAAGCTGATTCAAGAATGTTCGTCCACATATTTCACGCAGTTAGGATTCAATCTTCCCATATTATCATAATTAGCGCAGATACAGATGTATTCGTCTTAGCAGTTTATTTCTGGAAATACTTAGCAAATATTGGGTGTCTCGGTGTATGGTTTGACGGTTCTCACACGAAGAAATGTTTTCTAGGATGCCATTTGGCTGCTGAATCACTGGGTGAGAACATATGCAATATTTTGCCAGCATTACATGCTCTAAGTGGTTGCGACACTACTAGTAGATTTGGTAGTAAAATGCAATGGTTAAAAGCTGCGTCTGAAGATTTCGTACAAACAGCTCTCATGTCTTTGGGAAACCTTGACCTAAATAATCAGCAATTCAAAGAGTTAGAAGCAGTTTGCACATATTTATTTTCGAAGAAAAAATTATCTGCTGATGAACTCAGATTTATACTGATATCTCAAAATATAGGTTTTAATTTCAATTTGATGAGAGTGATATGCACTTCATATGCTTTGCATTTGCATTTATTAAGGGCTATTGTACAAACATTTATATGGAAAAATGCTCATCAAACATAATTACCACCCATTGATTATTGTGCATTTGGTTACGAAAAGCTCAACGGTGACTTACGTCCATCCACGACAAATGACGAAGCCGTCTTTACCAGAGTTATTAATTCCACCATGTAAATGTACTGCAAATTGTCGCACAATGTCTTGTAATTGCAAAAAATCAGAATTGTTTTGTATTTCATTATGTAAATGCATCAATAACAAATGTCAAAATAAAAATGAGTAATTTTTTACCTACTTTAAATACATTTTTATGCTTGAATTCGCTAGTTTTTCATAATGTAACTTTAATTTTTTTATTAATAAAAAAAAATTATTACTTTAATTTTTGTTTTTTTCTTATTATTTAAGAATCCATCCTGACTTTTACCATTAGAAAAAACTATAAATCATTACGAAAATAATCATTAAAATGATTTTATATCATGTACTCAATACATTCCCTTTACGAATAAGAGAAGAGGGGGTAAAAAAAAATGGACCAAAAAATTGACCGGCAAGATCCACATTATTATTCTTTGACCTTTTCTTCACTTAAATCCGTTAGCGAAATTCGGTACTCACATTATGCATACTCACTTACTTCTAGCGCCCGGTCTATTATTAGCTATGCTTTTACTGCCACCCTTCAGAAACCATGTTTACCAATAGCAAAAATACAGGTTTCGTGGCATGGCCTGGCCAAAAGTGGATATATTTTCAAGGCTCTATTTCCTTTTGACAGAGATGTAGGTACTTATCTTATTTAATTGCACAAAGCTAGTTCAATCAAAATGTAATGAACTAGTAAATTTTATTTTTTTTATTTTCGAATGCAAAGTCAAATGTGTTTGTTCAAACAGCCCTGGCGGTAAATGTGGTTATTAAAGAACAGTTGCGGCTGGCTCTCGTATCGACTCTTCCATTTTTTCATATAACAGGAAAAGTTTTTGCTCGTTATGAGAGCCTCGAGCTACAAGCATTAAAACATTCACATAAAAGCAAATGAAAACTATTTAAATTAAATACAAAAAAGAAAATGCTAGTGTATTTTAATGTAATGTTCTGTTACCTCATGTGCAAAACGTTGGCATTGTGTTTACATCGTGTCAATTTCCAAGAAAAATGTTTTTTAAGTTTTATAGACGTAACATAGGGTTATTCATAAAGGGTATGCTAAGCCGAAAAAGGCTCATAGTACTCATCATTATGAACCACTTTTACTATGGGACCAACTCGAAATTCGAGAAAAAAAATCAGCTGTTCCATACATTTTGTCGGGTGTCATTGACATTTTTCTATGGAACAGCTGATTTTTTTTTCGCGAATTCCGGGTTAGTCCCATAGTAAAAGTTGTTCATAATGATGAGTACTATGTGCCCTTTTCGGCTTAGCATACTCTTTATGAATAACCCTGTTTAATTGAATGTATGTCGAGACTCATACGTACCTGAGTAGTTTCAAGGTTTTGGAAATAATGATATTAATAATGTTAATAAGTGATAAGATCGCACAGAATATAAGTACTCAGTTGTTTTTTTGTCGTCGGGAGTTTTTAATTGGGGCGTTATTTCTATCAAAATAAAAAGTTTGCTGCAGCGCCATTTACCGGCTGATTTTGATAAAATGGCAGAAATATTTGGTACCTACGATAATTCTAAACCAAAATTTTAAATCATATGAGTAAAATCAGTCAAGAGATTGTCGAGATATAAAGATTGTGATTGTAGCAAAAAAGTTCTCGCGAAGTTTACTGTTCCAGATACTAGTTGATATACTAGTACGTAGTATACTAGTTAACAAGAACATTATTTTTACAAAACAAAAAACAAAAACCGACTTCAAAAGACCGACTATTGAGTTATTCATCTATTTGTCGCGCACGTACTTAATGCAAATTTAAGACTTATATGGTTTTCTCATGGATATCATTATCAGAACTGGACTAAATTGAAATGGGACCAAATGGGAAGCGTCAGCTTTCTAATAAAAAAAAATCATCAAAATCGATTCACCCAGTCAAAAGATATGAGGTACCTAACAAACATATTAAAAAAAAAAAAAAACATACACACGAATTGATAACCTCCTCCTTTTTTGAAGTCGGTTAATAAAGATAAACGCATAATTACTATGACAACGCAGTTTAATATAGGAAGTCTGACAGTTAATTGGTGCTCAATTTATCACTGAGGACTTGAGGAGGTAAGTGTTCTCTAGATGCGGCCGTGAGATATTATCTCGATCACAGTCTCTTTTTAAAGAAGACTGTCATACGGACGGGTAATAGGGGTCATCTATTAATCCCGTGATAATTTTAGCAACTTTTTCTTCCCCTCCTCCCCCCTGATGATACATGATGAGGTTAGAAATTACCCCCCCTCACCCTCTTCCCCCTCAAGTGTATATTTTTTGGGACAAATTCTTTTAAAGTTTTCAGAATTTAACAAGAAGTTAAAAAAAAACCATGTGATATTTCTCTAAACCCTACTCCCTCGAGATGGTGGTGGTTTCCGGACCCTTTCCCACCTCTCGATCCTCATGTGATTTATAGACGATCCCTTAGTGATCTGTCGCCGACAGACACCGCAACACTAGTATTAGTG
This sequence comes from Alcis repandata, assembly GCA_949125135.1. Lineage (NCBI taxonomy): Eukaryota > Metazoa > Arthropoda > Insecta > Lepidoptera > Geometridae > Alcis > Alcis repandata. The sequence continues at coordinate 10,791,464 of OX421228.1, read as the reverse complement.
GTGTTAATGAAACTTTGCCAGCTGAGAGGTGTGTTGTGTGTAGTGTCTCTCTTGTTAGAAAACTCTAGAGAGTGAGAATGATTAGTCATAGAATAGAAGAAAACATTTTATTGACTACTTAAACCTTATTAAATTAGGTATTAACATGTTTAAACCATCACGTATAGATAGTACTAACAAGTATCGTTAATCTGACAAAAGTAATAAGTTAGATATTTATAATTTGCTGTAGAGGGGCGAAATTATAATACGTATGATATCGAACGCGCGAGAATAGTTCTCCAATGCAGTGTATAATTAATTAAAGCTGAGACAGTGATAATAGCAGACAATTAATGCATAATAAAGAAGCGTGAAGGTAACTGCTTGCCACCCGACAAATCATGTTCAAGTTCACGGGTCTCGCTACTTTGACGTTAATAGGTCTCTTCTAAATCTGTGTGCTTCCTTCATCTTTGACCACATCGTCGCTTACTAACAGGCGAGTTGATGTTCAATTGCGGATTTATTCATTATAAAAAAAAGCTTAAATCTTAAAATCTTAAAAAGCGTAAATTTCTTCGTAAAAGGTAATGTTAAAACTAACGACCTGTTTGGCTCAGTGGTAATATATCCACCTTATGAGCCAGAGGTCCTGGGTTCGATTCTCGGACGGGCAGATTAATTTAAATATTTGTTCTCAGTCTGGGTGTTAGTTGTCCTTGTCTTTGTGTGTTCCATAGCATCCCCGACACAGAATTTATCCTAGTGGGGAGCTATGAGTGTGAAACGTTTATTTATTTATTTATTTTTATGTGGTCTTGTTAAGATGAAAAATGATCTAATGTTGACCAAGCTTAAGAATTCTACGAGATGAGAAAGAAGTAATTATTTTTGTTAGTTTGGAAATGTTAGAGCAAGAGAGACAAATACAGAGTCCCTCATCTGAGGCAAACCTTGGGCACGCTTTTGATAAATTGCTATTTCCCTTAGAGTTTCCGACAAAGCCCTTGTTCTCGGGGCTCAATTTTCAATTTGCATTCGCGAATTGCTAAGAACTAAGCCCTTGTGCTTGGGGCTCAATAATTCTCAATTTCTCAATTTATCAGCAAGTTAAATATTTACACTTGAAAGAGATAGCAGTAGAATAATGGCGCTGTGGTCTTACACGATTATACTGGGTTACCAGGAAAGTGTATGTTGAGCCGAAAAAGGTTAATAGGAGGTACTCATCATTTTGATCAACTTTTACTGTGGAACCAACCCAGTAATCACGAAAAAAATCAGCGTTCCATAGAAAAGTGAACGACTCTAGGCAAAATGTATGGAACAGCAGATTTTTTTCTCTCGACTTCACGGTTGGCCCCATAGTAAAAGTTGTTCTTAATGATGAGCACTACGAGTCGTTTTCGGCTTAGCATACCCTGTATAACCCTATATATGTTACCTGTACCTGTATACAGAAGCCAATTTTTTAAATCTAAAAGCCTATGTTTTTTTTTTAATAAATCCTCAATTTTAAAATTAAATATTAAAAACAATTGTACAATTGTATATCGTTGACCATGAAAAAGTACATTCGCCCGTAACCAGGCCAAGTGTTACTCAGCGGTTTTTTGTCGCCTTTTTGTTAACTTTCACCTGATATTCGGACTGCAATTTTTCATAGCAATGTTTATAGCACGACCCGTTGAGTGTAAGCCAGGTTTTGAACGATCATACTGACTATAAGCGTCTCAATATCTGTCCTCGGTCGCGGTGTTAGTAGTCTTTGTGTTTGTGTGTGTTCCATGGCATCCCCGACACAGGATATCCTAGTGGGGAGCTATGAGTGTGAAACGTTTACTTTTATTTTGTAGTACCTATATAAAGAATCAAAAGTCTATTGGAAATAACTTTCCTTATGGGTGATGTTTTTAGCTGCAAGTATTCTTTATTATTTATACATCTTAAATGAAGCTAAAAAACTAAAACAAAGTAATTTAAAAAACTAAAAATTACAAACCAGGTTTTCCCCGTGTGGCAAGAACCAAGAACGCTGGCTGCATTCCCGCGCTGAACGAAATGAACCAGCTCTCTCCTACTTCATTTGCACAAAATATACATACTTTGTTTCCGATAAATGTAAGCTTTGTAAAGTATAACAGCTGCTAATTGCAGAGGCTAACCTGTTCCGGAAAGTGCTATCTTTAACTTCACTGACCGTAATTATGTTTCGCTTCATGTTTGCAGTCTCAAAACCTTTGCCGCGCAACTTTGATTCCAATTTCTACAGTGTTAAGCTTTTATATTAAAAGTTCAACCGGCGAAGAAAGTGAAGCATACCATAACAAGAGTGAGAGTTGTAATTAAGGAATAATGTCGGTCCCACAACAGTTTCCGGCTGATTAAATATATATTTTTTATATATTTTTCGTGTTGACTTTGTCCCTTTCTCTCTTAATACACGCGAAATAGCCTTGTATACATGTAACGCATCAACATTTTTAGCTTATGATTGATCTAAATTAACTAAAAATATATCTATCTTTGTCATTGCAACCTGTGACAAGGACACCAAGTTTTAGAAAAATTAGATCTGTTAACATTCAAACTTGTGCCCATTGTGTTGATAAAAACTCAATAAATCTACTGACATTGTCAGTGTTATCTAACGTTTATTAGATCAAACTTTTAAGCCCGCATTTTTTTGACCTGTTTTTTTGGTAAGTACATTTTCTTTTTGGTTTTTGTTTTCTTCTCTAGCTTACAAAACAAACAATTGAGAAGTTAATGTAACTTTGGCTAAATAATATATTTTAGTTTTTTAATGTTATTTAAACAAATAATATTTGAAACGATTTCATCTTCTCATTAGTATTTTTTTATTCAATGATTTGCTTGCGTTTGACCGCCCTCTTGCCTGATGGGAAGCAATGATGCGGTTCTAGAGGTATGATGGAGCACGCTTGTCTAAAAGATACCGATTCACTCTCTACTTAAAGACACCCATATTATAACCAACAGGGAACTCCCCTCAGGCAGAGCTTTCCACACACGTGCAATTCGAAAAGTGAATGTGGAGTCAAAGCGATTCGTACAGGTTTTTCGTATGTCAATCATATAACGATGTCGCTTTTTTGTGCCCTAGCTAGTGGATCAAATCTCTCACTGATCCTAAACTATCAATGCGTGAAAGAGATGACTGGCAAGCGTTTAGTAGGACCAAGTTTGAAGGCATAAGTTGACAGATCTAATTTTTCTAAAAGTTTTAATGTCCTTGTCTAACAGGTTGCAATGACAAAGACAGGTATATTCTTAGTCAGTTTAGATCTTTCAAATAATGCCTTCAAACTCAGGCCCAATTGCCTTCTGATATTAGATGAGAAACTAACTGGCAGATAAGCGATTTCCCTATCCTTAATAATTACAATAACGGTATTACCACTTAAGATAGGATATTGCATAACCAGCAGCCTTGCGCAAATGCTATTATATTAATTATCGGGTATAAGTATATTGATGATACTATTACGGCTGAAGGTGTTTTTAAAATGAAATACGTGGAATAGGTTTACGAGTATCATGTAATAACAATGGAGCTACGAAACTTTCCGAGTTTCCGAATAATAACGAGTAGGTAAACTATAGTTTAAAAAACTAAAAACACGCATTATCATCGGTCTTTGACAGGTGTGCAAAGTTTGAATTAAATCTGATCGTTCAAAGTAGGGCAAAATCGAGTCCAAAAGGGTCGGTTACAAACATGCATAGGTGAAACTAATAAAAGTGTGTTAGATAATTAATAGTTCAAAAAAACTAAAAAAACACGTTTCAAAATCGCGCCCAAAGTAGTCGGTTACAAACAAATAAATAAATAAAAATAATAATAAATAAAATAAAAATAATCGTGTAAAAAAATAAAATATCAAACTACAAAAGCAAAGTGCAGTGTTCATTCAATATCATGTTATGCAAAAATGTAGTAAGTGCAGACAAATAAAAACTAATCTAGGCTTCAACGGGCACATAGATAAATATTTTTAACCCAATGATTTACCCTTCAGGGCAGTCGAAAAACATAGGTATTTATATCTTAAAGAAAAAAATCTCAAAGTGCTTATCTATCTACTTCAAATTTCGAATAAATCGGTTCCTTCCAGACAAAACTACTCTATCGTAGACAGCATCATTGCTTATCATAGGCGAGATGAAACGCAAAAATATCACTGAAGTTATTAGTTTCCAGCGAAACAGGGCAAATAGGATATTACACGTCTTATATCTCAGATTGACGCGCAGTGCTGCCGAGTCTTGAATTTTAAGAGTTTAAAACTATAACTGGTGCAGGCCTGTTTCGGCCAGGTGAGCGATTTGCACGTCTCGTCACTCAAAAACAAAACAAAAATCGGTCAGTCAGTTCAAAAACTCACTTGTCATAGGGCCTGTTGCCCCAAATGTGCGCGGCTGAGTTAACCAGCCAGGTGAAGTGTAGCGAGACGGTGTATCGAGTGATAGAGGCCGTGTACCACGAGGTCCAGGGGTCTTCGCCCCACAGGTACACCGGGATCATCGCCGGGAGGACGAAGCACAGCAGCGGCATCACCACCAAGTATGTTCTGGAATTAAACAAGCATAATGTCAGAATAAACAAGAACATTATTTTTACAAAACAAAAAACAAAAACCGACTTCAAAAGACCGACTATTGAGTTATTCATCTATTTGTCGCGCACGTACTTAATGCAAATTTAAGACTTATATGGTTTTCTCATGGATACCATTATCAGAACTGGACTAAATTGAAATGGGACCAAATGGGAAGCGTCAGCTTTCTAATAAAAAAAGAATTATCAAAATCGATTGACCCAGTCAAAAGCTATGAGGTAACAAACATAAAAATTAAAAAATATAAAAAAAAAATAAAAAAGAAAACATACAGACGAATTGATAACCTCCTCCTTTTTTGAAGTCGGTTAAAAAACTGGTTGTCTATAAAGTCGGTTGTGACAACGTCATAACAAAACATTGATGAAATGATTGCATACTATGACGTCACAATGAGCGTAACGGGACACGTAACGGGACACTTTTTACGAATACGAATCGATTTATTAGACGTTGTCACGTCAGAAATAAACATTTCACACTCATAGCTCCCACTAGGATACCCTGTGTCGGGGATGCCATGGAACACACACAAAAACAAGGACAACTAACACCCAGAGTCCCAGACCCCGAACAGATGTTGTGCTATACAGGTTTATAACGAACGATGCTAAACCGAAAAAACCTTTTCTATATTTATAGAAACCCTGTAAAATTAGTCTTTCAACTCGTCGCATCGACTATTCACGTAAATAAGTATTCACGTAAGTAAGTACAATTTTATAATTATATCGATAGGTACATATTAACATAATAATACCCCTACTCTGGAATACCAAATCTTACTAATATTGTAAAGGTGAAAATATGTATGTTTGTTACTAGATAATGAACGCTGAAATGGCTAGATTTACATTCAACTTTGAATGGTTGATCATGGTCTGGATTAACACATAGGCTACTTTATATCTCGGCTTGAGGTTAACCTTTTGACCGCGGGTATGTACATGTACATATTTAAAATCCACTTTAGACGCAAAATCAACTCGAAATTCCAATATGAATATAATTTCAAGAGCTCCGTTTCATTGAAAGTTTGTACTTTGAAACTTAAATATTCCTTCGTCAGTTACAGTGATTAATCTCTTCTAGAAGATTCAAAGACAAGGATTATTAGTAGACTTAATATAGTTGACTTCCTTTGAGGAAAATGTTTATAATAGCCGTTCGGTAATCTGTTAACAATTAGATACCTATTTAATTGAATAAAATAATCAAGACCATGTATTTATGTAAGTATAAGTACATATTATCATGCAGTATTTACACACGTGTATGTTTCATTAAATAATAATATTTAAAGTGGGTAATTTCTGAATAATACGTTATTATTTGTGGGTAGTATCCAAACACGTACCATCCACGTTTTCCAGTGAAATTTCAGGGCAAATAGGAGATTAAACATCTCATATCAGTCTCAAGGTGACGAGCGCAGTGCTGTGCCGTGCAGGGTTATAAATTGTATGAGTTTAAAATTCTGGGTGGTGCAGACTTGTTATGCGTAAACGTCAATTTTAACATCAGGCTAGCGGTTTGCTCGTCTCGTCACTCAATAGCATAAAAAAACGACGGGTTGCACTCCGGGAGTGCCGGCAGAAGTGAAAACTTAAGTATTAACGTTGTGCGTTTTGGATATTTTGGAATGGTTAGGGAATAATTTTGCACGAATTGCTTTAATTATTTTAATAGAAAAATGAATCGATATCGTGTCCACTATAATCACTAGGTCACAACACTATAACTGTCAAATTAGAACATTCGCGCAAGCGCCCTGCGCCGCCTAAACGAAACAGCCGGCGCAGTCATACATTTTCGCCGCGCCGTAGAAAGAGAGGGGGATACTAGCTGTCTACTCTCCATCCGTCTTACGAATTTTCGATCAGGTCACGTGACCCTGTCGCGAGTTTAACATTTTTTACCCATTCCAAAAAAGTGTACAACGCCGCTAAAGAAGTTTTCACTTCAAAAATATAAGTATATTGGTTGTCTGTAATGTCGGTTTACGGACGATAGTGTAACATGACCACGTCATAACAAAACATTGAAGACATGATTGCATACTTTTCCCGCTCCGATCGTAACGTTACAGTGAACGTAACGGGACAATGAGCGTAACGGAACACTTTTTCGTGCATGCACCCGGCATTTATCGATTTATTAGACGTTGTCACGTCAAAAAAATTGCGTGTCTCATAAAACTTTGCTTACTTTTTCTGAAACATGACGATGGGGTCTTTTTCTAGATCGGACATGTCCACACTGGCGCCTTTATCGAACACGTCCTTGTGTTTCCGAAGCATCAGCCAGCCGATGTGCGAGAAAAAGAACCCTCGCTTCGCGTTGTGCGGATCCGCGTCCGTTTCAGTGAACTTGTGGTGAACTCTGAAAACAAAAACAAGATATAATACTACAAAAAAGTATTTATTACATTTACTAGCTGCGCCCCGCGGTTTCGTCCGCGTTTTCCGAGATAAAAAGTGGCTTATATGTTAATCCAAGATATAAGCAAGCATTCGTATCAAACATTCGAATCCGTTCAGCCGTTTTTTCGTGCTCGAGTAACAAACATACAAACTTTCTCGTTTATAATATTAGTAGGACTAGATGCGCCTCGCGGTTTCAAAAGAAGTCAGAAGGTTAACTTGAGATTTCCGGGACAAAAAGTAGCCTATTTGTATTAATCCGGAACATAAAAGGCCTTCAATCCAAATCTATACTTCTATCATCGATCTAACATGTAAGACTTCGATGACTTCTAATACTAATATTATGAAGAGGAAAGATTTGTATTTTGTATGTTTGTGTTGAATAAACACAAAAACTACTAGACCGATTTCAAAAATTCTTTCACTATTAGATTGCTACATTATCATGAGTATATGTATGAGTAACATAGGCTATATTTTATACCCGTGCAAAGCCGGCTAGTTTCATATAAATCCGTTGAGCCGTTTCAGCGTTTAGTGGTAACACACGTACAAAATTTCACTTTTACTATATTAGTAAAGGGGAAGTAGGGGAGAACCGGCGACGGTGGGGCGACTACATGGCGATTTCGCACTCCAAGTTGTTTTCGAAAAAAAAAATTAAAGTGATATTTACAAACACATACGAGTCGTAGTTTGTAGATGTCGGAAATACCACACCGTCGATTACCTATTCTCCACGAATAATGTATATAAAGCTTAACTAATAAAGCTCTCATTAAACTACGAAGCACCTTTCAGGAACTTTGTAATGTATAACAGTAGTTAGATCCCGGCTTACGCTAGTTTTAGCTCGGAGGCGTCACCTGTAGAGAATATATTTGGCTATTCTCTACAGGTGACGGTATTTTTTAAGACGTTTATTAGACACAACAGACTGTGAGTATCTGTGAGTTTTTACAATTAGGTATAGATTTTTTTATGTATTACAAATTTAATTAATCAAAAACTTAATTTTTGTTAAACAGCCATCCCCCTCCTCAACAACTCAATGGTTTATAATTGCGAACTTAACTTTGATATCGTTTGAAAAATAATTTCAACAAAATTAAAATTATAATTTCACTATGTAGACAGCCTTCATCTTTTTATATTGTGACAACATACAAACTTTTATAGTACCTAAGTATTATATTAAAAAGTAGCTTATGTCCTTTCTCAGGCTCTAAACTATCTCTGTACCAAATTTCATTTAAATCGGTTTAGTAGTTTAGGCGTGAAAGCGTAACAGACAGACAGACAGAGTTACTTTCCCGTTTATAATATTAGTAGGGATTAATAAGAGTAGGATTAATAAAGAAGAGTTGATCACTATTTTAGGTAGTACTTACTACGCTACATAAATCTAAACATATCTAAAAGATCTGTGGGAATTGTTCCCAAATCGCTGGACCTATTACCACGTCGTACTTATAATATTGAAAATATATTCAACATGCAACATTAAATGTTATGAGGAACATATTGAAAAATCGTGACTGGTACGAAAGTAAGTAGAAAAATAGCGTAGAAACGGATTCTTTGTATTTTTGTACAGTACATAAATAAATAAATAAATAAATAAACGTTTCACACTCATAGCTCCCCACTAGGAATAAATCCTGTGTCGGGGATGCCATGGAACACACACAAAGAGACAAGGACAACTAACACCCAGACCCAGAACAGATATTTAAATTCATCATTCAAACATCTGCCCGGCCGGGAATTGAACCCGGGACCTCTGGCATATAAGGCGGCTACATTACCGCTGAGCCAAAACAGGCCGACATACATCTACTGTTTTACTGTTTCACCCGCTATCATCCAGAAACCGAAAATTTCAACTAGACAAAAAAACGTAACCTCTATTCCAATGTGAAGAAGTAGTACTAACACACACTCACAAACATTCGCTTTTATAAAATTAGTGTAATTCAAATAGGCCGTTCGGTTTATTGCCAGGGCTTTGACTGTGATATTTAAGACATAGGTACTCGTACCTACCTTCATATGTGCTGAATCATATAGGCATTGTTATTGGACAATACTATTGGACAATGCAATATTTAGCTGATCATCTGTCTATCACGTTTGATTTGGACACTAAACTTTCTCCTCGCTTTCGGAAATAGCGTATACCTTTCATGTAGTATAAAGGCGCAAATCATGACAATGCATAATACTTCGCATATTTAACACTGTTCGATGAACAATACGTCTCTGCTTTGGATTGTAGGTAACTGTTTTTTTATTCGATGCGGGGGCGACAAAGTTCGCAAGTTCCCGGAAAGTTCGTCCATTCATTTCGTTCATTCGTTCGCTCGTTCGTTCATTTCCCTTTGCCAACGGTCACTAGAGCCAAGCCAGCTTCTTGAATAACCGGAGCGAGGATACTTCCACTACTGCTGCAGTGGCGTAAATTGTAAAACTGCTGGTGAGCAGCAATGGAGCTATCAATCTATTCTGGTGTGGTGACATGTCCACGTTAGAAAATAACGATATCGTCCTAACGTCTTGTTTATAAACGCTATAGTTATTAAATAGACATCAAAGGGCTTAGTAGTCTTAGTTTAACGTCTGGATCTGAAATTATCGCGTATTTCAAATCCAATATTTCATGTCTACAAATCAATAGTGAATTGATTTCTTCTAGACGTGCTCCATCGTTGATCACATCTTTGTTCACCGTCAGGCAAGATAAAATAGCTAGCTAAATAAAATTGCTTTTGTGTACATACCGATGATCTCGAACCCATTCGTAGATATGGTTCTGGAACGCCATGGTCTGCATGAGGGCGAGGAACAGCCGCAGCGGCCACCGCGCCTTATACGCTCGGTGGGCCCAGAGCCGGTGCGCGCCCGCCGTCACGCCCATCGCGGACGTTATCGCGAATGTGACGGCTACACAGAATATAATACATAGACGTTATAATTAAGGTGTAATATGATGTATTGATGAAAATAGGTCTTATTGAGTCGTACAAAAATGAACTTTTTGAAGATTTTGTAGACCCAAAGAAACTAAGAAAATACATCGGGACAGAGTTCTAATATCAGTTTTTTTTTATTTATTCCGCCATTAAAATCTTGTTACACATTTCACTTGTTACTTTTTTTGTTACTTCACTAATAATAACACTAATAACAAAGAAAATCCTCCTTCCTCAACGAATTTCGAGTAGCTTCTTATCAACTAATTCATACCAACTGATTACTAATTTGTATGGACATAAATAGGTACAGTATACACGTGCCACCACTTATCTTCGCAAGGCCTATCTAACTACTCCAGCTTTTCTTTTTCATTGCCACATACATCCACATAAAAGTCTATAAATCTATTTCGGACTCAAGCGGACCGTTGTAGGAGTAATTTGAACAGGTAGTAGTAGGTATAAGTGCTCTCACTTATCTTGTTACTACTCAAACTTTGATCTTCCCTCTGCTGGCATACAGGTCTACCCTCCAGGGTGATTAGGTCGTATTCCAACACGCTTGCCAAGTGCGGATTGCTGGATTCACATACGTCATTGATTTTTTTCTTCTGACGTATGCAGGTTTCCTCGATGTTTTCCTTCACCGAAATGCCAATGGTATGCTCAGATCAAAAAAAAGGAAATATAGTGCTGCCTTAGATCCAGGTGAAGCCAAAAAAACTACCCTACTGCCCGTGTACGTATACTTCAAGCACATATTGACACATAAAAACTACCCAAATCAATCGTCAATTCTTACGTCAGTTGCTCAGAGAACGCGGGCAAGAAAAATAAGTATTATTATGGGTAGTTTTTATGAGTCAATATGTGCTTGAAGTATACGTACACGGGCAGTAGGGTAGCTTTTTTAGCTTCATCTGGATCTAAGGCAGCCACTATATCTGCTTTCTACTTGATCTGAGGTGATATGTAAATTCGTACATAAGTTCCAAAGAACTATTGATAGAATGAAATATCACTTTTTTAGAAGAGAAAATTACCACTAAATAAAATTACAATCGGTAGAACAACGGTCTTATTGCCTCAAGCAATTTATTCTAGACAAACTTTAAATGGTCTAACAGGATTTGAATTTGAAAAACAGTACAAATTCAACATTAAACGAATCAATCGATAAGGGCGTCAAAAATCATTACATTCGTTACAGTTTAAAAGTCGACAGACTGAACCCAGACCTCAGAGCTAATATTTATTATCTGTTCATTTCGAGTTAACAATAACATGAAATTTCCGCTCCTTTTAATACATCCAATAAAGTCAGATGTTCGCCGTTGTTTCCAGAGTTAGACATTTCCTTGTTAAAATAACAGTACTTTGCAAAAACATGGCATTCTCAAAATGGAATTCTCAAAATTCTCATTTTTGTCCAAAGTACAACGTACGTAATCGTCGTTATAAATAATGTTCAATGTTTAGTTATACTTAAAAACCAAATTATTTTAATTCAGATTCAGAAATATTTATTGAACAACTGATAAATTGTAATTTCAATAAGCTAGATGTTAGTGCATTAGTTGAATTTGGATTCTAAAATATCTTAACAAACATGACTTACCTGTAACATTCGGCCAATAAATATTTCTTATTTCTGAAATGTGCGAAGCCTTCGTCGCTAAAGAGAATTCTAGTTCTAGTTCTAGTTAACGGAGATATTTAACAGATGTTGGGTTTGGTTTAATCAGTAGCTTAAATAAACATTTGGGTTGATAAGGTTCGTGTAATAATAATATACTTAGTCTGTGAGAGTAAGTATCCAACTACCACACGATACTAAACTTCAGCTCAAAGGGCTAATAAAAGGTTAATGGCAGCACTGAAATGTATTTTGGTTCATTCCGATTTGTCCTCACATGCCTGTCCCCAAATGAGGACTAGTCAAACTTTTTGTACCAATGAAATTGTTTATGAAATTGATCTTTAAAAATTTACTTTGAGGACTGATTGCTTTTGGCGCCATTTACTTAGACTAAAATATAATAAAATATTTTTTACCATTAACATAAAAAAAAAATTTAGTCTAAGTTAATGGTGCCAAAAGCAATCAGTGATGTTATGTAATGGTCTTACACTAAAATAAAATAATTTTATTATATTAGTCGTTTGTGCTCAAAGTTCTTCTACTTGACAATGGTAAGCAATTTGAATAAGACTAAATGACAATATAAGTAAAGTTAAGTAGAGCTAGATCGATGAGTAGAGCCAAGAGCCTATAAGTTTCACTTTCTAATAGCAAACCTAGTGCCAACTAGAAAACTGATCTGTGGGGCCCCAGATCAGTTTTTCTAGTATTTAATCGAATCAGACATTATCTCGGCCACTGTCGCTCTTATTACAAATGACATGACAGTATTGACAGTGAAAGTGACCGAGATAATCTCGAACAGCTCAGAATCTCCCCCCCCTCCTTTTAGAATCACGTGATCGTGCATGTTATCTTATTCACGCAGCCTATAATCGCCGGTTATGATTTAATCGATCGATCCGCTTGTAATCGTAATTTGATAATAGCTTGCATTCGTTAAGACTTAAATTTAGTTGAATTTCAAAGAAATCTTCAGTCAAGGAAAAGCTAGATTTAAATGACATACTTATTTACGTTTTAAGGGTTTTGCACCTCCTTCGGGGAACCCTTAGATTAATTAAAATGGATATGTTCGATAGGCTCGTTTTTTTACCAAATTAGTTAAAACGTAACTGTTGTATCAGAACGGTGAAATTTGTTGTGACGTGTGTATTCGGCACATTATTCTCGATTCTAATCAGCACATCACTGATTTGTCTTATCATTGCTAGTTAATCATGATTATCATTCATCTTTAATCTAACAACGCTACAAACATCAAACATTGAAAATTCATTTTAAATCTACAGTATACAATATACATTACGCGATGTAAAAAATATGTAAATAAGTGAAATATGTATTACCGTATAAAGATAAAGCGAGCCTGAATAATTATGAAAGTTACTCACCAAAAAGAACAGTCCACATCCTCGTTCTACCGGTGAAAATCAGGTAAAAACCGTAAAGTGCGGCGCCGTGTAAATATATAAAAGCCAGTACATTTCTCCACACCAACTGCCACCTGAAAAGAGTAAATTCAAATTATTATTATTCAAAGAAATGATACTTCTCGAGGAGAACATTTCGAGAATTAGGTCAAGATGTTCGATCGAGATCGAGATCTACTCGTAAATAAATAAATAAATCGTTTCACACCCGTAGGTCCCCACTAGGATCACCCTGTGACGAGGATGCCATGGAACACACACAAAGACAATAACCACTAAGACTCTAGCTCTAACTCTCCTAATTGCCCTGAAATTTCGCTTGTAACTTTGCCCTTCAAACCGAAACTAATATCTGTAACATATAAAAGCATTTCATAAATATCTGCAAAAACTAAGAAATATACCTACCATGTGCCTATCAACCGTAAGTTCTTTAACGAGCTTGCCAACGAACCTCTCCCCCCCCCCCCCCCTCCCCCCTCTCTCTCGTGATCATTATTGACGGTTTGTTGAGCTACGCATTATTAATGGAAGAAAGCAACATGGGATCTTACGATTTATGTACTGTCTTAGAAACATCAGGTTGAAGAACGACGTCTAATGAAGATAATACTTACTTTAATGAAGTACGATAGATAGATAGATAAATAGATAGATAAGCTCTTTACGAATTGTTTTTGCATGTTTTTTGCAGTCTTTTTAGGGTTCTGAACCTCCTTCGGGGAAGAACCATTATGGCGAAACTCGTCCATCTGTATGTCACAGGCGTCACAGCCAATTATCTCAGGAACTATGATAGAGTTTATTACAGTCCAGCAACATACCTAATATTACAATTAGGTATACATATTAATAAAAAAATAAAGAGAAATAGTATAATTATTTGTTATGCATGACGTTGACAAATTTGGAGAATTTCTCGAGATGAAAATTAACATATTTCCAAATGAATCTAGACCAAACCCAGATTGTTTTGCTTTAAATATTTTACCTGCTACAAAATCCAGATTCTTGACTGTGTTCTGATTTTATTGTCTTGCTTTTCCACTAAAACTTTATCGATTGGTTGAGATTAATTTGTAATTATCACTTCTTTACCATGACACTATTTATCAACAACTTAGTCACAATTTTCAGACCTTGATAAAAGTGCTTAGTTTCTATTATAAATTCTAATCTCGGTTGGACTACTTAGATATTTCAACCTTAGTTCTGTTTTGTATTTACTTTTTAGAGCCTTTTTTATAAGTCCTAGTTTTAACCGACTTAATAACAAGGAGCTACTCAATTCGGTTGAATTTTATTGTAGGAAAAGTAGGTATATAATTCCGCAGAAATAATTCGGAGCAACAAAAAAAAGGGCCAAGTGAGAGCCGGACTCGCGCACGAAGGGTTTGTATAAAGACTGCAAAAAATCACGATTTTTGTATAGCCCATTAAATTGTTATTTTGTTCCGTTTTTAGTAGGTATTTGATGTTATGGCGGCAACAGAAATACATCATCTGTAAAAATTCAACTGTCTAACTATGTTCATGAGATACAACCTGGTGACAGACGGACAGACAGACACACGGACGGACAGTGGAATCTTAGTAATAGGGTCCCGTTTTATTCTTTGGCCACGGAACCCTAAAAACTGTTTTTGTGCTGTTTATTGTGTGATTTGGGGGCGTTCTCTAAAAATACGATAGTTCAGAACCCTCGACATACGAGTTTTAGCTTTGGCAGATTAATTCAAAGAAGATTTGATGGTGACTCGAATGTGATACAAATATTTACTCGTATTTTGAACATTGCCATGATGTTTCTCAATAAACCTGACTATAATTTTACGCAGGTTTTTCCTGTTGTTTTTCCTAACGTGTTAAGAAAGTTTTTTTAAACTTATCGGTTTCCGATCACTAATGAACGACTCATTATTCTGTCTAAACAGCCTAGCGTGTTGGGACGTTGCGTGCCGCTCAAGTATGTCTAGCCGTTGCATAACTCTGTAGGTATAATATTAATGCACTTGAAACTAATTGAAATGTGATCTTTCGTCATTTTCAGTTCTTACGAAAAGGCATTTGAATAATTATCGATTTAGCCAACTTGGCGTCTACAACTGCCAAGCGGTTTTATCGAAATCATTTTGTCTGGGATAAAAAGTTGGCTGTAGCAAATGTATTTGTTGTTCAGGAGTGGGAATTACATCCTATCGTACACTAAAAAGGTACCAGGACTGTATGGATCAAATGGCCAAATGTATAGCTTTATAATTAAAAAGAGTCTTGCATACAAAATAGATAAAAATAAAAGGCATACAAGGTCGACAATAGCCTGAATTGCTACGAGAAAAGATGGTACTACTGCCTTTGTTCGACTTGGCAGGATCCACTGCGGTGCCCCAAGAGTTTCGTTTGGTATGGATCTTTTTACACTAGTGGGTTGTGAAATTCAGTGCCTTCAATCTTGTACATTTAGAAAAAAATACTATGGCTAGTTTCATCATCATCATCATCATCAGCCTGTATCGACCCACTGCTGGGTATAGGCCTCCTCTCCCTTGCGCCATTCTTACCTGTGTCGGGCTAGTTTAATCGAGTCAAAATCGAAATTGGTAGTCTTAGTAAAGTAAACCTATAATATCTCCTAATACATCTTCTTATCTTTTTTCTTATATATAAAAAAATTGCTGTTCGTTTGTCACGCTAAAACTTGAGACCGGCTGGACCGAATTGATTTTTTTTTTGTTTAGTTCACTATAATACAGGTAAGGTTTAAAATTAAAAAAAAACAGCGTGTGAAACCGCCGGGTGCAGCTGGCTAGTATCTTAATAAAACACAATTACAACCATCTCAAGGTAGTGAACAGTCTGTACCAATTATAATATCTAATATATAATATTATGTTTTGTATAATATTTGTTTCGTCAAATAGGATTATTTATTGGTCATTACATGAATTTAGCTGTATTTGTTAAAACTTGGTAAATGAATAAGGAGAACATTTTTATATGTTTACGTTTAATATATGTTTATGTTCTAATTCGACCAGAAAACATGTTACACGATCACATCGTGAAACGGTATAGATTTGCGTTTCCTTCTTTTGAAGGAGCAATCACTCTGATTATAAGTTTGTTAGGTATTGTATTTGTATTATTCCAGTCATTGTACTTACTTAGGTTTTTATTCAAATTTAAATGACAAATATTAATAATTTATTTCAGGCAACATATGCTCTAAATATTGGCAATACTTTACAAACAAACAAACAAAACAACAAAAAAAAAAGAATTTTCAAACATTTTTAAAAATAAGTTTGGTTGTTAAGATGTTTGTTGCTAAATCACGCAAAATGGCTGAATGATTTTTGGTACGAAAGTAGTTTCCCTGTATAATAATATATTTGCTATTTTCGCCGGAAAATCTAGGCGAAATTGCGAATCACAGCTAATCCTACTATTCTTCTATCCTAATCCTCTCCTACTAAATATTATAAACGAGAAAGTTTGGAAGAATGTATGGATGTATGTTTGTTACTCTTTCACAAAAAAATGGCTGAACAGATTTACATGAAATTTGGAGTGAAGGTTGTTCATGGTCTGGATTAACACATAGGCTACATTTTAACCCGAAAAACTCATGTTAACCTTTTGGTCGAGGCTGTAACCGCGGGGCGCAGCTAGTTTTAAACAGGTAGAACCATTTTTCACAGGTAGAAGGTACATTTCGATCTAATTATAGCCGCGGGGCTACTCACGGATCACTTGCTAGCCGGATGTGATCGAAACAGTGTGCAGTCGGAGTTTCCGACTCAATAATACGTGAGTAGGTCCCTGTAATTATAACGAAATGTGTCAAAACCACGTCAGTTTTCATATGTATGCAGAGTGCCTAGCGCGAGTTTTTTCCATGTTAGTTTACGTTAACGATCGCGCATCAATTTGTATGGAACACTAGGTGGCGCGGTTCTTATTCCACTCAAGTTGTAGTTTACGTTAACATGATCGATACCCTAAAACCAGCGCCTATTGCAATCCGGAAAATATGTATTTGTATTTGTTTGTTATGAAAGTTATTTTACTTATAACTGTAGATAGATAGATAGATAGATAAACTCTTTATTGTTCACACCATAAATTACAAACAAAAGAATTATAACACATAAAACTAGTGCGACAACTGGCGGCCTTATCGCTAAGAGCGAACTCTTCCAGGCAACCTTAATTGTACACCTGTAAACCTGTACAATTGTACATTGTTAATGAGAATCTATTGCCTAGACAAACCCGATTGTCGGTCGGTCGGTTACAAACATACAGGCGAAACTAATAACAGTGCGTTAAAAAAATAAAAAAGTGAGCATGTCAACTCACTCGTAATCTCTATTTTTCCTTGGCTCAGCACTATTCAGTCGAGGCATGTCATCATCCAGAGTCTTCGTCACCAGAGTGTTGGCAAGCAGGAATGACCCGGACATGGTTCGCGTTTTTCTAAAAAAGAGAGTAAAAACAATCAATAATTCTGTAAAAAAATAAAATTTTTGTTAAAAATATAACATACTAGCGACCTGCCCCGGCTTTGCACGGGTATAAAATATAGCCTATGTTACTAAGGGATAATGTAGCAATCTAATGGTGAAAGAATTTTTGAAATCGGTCTAGTAGTTTTTGTGTTTATTCAACACAAACATACAAAAATACAAATCTTTCCTCTTTATAATATTAGTATAGATTTGAATAATGTTTTCAAGAACAAGCTTCTATTGTATTGTCATCGGAGTCACACAGGCATTTCAAGTTTCACTTACGAGTATATAGGTACGTCAGAAATCCTTTGCAAGATTGGACCCACACAAACATACTACTAACACGCCAAATGAAATTAAAACATGTAAAATAGTGAATCGGCACAAAAAACATCTTCAAAAAATGTTTCAAAAAGAACCTAAATCTGAACTAAATAAACTGCATCATCGAATGACAGTAATTAAAGTAAATTTTTAAATGTTAGTAATTAGAGTAAAGTAAATTAATTTTTAAAGTACGTAAACATAAAAAAAATCTCACAAGGTTTCATATTTTGATGAAACCATAAATAAACATATCCTTTATGATTATAAATAGCTTCGTAATGAAAAGTCAAGCTTAGTTGAAATTTGAAAGCAGCATATTTCATTCCAACATATAAAAAATTGATCGTTTATTAATTAACTTTTTGAAGGGCTTGTCTGATGTCAGAATTAAGCAGATAAATTATTACCGAGTTCTGTTTGGAATATAATTTTGTTCATTACATTACACCGTGGGATTTTATGACGAACAACATCGCAGGTACGACGTTGTTCTATGTGATTAATTTTGTTTGACATTGTCAAAATGTTTCCTTGTAAAAGTTTTCTCAGTATGATGGTAACATATTATGAGGTATATTTGATTAAACATCGTATCAAACAGACAATATGACAAGGTATAATAATAGGTATCTGTTGTTCGTTTATTACTTTAATACCGTTCAATTTATTAGACAAACATGCAAAAGTATAAAATACAAGTTGACCCGAGAATTCGAATTGTCTTAAATTTTCGAATGTTCCGCTCAATTTCCTTATTTTTTCTTTCATAAGAACCTTTTCCTGACAATAATCAACACAACAAAAAAAGAATTAGCGAAATAGTTCCATCTGTACACGCGTGATGTGATGACCAAGAGAAATAGTTTTTTTTTATAAATATAGATGTATAGTATGTAGTATAGAAGAAAATAATCAAAAGTTTTAAAGCCAAAAATAAAATGTCTATCACTGAAGTACTTAATAACATACAAAAAACTACACTAACATGTGTAAAAATTTAATAATTGTGTTAATATTCAGGGCCTCTCTGATTCGTAGCTAACACGTATCACGACGCACAACCAACTTAACTAATGCAAACAAAGGAAAAACAAAGACAACAACAAAAAACAACTTTATCTAGAATGTTCCGTGCCACAGACTTTTCCCTTTAAATTATCCAACTGTTAATAATTGTACTAAAATTTGAGAACGACACCTTAATTCCTACTAAAATGGAAGTGATAATTATGAGCTTAAATTTTAAGGTGCTGTTTCTAATTTTAATATCAGTTGGATCATTTAAAGAGAAAGGTCTGTGGCACAGGGTATTATTATAACAAAAATTTAAATTAATTTACTACTCGAGCCATACGAGAATAGCCACTCGAGAATACCTTTGCCTAGCTGTTGGACATTACAGGATAACTAAAAAAAAACTACTCGAAAATAATCATTAAATTAATTCTACTAGATTTACTAAACATACTCACATAATTTTGTTTCAGTAGCCACAATTGTTAATCAGAAATGTAAACTCATTCAAGTCATTTCAAACTGAAATTTAACACTTTGTTAACACAACTTCGATCTATTAAGTTATTTGGTAAAAAGTATTTCAAGGAGAAGCGAAGCAAACATGAACGAATTGAACATGCTGAATCGATTGGATGATTTCACGAAGCAAGGCACAGTTGCTATTTAGGAGAACTTTGTCTGCACTGGATGTTGATCGTTTGCACTGCACGACCTACTTGTTAAACAACTTTTCAGACAGCCTTGTTTGTATTTCAGCCTCAAGTAGACCAGTCCGACCCTAATATGCTAAAAATCTACGTTGAGCCACCAACTTGCGTGTCGGTAAGCGACCGGCGGCGGTGCGTCAGAGGATGGAGCACGAAATTGATTTGCATTGGCTTAGAAAATACCTACCTGCTGTGGTTCTCAGGTAAAAAGCAAGACAAATTGTAATACGATTTTTTCCTTAAAGTCTAAGAGACCATCTATACATTACGTACGTCACACGTAAAGGGACAAGGGGTGGGAAAAGGGTCTTAAGTTTTGTGATCTCACATTTCAAGATGACCTTCGATTTCAAGACCTCTACATAAAAGTAAGTTTTTTTTTCATAATTCATCATCATCATAATGAATTTGTTTTTCATAATTACTAGATGTAAAATTGCAAAAATTTAGCCTAGTCTGTGGAAATCTAGCATGGTCTATTGAATTTATAAACAGACATTCTGAGTATTTCGTCAGACATTATCTACTCTAATTAAGAATATTGTGCTCGTAGACACAGATTTCGACTATAACGTTAAAATGAATCGCCTACAGAAGGAAATAGCTGATTTCTAGCTTTAATATTATCCGATTTATGATTTTTTAAATGTGAGTAGAGCCGTAAATGATCAGACCCTCCCCCCCAAGCCAAGTTACAGTTCCGTAATAGAAACGCTATAAAAAAATTAGGAAAATGTATGGAAATTATATATTTCTGTTATAGAAAATAGAATCTATAAATGTAATAGATTGTAGAAATGTAATTCTCATATATTTTAGTTTTCTACAGCGAGCGTTTCGATTCTATAATTGCAACTGGGCTAGGGAGGCTGGCTTATATTTTAACTTTTTAACTTCAGATGCGCAGTAAAATATCCTTCTTAAAGTCCAATATCACTGTCACCAAAAACCGGTGCCCCTGAATTCCACCAGTCTGTAACCTGATTGCCACTTAGTGAAAGAAAGAGTGAATTTCTTTCTCGTGCGAAACGTACTTTCGTAAATACTCGTAGTAATGTTACGGGAAAGAGCAGAAATATTTAATATTATTACAGTTAGCTCGGTCGATTCCGATCTCTTAAAAAAAGAATGGAACTCAAAGATTGTGTGAAGGAAAATAACATTTACAGAACTAAGTTTGCTATCGCTCACTTCGCTTGAAATACGTAAATAATTATTTGTTTTAACCCTAGAGTGCTCGCGCATATAGCATTTGGCCGCCCGCCGCAAACAAATAAAGTTATTTTGTACACGATGGTTTTGTCAAGGTCAAGCATTCTAGTAACCTTGTGTTTTACCTTCTTGTTTTAGAAATTGTACAAAAATAGCAGGAAAACTGACAAAATGCAGGTGCCCACAGGAGGCAAAGATTTTTGTTGGTTTTCCGTGCTAATAATGTTTAAAAGTTTAATTTTTAATTTAGTTATGTAAAGATGTTGCCAAAGTTCAAGTTAAAGATTTCATCAAACATTGATTTTCTAATACTAACTATAAAACTTTAGTAAAAGTTGCTTTTCTGTTAGTATATATTTTAGCCTGACGTTTTAAACTCGTTGTTGAATAAATAAAATAAATATAAATCATTTAAAGCATGGGTGACAAAATGCTCACGTGCACGTTTCACGGAAAGGTGACTACTCTAGGGTTAACGTGCAACTGTCTCTATTAGCAAAAACAAAATATTCTATCAACGAACAAGATAAAAAGCCATTGAGCTATCCACAGTCCTATGAAAGTGTAGGTACAGTTAATCCAAATGCTAAACGCGACTAGAAAATAATTACATAGTCTGCCTGTCTTCATCATTAAAACGTACCTAGCGATTGTGGAGAGAGCTTGACATGTATAAAATGTATAATTACGAGCATATTTGCAAGTGTGATAGAACTGAATCAAGAGCATTAAATTAGGAGAAAAATTTCACCTAAAGCATATTGATAATCACCAAAAAGTATGATGAAAAGCACCAATTTTTATGGTGACAACTATCATAATACCGGCTGACTGGTTAGACACTTGACATATTCTAGGTTATCATAGTACTCATTATTATGAACAACTTTTACTATGGCACCAACCCGAAATTCGCGAAAAAAAATCAGCTGTTCCATAGAAAAATGTCAATGACACTTGACAAAATGTATGGAACAGCTGATTTTTTTTTCGCGAATTCCGGGTTGGTCCCATAGTAAAAGTTGCTCATAATGATGAGTACTATAATAACCTAGGATATGTCAAGTGTCTAACCAGTCAGCCCGTATATGGTTCTCACCCTCAAAACTGGTGCTAGTACCTACTAGTTTTTACGATGACAACCAAATATTATGATAGTTGTCACCGTAAAAATTGGTGATTATCATCGTAGTTTTTGGTAATTATCACTATGCTCCGTACTTTAGATGAGTTCATCGGAATTTTGATGGTCATTTTTCTAAGTGTAGTAATTTTACCTACGCACCTACGAGTATATTAGGTATATTGACGAGTATTTGACTGATAAAGTAGTAGACAGGTTTTGTGTGTATTAATGATTTTGTGAATAACTAAATTTTGCATACCATTTCGGTTGAAACAAGGGAAACTAAACTTATCATAATTTTTAACCGACTTCAAAAAAGGAGGAGGTTATCAATTCGTCCGTATGTTTTTTTTTTTTTTTTTGTTACCTCATAACTTTTGACTGGGTGAATCGATTTTGATGATTTGATTGAAGCTGACGCTTCCCATTTGGTCCCATTTCAATTTAGTCCAGTTCTGATAATGGTATCCATGAGAAAACCATATAAGCCTTAAATTTGCATTAAGTACGTGCGCGACAAATAGATGAATAACTCAATAGTCGGTCTTTTGAAGTCGGTTTTTGTTTTTTGTTTTGTAAAAATAATGTTCTTGTTTATCACTAACAATAATTGTATATTATA
Source organism: Alcis repandata (assembly GCA_949125135.1). Classification (NCBI taxonomy): domain Eukaryota; kingdom Metazoa; phylum Arthropoda; class Insecta; order Lepidoptera; family Geometridae; genus Alcis; species Alcis repandata. Next base: position 10,768,838 of record OX421228.1, on the reverse strand, counting down.
ATACCCTGTGTTTCATAAATAAAATATTTGAGTTTGAATTCACACCGCGGTTCGAACCACTCGCGGTGTGATACGACTAAGGCCCAAGTCATGCACAAACATGAAATAGGCTCATGGTGATGATTAACGCACTCATATAATATTCCTAGTTTATTTGTAGTAAGTTATACAGAACCCAACTGGAACGTAGGTACTAGTACCTAACTAGTAACTAGGTATTACTTTTTATGCTACAGAAAAGTATTTCGTATAAAAGTTAATCGGCTTTATATATTATTTCTGTTTGAGTTTCTCTGCTTATTACTTTCTTTAAGAGATTACGCAGTTCTTAAAGAAGATTTATCCCAAAAAATATAGAAAATATTTATTCTCAAATAGCTCGTATATACGAGTATATTTATTTAGGTTAGATATATGTTTAATAACAGTGATTGATATATTATAATTATGTGTGTTGCCATTGATTATATTTCGACTAGATGACCCGGTGAGCTACCTTCACCTACAGCCTAAAGTTAATTTTTACATGTCCAAGTTAATACCTTTCATGTAATAAATAAAAGTGCATGAGCACATTGATTTTCTTTAAAATGTTGGATCCCCATTTTAGAACCCAATTCTTAGCACTTTTTTTTCTTCGAATTGTGTTGGTTTATAATCTTATATGTTATCTTCTTCTTCATATACTGAATCGCTCGTTTGTCTGGCTCAAACTCGAGAACGGTTGGACCGATTTCGCTAATTTTGATCTTGAAATATTTGTGGAAGATCAGGGAAGGTTTAAATTTTTTAAAGGTTTAAAAAAACAGCGGTTTATACCGCCTGGTGCAGCTAGTAACGACATAAGATGAGGAAAAGATGTTTTTTTCTCCTATTGATGTTTAAATAAGTGACAGTTATCTATCACTTTGGCAGTCGTTAAGCTAACATAGATGTACTCGTAGAAGTAGCTCACCCATGTAACAAGATAGACCATAAAAATCCCTTGATACGAGTAGATGATAGGATCTATTCCTTTATCACGGAAACGGTAGCATTATCTCGTCAATTTTGTCATTTATGATTGGCTGGCATATAGAGCCTGCCAATGGTAAGCGTGTATTGTACCTCTAGTATACTTCCTACAGTCCACGAAGCGAAGAGTAGAACCTGTCTGCCTTATTATAATTATCTAACTGATTGGTAATCAGGTTCGATTTTATTTTGACAGTTGAATCTTACTTCAAAATGAAGCCGATTCCGAATATCTTACTTCCTATCCTATCGTAATATTCTACTATCCTTCCCATCGTACTATCCTACTAAATAATTATTATATAAAAGTGAAAGTTTGTTAGAATGTATGGATGTATGTTTATTGCTCTTTCACGCAGAAACGGCAGAACGGATTTACATGAAATTTAGAATGAAGGTTGTTTATGGTCTGTATTATCACATAGGCTACTTTTTATCCCAGAAAACGCGAGTGAAGCCGCGGGGCGCCCCTAGTTATTCAATAAGACATAAAGGCCGCTGGTCAATACCAAAGTCAAGCATTAGATTTTCGGTGAGCATTGACATCACAAGTAATAAATCAACTTGATAGAAACTGGCAATTAGCGATCTTTCAACGCCATCGTTAAAAGTACCTGTATGTTTTATAGTATTCGAAAGCTCGTGAACAATATTATGACTAGACGACAAGAAAGGTGACATACGCACTTTCACAGCCATCACTTGTTGTAATGACACAAAGCATACGTTTATGTTACGGTATCGTTCACATTGCAGCATTTGAATTTTACTGTTCGTTGTGTTGTGTGTTGTTTTAATGTTCGCTCCGGGTCTGGGTGTTAGTTGTCCTTGTCTTTGTGCGTGTTCCATGGCATCCCCGACACAGGATTTATTCCTAGGAGCTATGAGTATGAAGCTGTGTCCCGAGGTTGTGTCCCTTCTAAATAAATAATTAATAAATAAACGTTTTACACTCATAGCTCACTAGGATACCTTGTGTCGGAGATGCCATGGAACACAAAGACAAGGACAACTAACACCCAGACCGAAAACTTTCAATTCATCATTAAAACATCTGCCTGGCCAGGAATTTAAAAAGCGGATATACTACCGCTGAGCCAAACAGGTCGGCTTCTGTTTCTAAATTACACCAAACAAAATCGAATCGGTCTAGCCATTTTCGAGTGTTATTTACGAATGCACGGCGATTGATTTTTACGAGTAGTACCTACTTAAGACGCAGATCTTTATATGCTTGATTTATTTGTAAGTCTTTTGAATGATTTGTGTTAGATACAGTAATAATTGTGTTGTACTCAGAAGGACTCACTTAGCGCTGTCAAATTAAAAAAATATATTTCAGCGTAGATCTCAGCAGTGGGTAAGAGAGTAGCGGGTGGGTGAAGCTTTCAGATTTATATTTAATTCAAATCTTATCTTATAGTCTAATCTGAGATGTGTTTACCTGTATTTGAGTTGTGCTTTCACCATATTGACTTGAAGCCCTTCAGGTAACTACCAAGGTCGCTACCAGTCTTGCACTTCAACCATCCGGTTTATACTCGTACTTGACCGCTAATCGCGTTTTTCAACCAAAATAAAAAATAGGTAAAAAAACTTTTTAAGTTAAACGGTTTTATGTTAAAAAAAAAAAACGTTGACGTGCCCCACGGTTTTATTTTAGTCTAGTCTATGCATATGTTTATAATTCCCACGACTGTATCTATTTTATTATTTTTTGGTTTTTAGTACATTTATCTTAAACATTGCAATGTATGTTTTTTTTTTTTTTACATAAAACCGTTTAACTTAAAAAGTTTTTTTTCCTATTTTTATTTTCTAGTTTTTAGTTTTTATTTTATATAGTACATTGTATTATACTGGTTGAGCACTTTCATTTGATACCCATATTGATGGGATCGATAAAACCTACGTTATTTTGTAGCGGCCGCCATCTTGTATTTCAATTTTTTATAGTATATTGTATTCTGCTTGTTGAGCCCTTTCATTTGATACCCATATTGATGGGATTGATAAAACCTACGTTATCCGCCATTTTGTAGCGGCGGCCATCTTGAATTTATAATGATAATGAATAAACATAATTGTATTGTCACCAAAATCCAAAGTGTATACAAAATTTCAGATTAATCGGTTGACAGGACGAGGGTGAAATTTGAATTACTAAATTTGACCCAAGAATAATAAATAAAACAAACGGGGTGAGCTAAATAAAACCGTTTAAAAAGTAATAAAGTCCCATCTCTATTTTGAGACACTGCACAAATTACACAGGAAGTCAAGAGACAAGAGAAACGGCTATACCAACTCTATTTATTTCAACTCACTGGGTCTCATATAAGTCAATAAAAGTTTTCCAATATCGTTTGACATCAGCTTGGCAATGCCGTGTGAGCTTTGAGTTATCGGATACCCAAATATTTATCAATGTAAGTTTCCGGTAGCTTAACTCGGCTGATTTTAACATTATTTGATTCTATTCTTTGCATTTTAATCCGGGGAGTCTCATTTTCAGAAAAAACGTCGAGGTAAGAACTATGTACATACAAAAACATAAAACTAGTGTCTACAGATAAGAAGATTACCTTTGTAGTACCTACGCACTTATTTAACAACTGTAACTGTATATTTTGAAGTGAATTCCCAAAAAAATTTACAAATCTAAGTTGGCACAAAATTTAATATTTATGCGCCACAGAATAAGCACTTTACAGAGCTTTAACTGCTTCGCTAAATTATCATACCCCAAATAATTCGCGCTACTTACTTCAAAAACGAGTACCTACTAGTCGAATTAACGAAATCGGGGTAAGCTCCACTCAAACGGTGTCAAAACAAATCGCTTTTTAACAACTAACAAGTTCCGTTACATTGCTCTCTTCAAACATTTCTTTGGAAATGTTTTATTTTGACAGCGGGCGGTGATGAGATGTATGTAACAAATTATAGAGTCGATGAACCAACAATGACAACGTGCTAAAACGGCAACCTACTCCAAAACGCTACAATGCTTAAACTTTTACTTCCTCAGTAATGAGACTTGTTCTGCGCTTGACCTCGACTTGAAGTCAAAGTCAATAAGATTGCGTGGAGATCGGCCGGCACTTTCACCGGTTCTGAGAGAGTAACCACGTGTAGCGAGTGGAAACACGGGCTCTGTACTCGGGCCATAGAAGCAGCGGTTAGCGGAGTAGACACAAACCTGCCGCTTGCAGAGACTGTTGACTCCGCATCTGCCGACCGCAACCATCTGGCTTTGTTATCTTACTGTTTTTAGAATGTGGCTTTGTGAGTTCGCTAAGCTAAGATAAATGTAGCCCACTTTTCTTTTTTATTTAACCTTACTAATTTTACGCATTGTTCTATTTTACGCATTGTCTCGAGATAAAAGTAGCAAAGAGTATCTACCCGGCATAATTTAATAATGATGAATCACAGGATATAAACTTGATTTTTTGTTTTTCTAAATCCGCTAATCCGCTACTGGTCTCACTTGTATTTTCGCTCTACAGCCTTTGGCGACGTCGAGCCTACATTGCACCGATCTCGTCAGAACAGGGTTGTCAATTTTACTTTTGTTGACCTCAAAACTCGAAGTGCAGTGACGCAGCGATTGGAAATGTCTGAAGACTATTTTTGTATGCGAAGAGAATGTGCCAGTTATTTTCATGCTTTTGAGAAAAGCTTTCATTTCTCTGTGAAATGATAAGAGTAATAAACTCGCTAAGGTTTAATCTTAAATTCGTTTTTATTAATGTATCAAGTAAAGTGAGAGCGTGTAATCTTGGGAATTCTATATTGGCTTTTGATAAAAATGAAAATCCTAAAAGTAAAAAGCCTTTTAAACATTTTAGCGGTAAAGCCACCAGTTGTAATATTTTGTCAAAATTCATTTTGTCTTATGCGGTTGTATTTTTGCGGTGTTAATTGAATTATTATAGAATGTTATTTAAGTAACTGATAATATTATATATAATTATATACTTACCCGACTACGGCGAAGCGAAAGGAAGAGTTATGTTTTTGAGAGGTATGTATGTATGCCTGTATGTATGTATGTTCAGTTGTTCCCTCATAACTTCTAAAATACTTAACACTATTTAACAATGGAACTATTTATCATTGGAAGCGTCTTATTTGTCCGCTGGTCGTAGGTTATGTGACGTTACATTAAATTCAATAAAGCGCCCTCTAGAGGAGATAAATTCATGAACTAAAAAAGTAAAATTAATGGTCTATGTCATGTGGTTTATCAATGAAAATGAAAGGGCTTAATTAGCACATTTCAGACATACATTTATTTTTAAATGTATATTATTAACTGTTGCTCGCGGTTTTGCTTGTGAAGTGGTCGGATTTTAGATTTTGAACATAAGTGTCTTGTTTAATTATAACATGATGTAAACAAGCTAAGGATGTAGTGAATTACTGAAAACACTTCAGGGACACACAGACGCATTGCCAGTTTTAGTGGATCATTCATTTAGGTAGCCCTAAAGATTTATTATTCGTCACGCCTTGGCCAGACAACACTTACACTTTCTTTGTACCGTTAATTTGAATAACAGAACTCAACCACCGAAATATCTATGTATATGTGTCAACAACATTAAAAACAATCTACTTAAAAATAACGCACCAGTTTTTGTATGGTTTTTAATACAACAATTACAGAACAACGCTTAGAAACTCTGGTCATACTCTCATGCTCTACCAGTTTTGATTGGTTTCATTTTTTGTGAAGTTTATTTTTACTATACAGCCGTCCTGGGTTGAAAATTTGTATCGATAACGTCAAATAAAAGTTTTCGAATTTGAAATATCGTTCGAAAACATTTGGGACTTCGTATAACTAAATTTTAGGCCACTTTTATTTTGCTAGAGTATGGGAATGCTTTACCCGAGTGGGTATTTCCTGATAGACAATATAATCCGGATGTCTTCAAGTCGCGAGTGATTTGGGTCCTTCTAGGCAAACGTGCTCCATCGTAGACCGCCTCATTGCTTACCATGAGGCAAGATGGCGGTCAAACGCAAGCCTATAGTAGAAAAAAAAGTTTTAAATTGCCTTGTAATTTAGCACTATCAATTGAAGTGTTAGTGAGGTTTATGAATGAAAGACCTACCTCAAAACATGTTCGACCAGTTACTGCATCTACTAGAACTTTTCTTCGTAGATTATGTAAATATCAATGTGTTCGAAACTGGTTAAACTAGTAGAAATTTACATAAAGAGCCGACATTATCAAACTAATAGGTGTTGATCACAATTTCGGCCTCAATAACTGCATAAGTGTTTTTTTTTTTGACGTGACAACGTCTTATAATTTGATGGAGCCGGCTGCACGCACGAAAAAACATGACGCATTCGGCGTTACCTCGCTCTGAGACGTTCCATTAAAGAGCCACAATCGGCCTCCACGTTCGGCAGTGTTCGACATCTGTCTCTCTCCTACTTGAGTGAGCAATGCGTCCGCGTGGACAGCTGCTATACAATAATATATTTACATGTTTTCGTCAAGTATGAAGTGCAGTGAAAAGTGAATGTGGTGTCAATTGTTTATAGCAACGATAATTGCGGCGATAAAGGTAATGATTCTTTCGATATTAAATATATGTTCAGTGATATATTGTCGTAATTGTATTTATGCGTACAAATAAATGTGACTTGATCAATTCAATTGTGATTTCCATTTACCTCCTTCTCTATATCCATACAAAATATCTATCAAACAAATAAAATTTTCTTTTGAAAAATGAAACCATTCCATCAGTATTTTCTTAGGACGATGTCACGTTCAACTATCGTCAGTAAACCGACTTTACAGACAACCGATTTTTTATCTAAGCTTTTGGTTAGCAACGTCGAAAATAGGCGCAAACCTACATAATCATCATTATGTAGGCGCACGAAGACGTTTTCACGCGTGACGTTTAAAATAAGACAATAAAAAAATAGAATGAAAAATAAAATAGAGTTTTCAAAAATAGAGTGAATAGGTTTTCGCTAGGCAAGCGTGCTACATCTTCGACCGCAAGAAGAAAAATAAGGCGAGCAATTTGCTCGTTTCGTCACTCAATAGCATAAAAATATTTATATTTATATTGTTTTTTCAGTCGCATAGGACTGAGAAATATGGCGATGTAACTTTTTTTTTCATGTTGGATGGTCCTATGCCAGTCTCATCTACTGACTTCCTGCCGCCTTTACCATTCATCCGACCAAAAAAATATAATAGCCGAGTAATAATATTACTTTCTGTTTAGAAAGGTGTTATTAAGATGTTTAGAATTATGAGAACATATTAAGTATATTATGTTCTTATAATTCAACACCTTTAACTAAGAGACTAACTCTGGATTAGCAGAAAGTAATTTTTCTGTTTATGTTTTGAAAAAAAACCCCTTTTCCAGTGTTTTCCATTGAATGTGTTCTTAAATCCGAGTAAAATTTTAAATTAAATTTTGAAATAAATTCATTCTTCTCGCTGTAAAGTGCTTGCATTATATTTTATTTTCTGCGAATGCTTTTGTTTTGAAGAAATTTATCTGCGTGGCTTTAAAACACATAATTATTATAGTCTGAGATCCTAGTATAGAACGACCTTCGAAACTTAATGGATGAAATGTATTTTATATTCAATTAAATGTGTTGGGTTCAAAAATGGGTTGATCTTGGGTTGCCTAAAAAATTCAGTCCAAACTAGATGAATTAAAAATTCAAAAGATGACATAGCTACGTTACTTTACATGTGACAGATTTTTACTACGGAGTTCGCACTGCAATCAAGGCGAGGTGTGCACTGTGCAGCCTGAATTGACGACTCCGGTACCTAACTTCCAAATAAAATAACTAGTTTGCCGATACGCTTCGTCAAGGTTCAACACGGTTTCCGATTATTTTACAACATGCGTGTGCTAGAAACGTTAGCTCGTAAAATTTATTCAAGCAACACAAAGGGGCCAGGACCGTAGTGAACTACGAAAGCCTGGGGTTTAGCAATGTTTACTCATACAGCGGGAAAACGCATCGCTGGCTAGAGAAGATTGTTGGCATAGCATTCGTCAACAATTGTTGTGGGTAGAGCATTTCCAAGAAAAGTTAGGTTAGGTTAGTGTATATATGAATAGTCTAACACATCTATTTGAACTATGTCGCGGTATTTGTACGCGAAAATAAGCATGGGTTCGAGAAATTTGAACCACATCATTGATCCAACAACAGAAACAAACTTAGGACAAAGTAACACACATACGAGTTCTTACATATGTATTAAATAATATTTGTGGTTTAGTAAAATGTAGGTTTACGTTTCTAGACCTACACAACTACTATAGACTACAATTTCTTGTGATCTCTCCTAAGGATTACCTAAGATGATCGGAATTACAGTCAGAGTAGGTATCCGGCACGATAGTACGTGAGAGTTCCGTGTATTTATTATAAAATTTGTCAAAAAATCCTAAGTTTCTTATAACAACTGTATTTTTGTTACCGACTGCGGCGAAGCCAAAACAGTTTTAAACTTTTTACTTTTTTTAACGCGAGTAAGTCTGCTTTTGACTACCAACTCGCCTGTTGTTACGACGATGCGGTCGAAGATGAAGCACGCTATTGCTTTTTGTCTTACCTGAGTCTGTTAAACGTACTTTCACGTACATGCATGTCTGCGATTCCGATTACTTACTATTATAATAATATGCATTTACTGTTAGCAAAGCCGCAGCCCTAGCGGTATCTTTTCAAAAATACTTGTGTCGTACCACAATTATAGCTTGAGTATGTAGAGCATGATAATTTAATACTTGTATTACAAAAAAAAAAACATTTAAGTACGCATTTTAGAGAATAAAGAGTAAAACAAACAAAAATGGCTTAAAATTACTTTAGTTGTATATTTTTCCAGTGATTTTGATTTCAACTTCAAACTGCTAAAATTATTTTACTTTTAAATAATTTAATTTTAAAACTATGGCTTAACTTTATACGAGTATTCATATTTATTAGTGAGAAATGAGTCTAAATGAGACTAAATAAATGTTATGGAACGAAACATATGAAACTACCTGATGTTATATTATTTCCTCTTCATATCCCCAATTTTTTATCTGCTTTACTCTCATTACGGCCCGCGGGCTGCAAAACGCCCGCTTCCCGACTAGAGCTTTCGATACTGGGACCCCGGTCGTTATACAGCCCCGAAAATTTAATTAATATTACGTTTAATTTAAAAAAAAAATGTTTAAAAAACTAAAAAACATGTCATCGGTCTTTTACAGGTGTGCAAAGTTTGTATTAAATCTGATCGTTCAAAGTAGGGCAAAATCGAGCTCAAAGGAGTCGGTTACATACATACAGGTGAAACTAATAAAATCGTGTTAAAAACTGATCCACGACTTTTCTAAATACTTTTTCAGGCGAATTTCTTCACATGGTAGTTGCAAATTGTCTGATCTTGCACATCTTGTTACTGTACTGGTGGCGTCATTATTATTACCTATACGAGTACATGAGAAATTTATTTTGATTTCTTGGAACTTGTCTCTGGTCACAGCACTTGAAAATAAGTTCCGTCTTCGGAAATATTATAATAATGTCAAATCTTTCCGAGATTTGAGATAAGTATAAATTCGAAAAAAATCCGACCACGTTCCGATGATATGAATCGCTAAAAATTCCCGTCTTCGAATTATTTCCGAAGGCTGAAGACTTTTCGAAGATAATCTTCGAGAATACATTCGATGTTCGGATAGCTGAATCAGCCTGCAGGAACATATAAAATGCTCATTTTATATCATTCAAACTCCTTAGTACTTTGGTCTAACTAAAATATCGAGTTTAAACATAATATCAAAATATAATACTAAAATGTCTGATTTTAGTATTAGTGCCACACAGGGTTTTGAATTGTATGAGTTCAAAAATCTGGGTGGCGCAGACTTGTTATGGGCAAACGTGACGTTTAACATCAGGCTGGCGATTTGCTCGTCTCGTCACTAAAATAATAAAATCAATGTTTGTTCGTGTTTTATGCGCTACCATACCGTTATTCAAATTGTTATAAAACTTTGTCAACTTATTGCTACATTATCCTCGAGCCTAGAACTTGACTAGTTTATTTTACACGGCATGACTATTTGTGTTGAAGATCAATTGGTCCTAGAAGCAATTTTACCATTCCACGATCATTGAAATAACGATAAGCAGCGAGTTTTCACTGCATTTCTTTATTCGTTTTTTTCGATCATTTTGTTCTTCATTATTTTGTTTAAGTGTCATGCTTTGTATGTCGCAGTATCAAGGAATCGTGCATCTTTGCCGGCGTCGAGAGCGGCTTGCGGTTGCGTCGCCATTGAACTCGGTCGTTTGCTGCGTCGCGGCGCTGCGGCCTTCATTCAGCTCTGTGTACCATTTCTCATCATCATTCACAGATGGATGGCTATTCATGCGCTTTTTATATTGCCTTCACCTCTAGGTACTGTGAGTTCATCCTTGTGGTATTTTCCTGCATTGTACTGTGATATCTTAACCTTGAAAGGATTGACTAGGTGTGGGGTTGGATTGCTTGTATTTACTTAACAAAAACAATAATATGATTAACGTTAAAAATAAATATAAATTAAACAAAAAGATAAGAGAGCTAGCTTATTCCTCGCGCAAAGAATTTCACTGCAGCCAGCGTTCTTGGTACCACACTCTTTTAGAATTGTAAATTAGGTACCTTACTCTAGTTATTTTAGTTTTAATTTAATTTTTTTTTATTTATGATGTTAATATGTACCTAAATAAAGATTTTATTGCATTGTCGTCGAAGTTAAGCACGCTTTCAAAAAATCAAAACAAATACAAATAAATAACTAATCAAATAACCCAGCCCTGGTTGTACCCGGTGAAAAGGTGCCAATCACGCTGGCAGGACTTTACTTAACAGGAATAGAATGTGACTATGACTTTTTTTAAGTCGATGCTATCTTTTATTTTGCGTAGAAACAAAATTGATACCTAGCAAATAATATTTACAGAAGCGTGTGACGTCACCAACTAATGGATCAATTTACGACTTATTGACGAATAGAAAAATACACTATCCCGGAGTGCGATAGGCGAAGTAATATGAGGCCGAAGGCTGGATAGCCCCAGGTACGAAGGCCCGACAATGAGAAAAATGTCCATCAAAATTCCGATGGATTCACCTAAAGTACGGAGCATACTGATAATCACCAAAAAGTACCAAAAACTAGTACTAGCGCCAGTTTTTAGGGTGACAACCATTTATAGTAGTTATATATAGATAGTTGTCACCGTAAAAACTGGTGCTAATCATCGTACTTTTTGGTGATATCAGTATGCTCCGTACTTTAGGTGAATCCATCGGAATTATGATGGCTATTTTTATAATCATATTTAACACTAGCACACTAGAGTGAGCCACTACAGTGAGTCCAGACGGACTCCAGATTTAGCCCAAATAAATTATTCTCACTCAAGTCCAATAATCTCTTTAAGCGCTGTTGAAATGAAGAGAAAATCCATTCGACTGTGATTTCAACACGAAGAGACTCGGTAAATAGGGTAAAATTATCTAGAGTAAAATATATTATAATTTAGATTTATATTCAAGTAACGCAGTGACGTCGACTGTAAAGTTACTTGCAATGAGAACAAAGAATTTGAATGATTATGAAAACCTAGTATACCTAGTAATAAACAAAACGAATTTTTTTCTTTAACTAAAAATAAAAAGTAGTAATTCAAAAATAAGAAAGACTATAATTATAAATTAGGTATTATCGGTTCGATGTTGAGCGCAGTTTTGCAGTCCAAGCAAAGCAGCGAATTTATCTGTTAAACTAAGTCTAAGTATTTACTCACTTGAAGCCGTTACAGGCTCCAGACTCGAAACAGATAATATAGGTACATAATTGAATTGAATAAAACTAATAGGTCGTGAATTATTTATAACATTTTAGAAAAGGAAAACCCGAGGATTAGGAGACGATTTTGTACAAAAAATATATTTTACTAGCTGGGCCCCGCGGTTTCACCCGCGTTTTCCGGGATATAAGTACTCCAAATTTCATGTCAATCCGATCAGCCGTTTTTGCGTAAAAGAGGAACAAACATACATACATTCTTACAAACTTTCGCGTTTATAATATTATTAGCTTTTACCCGCGACTTCGCTCGCATATGTTTTTGACAAACAACGTTTTTATATTTCGTAAAAAATATTTTTTTTATAAAAAGTATCGTATGTTACTTCTAATACGTCCAAAAATATGTGTACAAAGTATCATGATGATCGGTTATAGTTTTCGCGTGAAAGTGTAAAAAGCAAATATACAGGGTTATTCATAAAGAGTATGCTAAGCCTAAAAGAGCTTATAGTACTCATCATTATGAACAACTTTTACTATGGGACCAACCCGAAATTCGCGAAAAAAAATCAGCTGTTTCATAGAAAAATGTCAATGACACTCGACAAAATGTATGGAACAGCTGATTTTTTTTTCGCGAATTTCGGGTTGGTATCATAGTAAAAGTTGTTCATAATAATGAGTACTATGTGTCCTGTTCGGCTTAGCATACCATTTATGACTAACCCTATATATAAAATATTTGCAAATAAGAAGTAACATTTACCTATAGTAGCCAACTAATCCGTAGTAAAAAAAAAAGTAGTAGTAAGTAAGTAAAAAAAAAACGAATTTTTTTAGTCTCTAACAAATAATATTAACTGCTTTTAGATTTCAAAAAAAATAGAACGATTACTACATTTGACATATTTTCTTCTCATTACATATTAAGAAAATTATAATTAAACTTCATTTTTACTATTAAAGACTACATAACCCGGGTGACCGGGTTGTACATACATACATACTATAGATTGCGCTTGACATCACTTACCGTTTTCAGGTGTCACAAGTGGATTATCCAGTCTCAATGTCAATGTCACACACTGGCATAACACATGAAAAACTACAGCAGCGACGACCGCCGTGACACTGCGCGCGAGCCGGAGCTTTGAGCGGCGCGTGCGCTTCTGTCCCTTACTTATAGTTTCAGGCGGCGCGGCGTAACACTTTCCCCACCTTCGCATCATATCTCCGTAAAAGATGGTGCGGCAATTTCTCCTTTTGTTCTCTCGAATGTTGTATAAAGTTATTCAAATTGTATTTTACTTCTCGGATCATATTCTATTTTTTTGTTCGTATTTGGTAGGTGCCTAATCACGAACCTACTGACCTAGTGCTAGCGGTTTTTTCAATGAAAATGATGACTAAGTGTGCGTCTTGCGGAGAGCGATGAAGAGCAACTTATTTACGAGTAAGTCCAGATGAAGCCGGTTTGTTCCGTTTGGTATTCTTAGTTCTTAATACGAGTAACATAAAAATATTATATTAATTCCCGTCCAAACCGTCTGTAATGTACAAACATTACTGATCCGGTTGGTTGGTCATTCACAAAATATTTGTATTTGTTTTATATTTTTACTTTCAAAAATAGATAAAAGATAGACCTATAATGTTGCCAAGAGTTCTGCAGCGGCCTTGGCGTAACAAAGCAAATATTTTGGTATAAATAAATACATCGGTGCCACCCGGCCTTACTCAAGTGTCTATAAGTACCAACGTTGTAAATTGGAAAAATATTTTCAAGTAGTAGAGAGCGAACGTGAAAGTTAAAAACTGTAATCTTCTTTAATTTTTTAGGTGTAGTTAATAGGCAACATAAAAAATTGTTTGAATAATCGTTCAACATTTCAAGTTATTTAATTCATTGGAATGGAGTCGAGGCGTCGGGTGGTGGCTCGTTGAGAAATTTCAGAAAACTCGGAAAATGTATAGAAATTATATAATTTCCATACATGACATTTTCTATTATTTTAATTATCTACTTATAGATTCTATATTCTACTCGTATGACAGAAATGTCATTTCCATATTTCGCTTTGACTCCACATTCATTTTGCGAACCGCACGAGTGTAGAATGATCTGCCTGAATGGGTGTTCTCCGATGGATATAATATGTAAGCGTGCTCCATCGTAGGCCGCATCATTGCTTCCCATCAGGTAAGATAGCGGTCAAACGCAAGCCTATTTTGAATTAAAAAAAAAAATACATTGTCATAGTTTTCTATAGCATTTCGATTATAGAATTACAACTTCACTAGGGCTTCACTAGGGGGGCAGGAAAAGATTGATACAGGGATTATTCTTGCACACTGGGTAATATCTCTGTCATTCTCACTCTGATGACATTTCTAATGAGAGCGAGAGGGACCGACATAATATTTATCTCGCCAGAATGGGTAGAATATTGAGCAGTAGACGATTACGGGCCGAAAATTATGATGATAATATTTCATGATCATGACTTCTATAATCCTACTAAACATTATAAATGCGAAATTTTGTAAGAATGTATGGATGTATGTATGTTTGTTACTCTTTCACGGAAAAACGTCTGAACGGATTTACATGAAATTTGGAATGAATGTTGTTTATGGTCTGAAAACTAAAACATAGGCTACTTTTTATCCTGGAAAATGCGGGTGAAACCTGGGGGTGCAGCTAGTTAAGGATAGACAGAACATGTGGATTGTAAGTGCCTTTTCACACGTACCGGTTGCCGGGTAGCCGGCGCCGGTTACCCGGCGGTGAAGTGTATGGGCATGGTACATAGCTTTCACATGTACCGGCGTTATTTATCCGGCAGGCGGGTACATTTGACACCGGGTATCCGGCGCCGGTTACCCGGCAACCGGTACGTGTGAAAAGGCATTGATGAAGGAGCAGCCGACCTTGGCCTAATTCGATTGACGCCCGACAGAAATTTCGGAGCACCAAGGATTCTATTTTTTTACACGGTTATGTATAGAATGTAGAGGTTCTAAATTTAATATGGTTATAAGGGAACAGTGTACTGAGCCGAAGGACTCATAGTACTTATCGTTGTGACCAACTTTTACTAAAGAACCAACCCTAAAATCGCGAAAAAAAACAGCTGTAAATTTTATCAAGTGTAAAATTATGCTACGAAACAGCTATTTTCTACTCGATATCGGGGTTGGCCACGTAAAAAATATTCGTAATGATCACGGCTACGAGCCTTTTTCGTCTTAACATACTTTTTCGTTATTTTCCTTGAGTATACGAGTAACTCTATAGAATTATAATGGTACGACTTACACCGATTTAAAAATACCAAGCTCTAGCAAGTATCGTCAGATGCACTACATGCCAGACATGCTACAATATCAACTTTCTAATCTAAAAAGTTTATAATTGTAGGCAAGTATTTTTCGAAAATACTTTTCCTTTTGAAACTACAGATTGTACACGGTATTGGGAATACGGTTATATTTGCTAAGACGAAAAACGCTCATTAGCTCATCATTGTGAACACAGAACAACGTTTACTATGGGACCAACACGAAATTCGCGAATAAAAAACCAGCTGTTCCATAGAAAAATGTTAATGTAAAAAATTAGCTGTTCCATACATTTTGACGCACTCGTCAAAATGTATGGAACAGCTAATTTTTTTTCGCGAATTCCAGTTTGGTCTCATAATAAAAGTTTTTCATAATGATGAGTACTATGAGCCCTTTTCGGTTTAGCATACCCTTTTCGTAAAACCATATTGGAGTAGGTTTATACGGAAATATTCAAGCGCCGAAACCGCGACTTTAGCAGGGTTTTTAAAAAGGGCCTGAAGGGAACTAAAACGCTTTTATTTTCTGATGATCTCGAATATAATTAATTAATCTTATCTTATTATTAATTCTATTCAAAAAATAAAATTATTAATTAATTAAATCTAATCTTATTATTAATTAAATTAATAAAATAAAATAATTAATTAATTAATTATATTCGAGATCGTCAGAAAATAAAAGCGTTTTATATTAATTAATTAATTAATCTTATATTTATTTTAATGCAAACAGAATATTTTAAGAGGACTAGTAAAAAATATCTTATAGACTATTGATTACTCGTGTATATTCACGTGAAGACCTTAAAATCCACATAAAGACCGGCTGTTATAAGTTTTGATTGCTGATTGCTGAGGCACCAAGTATAAGTTAAGTGTTCCAAAATTATAATAAAATGATACAAATTTACCAGTTTCAGATTTTTTCCTTTGTTTTCACCTAATTACCTATCTGCATACCAAATTTGAACTTTCTAGGTCATCTGGAACATGGATATAGTTTTAGTCTATAGTTAGATCAGTGATAAAAATTACGATTTTTGGACGTTAATATCTAAATAACCGTTTAAGGTGTGTTTATGAAATTTGGAGCACATATGTATCTCGCAAGTCTTAATATATGAGCCAAATTTGACACGTTTATGTGAAATAGTTTTTGAGTTATGACGAGGTCAAAAGTGCCTCCAAATGGTTCGTGTAATATACACACGGTGCTGCTCGCCAGTTCTGTCACTTGAACTTGGCTTGACACGCTACCGCGTGTCTAGATAAATATTTCATAACATTTTCTGAACACGTTTAGGGTAAGCAGGGGGAATAGCGCTCACCGGGTAATGGCGCTCACCTCTGTATCTCTGTCAAAATGGAACATAGTAACACACCACGTCGACTGAAGTGCGAGGGAAAAGGGCTTCGAACAGACAGCGATGCAAACAGACAGTCAGCTCGCGTCATGTGACCATGAAGTGCGTTTCGTCATTTGCGGCCGCGCAGATCTGATTTTTGGTTAGGTGTTTTGGTCGGTAAATCCAAAATTTGAATGCTTATTTAATTATTAATTTTACTTTTCTGACAACGAAACTATTCTATTTTGTGATAATGCAATCAATTTTCAACAATTATGTGTGATTTTTTTTAAAATAAATTATATAACGATCGTTTTGGGTAATACCGCTCATCTGAGCGCCATTACCCCTTAGTGACTTATTTTTTTATTGTTGTAGATATGCCAAGAATCTGATGATCAAAAAGATGATAAATCAAGATCAAAAAAAGTTATATTTGGGAGAAATTTTGAAAAAATAACGAGTTGTGGTATCACTGCACCATCTGCGGACTGTGGGCTCATGCTATATATTCAAGATGGGATTCGCCAGATACATACATCTGTGATTTATGTGTCTAAAAATATGACTAAATAAAATATTACTATTTCTAATTTGTCTTACCTCTAATAACAATTATTACTTAGTATTATATTATAATAATAAAAGTTGGTATGACATCGAAAAATTTCCTATGTTTGATAAATTGGAAAAGGCTTATCTTCCGTACAAATCGGGTAATTTGAAGCAAATTTGTGATTGCAGACTTTTATACTTTTTTTTTATTGTATGAGGTTAACTCATTACTTACTTACTTACTCCTCTGGCGCAGCGACCCAAAGTGGGTCTTGGCCTCCGATACCAGAGAACGCCATTGATCCCGATCTTGCGCTGTCTCTTGCCAGTCGCCGGCTTGGAGTTCGCAAAGGTCGGATCGCACTGCGTCAGTCCAGCGGTATCTGGGCCGGCCGACGGGTCGGCGGCCACTTGCAACTCCAAGATACGCCTTCTTGACATTACGATCCTCCCCCATCCTAAGCAGGTGGCCTGCCCAGCAAAGTCTCTGTGCCTTGATTACCCCTATGATATTAGGCTCGGCAATCATCTCCACTATCTCGGTGTTCTTTCTCACTCTCCAACTCCCGTCATCTCTTTGGGTTGGGCCCAGGATTTTACGCATAATCTTCCGCTCTGCTACTAAGAGCTTGTATTCCTCCTTCAGAGTTAACGTCCAGGCTTCGCTCCCGTACATCAAGATCGGTCTGATGACCGTTTTATATATGCGGATCTTGGTTTTCCTACTAAGAAGCCTGGACACCAACACCTTATGGAGAGCTGCACTGCATCGGAGAGAGTTGTGTATTCGGATATCAATCTCCTCTTCTCTCGTATTCGTATCCGTTACAGTGCACCCTAAATACTTAAACTTTGCGACTCCTTTAAACCAGATATCTCCATCGCGTAGATCTTCACGCTTCTGCCTTGTATTCTTGTAGCGTTTCATGTGGAGATACTCAGTCTTCTCCTGGTTTATGCTGAGCCCAACTCTACAAGCTTCGGCCGCTAGCACCTTCACAGCATTAATCACTTCCCGCTTAGACTGTCCCAACAAAGCCAGGTCGTCAGCGTACCCTATTACCCTATGCTGTCCATTCAAGCGTACACCGCCATCTAGTTCCAATAATTTCCTAATGACATGCTCCAGCGCTAAATTGAACAGCATAGGAGATAGTGCATCACCCTGTTTGAGTCCAGTAACCACTGCAAATTCCTCGGTAAGTTCACCTCCAACCTTCACGCGCATCTTACTTATTTTAGTGGCAACCTTTATCAGGTTAACTCATTAATATATTTTATTTAATTAAAATGTATTCTACTTGTTTAATTCCAAAAAAACATGTTTGAGCGTCATTACCCCGTACCCTGAGCGGCATTACCCATAGTCAGGGGTAATGACGCTCAAACGTGTTTTTTTTTAATGTTTTTCTACTACTAGTAGGTCAAAAATATATGCTTTTGCTGTAAAATTGTTGATAGCTGGATAATAATTGAAGACGAATTAATTGAAGAATGTTATATATCTTAATTTTGATTTTTAATGAATAATTTAAAAAATACACCATGTTTTCCAAAAGTGAACGCCATTCACCCTCCTTACCCTAAATACATAGGTACCTACATAAAATGCTTACGTACATAATACGACTTATTTTTGACGTGACAACGTCTTATAAATTGGTTTGCCGGGTGACACTTCAAGAAACTGCGTTACGCTCCGCTCACGTTATGCGCTCACAATGAGAGCGAGTGAGAGGCACGCGTCCCTTCCACTCGGGCATGGTTAGCCCGCCTAAGAGCGAGAGAGACAGACATAAAATTTTGTTAATATGAAATTCAGTGCGAGATTCTTTGTATAAATTAATGTTTTAAATATAATTCTTTGTATAAATAAATGTTTTAAATTGTTACTATTATTTCATCCTTCTTCCTACTATACGAATGAATATTCACATTAAAATTATTTTACCACTCAAAGTCGTTGTCACGTAAAACTTTCGCCCGTATACCGACTTTATTTACTCTTACTTTTTTTTCATTTACATTTTTTTTTTCACGTGATGTTGACAGGAAATCGTCTTACTGGTTGGTTTTACTGTATTTATTTTGTTGCACAGTGTAAAAAGAAGAGGTATTAAAGATAAAAAGTAAAAAGTTAAAGAAAGAAAAGAAGAAAAAAAGAAAGAAAGAAAAAAGAATAAAGAAAAAAGAAAGAAAAATTAAAGCAGTAAGAAGTTTTCCAAGCCTGATGACAGTTAGGTTAAGGCAGTAGATTAGGTACCTAGTTTTCAGAACCCTGTTATTTTCTTGATTTGACGGTCTTACCGTCAGGCAAGATGGCGGTCAAATGCAAGCCAATTACTGAATAAAAAAAAGATTGAACTGACTCGGATGGCAGTAGGTTAAGTTTTTTTTAATGACAACCTAAACTCTAAGTCATACACAAAGTTATAATTATAGGTATCAGTGTGTGTGTGTTGTTATTTTTAGTTTTAGTTTGTGTTGTTGTGTTAGTTTTAGTTTACTGTTTATTTTATTTATTTTCCTAGAAAATGCATTTTTTATAGTTTTAAATACTAATTACGTTTATAATTATAATATGATCGTATCTCAGCTAAGTACATAATTGTAATACACAGAAACAATTATCGTTGCTCGTGAGCTATCATTATTGAGCTGGTTACTTCGCAATCCAGGGGTCAAGTTCAAGTTTAAAAGACTATTTACTTATAATATTCTGCTGGTCTTGTTTCGTGATAATCTTCATTATACAGGTTTAATACTATTTTTTATGATATTGAGTGAGGAGACGAGCAAATCGCTCGCCTGATGTCACGTTTGCCCATAACAGGTCCGCGTCACCCAGAATTCTTATAATTCAAGACCCTGCGTGGCACAGCACTGCGCTCGTCACCCTGAGATTTAAGATGTTTAATCTCCGAACCCTTTAATCCTGAATGAACAAAAGTAGTTCATTGTCCGAATCGCTGTGAACTAACTTTATTATGCAAAAATGTGATCTGTTTCTTAATTTTTAGAGTTGCTTGTTTGTTTGACTATGGAGATGCTCTTTTTGCGATATTATGGTTGGTTTTTGTAGTAAAAACTGATTATAATTATAAGTACAAAAAGCCCTTTTTTCGACTGTTTTATGTAACCCTGTAGAGTATTTTATTTTATTACATTTATAGAACTAAATAAGGTATAGGTAATATATGTATGTACCTACGTACATACAACATGAACAATATAATCACGGCAATAAAAAAATATGCAGCAGATTATAGAGGTATGGACATGCGCGGCCCGTTTGCTACTCGGTTTTATAAATAGACAGTTATTAGAACCATGATTTGTTTGCTCGGCCGAGTATGCCCGTTTACTGTCTCGCCACTGTACTAATAACGTGTATTCAACTCATAACAATTCAGATACGGGTACTTACCCAGTTTGGTGGATCGGCCGAACTTATTATTGTAAAAAGAGGTAATAAATATAGTAGTATTTTTAATTCTAGTAAAATATATACAACTGGTTGCATTAAGCTTGTAAACCAAATAAAATATTTTGTTTTAATTGCTTACTTACTTGCGTAAATTGTAGGTAAATTAAGGGGCAAATCCAAACAAGTTTTTATACCCAAATTGTTTTGAATCAAAATGTTTTTTTACTGTTGAAGGTTTGTGATATTGTTCTCAGCAACTTCACCGATTGTGATTTTACATGATGGTTTTTTGTTTAGCGATTTTTTTAACTGTTTGTGATTTTGTAAACTTCAAACATGTTGTAATGAGCAAACGAGATAGCGGCGCATCAAGGTCCTTTAGAGGAAAAATACATTAAGAAAAAAAGGGAACAAACAGTCAAATGGAGAAGGATTGAGAAGCATAAAAGAGAACTTAATTCGAAACAGAATTTTCATTCTCCTTTGGGCAATTAACTGTCCCTGAGCGATCATCCAATAAGTGACGTAAGGACGTAGTGACGTCAGGAAAAAACGCCTTGTACTCGAAACCTTCGGCTAATCCATTGTATGATGGGAACAAACACTAAAATAAGATCCTGCGATAAGCAACTTAAACAACAAATACCTAAATGGTAAATGCATCAATATTTACCGTGAATTTGCGGTTTGTGCTTAGTACTTAGTCGGTTTGGAACCAGCGACCTTATCGCCTAATTTTCGAGGTTAAAGGACCGAACTTCAGTCGCCTTTGGCCGATACGAATTTTTATCTCAAAACACATAATTTCGTCTACCGGCTTCAATATCAAGAAGTTTAATACCAATAGATAAGTTAATATTTTTTTTTTTTAAACAAGCTTCTATTGCATTGTTATTGGAGTTACACACGTATACTAAATTTCTGCTCAATCGGACATCGGGAAGTGGTTCAAATTGCACCCGAACAAACACAGTTCCATACAATGTAGGTGAAATAAAAGCTTGTTTTTAAAAAAAGTTTTTTACTTGTAATTTATTAATAATATTTTATGACTTGTGTGAGTTTATAATAACGAGACGAGACTTAAATATTATAAACTAAAAAATAAACGTTTTACACTCATAACTCCCCACTAGGATAGCCTGTGTCGGGGATGCCTTTGAACACACACTAAGACAATAACAAGACAACGGACAACTAACACCCAGACCCAGAACAGATATATAAATTCATCATTTAAACATCTCATCGACCGGGAATCGAACCAGAGACCTCTGGCGGATATACTATCGCTGAGCCAAACAAGTCGTCGTATGATTGTGTCTACCATTTGATAAGTTAGACAAAAAAACTAAATTGGCAATAATTAAATTTATGAAGTCTTGTATTCGCGAGATAGACTTAACCCTTATAGTCCAGGTCCTGGACTAAATTTAATTTAATTTGAGGTCCTGAATTAAATTAAATTTTGTCTTCTAACGAAAAAACGAAACGAACGAACGAATTTTTCGTGAGTAGCTTCATTTTGATGAGACACCCAATAATTTCCTGTAAGAAACTCTCGATTGTGGTAGCTAACAGAGGTAGCAAGGATACAATAATGTCGATATTATAAGCCTATATTACGAATACAAGACTTCAGGCGCGGACTCTAGTATTCAAGTTTACTTTGTATCGACTTCGTTACCTTGTGCTTCGTGACATGTGAACTTCGTAAAGGTTTTAAGGTCCTCAAGCGTCTTGACTTTGCATCGTGTAAGATGTTTGCTCGATCACGTTTCAGCGATGTCCTGGGACCCTATCCTTGGTTGCTCGAGATCATCTCCGTCAATTTCACTCTAATGACATTTTATGCGAGTGCGACATTTTATGCGACTGGGACCGAAATATTGTCTCACTCACAAGAATAGTGACAGTGATAGCAAAGAGCCCTGTATAGCAAGTGTTACTGTACTGTACACTGAAAAAGTGATCTGATGTAAAGTAGGTAATGTAAACGCGTCGACGAAAAAAAAATTGTAGAATTTAAATTACGAGCTGCGAAAATATACATTAACCTTTTGCGGAGTTGGTTAGAAACCTAAACATTTATGTTTAAAACTGAAAAAAGGGTAATGAATCTTTATTTTATCGTATTTAAATTTGACTATTCTTCTGACTTTAGCCAAGTTTAAATTGGTCAGTGGGTCGTTCACTGACCAACTCTTCACGTTTTAATGTTTCCAGTTATTATTTTAAGCTAAATAAGGTATTTTATAATTCTCGGTATGTTAAACACTGTTTCTAGATACACCATAAAATCCAACAAGTCTGAGCCTATAGGAATTTCACCTACTTTTCACGCGCCTGCAATTTTTATAGTACCTAGGAGGTAATAAAGTAATGCAATGTTTGTGTAAAGTGAGTTATAAAATACAAATAATATTAGATTTATACACAAAATATAAAAATAGAACGCTTGAAGAGCTAGTTAAAAACTACCTACGTAAATATTAAAAAACCATTGTTAGTTTGCTCAAGAACAATTGTAAAAACCAAATAAAATAGCTATTTTCTGATCACATGTCTAGTCTATTAATAGCCCTTTATAAAGCAAGTTTCAAAATAAATGTGTCTACTGATAGATAAAAGTATTCAAGTACTTTAAGAAATATAGAAAATGTTCCCTCATAATTTATTTTTAGTTAGTTTTAGCGCCTTAACTTTTCTGAAAGCAACGACGTCAAAGTATTTTGCTATTCATATTTTTGCGGTAAAATATCAAACAGAGCTAAAATGGTTGGTTTGGTCTATATGAAAATTAATTCGTCGATCACTATTCATTCATTCCATTTTTATTCATTCTCTTTTGAGCATCAGCCGTCTTGTGTGCGGATCTATTTGTTCACAATCATCATATACAACCTTTAATCCTCCCACTGCTGGGATACAGGTCTACCCTCGAAGGGTGATTAGGCCAATAATTAAGTCTTTATTCATGTCATATTACATTAAATTATGTGAGATGACGATGATAATGTTGTTAATGGTGATATGAACTCATCCGGTTCACTTCTTAATGTTGTACACTGGTACAGCCATTTACGTGTCCAGCGTCATTCCTCGGCATCTCTTTTCTGGAATCTCTAGAAATCCTCGTAGCAAAATTAGAAACAGGGTTACTTATGCTAAGCCGAAAAGGGCTCATAGTACTCATCATTATGAACAACTTTTACTATGGGATCAACCTGGAATTCGCGAAAAAGATCTGCTGTTCCATAGAAAAATGTCAATAACACTCGTCAAAATGGATGGAACAGCTGATTTTTTTGCGAATTCCGGGTTGGTCCTGTAGTAAAAGTTGTTCATAATGAATGATGAGTAGTATGGGCCCTTTTCGGCGTAGCATACCCTTTCTGTATAACCCTGTAGACTATACATTGTGAATGTGACTTTTCGTCGCATGACTAATGACAGGACAGCAGCTCTCTTCTGCGGCTAGTTTAGGCAAGTATCTAGATTGTTTACTAACTTGTTTTTAAAGATGGTCTAACAATTTGAATCATTAGGGACAATAGACGCCATGCGACGGTAGCTCACGATACCTTCTAATCGTCTAAGACCTGATCTTTTTTACCACTTATATTACAACAACTACAAACAAACTATAAGTACAAACAATAATTATAACAATAATTTCACACAATACCCAAATAATAACAAATGGGTGAAACTATTTCCAGGGTGATTAAATAATATTACTTATAATATTATGAATGTGAAAGTGAAACTGTTCGTTACAATTAACACGGGAATACTCACGTAAAAATTAAGTCTTAATTTTTACGTGTTTTTAACAAAACAGTTTTATAACAAAAATGTATAAAAACCACGTCTACGTATATTATAGTTTCCATAGTGAAACTGTTCGTTTGGTACCTACGCTTTAAATCTTAACTACTTAACCGATCAAGTAATTTTGCATACACGTTGTCTGTGGTACAGAAAAGGACACAAGGACAAAAGGAAAATGGTACTTTTCAATTTCATCGTCATTCATTTCATCATCGCGCGGGTGAAACCGCGAGCCGCAACTAGCAGAACTATAAAACCCATTGTAGTAGCAAACTATCCTACCTGCCTACATAGAGGTTATTGACTTCCATTACCACGCATACAATGTATGCTTTAATTTGAAAAGTTCCACCAATTTGACCTTGCAAATCACAGTAAGATGAATGGTTAATTAAATGCACGTTGTGATAGGCTGGTTGATGATATTATCTAGCATCATTATAGTCTACATTTGACCACCAACTCGCCTGTTGGTAAGCCACAATGTTTAGGTACTTTTAGAGCATGCTTATTTTTTATATAAAACTAGCTGATTCGACAGACGTTGTCCTGTCATAACGATGACTATTTAATTCGAATTGGTAAAAAAAGCCATTGCGTCAATTCTATGTCAAATGTCAAAAGTTACATTAAAAAAGTTTACATTGTCCAAAGCGCTAAAGTTAAATTATGGTTTAAGTATTTTTAAATTTTCTAATTTTTCATGTTTTTTTACTATAAATTGAGATGTGAGCTATCCTATCTCCTAAGTTAGATCGAACTGCACACGGTGTGCAAATTTGATTGAAATCGGTTAATTATATAGTTTAGGAGTCTATAGCGGACAAACAACGTGACACGTAATTTATATATATTACTAGCTGACTCGACAGACGTTGTCCTGTCAAAAGCCATTGCGTAACTATAGCAACCGTAGTATGTTGATGCTAACTTGTCAATTTATAGTAAAAATTATCAGTATATATATAATTTGCAATAAAATAATATTGCGGCTATAAATTGAGATTTAAACTATCCTATCTCTCAAGTTGGATCGAACTGCACATGGTGTGCGAATTTTATTATAATCGGTTAAGTGGTTTAGGAGTCCATTGAGGACAAACATTGTGACACGAGATTTATATTAAGTAAGTTCGTATAGGTGTGATTAGCCCTGGTGACAATATTTCTTTATAATTTAGGGGGGTAACTTTAAAAACTCAGTGTTGTAAAACAATCAGTTGTGTTGTGTAGTGTGTTGTCAGTGTTGCTGTGTGTTGTGTTGTGATGTAAAATTAAAGTGTACGATACGTATGGTTATAAAACATATCTAATAGCCCCTGGGATGCTTTTCAGAAATACAATATTACTAGCTGACTCGAGAGACGTTGTCCTGTCAAAAGCCATTGCGTAACTATAGCAACCGTAGTATGTTGATGCTAACTTGTCAATTTATAGTAAAAATTATCAGTATATATATAATTTGCAATAAATTTAAATTGCGACTATAATTTGAGATTTAAACTATCCTATCTCTCAAGTTGGATCGAACTGCACATGGTGTGCGAATTTTATTATAATCGGTTAAGTGGTTTAGGAGTCCATTGAGGACAAACATTGTGACACGAGATTTATATATATTAAGATAAGGAAAGGGTGAAAAGACTTATAGTACTCATAATTATGAACAACTTTTACTATGGGACCAACCCGGAATTTGCGAAGCGCGATTTTAGTTGACACATGCCTGACGTACAGATTGACAGGAGAGTGACGGCTGACGGGAACAAAAGTAACGCAAATTGCGTTAGATTTGCCTTCCTACTCCGAATTGTGTCAATCATATACAAGGAAACAAAGGAAACGTCTATAGTGAAAGGAAAAAGGCAACATCATACATTATTTATTACGCTAAAGCACTTAGAGACAAATTTAAAAATGAATGTATAAGAAAAACCTTTCAAAATGTCAATGACTGATTTTTGAACTTATTAACTAAAATGTTAGCTCTGTAGCTTCTGTACGTGTGAGTGGGTCTCGGGAGCAGCGTGACGTGTAACGTCCGTACCCTAGCGCAGTTCGATCGCGACCACAGAGTACTTTGTATAATACTGGAAAAGTTTAAATCAGTGGCCAATGGCTACTGGCTCAGTACGGTGGTGTACTCGTATAATGTGCTTGTGAGCACCATGGAATTGGTAACTTTAAAAATGCGCACCTGTTCAAGCTCTTATTGCGTTGTCATCGGAATTACACACACACCAAATTTCAGCTCAATCGGAGCCTTAGTGTCATTAGTACCATTGATTTGTACCATTGATGGTACAAGTGGTTCAAAATTGAGTTGCAATATTCCACCCGAACAAACATAGTTACATTACATTGCAAGTTGAATAAAAGAAGTAAATGGTAATGACTGGGACCATATAATTTCTTACGGGATTATCACTGTCCTAACTACAATGTCACTCTCCAGCCCTGACTGCCAATGCCAATGTAAAAATTATATCCGTTTCCAAACAAACCATCAAACACGTTCGTATTTTTATCAATATCAATATCAAGTGGATAAGCTAAATTTTTTCAATAAATATTAAAATAAAAAAATAAGTAACCATAAAAGGGGTAGATTTAGTTCCTTATCTGGTTTCATTTTATCTACACCAACATATTCATAATTTGTAAAAACAATTAATTTTAATTACAATCTACATTTACACTAATATTATAAACAGGAAAGATTTGTATTTTTGGATGTTTGTAACAATTAAAAACATAAAAATTACGACCGATTTCAAAAATTCTTTCACCTTTAGAATGCTACATTTCCCGGAGTAACATAGGCTATATTTCATACCCGTTCAAAGCCAGGGCAGGTCGCTAGTAGGTATATTATGAAGAGGAAAGATTTGTATGTTTGGAATTAATAAACTCAAAAACTATATAACCGATTTTAATATTTTTTTGCACTATAGAATAGAATAGAATAGTCGCTAGTATACACCGAAGTCGGATCTAGGATAGAATAAAGTGCTCTGTGATCTCAGCTCGTTCTCCGCCCTGCCTAACTCATTTATATGTGTCAATAATACACGTGCTTGAAGAATTACGTCGAGAAGCGTTTCGGCGCCTCGTCTATTAGATCGAGTGGTGGATAGAGATGCGTAACGTCATCGCGTGGGCCGCCGCCGCGCCCCGCTGCCGCCTCGGTGACGTGTCGCTCCGGACCACCTGCTCAAAGCAACCCGGGATATATCTTACGACTCTCGGCATGGACAAAATTGGCACACTGAGATGAGTGGCGTACAGAGATGCCTATGCTCAGTGGGCTGATGATGATCGACATAAAATATTTTTTACGTGTTAAATCTGCATAACTACTCCATCGATTATCACACATGACAACACGATGATAAAGATTTCTGATTACTATACCTAAATACATGACACAAGCTTAATAAAGATTTTAATTTGATAATAATAGTGTTATCGTTTTAAAAAATGTGTTATGACTCGAACTAAAATTATTTACATTCCAACATTTCCGATTATAAAAAGATAGAGCGCAGCTGTTGATAGTGCTAGATTTAGATAAGTAGTAGACGAAAATAAGTTGTAGGTAATAGTAGTATTCTAATAAGATTGTGATAATCTAAAATGATAAAAAACGCTATGCGTAACAACAACATATGAACAGTTCTAGAAGGAACGGTGGTCCTAATCCAAAAAAAGCGTTCTATACTTCTCATTATCATCTTCGTTTACTAGGGACTAGGGATATTCTAAAAACTCCTGAATTTCCAAAAAATTGTTTGTTACAAATTTATAATCGAATTAAATTATTAGAGTGCACAAAACAGACCCGTTTGTTCAATCTGATCCGAATATCTTGACAAAACACTTACAGAAAAATAAATTGTTAAACGAAATCGTCAAAAAATCGTATCCTCGGACTTTTGATACCGCGTGCACCGTTCACAGAGACATGCCTAGTCGGAATAGGAGTGTAGTTTGGTCGGGCCGACCCCATCACCGCTACAAGTCACCACTCCAGTCCACCATAGCACGCCGCGCGTGGTGCCGGTACTATCGTCTGCTAGCCGCATGCCAGCATGCGCTCGCCGCGACCAACTCAAAACAAACTAAAAATATAATCTAGATATTTGAATCCGACCTCATTCTGTGCGTCACGTAAATTTCTAGCTAGTGAAGTCAAAAGTGGATGCATTTGCTGAGAAGCGACCGTGACGGCACCCAAGGCTTCCAGGTGGTAGGTATGTCAAGGGCGCATTTGATTTATGATGCCGGCTTTGTCGGCGCTTGGGCCTGTAGGTAAACAATAACAGTGGGCAAAATCTAAAGTTCCCTAGCGATAGCTGTGTAGCTGTTGGAAAAATTTAGAACTGTAATCGAGAGTTGCTTATTTATTTTTTCTTCTTAAATTTTGTTATGTTGGTAACACGTTAGACGGTGTGGCAGAGCTTCGGTGGAATATTTCGGTAATTTTCTTAGATGTTTACTTCTTAGATAGTGTTATGTATTTTTATACTACGTATTGATCTTAATTTGATTGTTGGTGAAAATTTTAGATCAAGTGTTTTTTACATATTACAAGTCTCATAAAAATTAAACGAGTAGGAAGTTTCCGCAAAAATTACCTACTAAGTACCTACATACTTACTTGTGCGTTTGAATAAAAAGATGACCGATGTCGGGGGCGTCAAGGCCCTCTTAAGGAAAAAATACTTGTCTAAAATGAGACGATTTAGTTCCTCTATTCCAGAAACGGAATATTGTTAAAGTTACGAGTGGGTCACTGTTATTTCTTAAGATTTGGGGTGCGCCAGTAGGTGAGGTGAGGTGACCGCCTTTATTACTATTCTTTACCTACTATAATGCTTACCTAACCGGATGTTATGCGACGACTAAGCTACGGATGACTTACTTACAAAAAACTGAATTCCGTCCTTGATTTTTGTTCTAATACTTCTATTACTACGTACGTATTTGTACAAAAACATTAAAACTAGTTACGTAAACATAATGTTACTTACATTTATTAAAAATGACCAAACCTGCAATGAAAATTTGGGTAGGAACTTGGGATACAGACCAGCTTCAGTCACATAATGCGATTCAGTCTGAACATCGTGCGATCCATGTGTGATCCATGTAGTAATAGTACAATAACATCACCGCGATTCGTGTGAAGCCGGGTATTCTGTGGCTACAGTAAGGTGCGCACGGCTACGTGTGGTGTGGCTTTAGCTTTATTCATTATGGTTTGACATGCTTCACCTTCTCATAGAGCGGGCCACGCGCTCGCTGGGCACGGCTGCGTGGTTTTGTAGCGGCAGAGGCCTGGGGGTTACCTACCGCGGATGCGTCTGCCGAACGAAGTCTGCGGTCAAGCTCCTAGAGCCCGCTTATCTCTTCCATTCGGCGGCGTGGCGTGGGTCAAGTTGTTTTTTTAATACGTCGATCACAGATCGTATGCGTGCTCGTGTAGTCTGTAGTTCGTAGGCTAGGTAGCCTGTATCGCACGATCTTCAGATCGCAGACTGGTTGATCGCATGAGTCTGTGTGCTCTATGCACAATTTGAACAGAGTAAGCAAATAGAGACTCAATAAATATACAATTGTCTTACAGTTGCCATGCAGATAACCCATGTTATCTACATAATAATAATTATGTTTGAAGATGAAATTATATCTGTAAAAAAATGATTTTCTTTATTCTCGACAACGGTTCGTCTTAAAATTCTTATACTTGTCAAGTTGCACGTGCCCGATCAAACGGGGATAGCCGTTGCTATAAAAACTTGTGGCTAGCTTCTGTACCCTTTTTTAAATCTATCAAGAATCATAAATTCTAAAAACTCAGCCTAGTTCAGAAAAAAATATGAAAATAAAAATATCTAAACTAATATGTAGGTACTACTCATTAGTTTATATAGTATAATAATTATGTGAGTAGGTAGGTTTTTTATCTCGATTTGGCACGTGACACTTAGAAACGTTGAATGATAAAACACAATAAAATTACTCGAACGTTTGTAAATAGAGTTCAATCCGTAATCTTGATTTCATCTATGTTGTAATAATTGTAATAATTGCTGCTTATTCACATAGCATTGTACCAAATACAGTGCAATGAGCTTACGAACACAACAAGAGACACCTAAAACCTTCAAACACATAATCCGCAATCGTTAAAAACAATAGGGTAGGGTTACCCCATCTATTGTTTGAAACGCATGCGAAGACCCATTTGTCAGTGGCGGATTTACACATTTGCCGCCCGTAGGCCATTCAACATTTTGCCGCCCCTACCGATCTAAACAATTCGATACACTAGCCCCGTCCCCCGTCCCTGCTCACAATAATACTTTCTTTCAGAAATCATGTCCGAAATTAAAAAAACTTGCCCCAGAATTTGCCGCCTCTGAAATCTGCCGCCCTAGGCTCCAGCCTACTCAGCCTGCTGGTAAATCCACCACTGCCCATCGTACGAGACGTGAGCCAAACGTCTATCTTCTCAGATATCTTAAAGTAAATCCGATCTGGACTTTAATAAATTTTATCCTCAAAGTATCTGGGACTATACACAACGCGGCAGTACGATACGACGGACGTTACACACACCGTAAGAAAATACCGACAAGTACCTAATGATATGATACAAAATATGAGTATATTTACGAGCTCAACCTGCAAATGCCCCGTATTGTCACGCAGATCAGTTCGCGACAGCCCTGACTCACGCAAACAAATTATTATTATTATTTACTCACGTTGGTCGAGGGCTAAAGTAAAGACGAAGACAATTAGGCTCCAAGCTTCACAAGTCTAGAATTGGTCCGCCTCGAATTGCCAGAAAATTCGATGGAACAGATTAAATTGAACGCTCTGAACGCACTATTTTCGTGAGGGGGAAGAGTTTGTCAACAGCTTAAATGGTCGATGACGGGGTGGGCTAATATAATCATATCAGCGGATATACAGAGTTATAAGGAAATGGTATGGTAAGCCGAAAACAACTCATAGTAGGTACTCATCATTATGAACAACTTTTACGACGGAACTTTTGTTGTCGAAAAAAATCGGCTGTTCCATAGACAAAATGTATAGAACAGCTGATTTTTTTTGCGAATTCCGGATTGGTCCCTTAGTAAAAGTTGTTTATAATGATGAGTACTATAAAGCCCTTTTCGGCTCATACCCTTTCTTTATAGCGCTATTATTTAGCACTATATTTGTTAATTTATGTTCAGTTATCCAGTTTTTCTAATACGATAGCAAAACTTCACTGATACCGGTGATGTATCTTCACATTATGAATGAATCCATTCTTTAGATCTTGTCATGCGATTCATTGAAGTCACGAACAAGTTCTTCGTTTCTTTGATTCATTTATATCATAATTAATGTAAGGACTTTACAATAATAACGTTCAAGACATATATCTGGCATTCGATTTTAAAATAATGTACCTACAAGAAAATTAGCGAGAGAACGGTCACGGCCATTCATGGAGTATCTATGGCATAACTATGAAGGCATACCCCCACTGTCCTAGCTAGGTGGGTGATGAGCTACGACGCGATACGATGTGTTATAGCACTGATGATAATGATGATGAAAATAAACATTTATCATTTTGTGTACCCTTGAAATGTGTAAGAAAATTAATTCATGATGATCGCTTGAACAGTTAAGGCGTGAAAAAACTTTCGTATTAATAATACCTTTATTAGTTAGAAATAGAAATTAATTAGTTGTGTACCATCTACAGGGTTATATGGAAAGGGTATGCTAAGCCGAAAATGGGTCATAGTATTCAATACTCATCATTATGAACAACTTTTATTATGGGGCCATTTCGAAAATCGTAAAAAAACGGCTGTTCGATAGAAAAATGTCTATGACGCCAGAAAAATGTAAGGAACAGCTGAAATGTTTTCTCGATTTCTGGATTGGTCCCATAGTAAAAGTTTTTCATAATGATGAACATAATTATGTACTATTAGCTCTTTTTGGCTTAGCATTTTTAACCTTTTTTATTACCTGGGTTTCTAGTCCTATTTATATTGTAACCTTAAAAAGCCCTTTTTCTGGTTCGCGTGGTAATTAGTGGGTGGAATTAATGAAACTTGTTTCATATAGAATAATATTTCAATATATTGTTTTTAACAAAGTCCGGATGGAAAATTTTGATAACAAACTTTTGAAGCTTGTATTTTTAAAATTCTATTATTATGATGCCCTGACAGTTTATGCATACTTTATGAGGAGCCAAAGTTAACGGAATATCTAAGCATAAATGCAAAAATCGTTTTTACTTGATTCATCTTTCAAAAAATGATTGCCTTAGATTATACAAAAAATCTTAAGAAATAAATTCCTATTTAGTAAAAAAAATAATATATAGTTAGTGTTCTTAATTTGGCCAAGTCAACTGATCTTCATACTAAAGGTCATCACCTTATTTTCTTGACTTGTTCACGTGCCATATTAATCTAGACGAAATGGCAATAGAAAACCGTGGGGTCTTCGAACTAATTGATTAGACTACAGACACAAGGCCGTTCTCAAGAACGCTGAATTCTTAGGTGTCAACTTATCAGGTTCTACGAGTTTGACAACATTTATAAACATCGCTTTTATTACAAGAACAATAAAATTTAATCTCGTGCTATCGAGATTATTAATCGTTGTGATTTGCTTCGCTTAAATTTTAATTCATAACAATTCTCAGTGACATTAAATCTAGACCAGAGACCATAGACTACACTAGACTGGCAATACTGCGGCAATTTCTTTCAGTCTTTATTTACCAGGCGTAACTAAAGACTCGCGCTACGGCCTTGGTTGTGTAATAAATAACTACATTTTATGACACAATCTAGTGAGTGATGTCATTTCAGCGAAGCGAGAATACGTTCTTGTACGTTGGAATATACCCATCGGTGAATCCTACTAATATTATAAACGCGAAAGTTTGTAAGAATGTATGGATGTTTGTTACTCTTTCACGCAAAAACGGCTGAACGGTATTACATGAAATTTGGAATGAAGGTTGTTCATGGTCTGGATTAACACATAGGCTACTTTTTATCCCGGAAAACGCGGGTGAAGCCGCGGGGCGCAGCTAGTTATGAATATTGACGAAGCTATCTAACTATACCTAGTAATGTTCGTGTAATTTCGGATAGTGGTCTCTGTATTGCTAACTGAGAATTTTCAGCGTTGCGCGTTGTAGTAAGAATTTAATTTGTGTGGCGGATTTGCAGAGTAATGTGTAATAGTCACACACTCACACCCTTTCCCTTCTAAGATTATGATAGACTAGCGACCTGCCCCGGCTTCGCACGGGTATGAAATATAGTCTATGTTTCTCGCTAATAATAATATATAGCTTTATATTGGTGAACATTTTTTTAATCGGTTCAGTAGATTTTGATTTTATTCGTGACAAACATCCGAAAATACAAATCTTTCCTCTTTATAATATTAGTGTAGATTATATTTATGAAATGAAAAATAAATAAGTTTAATACACTAATAAAAATATAACTAAGTAATATGTATAAACCATACCACAAAGAAATTCTAAATTACCTACTAAATTAAATAAACCTTACGAAAGTTAAGGTAATTCTTGATATTCAATTTACGCGTCTTTTGCTTTATATAAATACATATATAAAATATGAAGGTAATACGTAGACACCTACAAATCGAGGAGTAATCCCTTAGAGGTGATACATGTCATTACTATAATTATGAAATGGTGAGAAATGAATATTATTAATGAACTGGCAATCGGCAATCTGGCAATAGCTGTAAGCTCTTTGAGCATCTTTTGAAAGTTACAAACTCTGGAAGAGACTAGACGGCACCAGTCGAAGTTACGTGCCTGCCCTCGTAATGAGTCATAGAAAATGAACTAACCACCATATTTTTTCTTTGCTAAATTCGACTCTATTTGCTAAGATTTGAGCCTAGTTATCGATTGGCGAAACAAACTTTGCTTACAAGTAGAAATACCTCGCCTTAAATGAGATAAGTTTACAAACAACAAATACCACATGATAGCCACAGAAACAGCCATAACTCGTTCAAAAGTAAAATACGTTTGAGGGTAAAATACCCAATGAAGCATCACAGCACGTGTGCCAAACGGACTGTTTAATCTCACTAATATGGGTATTACCTCTATATAGGGTTATTCATTGAGGGTATACTAAGCCGAAAAGGGTTCATAGTACTCATCATTATGAACAACTTTTACTATGGGACCAACTCAAAATTCGCGAAAAATAATCAGCTGTTCCATACATTTTGTCGAGTGTCATTGACATTTTTCTTTGGAACAGCTGGTAAAGCTGGAAAAAACCTGACATGAAATTTGGTATGAAGTTCTTTCATGGTCGTTCATGAAGGCACAGCTACTTTGTTGCTCAATAAATTGATTTCAATCGTTGAATTGACTGCACATGTAGTGACGACTATAAATAGTAGGTAGGTTGTGGACTTCTCAGTAGATGTACATAGGTACAGGAATCAGCTAAAAAAAGTTCATCAAATATTTTGTGTTTGTAGATTTCAAGCAATTGGTAACCTCGGAAACTAGTTCTATGATGTAACATGTACTGAAATGGAGCACTGACGTGTTCACTGTTCACCCCATAACCCTTTATTCGTAGAACGTTTGAAAAACAACTATGAAAATAAGTACCTATAGTTCAAATGGGCCCAGTTACTTCAATTCTTAATAGAGAACTAGTTCTTTGTATTTATAACTAGCTATGTCCCGCAGTTTCACATGCGTCCGGGGAAAAAGTAGCTTATGTGTTAATCCAGACCATGAACAACCTTCATTCTAAATTTCATGTAAATCCGTTTAGCCGTTTTTGCGTGAAAGAGTAACAAACATACTTCCATAAATTCTTGCAAACTTTCGCGCTTATAATATTTAGTAGGAGTAGGATAGTAACTTAGACTAAAATAAAATGACTAAATGAAAATCATTTTATTTTAGTCTAAGGATAGTAAGAAGGAAGATCGTATCGAGATCAGAAAAGTCGTTAGCAACTTCCAACATCCAACAACGATTTAATTTTATTATTGACAATATGTCATTTAGCTCTGTTAAAATTAAATAGGTATAATTTAATTAGCTTGTAAAATGAGATTATTTTACTACTGCTTGTAAAATAATTACGAAGCGCTTAATCTCAAGACGAAGAAAGGTTACAATGAAAAGTGTGAAATATGTTACAGTGATTCTGAAAAGATAAATCTGTTAATGTAAAACAGAGAAAAAATGAGTACTTAAGTAACAAAACTTTTATGTAACGATGGGTTGTAAGGAAAGCATACTGAGCCAAAAAAAGGCTCATATTACTCGTCATTATGAGCAACTTTTACTGTAGAGCCAACCCGGAAATCGCGAATAAAATCGGCTGTTTCATAAATTTTGTAGAGTGTGTGTGTGTGATATTTTTGTATTGAACAGCTGATTTTTTTACGTTTTTAGTTGGTCTCATAGTAAAAGTTGTTTATAATGATGAGTACTAAGTCCTTTTCGGCTTAGCACACCCTTTCCCTATAACCTTGTATAACATTAACTTCCTATAGAACAAATCAAAAATACTTTACTTTGTATACTTCAGAAACATTGAACTTTGCCTCGCCAAGTTTTTCCCTATGAGGCATAAGGAAACACTGTTGAAACGTTGAAAACTTTGAAGGTTATTTTGCTCCACTGATCTATTTAGGTGGGGCAAATTACACTCGTATAAAATCTTTGATTTTGTTCCACTACGGCTGATAACAAGAACATTATTTTTACAAAACAAAAAACAAAAACCGACTTCAAAAGACCGACTGTTGAGTTATTCATCTATTTGTCGCGCACGTACTTAATGCAAATTTAAGACTTATGTGGTTTTCTCATGGATACCATTATCAGAACTGGACTAAATTGAAATGGGACCAAATGGGAAGCGTCAGCTTTCTAATAAAAAAAGAATCATCAAAATTGATTCACCCAGTCAAAAGTTATGAGGTAACAAACATTAAAAAAAAACATACAGACGAATTGATAACCTCCTCCTTTTTGAAGTCGGTTAAAAATCATAATCCTTGGCGGTAATTTGACTAATTATACACGCACGGTATCAGTTCAAAATACAACAATGTGCTTGAGCTGCCGGTGAAGGTAAACGTCGTAAGGAAACCATAGCATGACGGGTATTCACTATAGTCACCGCGTTACCAACTGAGTCGTAGGGCCATAGTTACTTTTCTAGTGTTCGACAGGCTAGCTACTACCCTCAAGTAGAAAATCTGACGCCAAAAAACGAACGGAATCACTAATCAGATCGCTCAACAACCAAATGTAATATTTTATTTTTATTTTAGTTTAAATTGTACAATATTTCGGACATGTTTTTGCTTTTAAATTTAAATTTTGTATGTTATAGGTACTTGTTGCTATTTATTTGTCGCAGAATTCGGCAGTGATTTTCTTTGCCCACATTTTCATGTTTGGGCAATACGGTCGTTTTTACAATCGTTTTTACGTGCCACAGTAAGTACCTACCTACTACAATTATTATTGTAAAGCGACAAATAAAAAGTGAGGCGAACGCTGGCCTCTTTTAAGCAAGTCTACCTTTGTATTGTTACAAACAGATGTTTTAATTCGGCAGCTCCATATTTTTTACAGTGGGTATGAATGGCGTCAACCTTGAATCGCATCAAAGAAGCGATGGAGCGATAAACATAAATAAGTACCTATCTCAGCATTGATCGTTAATATGAATCGATCATCAGATTCGAAAAATCTAAACTCAGCATAATTTAAACCGGGTTCCGTAGCAAAAGCAGAAATAAAGTTATAATTTGTAAGTTGGTTACCCTTATAGTTTGGCCGATCGGTTTAATCGATTAAATAATTATAAAAATTGAGATTACAACGTACAAATTATATTATATATTTGGAATCCTAAAACTGCATCTAAGACAACACAAATCAACACAAAACACAACTCAACAAAAATGCTTTTTTTTAGTTGCCCTGTACATTTCTGCGGATTAATACATTCCATTTACTGCTTCTTTTTAATCAATGTACAAATGAAAATTATAAAAAAACGGAGCCATTATTTCAAAACCACTCATACTTATCAAGGCCAAAAAAAACACTGCTGACCAGTGTAAACAATCCATTGAACAAAAAAACTGCAGTCAGCGCGGCAAATACTTTAAAACGTGCAACCTCTTTGAAAGCAATAAAAACTGTTATTTCGACCTCCTTGACCGTAATATAGTGAGAAATACTTAATATCACTTAACTTTACGAATGCTTTATAGGTAAGGCTCCATTTAAGACCCTAATTCTATGTGCTTTCTCGATTTTGAGTGGTAGTTAGCGTTCAAACTAATAGATACGAGTATAACCTACGTACCAAAACATATTTTCTCAACTACAATGAAAATGCGCAAAAGCATGTTATCATTGCCCCATTACCACTCCAAATAGGTACTTCACTAATTATAAATCCAGCTCCTTATTCACACAATCTGAATCATTAATATTTCTGACTCATCAAAGAAGAGACCTACTCACGACTGAAATTTCCGATGAGGAAATCCTAAACGAAAATTGAGAATGATAACAAAGTACCTATAAATAATAAACGATTCAGGGCTTTATCAGAATCGAAGGATGATATTGATAAGGAATTCTGACTACAACAATGACTGATTCATTGATAATACGTTGTTTATACGGGGTTATGAGGAAAAGGTATGCTAAGCCGAAGAGGTCTCATAGTAAGTACCTACTCAAAATTACAAACAAGTTTTACTATTGGTTAATGGGATCATTAAATCGAGAGAAAATAATCAGCTGTTCCATAGAAAAATGTCAATGACACTCGACAAGATGTATGGAACAGCTGATTTTAACCTTATAACCCTGTAGTAGGTACTCGTATTGCGATTCTTTGAACGAGCGAGCGAAGCGTCTGTGCAACGACTGGCCATTTGCTTTCATCTGTCCGGATGTTTATTTGTACTCGCGTACAGGTCGCATTTTCTCATCAAATCTCGACGAAACTTGGTATACAGGTCAGGTCATAGATTTTTTTGTTACCAGGATCTTTTGATTGGGGGGGGGGGGGGGGGTATTTCTCTCAAAAAAGGGGGACATTTGATGCAGCACCATTTACCGGCCGATTTGCATAAAATTTGTCAGAAGTAGGTATAATGGTAGGTACCTAATTCTAAACAAAAAATTCGAATTCGAGTCAAATTAGTCAAGAGGTTGTCAAGATTGTCAAGTCTGTGAATGTCGCAAAAAAGTTCTCGCGAAGTCTACAGTTCGCAGAACTACTAGTTTAAGTATGTTGGTAATGGCAAAGTATAACTAACTCGCAAGGATAGGATCCCAAGGTCGCGCTAATACTTCGTGATCGTGGTACAGAAGTACCCTAAAATGTAAAATAGGCCCAAGGACTGGCAACATTTAATTTTGTTGTTTACCGTCGTCTCGAAAAATACTTCCGCAAACTCAGGAACTCGTTTAATTTTCGCTGAGAATGTTTTCCATTAGTTTGAAGTAGTCATTTTCATCCTCGAAGAATATTTACCGTGTGTGTACGTTAATTATGTAATTAGCATGTGGCAAGGTGCGTGAAACCGCCAAGGCCGCCATGTTGTGGCTTCATGAGCATTTTCAATTATAAAAAGCCAGCCAAGTCCGAGTCGGACTCGCGCATGAAGAATTCTGTATCTGCCATTATCTGTAAAAACGACAAAAACATCACGCTTGTTGTATGGGAGCCCCTTAAATAGAAATACATCATCTGAACTGTCTAACTATAACGGTTCATGAGATACAGCCTGGTGACAGACGGACAAACAGACAGACAGATAGACAAACAGACGGACGGACGGCGGAGTCTTAATAATAGGGTCCCGTTTTATCCTTTGGCTACGGAACCCTAAAAACGACTAAGAGTTCTATGTTATGAGAGACTACTTAGCTGCGCATCACGGTTTCGTGAAAAAGCCGAAAAAAATGTTAAAAAAAAGCGAAAGCGATTATAAAAATGTGTTGCGTTGATTATGCGGCATGTGTTAATCCAGGGTATAAGCTACATCTATTCCAAATTTTATCCCATTCCGTCCAGCCGTTGCAGCGTGAAGGAATAACAAACATACAGACAAACTTTCACATTTTTAATAGGTATTAGTGTTATTTGTGTAATGACAATGGAATACTCGCTACGTAGGTATTTTACGTCAAATTTGTGCTAAAAATACTTATCTGAGTGCCTAGTGCGAGTTTTTTTCACTTTCTATCGCGTGTACCTATACGACAATTTGTATTTAATAACCGCGCCACCTAGTGTTCATAATAAGAACTACAACTTCTTCCAACTTCTTTCACTAGCGATTGTATAGTGAAAGAAACTCTCACTGCTCTCAGATATCTTCACCCATTCAAGGAACATACCTCTAGAATCTACAATAACCCATATCAGTTTACTAACCATTCAATTTCTAACTCACAATGAAGCTGCGATAACTGTTTTTGTAGGCTCGAGGCCGGTTAGTGGAATGTCGTAAGCCTTCTAAACCGAGGCCATGGGGCAATTGACCGCTCCGCTGGTGCCATCATCAACAGTTTTGTAAGGCACCCCATTCCTCACTAGTTTTGAAGCAAGTTTGACAAAACTGGTTTAAATCATTCGCCGCCGTTTCGATTCGCGATCACATTTATTTTTCTTTCGTTTAAGGAAGCTTAGCTATTTTAGACGGAATTAAAATTTAAACCCAAATTTAGACTAGTTCGTCTTGGCACAAGCAAGCGGTGGTATTTTCAATCATTCTTTATAATTATGATAGTGGAAATGAAATGGCTGAAAAAACACTAACGATGAAACAGTAAGGTGGTACCGGTTGGGTTTTTTTTTTTAAAGAGTCACACTATAACACAGTGTTTCTCGTTGGGAATGATTTACAAAGATTGCCAACGAGTCACAGTGTAACTCGTTGGTAAAAATTATTCCCAGCTTGTAACAGTGTGACACGTTTGATGTGACTCGTCGGGAACCCCTCAGAATAATGTTTGGGTCTCTCGCTGTGACCTTGTTATAACGTTGGTTTGTATTGTTATATTTATAAATCAATCACGGTTTTACGTCTCCATGTTGATAATAACTCAATAACCCTATAAAGAAATTATATGTATTATGAATTAAATTTTGAAAAGAATTAGTAATATTTTATAAACATTATTTTTAATTCTATATTTGACTGTGCCCCTAAATTTTATTCTTGAATGTCCGTCAGGGGTAAAATGATTTCAATTAATGCACTGGCATCTAGCTTTTTGTATCAGTTGTTTAATTATAACATCTGAATCTGAAATGTATTTCAAATGTTTATTACAGACAATATTCCTTCACCCAAATAGGTATCCAATTTCATCAAGTGTTTGTTGCAGATTGACAAGCAATTTGTTCCGTTCTTATGACTCGCTATAATACTAAATAGCTTTAGCCTATTATTTCGGTGATTGTTTAATAAACCTCATGTGTAGGATAGACCCGTTTACAAAATTATTATTATAAAAAGTAAAAAGCGAAAACCTAACCTTTGGTATTCCAGATAAAAATAATAACCTCACGACACCTCGCAATTTAAAGTCAATAATTAAACACTTAAACACAATAACATACATAAAAAAACATACAATCGAATTGAGAACCGTCTCCTTTTTGGAAGTCGGTTAAAAACAGACAAACATACAAATGTTACATTAGCCTGTTATGGGCAAACGTTACGTTTAATATTAGGCGAGCGATTTGCTCGTATCGTAAAAATTGCATAAAAAAATACCTACTCGCAAACAGTCGGATAAAATAGCAGCGTACTATCACGTATACACGTGAATTGTTATTTTACTATGTCGGTGGTGTTATCAATGTTTACCTACTAACGTTGGCTGTTTGGGCGCTTGTTTATCAAAAAATAAGTATTATTACATATTTGTTAGTGACATTGCAAAAAGTATTATCTGGAGCAGGCAAATTCACTTTTCCGCCGATATAAATGGATCGCCTCTATTAATTGAAGGCTGCACATTCCAGAATACTCGACAGTGGTATTTTATGTTTACCCATTGTTTCATTGCACGTTATTAAATTCCATGTTTATCGAATAGTCATAACTTTTACAGTTTTAGAGCGTGCCTTTAAGCACTTAGATATGTATTTTTATGTCAATTTTAATTGTCAACGTGCTATTATTCAGATTATGACAAGCTTAAAGACTTATGGAGTTTTTTTTAATTCGTTGTTAGTGCTGACAAAATGTTGTCCAGTTTACATGAAGTGATGAAGCCAAACCGTGCATGGACATTTTATCTTTTGTATTACCTATACAACCACATTGCTCTAGTTTCGTATTTTCTTTATAATTCTTAGACTTAATTTACCTCGCTCGGAAGAGAAACTCTAAGTAGCGAAACGCAGTATTCGTACAATTTTCCTTATCTATATCTATACTAATATTATAAAGAGGAAAGATTTGTATTTTTGTATGTTTGTGTGGAATAAACTCAAATACTACTGGACCGATTTCAAAAATTCTTTCACCATTCGAATGCTTCATTATCCCAAAGTAACATAGGCTATAATATATATATATATATACTAGCGGCTCGTCCCGGCTTCGCACGGGTAGACACTATAAATTGAGATGTGAGCTATCCTATCTGTTAAGTTAGATCGAACTGCACACGGTGTGCAAATTTGATTGAAATCGGTTAAGTAGTTTAGGAGTCTATAGCGGAGAAACAACGTGACACGTAATTTATTTATATTAAGATATTTTTTTTTATCCACAGCGAAGCGTGGCATGAACAGCTAGTGTTTGATAAATATCTATTTGTCGTTAAGGTGAATACAGACTTGTAACATTATATCGGACTGGGCTACGTAACATTACAACGAGCTTGTTACGCTAAATTAAATAATGACGATTGTTTGTGTAACGAAAACTATCCACTTTACCGATATTGACACGCGCAGTTTTTGTCACAGTCAACGAGAAGCCCAGTTCAAAATGTCCTAATGTAGACTCACCTTTATGCGGAGAATTAAATAAAATAAATACGAGCTGATATTTACGAAGGTAAACAAGATACTTATGATAAGAATCAACTAGTTCGTCTTACTAATACTTTTTTTAATGTGTTTTTGTTGCTGTCTTGAATTTAAAAGGAACCGTTAGGCATTAATGGTTGATTCCTAAAAATGATTGAGCGCCTACTTACTCATCCGTAAAAATGATATCTACAGTTCGATAACAATATTAGAATAACAGATACTGTCTGTCCGGTTTCCCGCTGCACGTGTGCGTGAGTAATCCGAGATTAGGGCATCGATTCAATAATAGATATTGATTACTATTATATCTTGTTTATTTAGGTAATGTATGGCGAGTGGAGACAAGGGTTAATACTGCAGGTGTTTCACGTGAACTTTCAACTTTCAGCGCCAAATGAAATAGTTTGTGGGCATAACTACACAAATCCTACTAATATTATAAACGCGAAAGTTTGTGAGTATGTTTGTTGCCTTTTCACGCAAAAACTGCTGAACGGATTTACATGAAATTTGGAATGAAGGTTGTTTATAGTCTGGATTAACACATAGGCTACTTTTTATCCCGGAAAACGCGGGTGAAACAGCGGGGCGCAGCTAATAAACTAAATAAGTATAAGTGTCGTTCCATAAGGTCGATAATTAGCATATATGTACATGTTTTAGGGTTCTGCAGCAAACAAAATAATCATTAGTCGGTCTGAATATTCGCTTGTACATGTATATGTTAGGATCCTTTTGTTCAGAAATTATTACGACTAGGTATAGTGCTAAAAGAGTCATGGAAATTTTTATAACACTAATATTATAAATGTCAAAGTTTGTATGTTTGTAACTCAATCACGCAAAAACGGCTCAATGGATTTGAATGAAATTTGGTATGAAGTTAGCTTATATCCTGGATTAACACATAGGCTACTTATTATCCCGGAATATGCTGGTGAAATCGCGGGGCACAGCTAGTTTATTATATTTATTGCCAATTTATACATGGGACTTAATATTGTTACAATACAATGCCATGTCACACAGAAGATTTGGCAGCGTGTTATGTGGATATACTAATGGGTAATGTCTTGAAAACATTAACATTTGTTGTTAGAGGCCACCTATAAATTACGTACGTCACACGAATTTTATGGTAGAAAATGTTCAAAATATTTTTGAACATTTGACATTACAATAGGTAGAGAAAAACACATCGTGGTAACGTGATTGCAAAGTCTCATGAACGTTACTAAGTAGGTATAAAATTGTTTTAACATCGCCGACTGTGCCTCATAAAACCAATAACCACGTCGGAAACACCTGTGTCCACTTAACTTACCCGTATCTTGTATTTATCTTTGTAGATACAGGAAAAAAGGTAGAAATCATGTTTCTAAAATCATAAACAATTCTACGAACGTTAAAGTTTGTTTTTGTGAAAGAAATGGGTTCGAATGGTATTTAGTATGGAGATAGCTTATACCCTGGATTAAAACACACTACTTTTATTTGCGAAATATTTCTTAGAGGGGAACGGGCGAAACTACGAAACGAAGCTTCTAGTAATATAAGACCTTGAATTTGTTACTAGAGGAAAATATAGGTATTTTCTTTTCTACGTGCGTTATAATTTTAGTATCGTCATACAAAATAGTCTACACTCCGTAACTGCAGAAAAATCGACTCACATTTCAAAATCAAGCCGCTTACCTAATTGTAAGAGTTCATAAAAACACACAAACATGAAACACATATGTATAGGTACACAACACACATACCCAAACAAACTTGCCATCAATTTGGGCAGGTGCGTAAAAATTAGTCACCGCTTCGCTTAAAAACCAAGAGGTATTATTACGCCGCGTATCTTCCGAATCGACGGGCAGGAGGTATAGATACCTACTGCCTGTAATTTATTATCAATTCTCAGTGTTTCAGCCGTAGCCCATCAAATAACACATAAAATAGGGCAGGTATATAATAAATATAAAAATAATCGAGTAGTCGTGAGACTTAGTAGGTCTGAGTCATCATTGTTTTGTATTCATAGTATCCAGTGCAGTGTTGGTGAAAATATACACAGGCGTTCTAAAATCGAGTTATGGTAAAATTCGAATACTTACCAAGATTGTTAAAGGAAATTGACTTTATTAGGTAAATAATAAAATAACTATGTAGTAGGTTAACTATTTTTCACGTTACCAATTCACCTCATCTATTTCTAGCGTAATTTACTAAA
Source organism: Alcis repandata (assembly GCA_949125135.1). Taxonomy (NCBI): domain Eukaryota; kingdom Metazoa; phylum Arthropoda; class Insecta; order Lepidoptera; family Geometridae; genus Alcis; species Alcis repandata. The sequence goes on along the minus strand of OX421228.1, from coordinate 10,724,043 downwards.
TCGAGGCCATAGAATGCGAAGACTTCAAATTTATGATCAATACTTTATTTTAATTGAACTGTTAGAAAAAATACAGAATAACTTATCTTGATTAATTTGAACCAACTTTTACACGCTTTTATGTTTGTTTGTATGTTGTTTGTAATCGGCAAAGTGTGTTTTTTAATTTTTTTGAACTATTTTATTTGTCTAAAGATTTAAACCTAATTTATGTGTTTCTTTTGTTTCAGTGAAAAAGCCACCATGGCACCCACCGAGCAGAACATAGAAGACGCGGGCGCAGTTCATTCACAGTTGAAAAAAAGACTTTCGAACGGTTATTATAAAAGTGAAAATAGTGTGCCATGCTTCGAAAATAACAATACAGTATTACAAAATAGTGTAAGGGAAAAAGACGACGAGGTCTTTGATATAAACAAATATGAGGCTATGGAGTTCAAGGCAAAATTCAGATGGCCAGATCTCACAGTACAAATATTATTGCATTTAGTGTCGATTTATGCAGTCTACCTGATTTTAAGCCTTCAGGTTAAAATACTTACAATTTTATTCGGTAAGCAAGCTTTCAATTTTTCTTCTTACTTAAGTATAAACGTTAAATTAAAGGAGGACTAAAGGTTAAGGTTAAATAAAATTATTATAATAATACGTTGCTTAGATTGCAAAGTACATATTGAAAGTGCTCACTAAAACACTACTCAACCTTTAATCCTCCCACTGCTGGGATGCATAGGTTTACCCTGGAAGGGTGATTAGGCCGTATTCTACCACGCTGGTCGAGTGCGGGTATTCACATACGCCATTGAATTTCTTCGGACGTATGCAGGATTCCTGACGATATTTTCCATCACCAATAAGCCTGTAAAATAACGTAAGATAATTTTAACAAACAGTAATACAAAAACACATTGTAATACAATTAATTTTGTTTCAATTTGTTTTAATCTCGAAGGCATCATGCCAGAGAGGCGTTTAAAATTTTGTTATTATTTGTCAGGAGAGACAAACATTAGGCCCAAGTTTGAAGGCTTTTTAAGACAGTGGGGCTAGCACAACTTTGACGTAAAAATACGTAGCGAGTTTTCGATAGAAAAGTGTACGCCATTTACGACTGTCAAGTGTGCTCCTGACGGGTGTAAATGGCGTACACTTTTCTATCGAATACTCGCTACGTATTTTTACGTCAAAGTTGTGCTAGGCCCACTGATCTAAATTTTTAGACATATTATTAGTTAGTTTGGATCTGTCAAATATTGCTTTCAAACTTGGGCACATTTTGTAGATAACATAATTCATACTAAAAAAAATTAAATTAAATCATAGAGAGCCACACCACATAAAACCATTAAATTTTAAAAAATATCTCTCCTTTCTTTTGTTTTCTTAAATCACTACCTACACGACATCTAATAAGAAAAAAGTTAGGCAGTCTTTTGTCACTCTTGAAAAGTAGCAAAACTATACGCCTCTTTGGGACATGCGTCTCAGAACTCTCAGACCTGGACATGAGTTTTTTGTACAATAACTTGTTTTAATTGTCCTGTTTGTATTCCAGCGTTGCTTACAATTTACACGTCTGGGTTCGGGATCACGGCGGGCGTACACCGGCTGTGGTCGCACCGCGCCTACAAGGCGAAGCTGCCCATGCGCATCCTTCTTGCTGTACTCTTTACGATCACGGGACAGGTAAGAATTTTTTCAAAGCTTCGAGTTTTTAAGTTTATTTGATATTATTTGGGTCCACACGATGCGTGCGGCAAAAAAATGATCAAATACACTCATAGCGACGCTCAAAAACCCTCTTCTCGGCGTTTGTGACTATCTCCGTCACTCTCATTGTTATAAAATTTCTAATAAGAGCAATAGTGACCAAGATAATAACTTCAGAATAGGGCCCCAGCATTGAGAGGTTTTCTAACTTCGTTAGAATTAAACCTACCTTCATTAGGCAGGTTTGTTTGTCTGGTGTAGGTAAGTTTTTGTTTTTGTAAACATTTTTACAGTTCTATTTATTTATTTACTTTCAAATGCTTGCTATGCTTACAGCAAAGCTAACGCGCACAGCAAGCCACAATAACAAATCTTAAACTAGGTGTTAACATTAAAATTACTTAAAAAACGAACACATGCTTCAATAAAACGATTGTAACGGGTACAAAACAAATCTAAGTTGTTCTAAACCCCTCCAGGGGAAAATCTTTATGGTGAGATTCGGTCTCTGTCTATCTGTATCTGTAGGTATATCTCAGGAACTACGAGTATGAAAGCCTGTTTGGCAAGGGGCTAGAATCTAGATAATATTAACCACATTCGCTGAAAACAAATGCTGAGAAATATACAGGGCAACAATAACAGGGTTTTTTGGTTGTTTTTGTTATCTTGTATTCGATTTTAGGGTATGGCATTTAAAATACGATCGTTCAGTTCAGTACCCTTGAAAGTCTACAAAAATCCCTGAAAGCCTACAAAAATATTTCATAGCGTAGATATTATTCACAGTAGCGATTATACCTGCTCATAATGGACTACACGTGTGGAAAATGTTAGCGATTATATTCTCCGAATAAAGGACGGTGAGTTACATATAGACCGACTAACGAATTCACAAAACTAGAAGGTTTTTTCCTTTTCCCTGAAATCTTGCTCCTCGTGTCTGAGGGTCGTGACCACATCCAAATAGTTTCTCTCTTGCGCCATTGCGATTATCTTCAGCAATGTATCGAGCATCGTAGACCGAGGTGTCGAGAGTGGTGCGAATCTGATCCGACCAATCAGGCCGTGACCTCTGGCCGTCGACTTTCCATGTCACCATCAACTTCTTCAGGTTGTCGCCTAGATGTTTTCTCAAAAATAAGACCAAGCGTTGATCGGACACGCGTACAGAAAGTTGCCACTACAATTTAGGTAAAATATTTTTAGCAAAAAATAGCTTATTTTTTTTTTATTAGATACTCTTGAACACAAAATTAAAATAAACAAATTGTGATGTATTCTAATATACAAAAATCCATTACAGGAACTTTTTTTAATATTTCAATTATACGAATATTTAATTTACTTTAGAAACCAAATGATTATAAAAAAAAATTCGTCATGTTTTAAATCAAATAAACTGATACTACACGTTTTAACTTATTAATTTAGGCCTAATTTTTACTTAAAATTCCTCTCCTGTAAAAAATGCCATTTGTACTTTCGATACCGTACGTAGTCTACGTAGGGCTAGGGGCGTAGTCGTTTTGCATTGTCTAATAAAACATTGCCAGAGCGCGTCGCTGCCGCGCTGTCTAAAAAACTAAAATTTTAAAAACTAAGTTAAATGGAAAGGACTACCGTAACGAAGTTGGCAAATACCGGTATTAGGGGCCGGCTTGTGTAACCGTTTTTATAACATTCTGACGCAATCAAGATATGTAGGTAGTAAACTAAAGTGTACCATAGGAGCAGTAAACCATGACGTAACGTCAGAGCAGGGAAATATTTACTGTATATGCACCTAACTACATTTAGAGCTAATTGTATTTTATGGTTCTACTTCCTAGTAATATAGCGAAGTAGCTGCACCCCGCGGCTTCGGAAGCTAGTAACAAGTGGATTAACTTTCCTGGATAATAAGTACCATGTATGTTAATTCAAGATTAAGCTACTTTCATACCTACCAAATTTCATCTAAATTCTGTCAGCCATTTTTTGTTATCTCGAATAGTTCCGCGTTTGACCACCGACTCGTCTGTTGCTCGTTTTAACCCAGAGATGGCATTCTGACTCTACCCCACCGAACATAATAGATCGATGCTCTACCCTGAAATATATTATACTAAAATAATTTTAGTAAAAACTAAAATATTGCAAGTTTAGACTATGTAAATAATTGAAATCATAGCAATAAAATGTTTGTCTTTAATAAAATTGATATTATTTATGGTGTGAACAATAAAGAGTTTATCTATCTATCTATATTCTCCTATCAAATGAAGACTCTAGTTTTCTTAAACTTACTACACATACTAAACTTAATACATACCTAGATACATTTTTTTTACTTGAAAAAGTCCGCGTGAAACCTCCACCTCGATGGTAAGCAACGATGTGGGGTTCTAAAATAACTACTCTATCTACTAGGATGTATGTTTATTCGTGTTGCTAATACGAGTGAGTGGCAAGTGAACTAGATTGTGGTGCACTTAGCAAAATTAAAATAGGTACCTACGTTACAGAAGTAGAGGGCAGTGATCGATTTGTGAGCAAACAACATGTGCAGGTAGGTATAACTACATAAATGGTGACCTCATGAACTGTGCACTTGAGTTTATTAAATTTATGCGATAAATTAAGAAATCCCACTGAAACCTATCGCGTTATTGAGAAAAATATGTAGGTAGTTGGCTAGATGGAGATAAATATAAATTGTACAACATGTTCAGTGACGACGACCTGTTTGGCTCAGCGGTAGTATATCCGCCTTATAAGCCAGAGGCCTCGAGTTCGATTCCCGGCCGGGCAGATGTTTGAATGATGAATTTAAATATCTGTTCTGGGTCTGGGTGTTAGTTGTCCTTGTCTTTGTGTGTTCCATGGCATCCCCGACACAGAATTTATCCTAGTGGGGAGCTATGAGTGTGAAACGTTTTTACTATTAACGTTATTATTGAAAAGTATTGGAAAAGTATAATAGCATACCAAAACAACACCAAAAAAATCTAATAATCGTTTTTTAATCTACATACATATGTTTTGTTGTAAGTATAAGTACATGTCTATTTAATGTTCCTGTGAATTGTTATGATTCTGTAATACCGTAAAAATGGGAAGGTTGAAAGTTTGTTACCCTGAATCTCTATCCCATTTTCCTACTTTTCAACCCCTAAATGTCAAAGTTAATAGATTTTTGGACTGTTCGGGTATTTGAATGTTTGTCAATCACGCAAAAATGGACGAACGGTTTTGAACTAAATTTGGTACAGACCCTGGATTAACACAGGCTATTTTTGATCTCGGATACCTAAACCAACGGTTTCTAAATGAGTAAAAAAATGTACATTTCAAAAAAATCCCAAGTTAAACCACGGGTTATTCGTAGTAATATAATTAATACATACCTACTCGTTAGTTATGTATGACTGTAAAAATATAGGAAGTATTTCAACGATATCCTTGTAATTAGTCAACCAGAAACACATTGTTACTAATACGTGTTTTTCCTTCCTTGGTTATTTCCTTCCTTATATAGATTTGAAACATAGCATAGCATCGTTTCTTCATCTCTAGTAGTTTTTCTATTAGCATTTGGTATACTTTTCTACTAGTATACCTAATACTAGTACTACCCATTTTTAACTGTAGCCAAACTAATCGAGTCTAAACGTTTAAACATATGGTTTGATTACATGTAACGAGTACAGTGTCAAGACAGTAAATAGTCATACTCGGCGAGCAAACATATCATGGTTCTAGTGACTGCCTCGTCAAACTATTTATGCAAATCGAGTACTCGGCCGAGGGCACTGTCTCGCCACTGTACTTGTCACGTGTAAACAACCTATTCGCAAAAGTAAGTGAGTTTGTATAGTCCGAGTGGCTAGCCTGGTATCAGAGCTTTGAGTCCGCCTTAAGATGATTTGACGGTTCCGTTGTTATAAACTTATTTCTAGTTAGATAAAAATTTCACACTCCATTGCACTCACAAACTTAAAGAATTTCACACTTCACTTCACTTACAAACTTAAAGAATTTCACACTTCACGTCACTCACAAACTTAAATAATTTCACGGAAAATTTCACGAAAAAGATCCAGTCTACCTCTAACAATTAGGAAACATTTCAGAAATCCCGACTACCTTTAAACTCCACTGCGTTGGCACAATGCCCAATTTAGCTTGCAGAACTTACATTCTGTGTACAAAGTACTTAACTAAATGAAATAAGAGAAAGACACTGACCTCCGTACACGGGTATTCCACACCCAGTATGAAAAACAATGATTATAAAAAAAATATAAACGTTTCACGCTCATAATAGTATAATTCTGTGTCGGGGATTCCATGTAACACACATAAAAACAAGGACAACTAACACCCCGACCCAGAACAGATGTTTTAAATTCATCATTCAAACATCTGCCCGGCCGGGAATCGAACCCTGTACCTCTGGCTTAAAAAAGGCATATTATCGCTGTGCCAAACAGGTTGTATAAAAGTAATGTACGATTTTACTGAATAGGTATGTATATTTTTTTTATTCTAGACTATTATTGTACTAAAATAGTTGCTGTAGTTTTATCCTTATGGTTTTTTTTTATCAAAGCTAGTTATCATTATTATCTACTATACGTGCTAGATAATTATCTACGATTTATAACATTCACGTGTCCTATTACTTGTTTTATTGTCATTCATGTGACAGTAGGTAATAATTATTATATCCGTACCTAGGTATGCCTGGCCGGAACCTATTGCTTAAAAATTTGTGAAGTTAGTTGTTACTTTAGACTAAAATTTATTTTATTTTAGTCTAAGGTTAAAAAAATATGTTGAAAGGAGTTAGGTAATATTTTTAAACGGGGGTACGGGAGTGCTCCGCCAAGTCGAGCAAAGACACAGACAATCCATCTAAGCCATCTTTTCTCGAAGCCATTTAGGCCATTTTCGACCCCCTATTACTACGTTGTGGATAAAGCTAGAAGCCTAAATTTTTAGTGACCAGGAGGTGATCATATAAGTAAATGTGTTCCAAAATCATCATCATTATATTTGAGCCAGTAGTGAAAAAAGTCACTTTCTTCATTTTGTCACTGAGTCACTCAATCACTTACCGCAGCTTGACTCAAGCTTGAGATTTTAAACACAATTAGTGTTTGGGCTATAAAGTTAGAAAAAAATCAAACCCCACAATTTCAGTCCAGTTTATCTAGTTTTCCAAACAACGTAAATAAGTTCATTAATCCCGCGATTATTGTAGTAATCGGAGCTAGCGCCATCTGTTGACGGTCGATGAAGTCTATGACGATGTGTTTAATTAACCGAATGGCCTTCACTTTTAGCGCTATGGCGTCGGCGCACAGTAGGCTGAAAATTGACTCCCATAGAATTAGGAATTTCAAATTTTGACAAATTTTACTGTGGTTTTTTGTGTTGTAAATGGCTTTTGTTTGACATAACTATGTTCAAATGTGTAATACAAGTTAATTTAGCAAAGAGATGAATAAATTATAATTTTTTTATGAAAAAATTGTATGGAGCTCATATGAAAAATTTATTTAGGAACCGCACGTCAAACCGTAATCCTTTCAGGGTATTTTAGAACTAATTATTTATGATTTATTGACATACCATTACTACATATAACGGGATATTCTGCAGAATAAAAATAAAAATTAAACCTATCATTAAATTGTGTTACATATTTGAACACAGTTTTTTTAAACAAGAGCTATATCTATATCCAACACAAAAAGGCAGAGTTAGAATTTGAAATCCCTAAGTCTATAGGAAATAGGAGGCGATTTTCAGCCTACTGTGCGGCGTTCGAATGACAAATAGGTAGGTAAGTATGTCTAGAAACTGTAGCTCGTTTCGTGTTGTTTGTGTTATGTGTTGATAATTGCTACTATCCATCACTTATTTATCATTACTTATCGTTGAAACATGATCGAAATTACTTGAAAAGCATCAGGGGTTTTGAATAAATAAGTAAACACTTCTCCCGACTTCTGATTGACTTTAGTGAATCACCGTCTACTAAATGTCAGCGTGGCATGTTTACGATGAAATGCCAAACACGCTACAAATTTACTCTATTACCTGGCTATACCTAGAAAGCCAAATAATTAATGTTTCCATGAACAGGCTTGATTTAAAAAACCACATGGGTAAAGTCGAATTGGGAACCGTCAATAGGCTGGATCGAAATAGGGCTTCCATTTCGATATTACTTAAAACTTCTGGCAGTATTACTAATATTTACCTAATACCTAGTATTTTTTATTTTACATTTAAAAAAAACTTACAGCTTAACTATAAATGACATGAACTCTAAAACACTAAACACCTTTACCAGGTGGTTTCTAATGTTCTATATAAAAAATAAAAATCTGCAATCCGCAAAATATATGTAGGTAGGTACTTACTTACAAGGCAACAGAGAAAGTGTTTTTGTGTTGTTTTGTTGTGTGATTTGTGTTGTCTTAAATGCGATTTTACAGTTCTGCACTATTGTTTATATTAGTTTGACTTGAAGCTCTAAAAAACTTAAAATTTTGGTTTTGTAAGAGTTAGTCTTGATCTTTCGGTATTTTTTTTCTTAGACATAAACCAAAACGCACCGGGGTGTATTGACCATTAAGAGGTCTGGGTCAGTCTTTTAATAAATATTTTGAATTTGAATAGCTTAAGCTTGTGCATTGAAAACAAAAAGAGTAAATAAGAAAATAAAACGCTCTGGGGTGCTATAGCACCCTATAAGTATATGGTTCTAGGGTTAAAGTTTAAGGGTTAAGTAAAGTGCGAAATTTAATTTAATTTATTTAGACCCTTTAATTTGCGAGATTCAACTCGTATCCTTTTCCTATCTAAATGAGTGGCTACAACATACAGCGAACAAATTTTCATCTGAATTTAAAGTTTCTAGGACGAACAGTTTAAGCTGTGCGTATAGGGTGTCTTAAATTTCACGCAAGTTTTTAATATATTAGAAAACACAATTTTTTTTTTTTTTTACAAAAGAAATAGATAAAATGGGGTTATCGAAAAACTTACATGTGTATCTAGTAAGTATCATGGGTTTTGAACCTACAGTAAACCGGAAAGAGGTGGCGTTTCCGCCGGCACTTTCACCCCGCGCCTACGCTACGGTTCGCTTCTTCGGTGGGCTTTGTACCTAAGTTCTTAAGAAAGTCACAAATCCAATTCGTAGAATATTTATAAATAAAAAACCCGAAGCTTTGTTTATGTCAAAGTATAACTTCATAGGAATAAATTGTTATACTTACCATTAAAAATAAAGTATTGTAAAGATAAAACATTATTAGTTATGTATATTATTATGTAGGTAGAAGGTTAAATTGATTGAGTAGTATATAAGTTAAATGCTTTTAAATCAAACGCAAAAGAGGTGTCATTACCTAGCCACCAGTTAATACTTGACCTACGTTATGCTTTGTTTCATGACTTTACGTTATCTCGTACCGCGTTGACAAATTGGATAACGTAATATTAGGCCCAAGATTGAAGGCTTTTGACAGATCTAAATTTTCTAAAACTATTGGCATCCTTGTCTTGGCTTGCAATGATAAAGACAGATATCTTTTTAGTTAGTTTAGATCTGTCTTAAAATGCCTTCGAACTTGGGCCTATTGATTAAAGTAGCTATGATCAATTTTACTTTAATATTATATATTAAATAACACACCCACAGTTAAGAGATTTAAAGGATGAGCTAGATTTTCTTGGTGACCCGTGCTACGTACTACCAGTCTTACTAGTACTACCAATAGTAACACGGGACAATTTTCATTTCCCATATTACTACTGGCCATTATATTTATTATATTTTATTTATTACTAGCTGCACCCGGCGGTTTCACCCGCTTGTTACTTTTAAACCCTGAACTGCCACAAATATTTTAAGATCAAAATTAGCGAAATCTGTCCAGCCGTTCTCGAGTTTTAGCCAGACAAACGAACAGCGATCCATTTTTGCATATAAGAAGATAAAGTGTAAATACTAAACTCGACGATTTTGGATTTCGACGATTATTATTAACTATTAAATCAGAGTTCATAATTAACACACAGTTATTAACTACGCTAACCAAGCATGAAGCAAATAGGCCTAAGAATTTCAGATTTGTTAGCTTCATACAATTCCACTATTTCATTAATTTTCTTTTGCATCATTTGGTGGGATATGTTCTAGAATTCTCTAGAACTAAGTTCTCATGGCCGCTTCATGGAGCCGCGTATAATGACAGTGTTTGTTCATGCTCATCGTCTTCAACTAGAGTCAATTGGTTCTGTTGACCCTTTCAGCCTTGTCGTTCTAAACGCTCTCCCAGCTTGCCCATGAATATAATTATATGGCAGTGTATTCAAACTTTCCATATTCCATTATTTTGTTCACTTATCGTATGATTATATTTGACTAGCTGCCCCCGGCGGTTTCATCCGCTGTTTGTTTGTTTTTTTCACTATAAATCTTCCCTGAACTTCCACAAATATTTCAAGATCAAAATTAGCGAAATCGGTCCAACCATTCTCGAGTTGTAGCCAGACAAACGAACAGCGATTCATTTTTATTATATTTGATTATTTATAGTTAAGGAGTAAGTTCACGGGTATTTCCCACTGCTGAGTTGTGACCTCGGAACATGCTTCGCTAGTAAAATTTCTTGAGCATAATGTCATAGTGAAATGTTGCTTTCAAATTATCCTGTCCTACGTCCAAAAAAATTAGAAATGAAAGTATTATATGTGTGTGTGGTGGTGTATGTTTGTTACCACGTATCTCCCTCATTACAAACCAATTTTAATAAAATTTGAGATGGAGATTATGCCCTTACAACATTAAAGCTAATTAACCGTCACCGCTAAACCGTCACGGTGAAATCGCGGGTTTGTATTCATATTTTATTTTATAATTAAAATGCTATACTTAATAGTATAACTGTGACTACATTTATAGGCAATACATCTTATTCTGTTCTATTCAATTTTATTCTATCAAATGTTAGTATCTAGCAGGTATTAGTAGTAGTGAAACATGACGTGAGTAACTATTTGTGTACTAGCGATGACAAACAATAGGATAATTTTTGTATCCATCCAAATCAATGTCACCTACAACTTTTTTTAGACGCTTCTAGATCTTTCCTTAGTGTTTTGAACAACGTTAGCTATGACTGATATTGACAATGAGGTCATGTAGTAGGCACTAGATGACTTCATAGTCAATATTGTTGAGATCATACGTCACAACATTAATTTTTGCTAACAGATCCTTATGTTATTTAATTTATTTATGGCACGCAGGTACAGTGCTATAATATTTACAATAAAAGTTGTTCATGTTGAACCCTTTTGGTCTTAGCATACCCTGGCCTTAAACCCTTTACCTACCTACCCTTATAAAACAATGTTTACCTTCTATAGGTATTTAGCCATAACATCTAATAATGGTCGCGAAACTTTACCAGGATCATAAAATGACTGAAATTGTGGTTAGATACATACACCTGCACATACACACATACACAGTAACACAATCTTAATAGCAAAAGTTCGCGTTGGTTATTGCTAATACTTTTTAGTAGGAGCTTCGACTAGTAACTTTGTATTAGATTAGATTTTTGCAAAACTTACCTGAAGGTGGTACCTTTAATTTTACGACTGCATTTTCCACAAATAGTTTCCAATTAATTTGTTCTTCCGATTTTAGCTGGTATTTGATGTCCTGCTGACCTTTGGTTAGCTTTTGTTACTATTTGTGTGCATGTATTTTAAGATTCATTCGATAAATACACTCTAACACTCTAAGTAGTATCTCTGGATCAACACAAAATATAATCGACAATTCACAAATATCAAACCAGTCCCAGTTTTCAAAATATTGTTTAAATTGTTATAAAATTACGTTCATTAATATTTTTATTCCCTTTCCAACGACAGCATTAGGTATATAAAACGAAGATGAAAAAGCGCAAAAGCTAGGCCCATAGTATCAAATGATTTATGAATAATATTGTTAACAGCGCGACATCTACACATGGGCGCTGGACCACCGAGTACACCACAAGTACACGGAGACGGTGGCAGACCCCCACGACATCCGGCGAGGGTTCTGGTTCGCGCACGTCGGCTGGCTGGTCCTCACGCCGCACCCAGCGGTCGAGGACCGCCGGGCGGCGCTCAGGAAGACTTCGCTGGACCTCATGGCTGACCCCGTCGTCAGGATCCAAAAAATGTAAGTTTATATCATATCAGAGTGCCTAGTGCGAGTTTTTATCACTTTCGATTGCGTTAACGTAAACTACAATTTGTAATACAAACAACAACATTATTTTTACAAAACAAAAAAAAAACAAAAACCGACTTCAAAAGACCGACTATTGGGTTATTCATCTATTTGTCGCGCACGTACTTAATGCAAATTTAAGACCTATATGGTTTTCTCATGGATACCATTATAAGAACTGGACTTAATTGAAATGGGACCAAATGGGAAGCGTCAGCTTTCTAATAAAAAAAGAATCATGAAAATCGTTTCACCCAGTCAATATGATGTATCAGATATGATGTAACAAACATACAAAAAAAAAAAAAAACATACAGTCGAATTGATAACCTCCTCCTTTTTTGAAGTCGGTTAAAAATCAGCTGTTCCATACGTTTTGTCGAGTATCATTGAAATTGTTCTATGGAACAGCTGTTTTTTCGTTCGCGAATTTCGGGTTGGTCCCATATTAAAAGTTGTTCATAATGATGAGTACTATGAGCCCTTTTCGGCTTAGCATTCTCTTTATGAATAACCCTGTAGGTATATACCCTTTCCTTATAACCCTGTATTCTATTATAATTTACTCTACTCCATCGTTATAGATGTTTTTAGTCTCCATTTACTTAACATATTTTATTTTTATTTACAGAATCTTCATTCCAATGTTCGCAATACTGAACATTGCGCTTCCAATCTGGATTCCGTGGCACTTCTGGGAAGAAACTCTAGTTAACGCCTTTGCTGTCAGCTTTGTGCTCCGGTTCACTTTCACTCTCAACATTGCCTTCTGCGTCAATAGCTTTGCGCATCTATGGGGCAACAAACCTTATGACAGGTATTTTATTATTTCCTTTTGCTGCCTTTGAGGATATTGGTTTTTAGATGATGGTTGTGTGTTGCTTTGTGATATCCTATCACTTAAGCCTGACTTATTTCGGAGTATAAGGTAACGCTATAAATTCGTCTTGGAAGCTAGAGCGTCATAGACAATTTGCTAGGTAAAGTAGGATAGATAGATAGAACAACTCTTTATTGTAGTACCTATACTACAATCATTAGGAAAGGGAATGATAAGTTGAAAAACGCACGTAGTAGGTACTCATCATTATGAACAACATTTACTATGGAACTAACCCGGAATTCGCGGAAAAAACAGCTGTTCCATAGAAAAATGTCAATGACACTTGACAAAATGTATGGAACAGCTTAGTTTTTTCGCAAATTCCGAGGTAGTGCTGTAGTAAAAGTTGTTCATAATGTTGAGTTTATAATGTAGCATACCCATTTCTTATAACGCTGTAGATTCGTCTTAAAATCTACGTAGATTGTTCTAGGCTACATTTTGCTAGGTAAAGTAGGGTTCTATAAATTTTATGCGCAATCATTAACAACAACATCAATCGCATCATAGCAAAGCTAATTAACTGACAGGTCTCCGGTAATTTAACGAGATACTAGTAATCTATAACGGAACTCGTAATGTTGCCATTATTATGGCTTTATTTAATTAAACCCGTTTTATTCTTTTATTTTTTTTATTTTTTTTTTTTTATGTAATTGAGTGACGAGACGAGCAAATCGCTCGCCTGATGTTAAACGTCACGTATTCACGTGGGCTCGTCTGCTCGTCGACTTTAGATAGGTATAATAATAACTTTGCTATTAGGAACGTGTAAGAAATTTAAATACAAAATTTCCTGTTGTTCGAAATTTTTAATCCGATATTGAATAGCGTTACTAATAAAGTCGACATAAAGATTTCACTTTGTGGCTCTGTGGCCACTGGCGATCACTTCGAATGAATTTGGACCAATGAAACTGTGTAGTATAATTCTCCATAATTAGTATTGCTATTCAAAGAGGTAACGACGCCAGCCTTTTATGTACTCTACCCGCGGATAGTGACTTGAGCTAATTTTTTATTTGATTTTCTATTCTGTTTATGTTATTTTAACGGGAATGGTTTACAATAAACCTATATTCAATTTTACTAGCTGCGTCTTGCAGTTTCACCCGCGATTTCCAGGATAAAAAGTAGCCTATAGATGTATTAATCCAGACCATGAACAACTTTCATTCCAAATTTCACGTAAATCCGTTCAGCCGTTTTTGCGTGAAAGAGTAACAAACATACAACCCGGTCACAATATCTGTGCACCTCGCTGGAATGCGTATAGCCTTATATAGTCGCACTGTCGCACCGGGGAGTGCGCGGAAAGGTGACAGGGGAAGCGGGAGCCTCTCCCGCTTCCCCTGTCACCTCTCCGCTTCCCCTGTCACCTCTCCGCGCAATACGCATTCCAGCGAGGTGCACAGATATTGTGACCGGGTTATACATCGATACATTCTTATAAACTTTCGCGTTTATAAAATTTAGTAGAGTAGGATTCTTGCAGTAAGCTGATGACGTCATGTGATTATTCCAGGTTCATACAGTCGGTGGAGAACAGCATGGTGAGCCTGGCGGCGCTGGGCGAGGGCTGGCACAACTACCACCACGTGTTCCCGTGGGATTACAGGACTTCGGAGCTGGGGCGGCTCAACATTTCCACCACCTTCATAGACCTATGCGCGAAGATCGGATGGGCTTACGATTGTAAGTTCCTTGTTCCTAATTGTAACTTGAAAATCTAGTAAAGCCATTATCAATAAAAAATACATTCAAAATCGAAATCTTGAATTTTTCACTCGTATTAAATTATCTATGTATTACCATTACTGCAAAAATATTTCTCTTCATTTTTGATAAATTTGAAATTTGGATTGGTAGATTCACATACGCTTCTTGGCCAGCGTGGCGGAATACCGCCTATTCACCCGTCGGGGGTAGACCTGTATCCCAGCAGTGGGAGGATTAAAGGTTGCTGATGATGATGATGAATCTGATATTTATATGTATAGTACTATTAGTATATTAGTACTACTTCATGAACTTCATCACTGTTGTCATAGTAACAATAAATGAAGATGAAATGATGCTAAAAACTTGCCATAATGATAAGTAAAATTATTATTATTAACCGACTTCAAAAAAGGAGGAGGTTATCAATTCGACTGTATGTTTTTTTTTTATGTTTTTTTTTTAATGTTTGTTACCTCATAATTTAGGGCCCGTCCTACTACTGGGCAAATTCAATTTCATTTAATTATTTCGAATGTATCAGATTCATAATAACAAAATAAACATCTCCTCCTCCTCAAATACCTCTATTCTCCTTCCACTTCTCACGGTTTATTGCTTTCGCGGTTCATTTAAAATTTCATTTAGTAAAAGAAATTTCTAGTAGGTGCATAGGTATGGGAATCTTGTCTAGAGTCTTAAATCATTCGATTCACAGGACCCTCGTCGAGCGAGTTTTACTCGCTACCCCTTAGAAATGAATTTCGACTTAATGAAAATAACAAGCTCCTGTTGACAAAAAAGTGCTCTCGCTCGTGTACATATTTCTTGATTTTCCTCTCGCTGAAATCAAAAAAATTCTTTGATAAATTGCTTTTCCGTATTTTGTTTTTGAATTTCCGTGTACCTTTACCTTTATTCCAATATATTTAGAACTATATTTATAACTAGTTACGCCCCGCGGTTTCGCCCGCGTTATCCGGGATAAAAATTAGCTTATGTGTTAATCCAGACCATGAAAAACCTTCATTTCATTTCATGTCCGTTCAGCCGTTTTTGCGTGAAAGAGTAATAAACATACATCCATACATTCTTACAAACTTTCGCGTTAATTATTTAGTAGGATTGACCTAGATTCATAATTGAACTGCATTTATTAATTGCTATTTCAACCTACTGATTTCATTTTATTTTGTACTCCCGATGTACGTAGAAATTCGAGAATGAATGTGGTTTTAGGTTTCTATTTTTGCCTATTTATGGCTTCCATGTTCACAAAATTCGACGTCGAGTTTTTCAATTGAACTACTTCCTAACGTCCGATTGATAAATTTGCATGCAAATGCAATAAAAGCTTGTTTTTAAAAATAATGCAATGTCCGATAATTAATTTTACAGCGATTATTAAATAGCTGCGCCCCGCGGTTTCACCCGCGTTTTCCGAATAAAAAGTAGCCTATGTGTTAATCCAGACATGAACGACCTTCATTCCAAATTTCATGTAAATTCGTTCTGTCGTTTCAGTGTTCATTAGCAACAAACATACATACTTTCATCTTCATAATATTAGTAAGATTTCAAAGTAGCCCGTCGCCGGCAAACGCATATTGTATATATTGTTTAATCCCGGGTTCGATTCCCGGCCGGGCAGATGCTTGAATGATGAATTTAAATACATATCTGCTCTGGTAGTCAGGAGGCAAACACCCCATTTGGCGCAATCTTGTAGCCATCTCTATCTACGCCTGGTATGGATGTGTTCGTGATTATCTCTAGATTATCAAACTACCGGTCGTAAAGCGAAAAAGGGACGTCCAGAGTTATGACGTCACAAAGATGGCGGCTTGGCCGATTCAATTACGCTATTAACTACACAACTACTGAACCGATTTTCTTGATTAGGGTGTCAAATGAAAGGTTATTAAATGCACTAGAATTAAATTCTAACATCAATCCATGTAAAGTTACTAGCAATTGAAATATAGATAAAAATGTATATTTAAAAAAAAATGTTTCTACTCGTGCTTAAATATCTCACCGTTGAGAATATTGAAAATTAATGTATGCATAGCTTATTGCTACATTTGTAAGGATTCAAACGACATGTAAATAATTGTAGCAATCGAGAAATAAACAACGAAGCTACATTCATCTATGGGTCTGGGTGTTAGTTGTCCTTGTCTTTGTGTGTGTTCCATGGCATCTTCGACACAGGTTGTCCTAGTGGCAGCTATGAGTGTGAAACGTTATTTATTGTTAATTTATCCTTGTTACAGTGAAGGCAGTGCCATCTTCGATGATCGCGGAGCGGGCCAAGCGCAGCGGCGACGGCACTCTCGGCCACGAGGAGGAACCGCCGCCTTCACTCAACGAATAATTAAAAATTACGTTAAAACCATGATGATGCCTCTGTACATAGTATTTAATCAAACTACATTTGAGCGCTCCAAAATTATTGCATTCATAACCTATTTTCTTAACAGCGGCTAAATCAGTTATTCTGCTTGAAGTACTAAAAAAATGCATTTTTTTGCGATTTAGCAGCTTAAAGTCTTAAAATAAAATTTGACTCCATGAGTCCCGGTTATCGTCCATTTTGGTGTCATCAGATTGCGTTGGGTTCAGGGAGTAGTCCAAAGAGACAACATTATTGTTATGTTATTTAAGGCAATTCTTACTGTTAAATGTTAACCAAAAATTAATAAACAACTTTTAATCATAATGTGTTTGTTTTACTGTAATATTTCCTTTACCGCCGCTTGACAAAATCGAGCAAAAGAAGAATCCGTTTAGGTCATCAATCAAGTATGTAAATAGATCGGTTTTGATACAAATATGATGTTGGGGCGGTTCGATATAATCCGACTTCGGTGGTTTAGGTCCTTTTGGGTATTACCTACTTATCAATTTTGGTATCGGCAACTAATGGGTTGATTACACGTTACGAGTACAGAGTAAATGGGCACACTCGGCCGAGCAAACAAACCATACAACAAACGTGATTTTTTTGCCGTTTTTAAAGACAATCATCATCATCATCAGGTGCCATCTTCATGTTGAAGTTTGGAGGTCAGTAGGCTAAACTTCTTGCGATCCCATGCTGTGCTTTTTAAATGCTGATAACTCAGTCCGGTCCACATCTTAATGTCGTCCAGCCATTTCCGTCTCTGTCGTCCTGGGCTCCTCTTCCCCGGAATTCTGCCCTCGAGGATCAACCGTGGGAATTCATATAGGGATCCTCTTTGCATGTGTCCGAAGAAGGCGACTTTCCGTCTCATGTTCACATCTTTAAAGACAATGAATGGTACGGAACCCAACGTACGCGAGTCCGACTCGCACTGAGCCGGTTTTAGTTGTTGGAATTCGTATCATCCACACACAAACAACCTGTCAGCCTAAACTTATACACCCCAACAGCCAACCCCACTTTCCTGTCGTGGTTAGGTATAATCCAAGTAAAATTTTAGGAAATCAATAAAAACAAAATAAATTCAAATGCAACAAAACCTAGATTTATGATAATTCGCTCAAGTTTGCAAACCGCTCAGATGTGAAACCCGTATTACCGACTGAATTGAATATTAAATTATTTATCTGATAGCTAAATTATAGTTGCGAATTTTTGACTTGACATTAAAACTTGTAACTAAGTTAATACTCGTCGAAAGAAAAACGTCTGTTAGCTGTAATTCGCGCAAATTTTCATTTTCACCTAAGAAGGGGTCAATGGTTTCGTAGGTGATAATCACTGAAAATAAGTTCAAATAAAATATTTACTCCATTTCATCGTGGGTAAAAATAATGTAGCTATAAAACTGTTTGAGATTCGTGAAATAAAAAAAAATGTACAAGTGCGAGTCGTACTCGCACACGATGGGTATCCATATTCTAGCTTTGTCACATCGACACGTGTATAAAAACGGAGAAAAGACACCGTTCACGGCCCATGCTAGGACTACTGGAGGTTTACTAGTACTACGATTGATAGAGAAAGAGAAAGAGATTGAGAGAGAAAGAGATTGAGAGGAAGAGGGGGGCTCTTCCCCTCTTCACCCGCCCACCTTTCTATTACTAGTATTACTAGAGCATGTAACAATTGCATTACAAGCAGTATCAGCTAAGACTGTGCATTGTTTGTTAGTCAGATGTACTAGACCTAGGAACGCTATTATTATTATTATTTCCACAAATCTCTAATGCCGACTTGTCTCGCTATGTGATGAACTAGCATGACTCACGAAAAGATAATCTGAACGAAGAAGCGATCGAGAAATAAATAATTTGTTTTTAGAGTTTCGACTTAGAAAATTTTAACTGCAAATGGACAAATGAAAAAAATAAATAGATGCGAAAGTTTTTTTTTTTATGTAATTGAGTGACGAGACGAGCAAATCGCTCGCCTGATGTTCTTTATAATTAAATGTCAGGGCTTAATTTTCTATAATTTGATTACTAATAGGAAATATTCTGTACGAGTACCTCGTAGCGCCATAGTACGGTTTTGGGTCCCATGTCCCATCCAATAGAATGCGTGAAGCTTGACTTACACGCAGCTTTCTTATAATAAGCTTTAAATATTATCAGAAGAACGTACACGTCGAGTAATACAACCTTTTCTTTCCTTTCCTTCTTTTGTATAATACTTGTAACGTAAGTTCAAAAGAAAATAATACCCTGAGTTTATAACATGACTAGCTGCGCCCCACGGTTGCGGTTTTCCGGGATAAAAAGTAGCCTATGTGTTAATCCAGACCATGAACACCTTTCATTCCAAATTTATGTAAATCCGTTCGGCCGTTTTTGCGTGAAAGAGCGACAAACATACTCACAAACTTTCGCGTTTTTAATATTAGTAGGACGTCTCGCAGTCAATACCTGCGAACTGCAAAACTGCGCGGAACCATCTCAGTCTGTGGTGACTAGATAAAATCGCGCTTGACAGTAATTTTTCATTGTGGTGTACTTTAAGTCCTCTGTAATATAACCTCAAAGTGAAGGATAAGTTTGTCATGGTCGTAACTAGCCGACATCACACGCAAGGCGTAAAAACATGAAGTATTTATTATATTTACCTGTAGGTATAATATTTTATGTGCAATTAACTATTATGTAAAATTATATACAATGCCTAGATAATTTATTCATGAGCATCATTCAGATATTTATTTAGATAATTATTTTACTATTTATATTCGTCTTTAATGTACCTACACTAATATTATAAAGAGGATTTGCATTTTTCGATGTTTGTAACGAATAAACTCAAAAACTACTGGACCGATTTAAAAAATTCTTGCACCAGTATAAAGCTACATCATTAGCGAGTAACATAGACTATATTTCATACCCGTGCGAAGCCGAGGCAGGTCGCTAGTGTTTTATATTTTCATAATTTCAGTTGTTGACCGAGCGAGCGAAGGTAGTGAAACGTCTGTAACGATTGGCAAAATTTGCTTTCATCGGTCCGGATGTTTATTTGTGTAGATGTTGGTACTCGCGTACAGGTCACATTTCTCAACTAATCTCCACGAAACTTGGTATACAGGTTTAACGAATTCATAGTTTTTTTGTCGTCAGAATTTTTTAATTGGATTTCCCTCAAAAAGTGGTAAATCTTATTAAAATTAGCCGGTTAATTTTATTAAAATTATTTGGTACCTGAATTAGGTACACAAGAATTCCGAACATGAGTAAAATCAGCCGAGAGGTTATCGAGATAGAAGACTGTGATTGCCGCGCGGTCTACTATTCGCAGAACTACTAGTTTACTATGAAAACGACGTGATGACGAGACTACCTAATAAGTGAGTATCCAAGTTAAATAAAATAAAACCTTCAGTTGTAATTTAATGTCAATTTAATTTGATTTCTTTCTAATTGATTATCTGTGTATAAAATAAGGCTGTATATTCCGGACACTTTAGGTAATTTGGCGCTCGAATAACAGATGAATTCCGTCAAAAACATGAAATACATAACGAGAAAAGGAAGCAGGAAGCATGATAAAATAAATCTATAAAGCAATTATTTAGAAATTACCTATACCTACTTATTTTTGTAACTGATAAATACGTTACTAAAAATCTGAAGATATTTAATAATACGATTACAGTTTACGTGAGAGTAAAAATATTTGTACAATCCTTTAAAAGGCTGTTTAATACCCAGCTCGCCCGGCGAATAGTTTTGCAAACAAATTACAAACAGTTTTGGTTCGTATTAGATGAAATATTAGTTTGATCGTTTTTCTGTCAGAATGCCTAAAATTATGGTGTAATGGAATCTACTTTGTTTGTTGCCATGACGTTTAAAATACCTTACTGTTTCGTTACATGAACAGCTGTTTCGTTACAAGAACTCTTTAATATCGGATTGTCATAAAAAAAATCTTTTGCCTATGAGGCTCGATTTTTCGAGATTTCGGGTTGCCACAAAAAGTGACCTAAATCTCTAACCCAAATTCCATTCGCGCACAGCACATTCAATATCTCGTATGTTGAATGTGCACAATCACAGTCATGTTAAACAATTAAATGAGAATCAAAGGATCATGAAAATATTTATAATATTTGCTTGGATTCGGATAGTGAAGTATTAAGAAAAGCGCTACTCTATGTTAGTGTAATTCGCTTCGAACTAAAACTTTGCTCATATGTAGTTTCTTAACAGTATGTTGCATAGATTAAATCATACTTAATTTCATCGTCTAGAGTAGACTAACTTCTGGTTTACTTGTAGTATCCGAGTAGTATTATTATTGCCTTAGATATGTTTGGAGTTGTTCGCCGTGATCAACATAGTTTATATACCTACGTACTAAGCTAATTAAAAAGTGATATGAAGTCTCAGATCAAGAAGAAAGGCAGATAGAGTCCCGCCTTAGATACAGAAGAAAAAAACTACCTTATTGTCCGTGTATGTATACTTCAAGCACATATTGACGCATGAAAACTACCCGAATCAGTCGTCACAGTTCGACGTCAGTTGATCAGAAAATGTGGACAAGAAAAATAAATAAATGAAACGATGCTAAATAAATAAAACAGCAAAAATTACGCTAAAGTGAAAAAGACGTCCGATGGAATAACTTTCCAGGTATCTACATATCGTAAATAACATCTCATGGAACACATAAACATCATAATTGTTAGGTTAAAATTTCGTACAAGGGGTACAAATGTCAAAATGACATTTTGACCCAGTCAATTCGAGTGAAAAAGCGGAGCGCATACAGTCATTATTACGATTTAATTAATTTTACGTCATCATTCACGTACTTTTCAAATAAGAAGTACCTAGGTAGACTCAAAAGATGCGAACAACAATCTTCTTTGATCATTTTTCTTTTTTATCAGTCCCAATAAATAAACAGAAAAATTCGTGAGCACCAATCTTTATAATTTAAACATGATTGATTAGTTGTCTGTCTATATGATTTTAGACGCACTGTCTGAGAACGCAACCAGCCGATAAGAGCGTGGAGTACTTCACAAATCATTTATTTATCATTCAAACATAATTTAAAAACAAAAACAGATAGGTACTTCATTCACAAAACGTATGAAACACTTTGTTTCAATTAGCGAGTTGTACTAAGTAGATAGATCGTGTTTTGTAGTATAGTCCTACTAATATTATAAACGCGAAAGTTTAAATTGTAAGAATGTTTGTTTCTATTTCACGCAAAAACGGCTGAATGGGTTTACATGAAATTTGGAATGCAGGTTGTGCATGGTCTGGATTAACACATAGGCTACTTTTTATCCCGGAACACGCGGGGCGCAGCTAGTATTATAGTATTAATGAGGTTATTTTAAATTGATACTGCAGCTCCATTTCAAGAAGCGAAAAAATCTGATTTTGAGGTCAACCACTTAGGCCATAGAGGGAGGGAGGGTTTCATGGATCAGCGGCATAAGAACCTTAATACTTATAAATGCAACCCCTATTGTTCAGCCATAACTATTCGTAAAAAAATATAATCTTATAAATTTCAGAAGATTATATTTCGAAAAACGCATAAACACCCGAAAAATATTACCCTCCTTTTAAAGAAGCATTGTTAATCGACGCAATGCAATACCACCTGCTGACCTGCCAGTTATTGAAAATAAATTGTTAAAAGTTATTGTAAAAACTGTTAAAATAAATTATATTCATTGAAAATCTGGTATTTTAATTTAATAAACATACCACACTAATGAACTACATCTAGTAGAGGCATTTATGTGATGTTACATAGTCTACGATTTAATATTTATCTTTGTTGCATGTAACTAAGGCATAAATAATAATAAGGTTTCCAAAGTAACTAAAGTTTGCTAATTGGTAAAACGCTAGCAAATAACTTCTAAACAAGTTACAATAACATATATTATCTGTAACAGAGCTTAATAGCTACAATCAAATAACCGTAAAGCGAGGAAAAGCGTGTACCTACGTCCGGCGATTTTCCGAAGCGCGAAATTTTATGGCAGTTTGTGATCGAGGCGAGCAGATTGATTCCAGTCAGAAGGACGGACCCGTGAGGAACAGACGTGACTTGATTCTGCGGAACTCGTTCGGAAAACTCCGAGTTTGAACAGTTCTGACTCTTAATTTAGCGATCAGTGGATGACTGATTGCTTAAATAAATTATTACTAAACTAAATTTACTATTTAGTTGGTTAGTTTTTATTTACAAAAACTTTTTTTTTGAGGAATAAAGTTTATTTGGATGTTAAACGTTAATTGTGAAGACGGTGTATGACTGAGTGATCGTAGTGTTGTTGGACCTTGAAATACCAGTAGCCACCATGATCAAGGTGAGTGCAGAGTAATACATATCCTTATGCATCTAGATAATAAACGTATTCAAATTAAATTGTTGCTGAACGGAGCTTTTCCGTTGTTTCCTAAATAAGATTTAGTAAAAAAAAAGTAGTATGAAATAGCTTTTGCTGCCGACTATTTCTTTTTCATTCAAAAATTATAAGCTGATGGCACCCTTTTCAGGGTTGAACATCGCAGATTCCTATCTCGGTGGGTGTCAATTCCTAGTTGTTCGTATTTACTTTGACAGCAATGACTGATCAGATCACTGATTATTGGTACACCGCATTCATTAACACTTGACTAACACTTGACATTTTTTACGCTCTTATCAAGGTCGAGGTAAGCCTGCTGATAAACTTTGAGGGTTGCATCAAGCTACGTCAAGTAGTAAGCTATGCTAAGTTCACATACTTGTACCTACACGTTTAATTTGTAATCTAAAATTCTGTGGATAAGAGCAACTTGCGAAGTGAATTCTAAATCACTCAGCATCGATTGCTCGAGTATTAAATACTACCACACAAATCTGTTAAAAGGTGTATGTATGTATGTTTAAAATCAATACAAAGTACAAACCCTAAGTAGTTCTTAGGAAAACAGCTTGGACATTGGTTTAAAACAAAAAAGTTAGATTTTTTTTTTCATAAAGACGAAATTCGCGTTTGTCCACCAACTCGCCTGTTTGATAAACGACGATGAAAAACTCAAACTCTACTCTCTATTATGTACTATTATTACTGTATTACTCTCTAGAAACAGAGTTTAATTGTAAATCATATAAAAAATAATATAGAATAAAATCTAGGGTTTGCCGTAGTGTTGTGCAGTTCCGTTTTGTTCAGAACAAAGGAGGATATAAGTTTATGAAAAACTCTCTTATTAAAGCAGTAGTTGGTAGCAATTCGCAGGACAACTAAACCCCTTCAAAAGATTTGCGTGTTTGTAAAAAACTTTTTAACTCTGACAATTTTGTTACATAAAGAGCCAACATATCGGAGACCTCACTCTACGTTAGCGCAGTGGTAGGTAAATTCAAACACGGTAGTCATCAGTGCCAGTTATTTTTAACCGACTTCAAAAAAGGAGGATTAAATTAATTCGAGTGTATATTTTTTTTTTTATGTTTGTTACCTCATAACTTTTGACTGGGTGAATCGATTTTGATGATTCTTTTTTTATTAGAAAGCTGACGCTTCCCATTTGGTCCCATTTTAGTCCAGTTCTGATAATGGTATCCATGAGAAAACCTTAAAAGTCTTAAATTTGCATTAAGTACGTGCGCGACAAATAGATGAATAACTCAATAGTCGGTCTGTTGAAGTCGGTTTTTGTTTTGTAAAAATAACGTTCTTGTTATCAAACAAATTGTCGATGTTGACTCTTTGAGTTGACATAACTTTTTGATTGAAGAAACGATTGAAACGGTTAAACTAATTGGGTGTACCTACTGGGAACGAGCCATAAAACAAACACTACATTTGAGGTGAAACTTACCACAATAAATTAGAGAAAACCGTAAATTTGGTTTACTCATATATCAGACAGTAATGATAGCGATCACTTACGTTTTTATTATATGTAGATATTTATATTTATACAATTATACATGTCTGTATAGATATCATCATCATCATTATTGACCTTTAATCCTCCCACTGCTGGGATACAGGTCTCCCCTCAAAGGGTGATTAGGCCGTATTCCACCACGCTAGCCAAATGCGGATTGGTGAATTCACATACGCCATTGAATTTCTTCTCCGGACGTATGCAGGTTTCCTCACGATGTTTTTTCTTCACCGAAAAGCCAGTGGTATGTAAATTCGTACATAAGTTCGAAAGAACTCATTAGTACGAGTCGGGGTCTGGACCCGACATAGATAGTAATCTACAGGGTTATACAGCAAACCCTTTCTGAATAACCCTGTATAGATATAGTAGATAGATACAAGTACTAAGAGCAATCTTCCCGTTTCTAATTGAACCAAAATTAGATTCTTATGTATACAAAAACATACACAATTACAAAATTACATTCCTATATCCATACTCACACACCTAAACACAATATACATGTTTATTTTACAGTCCATGTCAATCAATGTATTAGCTGATCGACACTTTTCAAAATTAAAACTGCTTTGGGTCATTTGTAAGCATTGCTATTCTACAATACGAATATCGGTAAAAAATCATAATCATTCATTTTTAGTTTTCTCATCGAATCGACGATTCATTTGAATTCGCAAGTTAATCACATTGTACCTATACAAAAACTGAAATGAATGGTAAAAAGCTTTTAACTATCATAGTCATACTTGTTATACATATACATATTATATACTTTATTTAACGGTGACAAAGACAAGTAGCAGAAGTTAAAAGACATAAAAGTCTACCATCACCATCTTAAATAAGAGATTAAACATTTTATATCTCAACAAGGTGACGAGCGCAGTGCTGTGCCACGCAGGGTTTTGCATTCTAAAAATTCAAATTTCTGGGTGGTGCAGACCTGCTATGGGCAAACGTGACGTTTAACATCAGGCGAGCGATTTGCTCGTCTCGTCATCAATAACATAAAAAAAAACTTACCACGTTTTCCACTATTTGTTCTACCAATAAAACTACTAGGAAAAATAATTCTCGGTAGTTCTACCAATAATCAACATTTTCTAGTTTGAAAACTTGAAGTTTGAACAAACAAAAGTTAACAGTTTAATTTTATTTGGCATAGTAGAAGAGATTTCAAAGTTTGAATATTTGTTTAGGGTGGTTTTGCGGATGTTAGGGATTTTGCAAAACAGACCTACGTTTATGTTTATGTTTATTTTTAACCGACTTCAAAAAAGGAGGAGGTTATCAATTCGTCTATATGTTTTTTTTTTTTTTTGTTTGTTACCTCATAACTTTTGACTGGGTGAATCGATTTTGATGATTCTTTTTTTATTAGAAAGCTGACGCTTCCCATTTGGTCCCATTTCAATTTAGTCCAGTTCTGATAATGGTATCCATGAGAAAACCATATAAGTCTTAAATTTGCATTAAGTACGTGCGCGACAAATAGATGAATAACTCAATAGTCGGTCTTTTGAAGTCGGTTTTTGTTTTTTGTTTTGTAAAAATAATGTTCTTGTGTTTATGTAGTGAACATTTTAGTTAACCACATCTAATTCTAATTCTGTGGGGTGATAGGACCTGCACCGACGTCCCGCTAGGGGTGTATTGTGCATTGCCCCCCAACTGCCAGCTTACCCAAACCAGCCGAGCTCCCTGAAATAACGGAGCATGACCTGGGGTCGCTGGCACACCTTATCCACTTGCATTGCGTCAGGTGTTGTGGCACTTGAGACTTGTTGAGTAGTTTCTTCAAGGAGCCTCGACCTTGATCTTATATCTGCCGTGGCCTCACAGTGCAGCAGCACGTGCTCCACGGTTTCTTCCTCATGTGAACAGTTAACTATACTGAGTCTTATTTTTTTCATCACTATAACGCCTCAACATACATTTTGAAACGCTTCGTTTATTCTATTTTACAGAAGAAAAATAGCAAAAAATGCCCATGATTTTTTATTCGTGATAATTTTGTAACTGACATGCATAAATGTACATTAATGTAATGTTATGTAGATGTTATTGTGTACTTGAATAAATTAATTTAATTTGAAGTTAATGAAGATAAAGTGGAAGCAGAGTAAAGAATGAACATTATTGTAAGACTAATGGGCATTATGGGGATGTTTTTTTCTTCTCATTGCGCATTGGTGCCGAGTTTGGAGGCCCATTTAATATTGCTAAACTACCTCGTAAAACTCCTAATCATTTTAAAGTTAGATTTAGAGGCATAATTTTAAGAATTTTAGCAGCGTTGTGAATTTTAAATTGTACCTTCAAACTAGGCATCATCATAACTCTAATTAAGGTTCCTTTTACTTATGTACTTGTGTGGTTTGTTGTGTATGTATGTATGTCTTTTACTTACTTATGTATAAACGTGAAACGTTTCGTTTATGGCGCGAAATTTAAATTTCAAACTGTTTTTTCGATTTTATAGCTAGACTGGGCAAAAAATTAAGTAATAATGAAATCCGCGACAGCCGCTAGGAATTAATTACGATACTTTGTAGAGGTAATAAACAGGTAATAAACAAAGTAATCCGGTGCATTGCTGCACCTGATTACTCAAATATGTTAATAACATCTTCGATCGCAAGTTTAATGATAATTTGATAATTATTAAAATTATAATTAAATTATTATTATAATTATTAATAATTTAATTTGACTTATTTGAGTAATTTTGTGCACCACTGTCTAACCTCTACAAAATATGGTAAAAAATGTTCGACAATTGTCGCAAATTTTATCATTACTTGATTTAATTACCCCTTCTAGCTATAAAATCGAAGGAACCGTTTGAAATTTAAATTTCGCGCCATATGCGAAACGTTTTATCTTAATACATAAGTAACATCCTGGATAGGTCGTTACTCGGAACAGTCTATTTCGTCGGCTCACTGGAAGAAGTCATTAACTGCAAAATCAGTGCCAGGCTTTACGCGACTTGAAGCGCATCACACTTGTAATTACTCCTCGAAAAAGATCACCGAACGAGATCGAAAGTAGTCGGAGTATCAGACTCAATAAAATGTGAGCATTCTCGTGTTAATTATGAACAAAAAAGTGTCATAACTACGTTAGTTTTCATAGTGCAACAGTTGTGACTTTTGCAGTTAATGACTTCTTGCACTAAGCTGACAATTTGTTCCTTCGACTTCTAACTCTATACAGACCCGATGTTACACAAGCGCAAGAAAGTATTTTAACCGACTTCAAAAAAGGAGGAGGTTATCAATTCGTCTGTATGTTTTTTTTTTTTATTTTTTTTTTATGTTTGTTACCTCATAACTTTTGACTGGGTGAATCGATTTTGATGATTCTTTTTTTATTAGAAAGCTGACGCTTCCCATTTGGTCCCATTTCAATTTAGTCCAGTTCTGATAATGGTATCCATGAGAAAACCATATAAGTCTTATAAATTTGCATTAAGTACGTGCGCGACAAATACCTAGATGAATAACTCAATAGTCGGTCTTTTGAAGTCGGTTTTTGTTTTTTGTTTTGTAAAAATAATGTTCTTGTTATACAGTACTTACTTCCTTGCCTTTGTTGGAAATGAACGTAAATTTTATTATATATCCAAACAGTAGGTAATTAATTAAAAAACATTTTATTGTCAGATTGGATTTAGTCAATGTTTTAGGTTTAAAATTATCCTTCTAGACTAGATTTATACCCAGATTTATACTTTATTTAGATTTCTCTTTAATCTGAAATAAATAACAGTTTTTGATTTTTTAATAATGAAAATACTTACATTAAATTTTTTTTTAACTTCTCATCCTCGTAAAATCCTTGGTTACGCCCTGTGTAGGCGGACTTTAGCGGCTGTTTATGCTCTAGTGCTTAATAAATTAAGTTTTTTTTTTATAAAAACAAGTAAGTAATTAGGTAGGTAAGTAAGTACTCACCTAATTTACTTTATTTTTTTTTTGTATTTTTTTTATTCTGAGGTTGAAAAAAAGGAGGTTCTTGTTTTTTATTGTTCTTTCATGTAAGAAATTTCTTCGTGTCTTCATTAAAATTGAAAGTGAATAGGAATTTGAAACCATTTCCTCTATCTCTATGCTCGAGTGTAGGTATAACTCGAGCATAAAACCCATTTTATCCTCGACTTTTATATCCGTCCTCGCCTTCAACTCGGACAAAATAAGCGTCTCGGATAAATTGTCTTGTTTATGCCCTCGTTGTACAATCTACCATTTTCTTGTTCGGGCTAAGAACTTATTAAATGGCCCGTATTTGGCTGACTGTACACCTGATTTTTACTACCACTTGACATGTCATCTTGTAGTTAAGAAGACGTCACTTACATTGTAACCATCCCTTAACCTGCACGAACAAATTTACACCTCACAATCAGAATAATGTTGATTGTTGAGCTTTTATCTTATTTAACAATAGCCTTCGAGTCGTGTTTCACCCATTAACGTGATTTAACGTTAAGAAGTTACTAAAATTAAACACCGCTATGACTTAGTTTAAACCTTGCTAAAAGGGAGGATGGCGGATTATATTAAAAGCTTTTAATGAACTTATATGTATGTATGTTATGTGTGGTTCGGGTGGAATCTGGCTCCTAAATTATGAACTTCCCGATGTCCGATTGAGCTAAAATTTGGTATACGAGTATAATCCCAATGACAATGCAATAAGAGCTTGTTTTTATTGTTGTTTTTAATAAACTTGATTTTAAATCGACAGCTGATCCAATTTCAATACAAACTAGTTCAGCCCCGCGGTTTTATCCACATTATTCATCATCATTCCCGAATAATAATAAAATTTTATTTATAAAAACAATTGCGATTGTAATTTTTTTTAATTCCATCCAGGGTATTGGCTAACTTGATACCAAAATTTATCCAAATCCGTTCATCCATTTTTGCGTGATTGAGCATGCAAACATCTAAACACTCAAACTGAGAAACCTCCTCACTTTGACATTTATAAAATAAGTTGGACTAGCTGCGCCCTGCGCCTTCACTTGTTACCCTACAGGAACTGTATTTTTTTCTCATTTTTTTTTAAATGCATGTGTAAATTAATGATTCGAGCTATCTTCATGCCAAATTTCATCTCCAACATTTCAATAAAAAAATATCAAAAAAAAAAATATATCAGAAATACAAATATATTAACCCGAAATAGCTTTAAATGTACCTACGAGAAGTTACGATACAAAAATAATGAAAACGTTAAATTAAAACTAATTAATTTAAACAAGTCAACAATATTACGACCGTTAGCTGTTCAGTATGCTTGCTCCGTTTGAACTTTGCACGAAAACAGTGGTCAAGTTCGTAGTCCATAATTACTTCAAGTTGTCGTCATATACATAGATTGCTATAGCAAACACCTATACACCAGCACCTATAATACACCTATAAGCATATTGTTAACTTTTTTCCCGTCAGCGAAAAAATCGCTTTGAAACCGAGACAAACAAAGATACTGTCAATTCTAAGAATATCAAAGTTGACACTGAATTTATAATATACATGCTTGCTTAGTAAATCACGAGGTTCGATAAATGTGCTAACTCTCGGTTAGTAATTTAATACGGCTAGGTATTGAAAACAACACTAATGCTGCGAGGACACTAATTAACTCGTCTCATGCAACCGTTTAATGATTGCAAGGGTTTTGTTTCCCTCAAAACCACACACGTATGTCTATAAATTTACTTGAAATAACAATTTATTCAAAGATAGCAGTAAACAGAAAACTTAGCATAACTAAACATTCAATCGAAACCTACCAATTCATCAATTTGAATTAAGTGATAGGTAGATTTTTACTAATTAACATGGGTTGCAGAAAAGGTACATAAAAACCTATCAGGGGTCGTCCATTCATCACGTGTTTTTTTTTTAGCCAATCCCCCCCCCCCCTCCCTGGTGATACCTGATGAGGTTTTAAAATACCATCCCCTCCACCCGCCAATTTTACGTGTATACTTTTTTGGTACAAGTGTCTTTAATTTTTTTCAGAATTGGACAAAAATAAATACACTTCATATTTTTCTACACCACCCCTCCCCGTCGTGATATTTCGTGATGTTTTCCGACGACCCCCCCCCCCCTCTCCTTCCCAAGCCTCATTTTATGGACGATCCCCTGCCGAACTACCTATTTTATTGCAAAACAAGCTAAATTTGATAATTGCTTTACCCGCATACCTAAATAGGTAGATACGTTTTAGTGGATTTATTATTTCTTTAACAAACTAGTGTTATTGTGTTGTAAACTATATTAGCACTAAATCATACTACGTTTTGCTATTTCATTGACAAAAGTTCCTGACATATACAGATATAATGATGTTTAAGCAAATTGACTGTAACGTTAGTACCTACCTAATATTAATTGTCAATTTTTCGAATTGAATTCATTGAATAAAAACTACGTTGACATTTTTATTATTTAATTTTAGTTACGTACTGCCTACAAACTTAAGAAGAAATGAACGTTTTTTAAAAACCTCTGCAAGCAGCGTAAACCAGGCCATTGGAGGCCTTTACCCAAAAAGAGGGATTCGTAACCAAGAAATCGAGTAAAATGTATAAATAAATACAATGTAAATGAAATTTATGTAACAGTAAAATATTTAATAATATAAGCAATAGTTTACGTATTTTTAAAAATATTTAAGTATGTACATAATGGTTTATTTTTACGTTCAATGGAGTGGCAGTCAAAGCAAAATCAGTAAAACTGTCGGTCTTTGCTGGTACCGACTCCAATAATACCTGATTATAAATTGTAAGTATCGATTACATCGTTAGTTGTCGATTAATGCTTTTTGCTTTGAAGTAACTAAAATATATTTTTCTACTTTTTAGTTTAAGTTTCTACAAAACCTTTTTGTGTTGAAGTCGGTTTTAATTTTTTTTTTGTAAAGATAGGTAAGTTAATAAAAAAAGGTAAATAACTAGCTTTTATAACATAATCGTTGGAGTTACACACGTATACCAAATTTCAGCTCAATCGGACCCCGGGAAGTGGATCAAAATTACTATGGAAACTAACGTGGTTTTCACACATTTTTGTTATAATTAAACACGGGATACACACGGGATACACGGGATTTACGTGAGTATTCCCGTGTTTAATTATAACAAAAATGGATCAAAATTAAGTTGCAAGATTCCACCCGAACAAACATAAGTTACCTACATGGACAATTGGACATTCATAGTTACACAGAGACAGTAACATTTATTACATTGCAAGTTAAATGAAAGCTTTTAAAAATAATTTTATTACAGACGTTTTCACCTGGCTCACAATATTTGCAACTTCTGTTTATTCAAATATTTTTCCTAAAGTTACAGAACGAAGCGACGCAGACGCGACAGAGCAATGAGCAAATCAAAAAACCCTTGACCTCTAGGTATTTCAAGTTTGTCTGAAAAATTTAAATACAATATACGTGAATATAAAGTACCTAGTTAATACATTGTAAAAACAATATTTTTACATTGTCTTCGTGCTTCAATAGTGATCACAGAAGCAACGTTGAAAAATAATGTTTTTTTTTTCAATAAATCGGCTAAGTGCGAGTCGGACTCGCGCACCGAGGGTTCAGTACCAAAGTTATCAACGAGTATTATTATTTATTAAAAAAACATAAAGGCCGTCTTTTGTTTTCAAGGAAAAATTCACATTTTATCAGCGGCATATCTCCAATATATCTTCGTCTCAACATTAGAGAATATAAATATGACAGGATATGTATACGGACGAACACAAGAAGGTACCTACTTTTGTCTATCATTATAGACTTTACTACGGTTGCATTTAAATGAAACAAAATATGGCAGTTACGAAAATATGTATATACCGCGTGCGGGGGAGTGAATTTATTACAATATAAATTGTTATGAATTCGCTTAACATGTTGACAAAATGATTATGTAAATACTGACTAAGTGTGTTTACTGATAATAGTTGAGTTCAGTGGATACTGTGGATACATTAGAAATAGAAATAAACCTCTTCTCTGGCCTGTCGCAAAACGTTTATGGTAGCTTTCCAAAGCTATTAGAAATGAACAATAAACATCATTAATGTTCATTTCTGTTTGTTCTGCCAATTCAATGTGCAATTATTTTTCTAATTCGTTTGGAATATTTAGTTTGACGTCGTGTAAGTACCGTCGTATAAGTAACTTGGTCGGCCATATCTTGTAAATATAATTTTACTGTGGTGTTTAGTGAAATATTTTTTGAAGGTTTTTTGTAGTGTGTTTAGTACTAGTATTATTAAAGTTAAACAAAAATTGCCATTATTTTTTTTTAATATCAGATAGCATTAAAAAAAATTAAGTAATCTATTTTTCCTTTTCTGAAATAACAAACTACTCATAAACAGCATTCCAATTTGTTTTCTAGTGACAATCAATAAGAGTTTATTAATATAGAAGACCGTAACGTACAGAACAGACAAAACGAAACCATATACTAGATAGCTATGGAACTCTAAAAAGACAGGTACAAAGTTTGACAAAAGTGGACTTTGACAAATCTAGAATGTGTTTGTTCCACAGAACTGTATTATTAAAGTTGACCCTAAGCAAGCTGCCATCTAAAAACCATTACTGCGTTTATAGTCCATAAAATAGATGTTGAAGGACAAGACTCCCCTGGTCTCGCCACGTCATCCCACGTAATCCGTAAACAATAATGCCATAGGTAGACACCTTAAAACATTGTTTGTGCAATTTAGAAAGTCGGCTACAAATTGTACCTATTACTTTTTAAATTGAAAAAGTATAAGCCGACCTACGCATTATGCTTTTCCTTGATAACTGGAAACCGGCAGCGTTGGTTTGACTTTTTTTCTCGGCGCGACTAAAAAAATCTTATTAATATTATCTTATTTGTCGGTCCCAACAGAATACCAGCGCTGGTTGTTTACAGCCAGCATATGCTGAGTTGGGATATGTTTTTGGCTCAAGGGCACAAGTGCATTTCAATGTATTTTGTTTGTGTTGTTTTGTTAATTGTTTATTTAACGTACCTGTGTTTTTTGTGACCAAAAATAAATATGGATTTAGTTTAGTTAGATGGTTTGTTTAAATCAAATCTTGTAACTGAATTGTACCATTTACTGATGTCAAAAAAGTTGCTATTACATTACACTTGCACTGTGCCCTTTACTATATAAAAAGGTATACGTGTGTGTACTTTCCTCGAGACCGTTTTTATATATCACTAGCAGAACCCGGCGGTTTCACCCGCTGTTTCTTTACTTTTAACCTTTCCTGAACTTCCACAAATATTTCAAGATCAAAATTAGCGAAAACGGTCCAACCATTCTCGAGTTATAGCCAAACAAACGAACAGCGATCCATTTTTATATACGAGTATAAGAAGAAGATAAAAATGAAAACGTTAGATTTTCAATATAACTGAAATGTGTGACTAAAATAACTGTGACATGTTTCGATAAACTCTCAAAAAACTGCTTGCAATACTTGCACGCTAAAATCTTAAACTTTAATGAATAATATTACTTTTATAATACACCTACGGAACCCTACTTGAGATTTATAAGAAAAAAGCTGACTTAATACCTAATGAATGCTAATAAAAATAAATTATACGATCATCCTACTCAAAAGTTAAGTATGATAAAAACGTAGCACTTTTGGTAGCACTTTATTGTGTCTGAAGTAAAAAGCAAATAAAATGACAGCAATATAATCATTGTTGGTCAGCCAAAAATCGGTCACTGAACTATCATGCTCGTGAGCATTGCAATACATGGAGAATCATGTACAGACCTTCACGTTCACTGATGTTCACCGGTCAGACCCGCACGGCCCCCACCCGGTAGGTACTGTAGACGCCTCATGGAGAATCGGTTTATTCCCGGTGTACTCCAAAAAAAGGTTTCAAATTACTCCACGAATAAAATCGTCAAATTAATTAATAATAATTTTGGTTTCAAACTGCTCCACGGCATTCTCAAAGTACTCCAAGCTACTGGTTTCGTGAAATTAAATAAGCCATACATCCATTCTCAATCAACTCCACACAATTTTTATTCAATTTAAAATTATTATTTTTGTGTTTCATTCTACTCCAAAAAGCTTCCGTACAGTCAGGTGCAAAAATTCTAACTATACAGGGTTATTCATAAAGGGTATGCTAAGCCGAAAAGGGCTCATAGTACCCATCATTATGAACAACTTTTACTATGGGACCAACCCAGAATTCGCGAAAAAAAATCAGCTGTTCCATACATTTTGTCGAGTGTCATTGTCATTTTTCTATGGAACAGCTGATAATTTTTTTCGCGAATTTCGGGTTGGTCCCATAGTAAAAGTTGTTCATAACAATGAGTACTATGAGCCATTTTCGACTTAGCATACCCTTTATGAATAACCCTATATTGTATGTAACACTTGTAATAAAACTGAATGTTAACTATAAGTTTAAATAAAATATACCTATTACTTGATTAGCAATATTAATAGAAATGATAAATAAAAAAATGAGCTTAGTTTTAACAATCGCTTATTATGTATTTCGAATTACAAAATCAGTCTTCAATAATCACAGGTAAATTACATTAATCAAACTTTAAAAACAACAGTGCAGATATTTAAATTCATCATTCAACCACTGCCCGGCCGGGAATCGAACTCGAGACCTCTTGCTTATAAGACGGATACACTACCTCTGAGCCGAACAGTACATCTACCATGAGTTTTTAGCCATTTTACTCGCTATCGACCGCGTTAACATTTTGTATGGCAAATTGTACAGCGCCCCTAGCGGTTACTCGTAGAACTAAAATCGGCACCATGAGTCGCTGAGTAAACATCGTATCGAGAACTAAATGTCAGCGAGTAACGTTTTTAAGCCGTTGCCATACAAAATCGGCACCATGAGTTACAAATTTGACAGATGCCATCGAGAAATACCGTCTCGAGTGTAGTTAACTTACTCACTTACAAATTGTAGCGTGAAATTGTTTCGATCCTCTAGTTTTTGTAAAAGTAAATTTAATTTAGAGAGTTATATTGTCTAAATAGTGTCGATAAAACGTTATTTTACATGAAACTTGAATGTTTAAGGCGCGAACAAGAAAAATCTTAAGCTGGCATGAGAATGATACTTGAAAAATTTATTATGAATTTATTTAGGAAGACATTTTTATATCAAAGAATATGTATTATGCTCCATAGGGATACTTTTGAGGATTTATTTCGTGACTATACAAGATTTGAAATCCACACAAAGGATCTTATTGGAAACAAAGATAGGTACTTACTTATGGAAGTTTCATTTTAGTTATAAATCATCCAAAAATGTACATTCCACGACTTTGCCGGTTTTATAATGTATCATCACAGTTATCACCATTATATTTTAGGCAGTTCAATTTACGCCGGCGAGTACCTAGCTACGTAAACAAACACTGACGAAATCTAAAACCATTGCCCATTGGACACGCACTTGACCTTGGCCGTATATTAACCAAATAAATTTAAAATCACTAACTATTCAGGCTCAAGCTCTCTTCTATGACGCTTTCAATTAGCAGGGTTATTTTAAAGTACTAAGATTTTTTCAATGTATCCCTTACTCCGTCTTTAGAGTATTAGTTGGAAAGAGAGAGCAATAATCGGTGTGAAGTTAGAAACGGTGTAGTGCTGCCAACATAACGATATCAAAATGTACTCGACAGAGTGAGCTAACTCGAGGAAGCAAGTTAACTTTTATGGAACTCATGGTGCCGTTTTAAAACAAAACAATCCGATGCGCGTTTAT
Organism: Alcis repandata; assembly: GCA_949125135.1. Lineage (NCBI taxonomy): Eukaryota > Metazoa > Arthropoda > Insecta > Lepidoptera > Geometridae > Alcis > Alcis repandata. Next base: position 10,687,218 of record OX421228.1, on the reverse strand, counting down.
TCGGTCCCGACTGAAGTAAGTTTTCGATGGCAACTCATGGTAGATGTACAGGTCAACTTGCATGGCTTGCCAGTTTTTAAACGACAAACAACCGTGGCCTACAAGTAGGTAACATCCGATCCATACTATACAACATTATCAGCATGAATAACAAGATAACGTGCAATAAGTCATTTAGTTATAAAGCAATAGCGTGTGATAAAACCTTGTTTTATTATGATGACAGTTCAATATCATCATCCACAGCCTTCTTTATCCCACTGCTGGGTATAGGCCCCTCTCACTGTGACATCTGCCTCAGTCCTGCCAATCGGATCTAGTCGGCTGATTCAGCTATCCGAACATCGAATGTATTCGACGATTATCTTCGAAAAGTCTTCGCCGTCGGAAAAAATCGAATTTACTCGTGGTTAAATCTCGGAAAGATTTGACATATTCTTTTCTGAAACCACCTGCAGGTTCGACCCGCAACTTTGGCGACTTTGGCGTTCGCGACCTATCTCGATGCTGGACGACCAAGTTTACCAAGTCCAGTAGCATGTAGCGAGGATTTGATAGAAAAATGTATGAACGATTGACGTCTGAACCATTCACGTCTGGCGCTGACCTATTTTGCATATTGATCTTTCGAATACTCGTTACGATTTTTACGTCAAAATTTATTCTAGGCCGATGTACAATTGTATACGTAACTTAACGTATTCAACTTTATTTGAGAATTTGGTCTTACTTTTACTACAGTAGTTGCAGTTGTCCAAATAAAATTTTTTTTAAGGAAGAACATTCATCAATAAAAAAAATCTACTAAAATAAAATTTTGACAAGCACGACCTTATACGTAAACGCCATATTTTTGCTCAGCTAAATGCGACCTTAAGTTTTACGGCATAAGACTAATAATGGGCTGCGGCAACAAACGTGTCTCAAAGTGAGAAAATGTCATATCAAATTATGTATACGTAGCTTCCGGTGGATTATCTTCAATGTTATATCACAAGTTGCAAATTATTGTGTCTTGCTCAGTAATAACAGCCTGTTTAACTAATTATGTGCAGTCCCGAGTAGGGTTACCATATCTCAGGATTTGTCCTGAGATTTCAGGATTTTTTGACTTTTCTCAGGATTGCGGCCGGATTTTGCAAATCTCAGGATTTTCCATAAAACACAGGTTAGATTTTAAAGATCTCTTTAATTAAAAGTTAAACCAAGTAAAAATAATATGTGCGCGGCGACGGGCGGTGCCGCTGCCACCCTGGCCCCGCCGCTTTGAGTGCCATGTGCAAGTTGCAACGCGTGAGCTAGATCCGCAGTGTATAAAACGATAATAATACGTTTTTGAGAGAAAATTCTCAAACTGTATAAAATCTCAGGACTTTTCCATGGAAATCAGGCCTTTTCTCCGGTCTTTTGATTTTTTTCATCTGGTAACCCTAGTCACGAGCAATAATACAGGAGTATGAGGAAAGAGTACGCTAAGCCGAATAGGGCTCATAGTATTATTAACAACTTTTAATATTGGGCCAACCTGGAATTCGCGATCAAAAACAGCTGTTCCATACATTTTGTCGGGTCATAATGACATTTTCCTATGGAACAGCTGTTTGTGTATGGCGAATGCCGGGTTGGTTCCATAGTAAAAGTTAATCGTAATGATGAGTACTATGATAGTACTATGATAGTACTATGATAGTACTATGATAGTACTATGATAGTACTATGATAGTACTATGAGCCTTTTTCGGTTTTATAAGTAAAGGTTTGAGCCTTTACTTATAACCCTGTACTCATAAACATTTTTTTAAATATAATAGAATAATAGAAATAAGTGTACGACAGGGGCGTACACTTATTTCTTGAATAGTTAACAAGCCTATTCTTCCAACTGACTGCAATAACATGTTATAATAGTTGGCGCTGGTTTCATTCCAAACGTTTCCGTAATATAATACGGAACCCTAATAGTTTCGTCATATGTACTTGTAAAAACATAAAGTACAATCGCAATTGTACCTCATGTTTTTACTTAGTTCAAAACTAATTGAGGTTGTAAAAACGTCTGCCAATGAGTAAGCGCTAGCACATGCTCGATAGTAGCCAATAATTACCGCATACCTTCTTAACATAAAACTAGTTATGGTAAAAACCCAGGCATGCCTTCATTATACTTAGTAAATTGTCTGCGATGTAGTTGTAACCAGAGTGGTTGTATCTATCTATATAGATACACTAGCTGTTCCCTGCCACGCTTTGCTGTGGATAAAAAATAAATAAAAAAAAATAGCCTATGTTACTTTGGGATATTGTAGCATTCGAATGGTGAAAGAATTTTTGAAATCGGTCCAGTAGTTTTTGAGTTTATTCCACACAAACATCCAAAAATACAAAAATACAAATCTTTCCTCTTTATGATATTATTATAGATAAGCAATTGTTAAATTATATAATAATATTATAGAAGCATTAGCAATAAAGACCCTAGATTAGTAATAAAGTAGAGGTAGTTCATAAGCATAACTTATGCATTGTAATCCAATCCTGAAAAAATATTCGGGGATTAGCAGAAACAAATAAAAATAAAAAATAAAAAACCAAAGTGGTTGTGATTGCATTTTTTATGCAAAGCGCGAGTAATCATTGATCCCTGCACCGTGCTCGTACTATAGTCTTGCCATAAATATTGTAACAAAGAAAAAAAAATCTATTGCAAATAACATTTATTACTTTTACAGTGTTAGTTTAATACATAGCTCCAGTTATCAATACCTACCTCTATCTATCTAATACTTACTAGCTGTTCCCTGCCACGCTTCACTGTGGATTAAAAAAAATAGATAAAAACAATCCTTGATGCGTATTATATATTATATCAGCTCGATCGGTGCAGAACTTTTTGAGTTTTTAAATCGTAAACAAACCAACATAACATTTATATATATATATATATATATATATTTATAGAGAGAGATATATAGATACATTTTACCTTTTCCTATAAAAAAAGACGTGTGGCACTCGGGGACTGCCGCGGTAAAGCTATTGCATAGCATTTTTTATCAATACTATACTTAAGCAATTATAATTATAATTATTTCATTATCCAATGCCACGTAGGTGCGAGTTGCCGAACTAAAGAGACAAGCGTGATATTTCAAAAAGTCATTAAAAGTTCTGCTATTCATCGATAGATGGCAAAACTAAAAAGTATCACCGCTGTGCCTTAGGTTATTTTCGTTACGGAATTTCTGGATTCGGCCTCCCCGCTCAAGGCCTGCAATAGAAGCTATGCAATAGCTTAATACGGTTAAAAACACACAACCAAAAGTAATTTTGGAATTATAATATTATGCAAGGTACTTTGCTTTACACGTGCAGCACGCAATGTATCAGATTGCCTAGCGCAAGTTTTTTCATTTTCGACCGCGTTAACGTTAACGCGTTAACTACAATTTGTAAGGAACTAGTTGTAGTTCATATTATGAACACTAGGTGGCGCGTTTTGTATTCTATAATTAATAAATGATCATCGTATTTAACCTTTTGATGGCCACAACATTAATGAAGCGTCAGCTTTTTCACGCCACAGAAAAACTGTCTACAAGATAAGTACCTATATAGGGTTATTCATAAAGGGTATGCTAAGCTGAAAAGGGCTAACCCGAAATACGCGAAAAAAAACAGCTGTTCCATAGAAAAATGCCAATGACTGTATTCCCATTGTGGTAAGATTTAATTTCGATTTGATTGTTGGTCAAGTATTGATGACTTTGGCGTGTAAGTCATTCCGTTGGCTGTCACTGTCACGGTGGATGACTGTGGCGTTCAAAGGGTTAATAAATGATTTATGTTGTCCTTGACACGGTTTTTACGCGCTCGTTTACGCGTATTTGAACTCTTGACATGCGAGTTTTCGCTTTGGCAGCTTTTTAATCTTTTGTTACTTCTTTAGAGTGTTCGCGTACCTACGTATTGTATGTAGTACGTACGTTTTTCAAGTTGTAAGTTTGTACCTAATTATTTCAATGCAAGTGATATGACTTACGAATTGATAAGATAAAAACGTAGGTACAGGAATACATTCCTACTACTATAAAATTAATAATATTTTTATTAAATGTACTCGCTGTTATTCCCGAGATATTTGGCTGTGACTCTCAGACAGACTGACACCAGAGTCTCACCGAAAAGGTATTACTTATCATACGTGTATTTCTCCTAGGCGTTAGAACCCTAAAACCACAGGAAAAATAAGAATAAATGAAATTCATATTAAGGGAAATTATCACCAAAAGGAATACATAAGTAATTTCAGGATTCGGTGCTGAATACACCAGCAATACGAGCGTCTAATCCGCTAAGTAAATCAGAAACGGGAATAATATTCAAATGCACCTTCGAGTTGGAGATATTACCTCTTGTCCCATTTCGTTTTCATTCACACAATAATAATAAACCTATTTGCATTAATGGACCAATGTTTTTGTTTTACCATTTCCAGAGTTTGTTTGCCTGAAACGAAACACTTAGGAAAAATACAATCGTAGAATGGGTAGAATTGTATCTTTAGACGTAATAAATTTTGATGACTGGTTTCGCATAGCACGAGGCCAGATATTTTAGCGTACTTAACCATTACCACACGTAATCATCATCTACAGTCACCTTTATCCCACTTCGAGGCCAGAAAAATGGGCAATTGCCCAAGCCCGAGGTGGCGTCACTCTGTCCTTCAATATTTGAACTTTATCATTTGAACGCCTAGTGAGTGAAATGAAAAAAAACTAAACCAAACTAAAACTGCCATAATCTACCATAAAAACTCATATCGGCTAATATTGACGGAAACTGGAAGTTCGATTCCTATCTCGAATTTCAAAAATTAGGTAAGATAGGATGATGATATCGTGGACCCATCTCGCTGCTATTTTTAGTTTGGTTAAAATTCGTTTAAGCTTTTTTTACCTTTGAGTATTAAACATAAAACTATGAAAAAAACTATTGTAAAATAAATTAAAAAAGCCTTTTAAATTATTTTTTTGTAAAAATATTATATTTATCTCGCTGCCGAACATCGACATGAAAAAATATCTTACATGGAACATCTTATCTTTATATGGAAGCTGCCGAAGGACAAACACTTCTGAAGCATTGATGTAAGGTGAATCTAGCTTATCCAAAACCATTTTAGCTTTCTAATAATGTAGCTTTGCCAAATGTTGTAGTTATAATAAAAGTGAGTTTTTAAATGGTTTAGTAATTTCATAACCCTTCCTGAACATGTTTGGTAGCACCTTCAAACTTTGAAAGCGATTATCTCGAAACTCATTATTTTATCCACCTCCTCTTCGCTTGACCGCTCACATTTGATAAAAATAATTATGATAACGTTCAGTGATAAACTACTATTACTACTAAACCAGAGTGGTTTATGGGTTTGTGATCATGACGTAATATTATGATGTATCGCCGACCCCGATTCCATCTGCGTATTCAACTATCGGGATTATTTGGGGCATTAATTAAAGTTCAGACTCCGATGATCACAATATATAATATTAACTTATAGTTAACTAAACAAAAAAAAAGGTTAAAAAATCTTAACCTTAATTCGCCTATCTACCTATATATATGTAGTCATGTAGTTATCTATCAACAGAAAATCAGAAGAAAGTCCAAAGTCCATATTGATGGCAAGTGGACACTTGCCTGGTGGGCCGGATTTTTAGGTCTGGAGGCCTCGAGGCAACAAAGGAATGGAGGCCCCCTGGCCCCAAATTATTTTCCGAATAAAATGATTTTTTTTTAATAATTTATTGTGAAACCAAGTAGATTCTTTTAGTATTTAACAAACATACATAAATATAAACGGAAACAAGGATTGTCTGAAATTAAACAAAGATCGGTCAAAATTGCAGAGTCTCTAAAATTCAAATGTGTGGAGGAAAACACCTTACCAAGTAAACCCAGTTGGTAATTCAAAGGATTTTTTTTCACGAAAATTGCGAATCCAATCATGCAGCGCGATGCGCGCGAACACGGGAAAAACATAAATCTAAAGATATATTTTGAATTTTACTACAAAATAAAGATGGAAATACTCACGTCGGTCCGTAAAAATTCGAAAGGATTTACATTTGTTGTACAATGTTCGTAAAATCGTAGCTTCTCAGATGCATGTGAATATATCAAATTCCAAGATTCTCTGCTACAAGCTCGTCACTCAGCGGACCATTTTGTCAACGCTACGACGGATCGCACAGACAAAAAACGGGGGAAACGGGTACCGTCGTATCTCGTATCGCCACGCAAATACGGGAAATTGACTGAATAGGCTTGTTAAATTCGCAGAATCTTATACGTATATACTCGTAAAATTGTTGTGTTAGTTACCATACTTTAGTAGTGGTAGGGCTCTTTTGCAGAGCCCGCCTGGGGAAGTACCACACCATTGCCAGTTATTCCACCGCCAAGCAGTAATGTGCAAACATTACTGTGTTCCGGTTGGAAGGGCATTGTTTCCAGTGAAATTACAGGGCAAATGGGAGATTAATCAACTTATATCTCAGGGTGACGAGCGCAGTGCTGTGCCGCGCAGGGTTTTGAATTCTGCGAGTTCAAAATTCTGGGTGGCGCAGACCTGTTATGGGCAAACGTGACGTTTAACATCAGGCGAGCGATTTGCTCGTTTCGTCACTTAATCACATAAAAAAAAAAAAAATATATATATACTCCTCCGAAACGGCTTGACCGATTTTTATGAAATTTTATGTGCATATTCAATAGGTCTGAGAATGACTATCTATTTTTCATACCCCTAAGTGACAAGGGTTGTCCACCGTAACATTTTTTTTTTTTTATAATGCTTATGTGGCATTAAAAATACATACAACCTTAAATTTTCACCCTTCTATCACCAACCCCTATTTTTTAATAGTCACTAGAAATAAGTAATTTATAGGGCAAACCAACGTTTGCCGGGTCAGCTAGGATATTATAAATTCCTCATCACGGATGAGGGACTTTTACTCCGGCAATTTTTATTCTATTGTGAATACCTACTCAAACTTATGGACAGACAAAAGGCAAAGAAAACTCGCTTTTGCCGGTTCAAGAAAATTACGCTTTTTGGAAAAATAAAATTAAAACAAGAATAGACTTAATACGAGTATTAGCGTTTGACTCCTCGTCACCATGATGTGGGTTTTGTATGACAATTGATATTCTTTAATCTTCAATAAATTTATACAAACAAATTATTATTGATCAACTATGTTTTTTTTCTTCTTGCATGCAGCAAAGTTCGTGAATAATTGATGGCATTTAATTGTGTCACGATAATATCTAATTATTTGCCTATCAAAACTACATACCTTGCTGCATAAAGAAATTTAGAAAAATTACCAATTTTCTTTTCTTTTATATGAAAATTAATCGCTGTTCGTTTGTCTGGCTAAAACTCGAGAACTGCTAAATTTATTTCGCGAATTCTGGGTTTGTCTCATAGTGTGGTTTGGTGTGGGGTTGGTCAGAGGGTTGCGTTATTATTTATGTAATTCTGGGTGGTGCAGACCTGCTATGAACAAACGTTACGTTTTACATCTTTTCTGTAGTATTTCTGTACTATTAGCAGGTGAAACCGCCGGACGCAGATGTTTATCAAATGTTTATATGAATTAATGAATATCTAACATATAATGAATATCTTCACATGAACACATTCATGATTGCTGTTTCTGTTGGATCAAAGGAAAAACTAAAAGTAAACAGCTGTCAAATTGTTCTATTCTGTACTTCAAATCCCCGTAATTTCGACACCACACAAAATGTGTCGAACCCCGACCTTTTTCCCTGAGAATCTTGGTTTCTCAGTAAAATTCTATACTGCTTGCTAAAAAACTAGTGCTAAAAACCCAATTATTCCACTTGAGTAATAAATAAACACAAGTTTTCTTCTTTTACAGTTTTGGAGTACACATGGACTCGCGATGCTTCAGGAATCTGCAAGCTAGAACGTTGAGGCCAGCGTTCAAATTCACATCTCCATATCACTCGAAAATATGAACTGGACCATGGAAAGCTTGAATGAGACCACAAATGTTACGCACCCTGTGGATTCCACCCGAATATTCGGTCCGCAAAGAGACTCTCTTTACATTGTGGTCCCGATAACTATTATTTACTCCATAATATTCATAACTGGGATAATCGGCAACATATTCACATGTTTAGTCATCGTTCGCAACAAAAGTATGCACACAGCGACGAATTATTACTTGTTTAGTCTAGCAATATCAGACCTCTTACTTCTCGTCAGTGGGATGCCGCAAGAGATCTACTCAATCTGGTCGAAATGGCCGTACGTTTTCGGTAACGCGTTTTGTATAATAAGAGGATTAGCTGCTGAGACGTCCACAAACGCTAGTGTGTTGACAATAACTTTGTTTACTGTGGAGCGATATCTGGCGATATGTCATCCCTTCGTGTCGCAGAAGATGTCGAAGTTATCGCGAGCCACGAAGCACGTGGTGTGGCTGTGGGTGGTGGCGCTGTGGCTAGCTCTGCCGCAAGCTCTTCAGTTCGGGATCAGGCAGACCAATGGCGTCATCATGTGCCTGCAAACTAGAACTATCATAGCACACTCTTTCGAAATATCGACGTTTGTATTTTTCTTTACACCAATGGTCCTCATCTCAGTACTGTATGCATTGATTGGGATAAAGCTAAGAGAGACCAGCATTTGCAATGATCAAATGCAGGGAGAGTTCGACAGGAGTCAATCCTACACTCAGAAACTTCGGAAGAAACAAACCCAATCCACCAGGAGGGTTATCAAAATGTTAGGTGAGTAACTGTATAACCCTACTACTCTCATGGTCATGTCTGTCGTATAACAATAGTAATGTGCTTGGTTAAGAAGCTATTGGGAGTAAATAATACAGGGTTGTAATGAAAGGGTATGCTAAACCGATCATTATGAACCACTTTTACGATGAGACCAACCGAAATTCATGAAAAAAAAGCAAGCAAAAAGCTTAGCATACCCTTTCTTTATAGCCCGGTATTGACATACGATTAGTTAGTAATTTAATTATGTATGAAATCAATTTCTACGTCTAATATAAGGTAGACGTAAATCTTCGAAAACATTAATTAACAAACATAAATAACTATGACAAATTAATCCAATAGTTGACTTTTTTTCAAATTTCTAAAAAAATATGAAGTTCAGGAAATTGATGAGACTTATTTTATTATGGTATTTGATTAAAATATCAATATATTAAAAAATTGGATGCTCTAATATTTTTTAAGAACTTATGTACATTGTCTAAACTTCAGATACTTTTTAAATTATTTAAAAGCGTAGCTTCGACATTAAGAAGAAGATGACATTTTATCAGGTATTTAAATTTTTATTTTCTGCCAACAGTCGCTGTTGTGATAGCTTTCTTTGTGTGCTGGGCGCCATTCCACGCCCAACGTCTGGTGGCCATATACGGGACCACTGAGAACCACGTGGCGCGGTCACCTATCCTCCTGACGGCGTACTACTTCCTCACCTACACCTCGGGGGTATTCTACTACATGTCCACGTGCATCAACCCCTTCTTCTATCATATCATGTCCAACAAGTTTCGGGACGCTTTCAAGGTAAACGCTTCTTCGAAAATCTTTTCCTCTTGGTGTGCAAGAAGGAACTTGAATCTTTTCAAATAATTATTATATTTTGGCTAAAGCCTAATTTTTAATCATATACATTTTACTGTCACAATATCGTATAGTTACTCAAATACAGGGCTATAAAGAAAAGGTATGCTAAGCCGAAAAGGGCTCATAGTACTCATCATTGAAAACAACTTTTACTATTGGAACAACCCGGTATTTGGTTTCGGTGATTAGAATATTAATTCTGGTAAACGTTTAAAAATAAAAATAAATTTAAACCGTTTAAATTTTAACCATACGGTTCCCACTGGCACGAATAATTACTAAATAACATAATATAGATTTCAGACATTCTACGTCATAATTTGAAAAATAATTTCACCGAAGTCAACGAAATAATGACGAGCGTGAGAATGACTAACGTACTTACGCCCGAGCGTTTCGTTAGAATAATTATGAAAAAGCTGCTATAAGATCGGAGCATTCAATTCATGTAAAAATCACCGAAACCATTTCCGAGAAGGTGAGAACGAATAAATAGATTCGTCAAATACAATATACATATATATATATACTGATTGTAAGATATTTGTATGGATATTTGAAACATTTCCAGATAATTTCAAAATACCTACGTCCTACACAAAATATGAAAGAACCCCGATGAAATATATATCGCTGAAAATCCACATTCTATCGAGCTTATTTCTACTCTTTATACAGCTTCGGAGTATTTTCGTAACAATATAATACTGACATCAAAGAAAAGACTGCTAATGCCATCTTATAAGAATAATGCGCATCTTAATTCCGCTAAAAGAATGATGAATTCACCTAAAGTCGTACTTTTTGGTGATATTCCGGATATTCGTGATTTTTGGCATGTTCCGGACTTAGTGAATAGATTGCTTTAAGCGAAAAGGCCGCCTTTTGTGCGAATGTTTAACTGTTTATGTGGACAGTAAAAAGCTTATCTATTTACTTGTCATCTTTTAAAGAATAGGATCCCAAATGTCACTTATTCTAAGCAAGAATCAAAAGACTAATTCGTTCTTTTATGGTCTGACTTCATCAAATTACAACGTGAGATTGATTCGAATCGATTAACAAATCGATTTTTTCTTGCGTTTTCTATCCCTAAGTCAGTAAGTTTTATACCGTATAAAAAAACAGGTTGTCTATGGTTAAAAATATTTTATTCTGCGTCTTTATCATGTTCTGTATGAAGATTTTTATTTGGCTTTTCTTTGATGTTTGTGTAATATACATAAGTATTAGGCTCAGCGCCCAGTGACGAGATATTGAGGCGTGGCATTGTGAACGTGGAAAATCAAACCATCCTGGGTTAGAGTAGGCACAAAATTGTCTTTTGAGTAATAAATTTTGCTTCTACTACAGGGTTATTCATAAAGGGTATGCTAAGCCGAAAGAGGGCTCATAGTACTCATCATTATGAACAACTTTTACGATGGGACCAACACGAAATTCGCGAAAAAAAATCAGCTGTTTCATACATTTTGTCGAGTGTCATTGACATTTTATGGAACACCTGATTTTCTTTCGCGAATTTCGGGTTGGTCCCATAGTAAAAGTTGTTCATAATGATGAGTACTATGAGCTCTTTTCGGCTTAGCATACACTTTATGAATAACCCTATATACGATCCTCCATTTTTCATCAAGCGGTATCCGTGCCACCGCGCAAATCCAGTGGATATTGCCACTGCAATGCCTTTTCCTCACTACAATCAGCAAGCACGCCAGTAATTCACATAATTAATACGATCAGCAAAAAATGCTTTGGCTGAGTAGGTAAATAAATACTTTTTGCGGGCCCCCATTTTTTATTTGGCTAAGTTAATCAATTTTTTGTATCATATTAATTTATTTTTCGTGTAGACTGTTGGTATATTGTATATAAATAATATATATTGCAATAACGCTTAAATAAGATCGTATAAAGTTCAACTCAAAGGAGCGTAGTCAGTTTGTTAGATATATGTGAAATGTTCTTGTAGGTACATCTTTAAACATATTAATTCCGACATGAAACCATTTTAAATATATAGGTATTTTAGGACATTTTATAGATTCACACTCATAGCTCCCGACTAGGATAATCCTGTGGGCGATGTCATGGAATACACACAAAGACAAGGACAACTAACACCCAGACCCAGAGCAGATATCTAAATTCATCATTCAAACATCTGCCCGGCTGAGAATCGAACTCGGGGCCTCTGGCTTAAAAGGCGGATATATTACCGCTGAGCCAAACAGGTCGTCAATGTATTGAGGTGTATTAAGTTATTATTTTATTTCAATGGATACTTCGATCTCATGCCGAACACCTTTGAGCTTGAAATGCTTTTTTCCATTAGATACAGAAAAAGTCTATGCCCTTACACATTAAGTCATACATTTTTCCTTAGTTTAAAAAGCTAAAATTTAACACCTAAATACGAACAGGTGAGCCTATAACATGGGAGAATAATTTTATTATTTTTAAACGGTTTTATTTATTTTAAAACGTTTATTGGACACCACAGACTCCACGGTCCGTGAGTTTTTAAAATTACAGGATTTTTATAACTATTACAAATTTATTTTATATTATTTTTATATTTTAGGATTCTACTTTGGCACTCGTTGGGTTAGATGTAGAGGTAAAAACGATCTCTCCGAAGCGGTTCGAGATTATAGACTCATTCAATGCAGTAGATGATTTTCAGAACTCAATAACGCGTTGGTGCTGCAGACGACGCAACGGCGCCACCATGCGGTGCTCCTACACCGCCATATTCGTGAGAAACCCTACTTCAAGCGGCACAGGATCAGGTATATACCTTATGCATATGCATATGCAACCAGTGCTGTAACTAGCCTTTTATGCACCCGGTGCGAGCTTTCAAAACTGCGCCCCTGACCTAACTAGCTACCATGCATGAGATAAAACTAGATACTAGTCTGGTCATTTCTGCGCCCCTCCAGGGTCTGCGCCCTGTGCCTGGGCACTGCTGGCACCGCCCTAGTTACGGCACTGTATGCAACCTTTAATCCTCCCACTGCTGGGATACAGGTCTACCCTCGAAGGGTGATTAGGCCGTATTCCACCACGCTGGCCAAGTGCGGGTTGGTGGATTCACCCATAGGTACATATACCTTATAGCTTTCTTTATTTTTACACTGAGAAAAATGCCCATCTAAATTCCGCTAAAAGAATGATGAATTCACCTAAAGTACGAAGCATTCTGATATCACCAAAAAGTACGATGATTAGCACCAGTTTGTGATACTCGTAGTTGTCACTGTAAAAACTTGTGCTAATAATAAAATCGTCCTTTTAGTACTCCGTACTTTTAGTGGATTCATCATTCTTCTAACGGATTTTTTTCTCAGTGTAGTACAGACCGAGCCAAGCGAGAAGGCCCCTATTCTGACGCGTGAGATGTTGTCTCGGTCGCTGTCTATCTCATTAGACGTATAGACGTGTCTTGACAGTGAAAGTGACCGCGATAATTTCGAACGGTCCTGAATTTAGAGACATAGCTTACCCTTTTCATGCTTACTTAGCATACCCTTTCCTCATAACCTTGTATAATTATAGCTTCTTTCGGCTTGAAAATGCTGAAACAGAACAATTATAAATCTGGTTTAGTCGAAAAGATTGACCATGAATAGAATGCAAGTTTACCCTTTTTACATTGGATTAAAATTAATTTCAAAATCACATACGTATGTAAATGGTGACAGAGTCTTAGGTACCTATAGCTTACAAGAACCAGTATGCACAGGAAAAACAATATTGAAACGATAGTTATGTTAGCATAATAAATAATTATGGATAATAAAGTACAGTTATTCATGCAATGCGATCATTAAACCAAGCAAGATTTATCAGAACATGCAACTTGTAAATAACTTCCTTCTTGATAAAAGAAATATGATTATGCTTTACTCGTTACCAGCTCAAAAAATAACCTTCTAATAAATCCGGATTGCCTCAAGATACTAAGATAAACTATTGAAGCCATTCCTAAAAACCGTATCTCTTTGATAAAACAACAAAAAATACTCATACTTAACTACTGAGTTGCTGCGTAGTAAGTGACTAAGTGTTAGGTAATTTTTAATCTTGAAGGAGTTTTTCTTTTTGTAACTAAGTATACAAAAATTATTTTACTAAATATGTAAATAATCTGATAATAATTTACCGTGTATAAATCTTTTACATACATTTGACACACATCTTTTATATTTGACATGTAACATTTTTGTTATTAATAAAAACTTTGAACTACAATATTATATAGTATTTTGATAAATCATAGTCCATTGCTTTCATATATATATGTTTTATTTATACATCAGCTTTATCACTTTACACTAGTCTAAACTTATCATGTGTAAATACTACATAATGCATTTGCCGTACAATAATATTGATCAACAATCACGATCTCGTTAAAACGAGCGGATCTCGAATGACCCTCACCAAATCTAATTTTTCTTCAACTTCCTACCTTCTTGCTGGCTGACAGAAAAACAGGCGGGAAACAATCTTATTGGCTAAAACGCGTGACAAGTAGGTATACTGATTTTCTATCGGCCAATCATACCTAGTTGGTCTTGCCATTGTAAGAATTATATTAAGTTACTTAAATGTCACGTGACATATGCCATAGACTAAAAAAACACAATACGTTTTATTGTCTCTAGGAAATTCTCAGCGCAACGAGCAACACCGAGTCGACGCCAAGGACCAGTTCAATGATCAAGTCCACGCCTGCCGTAACATGGACTTCACCAGCCCTCCCCCCGACGACGGTGGTAAGGACTACATTTACAAGAGACGATTCTTCAAGGACAAACACAACCCACGTAGAGAAGCCACCAGGCCGAATGGAGTCGACGACAGACGCTGCATTTCAGAATACTGCCTCCATCCACTCTCTCCAATAGACACGATAACTGTCGTTTCTGAACCTGGATACCCGAGCAATTCAAGCGACAACAAGCTACATGCTATTCGCCCTGGAAGATATTCTTTACTAGAGAAATGAAGAAAGAAAATGGGGAATTATATTAATAGCTGTATGACGTCTTACATTTTGGCATTTTGCAACATGCCATCCTGCAGTCAACCATTTTATTGCTCAACAAAGTTTGTAGTTATACCTATTCTTGTAACTTATATCAAACAATTTCGTACTTGTTACAAAAGAATGTACACTTTTAATAGATGTATTTAATGTTAACCTTTAATACAATTGTGACCTAAACCTAAGCTCTGTATTAACGTTTTCGCACAAAACTATCTAAGTGTTATAAATAGCGTTAGTATATACCTACTTTGACTCACCTTTACTACTGGTGTAACTTTTTTTAAATTTGAATCTTGAGGACAATAAATTCAATTACCTTACGTGCTCAAAAATAATAATACTGAGCCAGTCCACCCCACACCAACCCAAAACTGTCTCAGGTCCACCTATTTATTGACGCTAACTCTCTTTTTTTATTCAGTAATAGGCTTGCGTTTGACCGCCATCTCATCTGATGGTAAACAACGATGCGGTCTACGATGCAGCACGCTTGCCTAGAAGAAACCGATTCACTCGCGACTTGAAGACACCCAGATTATATCTATCGGGAAACACTCACTCGGACAGAGCGTTCCACACCCAGCGGTTCGCACAATAAAAGTGGAATCAAAGCGTCCAGCATGTGTTGTTTTAAAAAAAACGTTTTTTACATAAAACGTTTTTCACAAATTTGAGAATCCGTATTCTTTACGATACTAGAACGATACATGATTGAAACATTTCGCAGTCATAGAATAAAATGAGCAGTTTAAGTTCGCCAAACAAACTTACAATTTGAAAGAAACTGTATAATCGAACTTCAATAGACTGCTATAGAGCGGTGCAAGTAGCGACAGTGGAAACCTTTACATAAAGGTTTACCAAAAACTCTGAAATCATCGGTGCCCATTTTATTTTCATCTCAAAGAACATTATTGTTGTAACAAAGGGATTCTTCTATTCTCCTATTTACAGGATTATTAGAAAAGGATATAGGTACTAAGCCGAAAAATACTCTTAACAGTACTTATCGTTATGAACAACTTTTATTATAGGACCAATCCGAAATTCGCGGGAAAAAAGCTGATCCATAGAAAAATGTCAATGACACTCGAAAAAATGTATGGATCAGCTGATTTCTTTCACGAATTCCCAGTTCGTCCCATTGTAAAAGTGGTTTATAATGATGATTATTATGAGCCCTTTATACCTTAGCATGCCCTTTCCTTATAACCCAGTATAACTGCCATTAAAATGACGATTAAACTCAAAACAGATACCCTAACCAACTAAAATCTATCTGATGACAGTTGAACAAAACTTTAGTTCTGCTCATTTAATGTGACACGTGTAGCAAATGGGTTCCAAATTCCCTTTATTTCTCCATTTAACCCAAATTACCAATCATAGCACAATAGGCATGATGACAGTACCAAATAATTGCCGATTCAATGATTTAAAAAATTTAAAACACAGGTGGACTTTTTAATAAAATAAAATAAATTAAGATTTTCAATAAAATAAAACATTAAAATACTACAATCGGCCATTTTGACTGAAACAACAATCACAGCGTATGACGTCACGCTAAACTCCGCTGATCATAGGTCATCCGCCGCTCATCACGCATAGAAACAATGACATGTTTACTTAACCGTGACGTCAAGCCGGCGGCGCCATGACACATGCGAGCTGTTTTCGGGCCCTATTGAAAAAATATGAGAAAAATGGCTTCAAATTTCGTTAAACTTAAGTTTATTACCGAAATAAAGGCTTTTTTGTAAATAGTAAATGTGAACTCACATTATTTAAGAGGATTTTAAAATCTTTCGTCATGCCTATTTTAATCCCTGAATTACTCTTGGTGTTAACTCTTTGTGACTTGTTTAGTGAAGAAAGCAGAAAATAAAATAGGAAAATAATTACAGAACTCTATTCATTTTGACTGTAACTTGTCTTACTTCAGTAACATAATTATGTATTTGTTTAAAACACAAGTATGAAGGCATGTCTAACAAATCTGGAATGTTTGTATGGACGGACAGGTGTCAATTTTAGATGTAGCACTTTTACAAAATTTGACAGCTTAAAAAGAGTGTAAAAGGTTTTGTTAACCAACAAACTTCAGGGGTAGACAGATCATAAACCACATCACACTCACACTAACATAATACATACATGTAACTAGCTTCGAGTGAGTAAAGGGCGTGTCTTTGTTATTTTTAACGCTTAACTTAACGAATTCTGAATTAACGAATTTAGTATGGAGGCTGATACTATAAATCAACACAATGACACGTGCATTTTAGTTAGGCCGTGAATCCATGAAGGGCACAAGAGAAGAAAAGCCGAAAACAGCACTACAAGTATGTACAAGTACATGATGTACCTTGAGGACCAGTGCACTGAAAAAAATGGCCATTAAAATTCCGATGGATTCACTTAAAGTACGGAGCATACTGATAATCACCAAAAAGTACGATGATTAGCACCGTAAAATGATTGTCACCGTAAAAACTAGTACTACCAATTTTATAGCACCAATTTTTAGGGTGACACTGACAACCATTTATTGTGATAGTTGTCACCGTAAAAACTGGTGCTAATAATCGTACTTTTTGGTGATTATCAGCATGCTCCGTACTTTAGGCGAATCTATCAGAATTTTGATGGCCATTTCTCTCAGCGTACCCTGGAGTAGCGGACGGGTTTGAGCTAATATGACGATGAATCGTAATGAAGACTAGGACCACCCTAGTCTGATAGACTGAAATAAATTGACAGACAATTTTAATGCTGTTAAATATACTTAGTTACTTACTTAGTTAAGTTAGTACCTTCATTTTAATTTAGCCTGTCTGTTTTAAGTCCAAGGAAAAAAAGTTTTAAGTCCAAGGAAAAAGACTGATCGTGAGTCTAAGAAAAAGAACAGTAAAGTGATAAAGTGATGCATAAGGATTGTTATTAAGTATTAAAATGTAAATTATTTTTTAAAAATGATTCTACTTGTATGTGTGTTCCTAAATTAATGTAATTATTGATCGATGTTTACATGTTTAGTATAACTTCATGTTGCGTATACATAAGTCTAAGCGACGTATTGTGAGTACGTTTTTATCTTACGAAATATACTATATCTGGGTAATCTGACGTTATTTGAAAGTGTTAGTAATTTTAAGAGTTGTATTAGATAATAAAAAACAAGTTGGTATACATTTTAAGCTCCGTTAAATACGTACCTACTCATGCCTTCAAAATCTGTGACTCACATCATTTTTGCAAATCTGTAGCTCCCTTTCAAATTTCTGTTTCTAGTGAGATACCTATATTATATACATATGTATATAGTTTTAATATAATCTATAGAGTGGCTAATACCAGTCACTAGTTTCACAAGAATTAAAAACAAAATGTTACATTTTAAGTTGGAAGTATTTTTTGTATTTTTGTACTTTTAAGATAAACTATAAAGTTATCGCTATCGCTATATTTTCCTGTCTAGTTCACGTAATTACCTATCTACTTGTATTAAATCAGTTTTGTTAGTAGGTAACCTTCGGAGATAAAGGGCTCCTGTCATTTTTTACACATATTTTGAAGTACCAAAGAAAACAAAACTAAAAATCAAAAAGTAGTTTTTGTGTGGCATAGTACCAAGAATGCTGGCTGCATTCCCGCGCTGAATTGCCAAATAAAACTATGTATGGTAAAAAAAATTGGTTTTAAATGTCCAAATTAATACCATTCATCTGCCCCCTCATTATTACATTACTTGGCTTGAAATTTTAGGTCCCCATCTCAAGACAATTTTCAGGAAAAGACCTATTTTTTTCGCATGTTTTTTTAAACGAATTATAGTGGTTAACATCGTTAAGTCAAATTGCAATTGCTTTTAAAGTTCTTGAGATAATTGGCTGTGACCTGTGACATACAGACTGACAGACACCGAAGTCTCGCATAAGGGTTCTTCCCAAAGAAGGTTCAGAACCTAATAAACAATTTGGCTGCCATTTTGTTTCTATTTAAGTAGATCAAAATAAGGAAACTCGAATTGAATATAATAGATTTCACAGAGCAAAAATCCCGAAAAACAAATTCTGACTTAAATTCAAGAGAAAATATAATAAAAAGTAAATTTTAAAAATTTATTTTAAAAACACGCTTGTTTAGTGTATTGTCATCGGTCCTCGATATATCGACAAAGTTTGAATGAAATCTGACCGTTTAAAGTGGCTCAAAATCGCGCCCAAAGGAGTCGGTTACAAACATACAAGTGAAGCTAATATAAAGCGGGTAAAAATGGCTTTCCTTTGAGTTTATCAATTTCCTTGTCCGTTATAAGTTTAGAGAAAATGGATTTAGGTTGGGGGAGCTACAGATGCATTTCTAGGAGATATATTGTCAATATTAGGGAAACGGTATACTAAGTAAAAAAACACTCATAGTCCCCATCAAAATGAACAACTTTAGTATGGGACCAACCCTGAAATCAAGAAAAATAAATCCGCTGTTTCACAGAAAAATATAAATGACGCTCGACAAAATGTATGGAACAGCTGATATATTTTTTTTTTTGAATAATTTTGTTTGGTGTTATAGTAAAGGTTGGTAATAATGATGAGGACCTGCTATGAGCCTTTTCTGGCTTAGCGTACATTTTCCTTGTAACCCTGTCTGTACCCTAGTAGTGAAAGTTTCTTGAAATTTTTATATTCCATGCTCAGTGTTTTATCGAAAAGGGTAAACACAGAATTTAAAATAAAATAAATGTGGTATTCGTATTTTTGATGTGTTTTTTCTTGATGGTCAATAATAGTAAAATTACCTTTAATATTACTAACAACAAAAAAAAAATATTCGAAGCAGTTTTAGAGTGATAAGTAGTAAGAAAATATTAAGACAAATGATACGGTATTAGTACCTTAATGAAATTAAAATAGTAGTGTATGTATGTCTGTTGAAATGAGAATGGGAATGAATAAAATCAAATACAAGGGTTATACAGAAAGGGTATGCTAAGCCGAAAAAGGCTCATAGTATTCATCATTATGAACAACTTCTACTGTGGGACCAACCCGAAATCGCGAATAATATCAGCTGTTCCATAGAAAAATGTCAATGACATTCGACGAAATGTATGGAACAGCTAATTTTTTCGCGAATTCCGAGTCCGTGCTTTAGTAAAAGTTGTTCATAATGATAAGTACCATGAACCCTTTTCAGCTTAGTTATACCCTTTCTGTATAACCCTGTACAAAAAAAAACTTTACTAATAAAAACTGTAGATACAGAGGTGGTATAAAATAATTCAGTCACAACAGTTTGTCCTAGAAACTGGCATCTATCATTATTGGATACGAAGTTAGTATAAAGTAGGAGAGTTAATATATTTTGAGTGACGCGGGCAGCACTATCTCCAAGCACCGTACGAGTACATATTGGGACGCAAACTTCGGCTTCACTTCTACATTGAGCTCGTCGTGGTAAGTACTTATGTAAAATATTATCGTCTTCTTCTTAACTACTATAAATTACGTGTCACGTTGTTTGTCCGCTATAGACTCCTAAACTACTTAACCGATTTCAATCTTTGCACACCGGGTGCAGTTCGATCTAACTTAGGAGATAGGATAGCTCACATCTCAATTTATAGTAAAAAAATATTAAAATTAGAAAATTTAAAAATACTTAAACCATAATTTAACTTTAGCGCTTTGGACAATGTAAACTTTTTTAATGTAACTTTTGACATTTGACATAGAATTGACGCAATGGCTTTTTTTACCAATTCGAATTAAATAGTCATCGTTAAGACAGGACAACGTCTGTCGAGTCAGCTAGTATGGATATAAAATTTCGTTGGCTTGCTGCAAGAAGTCATTAACTGCAAAATCAGTTTCTGGCTGGACGCAATTTCGAGCGCATCACGCTTGTAACAATTCCTTGGAAAAGATCGCCGAATGTGAACTAGGCGAACTAGGCGAACTAGGCGAACTAGGCGAACTAGGCGCAGTATTCTAATTAATAAAACTTGAGTATTGCCGTGTTAATTCTAGCCAAAATGTCAAAACCACGGTAGTTTTCTTAGTAAAACAGTTAGTAACTTTTTGCAGTTAATGACTTTTTGCACTGAGCCAAAGATTTGTTAGTTCTTCGCGGGTTTACCTAAGCACGCGGCGATGATAAACGGTGATGATGATGGTGAAAAGTACTTCATGTTTATGCTAAGTGGTAATTCAGGATATAAGCTATCTTCATACTAAATTTGACAATATTTCGTCAAGCCATTTCGGCGGCATGAAGAAGTAAGATACACAAACTTGCGCATTTATGCCTCTTAGTATGGTGATAATAAATTCGATGTACAATGAACATTATACTTAGAGTCACAGTGTAACTTGTTGAGTGTGACTGGTTGGGAACCTACCATAAGTACAATAAAAGGAAAAACCTGTGACAAAATGACAAACGAGCGATTACAACGATACTGGCACTCCAGTGGGCCTAGCACGACTTTGACGTAAAAATACGTAGCGAGTTTTCGATAGAAAAGTGTACGCCACGAAAAACGCCACAAAGTTTACGACTGTCAAGTATGCTCCTGGCATACACTTTTCTATCGAATACTCGCTATGTATTTTTACGTCAAAGTTGTGCTAGCCCCACAGAATCCAGCTGCTGAACGTCTGAAAAAACGTAAATAGTTTTTAATATCTTTAAATTTCTCTACTTCAAAAAAGGTAAAATTTGATTGAATAACATTAAAGTCGCTAAATAAACCTAAACTAATCAAAATAATATGTTGCATCGTGCAAAAACTGTAGGTACCTACATTTCTTCTGCAGGCTGATTCAGCTATCCAAACATCGAATGTATTCGACGATTATCTTGGAAAAGTCCATTCAATGTCAAATCATCCGAGATTTGTCATACTTATTCTTTCCGAAGGCGGAAGACTTTTCGACGATAATTGTCGAACACATTCGATGTTCGGATATCTGAATCAGCCAGCCGAGCAGCTTGTAGGCATGTAGTGACGGACGTCAGTAAAATACTGAATTTAGTAGGATATCAAGTGACCTGTTTGTCGCCGGTGGTCACGCTCATTAATAAATACATACATAATGATTTGCTACCCGTAGCATTGCTTTGTCATTGTGGCGCGTGCGTTGTTCGAGGTTAGCGGTTTCAGGAAAGCTTCTAGAAGAATAAGGTATGGATTTTACTATAACAAGGGCCTTTCAAGTATCACGTATATACCACTAGAGAGAGGTGTTTGCCTAATTTGATGACATGGGCGACATGGGTCTGGATTGTGATAACGTCAGCATTATTATTTTTTATGATTTATATTCTACTATTTATTAACTTTCTTTGGTTTTTCGACGACGCGACGTTTAGAGTCTACTATTAAATCACCAATTCACAAAAAAAAAACTAAAAGTGCAACTTAGATATAAATTCTATAATACTAATGTTTACGTAATCAAAAAATAGAAGAACCTTCCTTTACTATTGCCAACAAGGGGGAAGTGATATATTACAAAAAAAATACTTGAATGGCCCCCCAAGTGTGCTTAGCAAAAATATTGGTCATCACTCGAGTTTGACTTTGATTTAGGAGTATGTGGTCTAACTTGATAGAGTTACCTGTTGGAAATTAATGGGTTGATTACAGTGGCGAGACCGTACCCTCGGCCAAGTACCTACTCGGTTTGTATAAACAGTTTGAGTCACTAGAACCATGATTTCTTTCGTCGGCCGAGTATACCCATTAACTGTCTCGCCACTGTACTCGTTACGTGTAATCAACCCATAATTTAAATGGAACTTGATCTTGGACAAGTTGCAAATCCCTTCCATCGATGGGATAGACATTGAGACTTTTACATCAACATTTATTTGTAGTTTTAAAGTTTTGAACAGTTTTGGGTAGGTTTCTAGGTAGGTTTCCATCCGTAAACTGTTTTGTATGTTATTTATTAGTTACTAAGCCTACTATGCTTTATTCCGAGACTACTCGTAAGATAGATGTTCATGAAAATTTCAAATGGCGATTGTGGAGTCATGGCAATCGTGGTCACACGGGTCGGGTGCGGAACTCTGCTTTCTATGATTGTTCGGGTTGCACTTGACAGTTTATTACTTTAAAAAAAGAAGACAGACTATGTCATCAGCAACCTTTAATCCTCCCATTGCTGGGATACTGGTCTACCCTCGAAGGGTGATTAGGCCGTATTCCACCACGCTGACCAAGTGCGGGTTGGTGGATTCACATACGCCATTGAATTTCTTTTCCGGACGTATGCAGGTTTCTTCACGATATTTCCCTTCACCGAAAAGCCAGTGCTGTGTAAATTCGTAAATAAGTTCCTAAGAACTCATTGGTACGTACGAGTCGGGGTTTGAACCCGCCACTTCAAGAATGTGAAGTAGCTGTTCTCCCACTGAGCTACTACGGAATTTTACACTACAGACGGCAGACTATGTATAATTGTATATGTCCATAATTCTAGTAGCAATACGTAGATATGCAGCCGCTATACTTTTTTCCGTACTAGCCGCGCCCATCGGTTTCACTCGCTATCCTATACAGGGTTCTAAGAGAAGAGTATGAGGGTATAAGTCGAAAAGAGCTCGTAGTACTCATCATTATGAACAGCTTTTACTATGGGACCTCAAAAACAAGAAAAAACAGCTGCCCCATAGAAAAAATTCAAGAACACTCGACAAAATGTATGGAACAGCTGATAGAATATTAGTATAGATAAGTGTGAAATGATAGGAACAAGCCACGGTAGCTCAGTGGGAGAACAGCCGCTTCGCATTCTTGAGGTGGCGGGTTCAAACCCCAACTCGTACCAATGAGTTCTGTGGGACTTATGTGCGAATTTACATACCACTGGCTTTTCGGTGAAGGAAAACATCGTGAGGAAACCTGCATACGTCCGGAGAAGAAATTCAATGGCGTATGTGAATTCCAGCAATCCACAGTAGGCCAGCGTGGTGGAATACGGCCTTCGAGGTTAGAACTGTATCCCAGCAGTGGGAGGATTAAAGGTTGCAGATGATGATGATGATAGGATCATTTATTTGTTAGTATTCAACACTGCCGACATTATTACATTCAACAAACGTAGGTAGAAAATAATAGGTAGGTAGAAAATGTGCTAATTCACTTTGGTATTGATTTCATTGCTGAAGCAGCATATAAATGAGGATCAAAGCAAAATGTAGGTACGTTCTGTAGTGTATACAGTTAATAATATTAATGAATTTGTAATATCAAACGTCAAGTGATTTCAAACCTAGTAAACTACTTAATTTAAAAAATATTATTATAAACAAATAACTTTTACTGCATTATATCATCGGAGTTACACACGTCTAACAAATTTCAGCTCAATCGGACATCGGGAAGTGGTTCAAAATTGAGTAACAAGATTCTACCCGTTACAAACATAGTTAGGAACATAATTCCACAATGGTGGTAAAACTATTATAGATATGAGATAACAC
Source organism: Alcis repandata (assembly GCA_949125135.1). Classification (NCBI taxonomy): domain Eukaryota; kingdom Metazoa; phylum Arthropoda; class Insecta; order Lepidoptera; family Geometridae; genus Alcis; species Alcis repandata. Next base: position 10,662,953 of record OX421228.1, on the reverse strand, counting down.
GTCCAAACTTTGAACTGCAAAGTTGCTAAACACCGAAGTGTTTTGAAATAAATTTATTTAAAAAACTGCTCCACCTCAAAATATTCTGTTTGCACTAAAATGATAGGAGACTTAGTTTATTTTCGCTTGACCACATTATATTTATAATAATCTTAAAAACCACGAATGTTTGGAATTTTTCATTTCATTTTGGGGCTCGATAGAAAAGCCTCGGATGCCAACCTACGCTAGACCGCCACTGCCTAAATGAAACTAACAATAAAAAAAACACATAAATAAAAAGCAGTATGTTCATGACATACCTACTTATACAATATACGAGTACATACAGTCTTTATATCTATATATATAAAAATGAAACCCGTTTTCCTTGGTCACGGCCTCACGCGTGAATGGCTGGACCGATTTCACTAATTCTTTTTTTGTTGTATTTGTTATTATTAGGAGAAGGTTCTTACGGAAAAAAATATTAAGAAAATCTCTCAGAAATATTGAAAAACCCTAAAAACAGCCCTTTTATTTTTCCCATACGTTTTCTAACTAAAACGAGCTTTATTGCTATTGTATAAAGTTCATATTGAATTGCAAGCACTCACTGTTGTTTAAGCAATGTAGGTATGTTCCTAACGTCCAAGAGTCAATTTGCACTTTATTACCTCTGTACAAAGTTCAAAAAGTTCAAATTCAATCATATCTATCAAAACAGTGTGCGTTTTATACTGATAATTTTTACTATAAATTGACAAGTTAGCATCAACAAACTACGGTTGCTATAGTTACGCAATAGCATGAGAATAGAGGTTATAACAAAGAGTTCCTATAATTATTCTCAACACCTTTGGTCACGCCATCACGCGTGAACGACTGGACCGATTTCAATTTATTCTACGTTTATCCCAAAGTCTACCCGTGCGAAGCCGGGACGGGCCGCTAGTTCGATATAATTTTCATCATATTATTTTTAATTAATGTCAAAATGTGAAAACAAAATTACTACAAATTCCTAATGAAAAATACGTAAAGAGCTTTGTAAGTAAAGAGCCAATAATTTTTTAATGCCAAGAATCTTTTGAGTTCAATATTTCGTTTGTAGACTTAAATTATTTGAATGATACCTACTACCTACATGCGCATCAATTATTTTTGTTTTTTTGTGCTTTTATCATTTATAAGAGTAGGTAAAATGGTAGTTTATCTTAAATCCACAAGCTCTGTATTTTTACTTTAACATAGATAATGTTTTTACTTTCACGTAGTCCGTATTAGGAAATATTTTAAAATCTTTAAATTACAACTTAGAATGGTAATAAATAAGTTATAATATACTAGGTACTAGTCCTACCATAATATCCTATTTCCCATGTCTATTATGTCTACTGCATTATAAAAGTACCTACCATCTTTATTTTGGACATAAAACAAACCCTTATCAACATAATAGCAATCACCATACAATGATAGGTAGGTACCTACTGATAACCTTTGACATAACGCTCTTGACTTTAAAACAGTTATCTATATATATAAAAATTAAACCCGTTTCCCTTGGTCACGGCCTCACGCGTGAATGGCTGGACCGATTTCACTAATTCTTTTTTGTTGTATTTGTTATTATTAGGAGAAGGTTCTTACGGAAAAAAAATTTTAAGAAAATCTCTCAGAAATATTGAAAAACCCTAAAAACAGCCCTTTTATTTTTCCCATACAAACGTTTTCTAACTAAAACGAGCTTTATTGCTATTGTATAAAGTTCATATTGAATTGCAAGCACTCACTGTTGTTTAAGCAATGTAGGTATGTTCCTAGCGTCCTAGAGTCAATTTGCACTTTATTACCTCTGTACAAAGTTCAAATTCAATCATATCTATCAAAACAGTGTGCGTTTTATACTGATAATTTTTTACTATAAATTGACAAGTTAGCATCAACAAACTACGGTTGCTATAGTTACGCAATAGCATGAGAATAGAGGTTATAACAAAGAGTTCCTATAATTATTCTCAACACCTTTGGTCACGCCATCACGCGTGAACGACTGGACCGATTTCAATTTACTCTACGTTTATCCCAAAGTCTACCCGTGCGAAGCCGGGACGGGCCGCTAGTATAACGATAAAGACCATTAATTCCTTACAAGACAACTTTTGAAAATAATGCTGTTACAGCCATAGAGCGTCTATTTTTTTATACAATTGAGTGACGAGACGAGCAAATCGCTTGCCTAATGTTAAACGTCACGTTTGCCCAGATCTGAATAGACCCAGCGCGGCACAACTTCGCTTGTCACCCTGAGATATAAGATCACTATTTTTGTTTTACATACTAGTATTAAATTATTATTATTCATTTATTTAAATTTTCAGTTCAGATTAGGTCAGGTAAGATATATTTTTTTTTAAGTTTCACATTCACTTCTCTCCGAATTCATCATTCAAACATCTGCCCGGCCGGGAATAAAACCCGGGACCTTTGACTTATATAGTTAAATACAGCACAATTCTCCTAACACTTTAAACAGAGCAGAGCAGCAGGAAGTCGGAGATCGATGATTAGAACAGATAAACCATAAACAAAATACTAAAACGTGTTCAGTGCATAGACAATGTGGCGCTTTAATATTTAGGTCAATACAAGTAGGTATGGCACGTGCATGCAAATAAGATGAAAAGCAGACCGATGAAATAATGTATAACTCACTATATACCTAGGACGTGAAAATAATATTATTTTTAGGGTTCCGTACAAAAAGGGTATAACGGGACGCCAGTACTAAGACTCTGCTGTCCGTCCGTCTGTCTGTCCGTCTGAACAGGCAGTTTGACAGTTGAAATTTTCACATACGATGTATTCCTGTTGCCGCTATAAGAATTAACAAAAAATAATGAACCAAATAAGTCAACCTCTTGCTACGAAGTTATGCTCTTGAAAGTTCGTATTGCTCTTAAAATATGACTGTTACGAGTATGTCTATACTCGAGGTACAGAAAGAGAAAGAGAACAAGGAGTTTTAAGAAGTAAAGTCCTAAATTCTTAGTTTAAATGTTAGTTGACAAACATCGAAAAACAAAATATTGGTCGAAACGATACTTGTCTATGATTCGTTTTCAGTTTTTCGTTTGATCTATTCATTTATTTTTCGAAGAAACAGCCATAAAACATGTTTTCGTCCGTAGTACGAATTTACCAGCTTCAACGAAACCTTACACTCGACACCTAGAGGCGAGTTGCTGAACCAAAGAGACAAGCGTGATATTTCAAAAAGGCATTAAAAGTTAGTGTGTGAAGTGCTATTCATCGATAGATGGCAAAACTAAAAAGTATCACCGTATGCAATAGCTTTACCGCGGCAGTCCCCGAGTGCCACACGTCTTTTTTGATAATTTTACTATTTATTTTAATTTATAATTTTCTTATTCTCAAACAAATAAACATTTATTTATGGATTAATTTAGACACTGTCATTTAAGAAAGGTTATTTAGATGTAATTTTGTCTATCTATGAAATAAATCGGTTCAAAGTGGCTAACAAAAGTAGATATTTTTCATGGCTCTTTTTCTTGGAAGGGTGTTCGAAAACAAATAGACCCAAGTTTTATCAAAATCTGATAAGTACTCATTTGAAAAAGATGTCAAGGGTGTTTGTTAGAACAGCCCTGGGAGTAAATAGGGCTGTTAAGGCATTTAGAATAACTGAAAAGCACTTATTTTTTTATCTAGAGCAGTAAAAGTAGAAATTATTAAAACTGTTAAAGCTAAATCTTTGTTTTATCGTTCTTTAAAAAATGTTAACCTTTTTTACCCGCTACTGAGTACCGGATCTCCCCTTCAGTCCGCTAACTACGGCAAATAAATGTTTTAATTAAAATCTTTGGGTCTATCAAACTAATGTTTTATAATTTGGAGTATTATTTTTTAAAACAAACTTTTTTTAAGAAACAGTAAATGTTGTAGGTATTAACATATCTATACTGGTTTATACAGAAAGGGTATGCTAAGCCGAAAAGGGCTCATAGTACTCATTATGAACAACTTTTACTACGTTCCATAGAAAAATGTGAATGACACTCGACAAAACGTATTGAACAGCTGATTTTTTTATTCGCGAATTCCAGGTTGCTCCCATAATAAAAGTTGTTCATAATGATGAGTACTTTGAGCCCGTTTCGGCTTAGCATATCCTTTCTGTATAACCCTGTCATTTAATTTTACTATATCTTTCTTTTTTTATTCAGGTGAAAATGGGGGAGACTTCGGGAAAGGTGCCAGAGGCTCTCAGCAAGAGCCGAGAGTCGAACTGGCCAGCGGTGCTTTTCTTCATCCACATTCACCTCCTATCGCTGTATGGAATCTGGCTTCTGTTATTTGAAGTGCATTGGCTCACAGTGCTGCTGTGTAAGTAACCTTTTACAGTACCCGGCGATAAATATAGCACATCCACTTTTGGAAGAGACAAGAGACTTCGTAGAGCGTTAACTCTGTCGCACGAAATACTAACAGTCCAGTATCTATTACTGGGGTATCGGGTACTGTAGGATATTTGCGATAAAAACAGTTCATCCATAAAAATTGAGCATGCTTCAGATCAGGATTCCAAAATTAGATTAGTTTATTTTAGTTTTATTGGTTTAGTTTTTTATTTTAATTATATTGTAATATTCATTTGTAATTTCATAATATAAACCTACATGTAATGTTTTTATCTGCTCGTAGATAGCAACCGTTAAAAATATAGGTACAATCAAAATTGGATTCTGTTCTAAGAAGTTTGTCGGGGTTGTACTGCTGTTAGTTTTACGTCATTTCGCTTCAGTACATTCGTTTCGTGTAACTTCTGTATAATAAGGGCGCGATCGTCGATTACATTGCCATGTTTTTACGCTTTGATGGTAAAGTTTTGTTTTTATTTATTTATTACAGTATATTTTTAAACAATAATTGCCTTAAAACCCCAATCGGGTTTCTCTAGGCAGCAGATTCATATTAACAATGTACAGTTACAGCAATTACAGTTACCTACTGTTAGAGAATATTAGTCGAGTTATTAAACGGTTCGAGTCCACGTTTCTAATTCGTACAACCCGGGAATGGAACAGACTTCCGGCTTCCTTGTTCCCTGAGAGATATAATCTAGAACTTTTCAAGATCAGAGTGAATAGGTACCTATCTTCTAGATCTGCGTGCTCCATCTTCGACCACATCGTCGCTTACCAACAGGCGAGCTAGTGGTTAAATGCGGATTTATAGTTTATAAAAAAAATATTACTATTGAATTGTTATAGTTGTGACACTAACTATGGCGGCTATTCTCGGCGTAACGACGGGCGCCCACAGGCTTTGGGCCCACAGGACTTATAAAGCAAGCACAGGACTGCGCATCACACTTATGCTACTACAGACTCTTGCAGGCCAGGTACAATATTCCAGCTGCATCTTTTATGCTTCATCATCATCATCATAATTTTTTCCATCCACTGTTAGCTAGAGGTCTCCTCTTCAATGTGCTACACTGAGAAAACTGAAAACTAAACACCCTAAAAACTGGTGCTAGTTCTAGTTTTTATGGTGACAACCATATATGGATAGTTGTCACCGCAATAACTGGTGCTAATCATCATACTTTTTGGTGATTATCGGTTTGCTCCGTACTTTAGGTGAATCCATCGGAAATTTGATTGCCATTTTTCTCTGTGTATCCTTACCGGTCCTGTGCTAGTCTCATTCACTGCCTTCCTGCCATCTTTACAATGTCACCCGACCACTGTGTCAGTGGTCTGCCCGATAATCGCTTTTTGTTCCGCGGCCACCATTCTATGACTGCTTTGGTCCACCTTCCGTCTTCCCGTCTGGCCAAGTGTCCTGCTCATTTTATGCTTTATTACATGTCGAATGATGCACAATAATAGGTATTCCTTTAAAAGCGCACTTTCCACTGCATTTTAGTATGAAAAACTTTTTTTTAATTGTTTTGTGTTTTATTCATATCACACCTAGAAACATTTTGCTGCTTTAACAGACCCTGAGAGGTTGGATTTTAATGAAACTTGCGGATATGCAAAAACGGACAATGCTGAAGTAAAAAAACTACAAGTGAAATTGCCCGACCAAAAGCAATTTAAAAATGCATAAAACTTAGCTAGAGGAGGCAGGAAGGAACTAAGAGAAGTGAGCAAGTGAAGCCATACGAAGAGCCACCGATCTACAAGATTCTCTGCCTCGAACGAAGCATGAATCACAGTACAAACATGTAGCCATTGTTCATTTTTTAATCTTTTACTTGTATCTGAGACAGTGATAGCATAAAAATAAGTTTTTCTATTTAACAATTTTTTGTTACCTAAAAAACTTACATGCAATGGATCTTGTAAGTTTTTACATGCTAGATCTATGCCACACCCACTTAAATTGTAACTAACCACCTGCCGGATCCATCTACATGCGCGTGATCGCTTTACGTGTGTTTTACAAGTTTTTAGGCTTCAGCAGCCTGATTCAGCTACCCGAACATCGAATGTATTGACGATTATCTTCGAAAAGTCTTCCGTTTTCGGAAAGAATATGTCAAATCGTTGACAAGGCTTTTCAAAGGCGGAAATTAATTTAATTTAATTAAATTAAATAATTAATTATTATTAATTAATTTAATTTAATTAATTTCAAATTAACTTTTGGAAGATAATCGTCAAATACCTATACTCGTACCTTCGTTGTTTGGATAGCTGAGAGATCAAATATTACCAAAATAATTTAAAAAAAGTTAATTTTATAAAATATTAAAAAAAATAAAAAGGGCAGAAATTAACTTGTACTATTAATTATTCTGTGAATTTACTTACTGCTTAAAATACAGCATGTTTTTGTAAAATATTACAACAAGATTGACGGTGAGCCCCAAACTAAGCTGGCCTGCATCTTGAGGCTCAAGTGCGTGGTTACCAAACAACATGTGAAGAAAGTACCTACCTAAATGTGAACGTGTTTGCGATATGTGTGACGTCACTGGCCGGTCCCAACAGAATACCAGCGCTGATTGTTTACAGCCAACATATTTATACTGAGTTGGGATCGGTTTTTGGCTCAAAGGCACGAGTGCATTTCATTGTATTTTGTTTGTGTTGTTTTGTTAATTGTAACCTGTATTTTTTGTGGCCAAAAATAAATATTCTATATTTTATATTATATTATTCTATATTTTATATTAAAAAAAAAAAAAAAAACATTCTACCATAGCGCTGATTGTTTACAGCCAACATATTTATACTGAGTTGGGATCGGTTTTTGGCTCAAAGGCACGAGTGCATTTCATTGTATTTTGTTTGTGTTGTTTTGTTAATTGTAACCTGTATTTTTTGTGGCCAAAAATAAATATTCTATATTTTATACGACTTTGTTTATTTGTTTATTTTTTCAGGGTTCAATTTACGACTGGGTGCAGCAACATCGCCTACATCACGCACACTTCTCGACGAGCGACGATCCCTTCGACTACACCAAGGGCTTTCTTTACGCACACATGTTCACGCGTCTGAAGAAGCTCAGCCCTCACCAAGAAAAGCTGAAAGAGTCCATCGACATGTCCGACTTAGAAAACGACTCTGTCGTCATGTTTCAGAAAAGGTAAGTTAATTACGTGCCTAGCACAACTTTGACATAAAAATACGTAGCGAGTATCTATTTGATACAAAAGTGCACGCTATTTACGCCCGTCAGGGTTCATATGCAACCTTTAATCCTCCCACTGCTGGGATGCAGGTCTACCCTCGAAGGGTGATTAGGCCGTATTCCACCACGCCGGCCAAGTGCGGGTTGGTGGATTCACATACGCCATTGAATTTCTTCTCCGGATATATGCAGGTTTCCTCACGATGTTTTCCTTCACCGAAAAGCCAGTGGTATGTAAATTCGTACGTATAAGTCCCAAAGAACTCATTGGTACGAGTCGGGGTTTGAACTCGCCACCTCAAGAATGTGAAGCGGCTGTTCTCCCACCGAGCTATCACGGCTCAGGGTTATTATTTATTTATTACTAGCTGACTCGACAGACGTCTGTCTTAACGATGACTATTTTATTTGAATTGGTAAAAAAAGCCATTGCGTCAATTCTATGTCAAATGTCAAAAGTTACATTAAAAAAACACATTGTCCAAAGCGCTAAAGTTAAATTTTGGTTTAAGTATTTTTAAATTTTCTAATGTTTCATGTTTTTTTACTATAAATTGAGATGTGAGCTATCCTATCTCCTAAGTTAGATCAAACTGCACCCGGTGTGCAAATTTGATTGAAATCGGTTAAGTAGTTTAGGAGTCTATAGCGGACAAACAACGTGACACGTAATTTATATATATTAAGATTAAGATATTAATTACCTTCTATTATATTCGGTGTGCGAGTCGGGCTCACAGTTGGCTGGTCTACAGGGTTGTGTAGACTAAGGATCATTATATATAGTTTTTCCATGTCTGTGTAACTGTTTCTATGTTTCTCTGTTTCTGTTTCTATGAGTATTCCCGTATTAATTATAACAAAAATGTGTTTCTATGTATTTGTCTGTCAAGATAATTTGTTGAATCTTGTACATCAACACTTCAACGGCCCTAAAAGTTGATACACGTGTAAATAATTATCAGTCCTACTGTTATTATTTTCGAGATTTTATTATTTTTGAGATAATTGAATATTTTTCCTGGTATTACCTACTACCAGGAAAAGTAAAATTATTTTAAGGCTTTATTATGTAACATAGGTACTTTTGATCAACAACCGTTCGTCGAAAAACGATTTCATAAAACCTTTTTTTTAAATGATCCATTTTTTAATATTTTAGGGCAAAACAAACAAACAACCTTTTGGCAGAACCAAAACCCGTGGCTGGGGTGTATCGATGTCTCAGTATTTTCGAAATCAACCCAAAAAAAAGTTAAAAAAATTTCATAGTAATTTCCGTGATATTGTAGTTTCATAAATTACTTTTTTGTGTGGTTATAGCTGAAGACCACTAATGACTTATGATTAAAAAAAAACTGAAAAATAATCTGAAGGTAATTTAAATCTACTTATCCAAAAAGTTCAGAAATTCTTTGAACTAATATAACCTGTCTAAACCGTTTTTTCTATGTTTAGAAACTCTCTTTAGGGAAAAACGGATTAGACGGGCTTGCTTTATCTACATAGCTAAAATCTTAGTCAAACAAAGTTTAGCGTAATTCGTCGGCTTAGTCCAAGAAGTCATCACATCATCATCATCATCAGCATATCTAATGTTTGTCCACTGCTGGATATAGGCCTCTCCTAACGAACACCACAAGGTACGATCTTCTGCCTCACGCATCCACTTGCTACCAGCCGCCTTACGCAGGTCGTCGCCAAGAAAGAAGTCATTAACTGCAAAAAGGCACTGTTTTACTATGAAAACGAATTGTTACGACACTTTATTGATCAAAATCAACACGGAAATGCTCACGTTTTATAGTCTGATACTCTTTTTTTTTAATGATAATTAGAGACGAGACAAGCAATTCGCTCGCTTGATATTAAACGTCACGTTTGCCCATAAACAGGTGTGCGCCACCCACAATTTTGAATTCACTTCATTACTCCGACTCGTTTCGATCATATTCGGTGATTTTTGGAGGAGTAATTACAAGCGTGATGCGCTTGAAGTCGCGTCGCGATCAGCACTGATTTTGCATTTCATGACTTCTTGATGGCATTATGAGTTGAGACTGGTTTAAGGCAAAAATAGTTTATTTTTATCTTTGTGATTTATTTTTTTATATTTAGCATGTTTGAATGTATTTATTTTTGCTTTATATTAATATTTGTCTATTGTCTTGCAGTAAGCCGACGGTTTATATATTTATTTATTTGATAAAAGAGAGAAAATGCGATGAGAAAGCTCAAACAAAGCTTTTGAGAGTTGTTATTGTGTCTGTCAGTCACCGTAGCTCCCAACTCACAAACAGCTAAACCAATTTTAGTTTTATTTATTTGTTTGAAAGGTTTTTTGTTCGAGGGCGATCTTAGCTATTCTTAGCTATTCCGTTCTGTTGTTTAAAGATTATCAGGTCTTTTCGTCGTTTTTTATTTCATTTCTTGTAGCTTTTACTTCGTAGGCCAAGTAGTACCTAATACCTAAGAAGTACATTATTTATCTTGTCTGTGTAGCTTCCAGGCTTGGCGGTCCTCTGAACGCGGAAGCCCGTTGTCAAGAACGTATACTCTGTTGTACCTAATAAATACCTACTTACCTAAAACCTAATGAGTACCTAACTACTTAATACCTATTAAGTATCTGCCTACCTATACACTGAGAAAAATGGCCATCAAAATTCCGATAGATTCACTTAATGTACAGAGCATACTGATATCATCAAAAAATACTATGACTAGCACCAGCTTATGAAAGAATGAATTTATAATAGCACTAGTGCAAGCACCAGTTTTTACGGTGACATCTTTACTTTGCTGGCTGTACTTTTTTTACTGATATCAGTGAATTCATCATTCTTTTAGCGGAATTTAGATGCGCATTTTTCTCAGTGTATGTATCTACTTAATACCAAATAATAGAGTAGCTATTAAGTGTACTATTTGTCTTTGTTCCAGAGTGTACTGGTTGATGTACGTGGTTTTGTTCCTGCTGCTGCCCCTGAACGCTCCCCTGGAGTACTGGCACGACTCCGTCTTGAGCTCTGTTTTCGTCGTCGGGTTCCTGCGCTACGGAGTTATTTTGCACTTCGCGTGGCTCGCGGAGAGCGCTATTTGCGTCTGGGGCCTAAAACCGGGTGAAAAGTTAGTAAACGTCACTATCGCCGTTATTCTTCGCACTACCAAGGGACATAAGTAAAAAAGCGACGTCGTTTTATGGTTGGTATACCAAAAACTAAAAAAAACATACGTTTTTTATTAATTTTGTGCAAATAGCGCTTAGTTCCAAGTATTGGTAAAGCTTTCTTAGTTTTTCCCGACTTAGAAATCCAAGTCAAGCTTCTATACCGAAAGCTAGAAAACTCCATTACCCTGTCGTTGAAGTGTAATCAGGCACAGAAGAAAACTTCGCTTTGAAAACCGCGTTTGCGTTAAAGCGTACGACGCGGCGACGTCACGTTTATGGCAAAGTATTTCAGTTGCATCTGTGAATGAGGCCCAGGTCAATGAAGTTATTGAACTATTTATTAAATTTCCTTGATTTACCCATATTTATCCGTTACTATTTGTTCACACTAAATAAACATTAAGCTTGAGGCGTTGTTGCCAACTAGGTCAGATCGGAATATTCGCGAACGATGTTTCTACAGGGTTATAAGGGACGGGTATGCTAAGCCGAAAAGGGCTCATAGTACTCATCATTATGATCAACTTTTACAATAGGACCAACCCAGAATTCGCGAAAAAAAATCGACTATTCCATACATTTTTTCAAGTGTCATTGACATTTTTCTATGGAACTGTTGATTTTTCTTATCGCGATTGACCCATTGTAAAAACTGTTCATAATAGACGATTTATTTTCCAAGAAAGAAAGTAAAATTTACAATGGAAACTTAAAAATAACAATAAAACAACTCTGCGTAACATAACAGAGTAACAGATAAATTTCTATATTTTCTGCGGCCCACACTAGGCACAAGGCCCGTATTGTGGAGACCAAGTTTACGATACATAATCATCTATCTTATCTATACTAATCTATACTAATCTATACTAATCTATACTAATCTATACTAATCTATACTAATCTATACTAATCTATACTAATCTATACTAATCTATACTAATCTATACTAATCTATACTAATCTATACTAATCTATACTAATCTATACTAATCTATACTAATCTATACTAATCTATACTAATCTATACTAATCTATACTTATAATATTATAAAGAAGTAAAGTTTGTGTGTTTGTATATTTGTTAAATTGTAAGGGGTAATCTCGGGATCTACTGAACCGATTTTAAAAATTCTTTCACCAATAGAAAGCCACATTATTGCTGAGTGTCATCTTAGGTTATATAAAAAACCGAAAAATAAAAAGGCTTTTACGTGGTAGTCCGTTTTGCAAAGTGAATCGGAGAAAAAACGGTCCGGACGGCGCGCGATAGCTTCGGGTTTAATTAACATTATGCCCAACGAAGTGGGCAAGGGTCAGCTAGTATATAATAAAAATGTTATGTTGGTTTGTGTACGCTTCAAAAACTCAAAAAGTTCTGCACCGATCGAGCTGAAATTTTAGCATGATATACTCGTATGATACGCATCAATGATTGTTTTTATCTATATTTTTTTATCCACAGCGAAGCGTGGCAGGGAACAGCTAGTTGTTTATGAAAAAAGTCTGGAGGTATCCTGAGTCAAAATTTCAGTTTGAATCTTAAAGTTAATTATCTACAATAATAATAACTACGATGCAGTTATCTGCAAGGCAATGCCAAAAATACGCAAGTGTTGTATGGGGTTGTATTGAGTGTGTGTGCATGTGTGTGTGTGCCTAGGCGTATGAGTGTGTGTAGGTAAGTGTGTGTAAAATGTTAATTTGTTTGTGTACGGCTTTATATGAATGAAATAGAATCGATGTGTTGTTCTCACTGCTCGGTACGAGATCGTGACATTAGTACTTCAAACTTCAACGTCCTCATATGCCATGTTAAGGTCGATTCACACACATATCAGTGAAGCCACAGTTCCGACACAGTACCGGCACAGTGCGAAATATTCTTTCATACATTCTCTATGAACGCATATCCCCACTTGTCAGTGTCAGTGACGACACAGTGCTCTCAATGCGTTCATAGAGAATGTATGAAAGAATATTTCGCACTGTGCTGGTACTGTGTCGGAACTGTGGCTTCACTGATATGTGTGAATCGACCTTTAACCATTTTCGAATCACTTGTTTAAGTTTAGACGCTCTTTCGTATTTTATATTGGGAAGGGCTTTAAGAGCTTTTCGCCGTTTTTGTAGCGCTTCTAAGTGCATAGTGCGAGTTTTTTCGTGTAGTTTACGACCGTTATCGTTAATTTGTATGGAACTATTGTAGTTCATTTTATGAACACTAGGTGTCGCGGTTTTTATTCCATACATACGTGTAGTGTAGTTTACGTTAATGATCGCGTTAACGTAAACTTCAATAATGGCGGGGGGGGAGATAATTTGTAACCTCAATATGTATCATCAGGGAAGAGGAACGGCTGAAAAAGTAAAAACATCACGTAATTAATGGACGACCCCTTAGAGGAAAACAATTATTAAGGCTTCTACCTGCTCTTTTAAAGCCATTGCTACTGTCACGTATTCTGCTGTGCTGTCACGCACAACAAAGTGTAAAGTGCATTTTGTGTACAAAGTGACAAATTCACAGGGATTAGCATTCACAATTATTTACCTGGCCCTGTCTAATATAACGGGAACAATTATTTATTTTATAATTCATGTTTGCTTTACAGGTACCCACTGGACTCCAATTCCGTGTTCATCATAAACAAGACCTTCTGGCCTCATTATCACTACCTGGTTCCTTATGATTATAAATCTGGGGAATTCGGATCATACGGTAAAACTACCCTCAATTATTTCCTCAATTAATTCTTAACCGACTAAGGAAAACATCTTGACGCGCTACCATCTTATTAGCTCATTTCAATATTTTAAGTTATAAATATTAAGGTAAACTTGATTGGATCAGATTGTTTTTTTTTGTTGAAGCTTTTTGATATTATTCTCAGCAATAAATGTTTTTTTTTTTCGATTGTGGGTTTTCATAATTTTATTAACTTAAAAGAATTGAGACAAGAGAGAGCAGCACGTCAAGTTCTAACTCGGCTCATTGCTCTCTTAATTTTATTTGATGGTGTTCAGAATGAACATGCATCGCGACCGTGTTTCTACACTAGGCATAGCGCCGGCGGAATTTGCAGAGTCCGCAAGTCCGCGACCCAGATCAAAGATCGACGGCTCGGTGCGGTGGCTTCTTAAAAGTGGACGGTCAGCGTTATTGACGTAGATTTAAAACCGATTAGTCTTAAGTGCTATGTGTATAAATAGTGTAAAACTTTGTAAATAAAGTAATCGCAACCGGAAGGTGGTTGCATTCACTACTAAAGAGGTGCAGTGGCGAGTCCTACGGGCGGCTGCACCTGAGTAGTAGGCGGAGGGATGCAAAATCGCAACCTGAAAGTTGTTAGATTCACAACTAAAGCGGTGCAGTGGCGAGTCCTACGGGCGGCTGCACCGTAGTAGTAGGTGGAGGGATGCAGTGGCGGTACCTACGGGCGGCTATATAGAGATCCACCGATAGAAGCAGTAAGGACCAGCGAGGCGACCGGACAACGACCAAGAAAAGGATCGGACGGAGCCCGACTATGTATGGCCTGCTGTACGGGGATGAAGCCGCGCCGAAGAGATCCACCGATAGAAGCAGTAAGGACCAGCGAGGTGACCGGACAACGACCAAGAAAAGGATCGGACGGAGCCCGACTATGTATGGCCTGCTGTACGGGGATGAAGCCGCACCGAAGCACCACTCCACCAGCCGGATGGAAGTCCCCGGTTAGAATATATCCAGGGTTTAGTAAGTGACACTTGACTGACAGACACTTAGACGTTCCGCGGCTTAACGTACTCAAATAAGCGCTAAGTTCGTTGTACGTCGAAGTACCTACAGACTTAACACTTAGCTGTAGCGGACAGTAGCGATTCAGGGCCCGGCCTCCCACAAGCGGGAATCACCGGTGTCATTGAGAAGGCGCAAAAATACTGATCCAGGTGGAGATAGGCAGCTAAGTGTAAGTGTTCTGATCAGCAAGGAGAAGAGAGAAGAAAGAAGAATGAAGATGAAGATAAACGAATTAACAGCAATATATACTGCAAGCAGCATGAAAAGATATCAGATGTCGCACTATCGGGCATCAGCTGAAGACATAAAATAGAGAGTTCGTGAGTTGGAAGTTGGAAGATAACGTTTTTTGGTTTCTGGAGGGGTGAAGAACATGCAAATATATGAAAATTGCATTGTTGAACCACCCTTCGCTAACATGAAACTACATCATCACTAATAGTTGTAGATTATTTATACATTTAGCTCTTTAGGACCAACAGAAGATATCATTGGCAGAGTGCATATTGGTTGCAAGACGACGATGCAATCGGCAACCACGAGGGAAAGCTGAGCAGAGCGTGCAGCCCACCAGACACTACTACCAGGGAACCAGTTCGAAGCCTGTAGCAGTACACCCACCCCAGCAGCCAGCCAGAGGGAACGAGGCATAAGTTCCTCCGGCAGAAAAGGCCTAGGCGATGGAGCTGCATCAACCAAAGGCCGTCCCGGAGAGGCCCCAGAATGTTCAGAATGAACATGCATCGCGACCGTGTTTCTACACTAGGCATAGCGCCGGCGGAATTTGCAGAGTCCGCAAGTCCGCGACCCAGATCAAAGATCGACGGCTCGGTGCGGTGGCTTCTTAAAAGTGGACGGTCAGCGTTATTGACGTAGATTTAAAACCGATTAGTCTTAAGTGCTATGTGTATAAATAGTGTAAAACTTTGTAAATAAAGTAATGGCAATTTGAAGGTTGTTTCATTCACTACTAGAAGGGGTGCAGTGGCGAGTCCTACGGGCGGCTGCACTGGAGTGTTAGGCAGGCAGGAGATTGCAGTGGCGAGTCCTACGGGCGGCTGCATAGGGTAGATGGCCCATCGATAGAGCAGTCAGGTCAACGAGGCGACCAGCTACCGACCAGTGAAGGATCGGACGGCGCCCAACTACGGCCTGCTGTTTGGTGGACGAAGCCGCGCCCAGCATCATTCCGCTGGCCGGGCGTATTACCTACCTCATCCATCCACTGTGGCAAGAGCTACTTTGATACCGTCACCTTAGGTGATCGTGACGTGAGTCTGCGTCACGGCAGTGGAATATCGTGCCTTTCCTCGATTCCCTCCCACTCCGCCTGGTACCAATAGGTCTCCTGGTAGCCGGGTTTCCTGCACCTATCTATATAAGTATATATTGATGTCATATGGTAGGGTAGGGACTTAGGGAAGTAGGGAACGTAGGGAACGTAGGGAACGTAGGGCAAACGTAGCAGAGTAGGTCCCCGGTTAGGGCCAGTCACCCGACGAGTACTCCATGCCCATACGGAGTTCCGCGGGGGTCTGGTAGGTTAGTCAGACGTCACAAAGAACTGAGTTGTTCCTGTGACGGCTGTGCTAGCTGAAGTTCGTCAGGCGTTAATCATTTACTTACAATAAATGGCTAGCGCCTGAACAGATGGGTTTATCTCTAAATAGTGCAAAATTGCCCTCCTATTTGCTTCGCCGCAGTCGATACAAAAGTCGCGTTTCACGTCTTATCCCCATATAATATACATAAACTCATTATAGCTTACCATAGATTTTTATGTAGGTCACACTTTCATTTAGGTAAAATCTTTCAGAAGTTTACATGGTTTTAAGGAAAGGGAACACTAAACCAAAGATGCTCATAGTAATTTTTATGAACTATATTTAAATGTTTTCTATTTTTCTCCATTTACAATGGGATCAACCCTGAAATCATTTCTATTGTCGAATAATTCATAATGATAAGTATCTCCTATGGGCTTTTTTCGGTTTAGCATACCTTTTCCTTATAGCCTGTGTAATAAACTTGTTTCTCCAGATTCCGGGTGTTCTACCGGGTTCATTCGAGTGTTTGCGGCGCTGGGGCTGGCCACCGACCTTCGCACCGTGGAGCCCCTCACCATCCAGCGAGCGCTGGCCGAGACAGCACGGAATCAGCGCCCGATACAGGACAGCCTGGCGGAAGCGATCAACGTCCAGAGCTTGCCTAACGAACACTACCTCAAGAGAGGCTAGCTTTTTGTAAATACTAGTTTTTAGTTTTTTTTTGTCTTTTATTTAAAACCTTGTAACTGCTAACCGTCGTGAGGAAATCTACATATATCTGGGGAAGAAATTCAATATTACCTACTTATTCACCACCCCACACTCAGGCAGCGTGGTGGATTACCAGCCTTCGAAAGTAGACCTGGTATCCCCGCATGGAAAAATAAAAAGTAGAGTTTAGTTGTTGAAAGTCTACCAAGTATAATACTTACGCTAATATTATAAAATACGAGATTAAACTCTTTTTGCCTGCCTGGTTATTTTGTAACTGAGCAACCGTTGCGTTTACCATTAGACGAGCAATTTGCTCGTCTCGACACTCAGTTGCGTAAATAAAACTTTTTCGCGTTTATCTGTCGATTATTGGACGTACATAAAAGAGCGAGTGAATACTGGTAATGAAGTAAAACTATGACTTTAATTTGTTTATTTAATTGATTCTAAACCAATAGTGCTTACGTATGTGCTTTATAACGTGTCCTAGTTACATTTGTAAAACATACCTATACCTCTAGTTATTTTAACGAGCAATTGTAGGTAGGTACATTTATATATTCCTACCAACAACAACATAATCTATTTAATAAAACTATGGATTGTAAACCCTCAAAAGCTTTCTACCCATCGATAAATACAGGGTTTTACAGAAAGGGTATGCTAAGCCGAAAACGGCTCATCATTATGAACAACTTTTACTATGGGACACACACAAAATTCGCGAAAAAAAATCAGCTATTCCATACATTTTGTCGAGTGTCATTGACATTTTTCTATGGACCAGCTGTTTTTTTTTTTTTTTTCGTGAATTCTGGGTTTGTCCCATAGTAAAAGTTGTTCATAATAATGAGTACTATGAGCTCTTTTCAGCTTAGCATACCCTTTCTGTAAAACCCTGTACATGACGATATAAACGTGTTTTTATACCTAATTTTAGAAATGTCTAATTAATCAATAAAATGTTCTATTCTATTCTATAATGTTTTTGCTACAACACAATTATTTTAGAAGGTTAAAAAAATGTTCAATAATTCTTTTGAACAAAACTCGAATCTTCTTGCGGTTCTTCCATGAAAACTCTGCAATACCTGCAACGGAACATTCACAAACTTTAATAAAAGTTTAGAGACTAGAGTCGTATACAACATACCGAGGCTACCCAAGCTTAACAGAACGATTCTTGTGAAATTTAGGACTGACCTTTGAACTTCCAACATGATTGTGTTTTTTGTAACATGAACGAGAACTAGCTAATTTTATAGAATCTTCGAATTCAATATCATAGGAAATAAATAGGCGTAAATAAAGCTTCATAAATGCCTACTGGGTACCGCATTAGTGCGAACAGGCGATAGTAAATCTCTTCGCAATCGTTAGGTCACTCCATTATAGGTACTATCGGACTACCAAAGTCACAAAAAGTGACATCGTTTTATGGTTGATATACCAAAAACTCGTACGATACGCTTTGATTCCACTTTTATTTTGCGCACTGCTAGAGTGTGGAATGCTTTGCCCGAGTGGGTGTTCCCGATAAATAAATTTAGTAAACATTACTCTTCTTTGTTGTATACAATACACATTAAGCAACCAGACAAGCAAATCGGTCTATCGGATACTCTTAAAAAGATTAAGTTTACATCTAAGCTTTTACCTATAAGCAAAGCAGTGATATATCCCAGGAGGAGTAGTATCAAGGCAGACCGTACGTCGGTGGCACGGGCCGATGCGAAGCCAGGGGGCGGAGCGCAGTGAGGCATGTCCGGGACCAGGGCAGCCTCCAACCTCGCCATGGAACCTCCACTCCGCAGCTGAAGTAAGCTAAGGCCAAATTAAAAAGTATACTAACTGTGTATGTGTGTACTAGGTGTGTATAGGTATTAGCTGTGTATGGGTACTAGCTGTGTATATAGGTATTAGCTGTGTATGGGTATTAGCTGTGTATAGGTAGTAGCTGTGTCTAGGTATTAGCTGTGTATGGGTATTAGCTGTGTCTAGGTATTAGCTGTGTATGGGTACTAGTTGTGTCTAGGTATTAGCTGTGTATGGGTACTAGCTGTGTATAGGTATTAGCTGTGTATGGGTATTAGCTGTGTATGGGTATTAGCTGTGTATAGGTAGTAGCTGTGTCTAGGTATTAGCTGTGTATGGGTATTAGCTGTGTCTAGGTATTAGCTGTGTATGGGTACTAGTTGTGTCTAGGTATTAGCTGTGTATGGGTACTAGTTGTGTATGGGTATTAGCTGTGTATGGGTACTAGTTGTGTATGGGTATTAGCTGTGTATGGGTACTAGTTGTGTATGGGTATTAGCTGTGTATGGGTACTAGTTGTGTCTAGGTATTATCTGTGTATGGGTACTAGATGTGTATGGGTATTAGCTGTGTATGGGTACTAGTTGTGTCTAGGTATTAGCTGTGTATGGGTACTAGTTGTGTCTAGGTATTAGATGTGTATGGGTACTAGTTGTGTATGGGTATTAGCTGTGTATGGGTACTAGTTGTGTATGGGTATTAGCTGTGTATGGGTACTAGCTATATATTGGTACTACCTGAGTAAAGAAAACGAAAACAACACTAAGGGATGTAGAGAAATACCACGTCTATTAATTGTTTCGTCAAATTCTAAAAATTTAAAGACAATTTGTATTACAAAACAGTGATATTATTAGTGATATTATATTATTATAGTATCTTGCTATTGCTATGGTTTATCTTTGTATAAAATCAGAGCGCTACTGTTCGAATTACACGTTAAGTCGTACGTCCTCACCGAAGTCGGATTATAGATCGATGTACGTCCTTGTTGTTGTTTGTACTATATAGATACAACAACCTCAACGCCTCAACCCCAGGTCCGAGTTCTCCGAACGGTCTTAAAACTTTCATCGTCAGTACGAGCCACTTGGCCTCTAACAACTTAGGTAACTTATTATAGGTTGTTTACTTAGGTATTGCTTACTTTACTGGTTTGAATAATGAAGTTTATTAAACGAAATTGTGGTACAGAGTGCCTAGTGCGAGTTTTTTCACCTTCGATCGCGTTAACGTAAACTACAATTTGTATGGAATATAAACTGCGCCACCTAGTGTTCATAATATGAAATACAACTAGTTCCATACTAATAGTATTGAAAAAAACCTCGCACTATACTCAGGGATATCGAAACTACGCGGAACCTGTGCAAGTTTTATTTCATAGAATCCTACTTCAATAAACCGCATAGCAAGCGCTGCTCTATGAACACGAAAGCCACTTTGCCTGCTTCTATGTTTACTTGCTTCCTCATAATTAAACCGACTTCTAACGAGTAATATTTACCTACGGTTTGAGGATTTTACCTTTGTTTGAATAGCAGAATGTTAAAATTATGGTATTTTGATACGCACTCAAAATTTCCTGTTAGTTAAATTAAAAATAACCACCAAAAAAAAACTGAAGAGTAAATTCACGTCTGGGTAATAAAATGAATCCCTACGATTAAGAAGAAGATCTTTTTGTGTATATATGTGTATGTAACTAGGTATGTTTGTTCGGGTGAGATCTAGCAACTCAATTTTGAACCCCTTCCCGATGTTCGATAGAGCTGAAGTTTGGTATTGGTAGGTACGTGTGTAATTCCGATGACTTTAATAAAATCTTGTTTTCAATATTTTTTAAATTTCTTATTTTAATTTAACTTTCTTCTCCCAACAAAACGCGAGTCACACCACTTTTCTGGACTTTGAGAGTTTACCTGAGTAGCATCGGTCTATCGTAGGGCGAGTGGCGAGGCAAGGGGAAGGCAAGTTGCGCACGAGTCGAGTGCACCGGAACCTCACGCACTGCGCACCTTCCGCGAGCTTGGCTGAGGGATCTGTTCAAACGTCGACATCAATGAGTAGAATAATAAACTCATTGGTCAACAAAGACCAACTCGTTGCCTCGAGTAACCCAAATGACAAAAGGGTGGAATAACGTGAATCGAATTTTACGCCTTAGAATACTATTTCTGTTCTTTTACAAATATTCAAGCTTAACGCATTATCCTATACTACAGGGTTCTAAAAGGTATACTAAACCGAAATGTCCTTATAGTCCTCATCATTATGAACTATTTTTACAATGGGACCGACCCGGAAATCGTGAAAAAGAAATCAGTTGTTTCATACATTTCGTCGAGTGTCATTGACATGTTTCAATGAAACAGCTGATTTTTTCGCGTTTTCAGGGTTGGTCCCATAGTAAAAGTTGTTAATTATGATTACTATAAACCTTTTTCGGCTTAGCCTACCCTTTCCTTATAACCCTGCATACTTATCACGCAAAACTTGAGACAGACCAAACACCACATTCTCAGCGCAGTATACCCTCGGATGTAGCACAAGTACCTCAAGGTAGAGCGCGCGGCCCGCTGTCCTGCAAAGAACGCGTAGTCCTGCCTGGCTGCTCGCGCCAGACCCTCCTCCGCTGAAGACACCAGGTTCTCCGCATCAGAGTATCCTCGAATGTAAAACGCGTTCAGCTGCACGTCTTTAGTTGACTAAAAGTTTACAAGAAATAGTCGTTTTTGAATCTGTTGCGTAATGAGAGATATTAAAACACGAGTGTGTGTTAAAACCGAGCCGGAGACGAGGTTTTTGATAGTATCACACGAGTGTTTTAATACCTAATTATGTGCAGTTTCAAACACTACTTTATTTACTCTCATATCATAAAATTTCAAAATTGTATTTAATCTGAGCTTCAAAACGAATTTTTATTGACATGTTTACTTTATAAACACATTATCGAAATTTCAAAATTCAATCATATTAAAATACGGAATGGAAAAGTATATTACTTGGTTTTAAAGTTCGTAATTTGAATTTTAAAATATAAGAGATATGATAAAATTACGAAATACCTTTGCCATGCTTTGCTAGGAATAAATATTTCATATATATTTTAATAATTTCATTTCATTTCAGTAGGTATAACTTCTCACAGCTTTCCACACTGTCTCTAAGACAGTTGTTCTTGACTATTTGATTACTCGTAGTAGGTAAGAAAGTTATGTGCGTCAACAGAGTTATCATTATTCGGAAAATGCTGGAACTGGGAAAACGTGGGAGCAGCTACAAGCTTTTCAATTCGTAAAAATCTTTTATAGTTCAAAGAAATTAGAATACATAAAAATCGAGTCTTTTTTTTTTTTTTTATGATATTGAGAGACGAGACGAGCAAATCGCTCGCCTGATGTTAAACGTCACGTTTGCCCATAAACAGGTCTGTGCCACCAAGAATTTTGAATTCTTAGAATTCAAGACCTTGCGCGGCACAGCACTGCGCTCGTCACCCTGAGATATAAGATGTTTAATCTCTTATTTGCCCTGTAATTTCACTGGAAACAATGCCCTTCCAACCGGAACACAGTAATGTTTACACATTACTGCTTGGCGGTGGAATAACTGGCAAAGGTGTGGTACTTCCCCAGGCGGGCTCTGCAAAAGAGCCCTACCACTACTAAAACTACTTCTACTTGAAGATATTCAAATATCAATAAAAATTTATATATAGATACATTTTAGTAATGTCGACAAACTTATTTGAAATAACTAATTTGAGCTCGTAGTCAAATAAATGTACCAAGTTAAACTCAAACATCGGCTTGTACTTTACCTGCTTTGTCTAAGATCTGAGTATACGACCTTCGCCGAACTGGTTAATGGATGAAAAGTATTAATATTAAAAAAAAAAAATTCTAGATATAAATTAGATTTTTATATTGCAAGTGGATTACAAAAAAAATTGAGTCCAGAATAAAAAATAAAAAATATAGAAACTAACGTGGTTTTCACACATTTTTGTTATAATTAAACACCGGAATACTCACGTAAAAATGTGTGTAAAATGTGACCGAAACTAGTCGTAGTAGACGACTTAATTTTTACGTGAGTATTCCCGTGTTTAATTATAACAAAAATAAAAAATATAATTTAAAAAAAAACTTCTATTGATTTACCGAATCATGCCCGGCATGTCGATCCTATCCAAAAGTTATGATGTGAATAAAATAGTCAACCAAACATTTGCATAATTATTCAGGCTTCATACTTTTCATTAGTAGGTACGAGTATGTCAATAATTTATCCATAAACGAAACGGTAAAATGTTTAAAAAACATTTGAATTAATCAAATTCTGGACTGATTTTTTTTAATCAATCCTCTTGCAATATATAATATTAAAAACTATTTAATTAATGTAAAATAAAATACTTTTTTTCCACTAACCAGCTCGGTGAAGGTCGTTCAATACTCGGATCCTCTACTATTATGTAATCCGAGACAACATCGAAGTATATTATATTGCCGTATTTTCGGAGAATTGAAACAAATCTGTGTTAACAATTATGTTCATAAACAGTTAATTGAGGTATGTAATTAATAGTTTTAATACCAATTTATGGTGTTAAAACAGTAAACATAATCAGAGCCAGTTTTGTGAACCGTATACCTCGCGAGGACTTTTTTGCGACAATAACAGTCTTTTATATTGACAACCTCTTGACCAATTTTACTTTTAATCGAAATCCCTTTTTGAGGGAAAACCCCCCTAATCAAAAATTGCCACGACAAAAAAAAACTATAAAATCGTAAAACCTATATACCTACCAAGTTTTTCATCAAGATTCGTTAAAAATAAGCTCTGTACGCGATTACTAACATACAAACAAACAAACGAACAAACATACACACAAACAAAGAAACAAACAAACAAACGAACGAACAAACAAACACACACGCAAACAATGAAACAAACAAACATCCTAAAAATGTCTGATGTGATTCTAAGCCTAAAAATTACTAAAGGTATCAATAAAACTGCACAAATGTCGAACCACGCCATTTACACACCTGAGACTCTAATTCCATAAACTCGCAACATCGCAATTCTATTTTTATCACAATTTGTTCGGCGATATTTACTTGATGCTGTTAATTATCGTGCGTTAAAACGATGCCAGGAAACGATTCTGTTAACTGAACATTATTACAAGGCTGTATGTATCTCCTTTGATGATTAATTACCTAAAACGCTTCCGTGCCACTAAAACAACAAACCGTTTCAATTAGGATATACTGGTGCCGAGTTTGAAGGCGCATTTAAAATTTCTAAATTAGCTAAACCGCGTAAAATTCCTAAATATCTTAAAGCAAGTTTGAAGGTACCACTTTAGGAAATTTAGAAACGTCAAAGTCAATTTTACGAAACGAATGAACGAAATCGACTTAAACTACTCAATTTAGAAATTATAACTTGATTCGGTAGTTTGAAGGTACGTTTTTATGTCATTTTAAAATGCTTTAGGTTTATTTTTAAACAAACAGGAAGCACCATTTTGAATCCTGCTTAAAAAAGTTAAATTTCAAAGTGAGTTTAAAACAAGTAATTGAGTGTTTTTACTTACAAAACAAATTCTTTGCAAAGTTAAGCACAACGAAAAATGTATGAAAACCTGTAATTGCCCATTGGTCTTTCCTGTTCGGTGCTACATGTGATCAAAGTACATACTATTTTTCGAATAACATCGGTAATAGAAAAGTGTACCTCTGCCGTTTTGGTGTTTTTAGTGGGTTTCTATTGAAAAACCTTAATAACTTTAAACTTGTCAGGAATTTTAACCTATATCTTTAACTTACCCTAGGTAAGGATTTCGGAAAGCACTAGGTCTAGTACCTTAGACCCAGCGCTTTAAATTGCTACAGGGAAACAGAATAATACACTACAAACTACAGTTTATGAATACTTCTTGCTAATGTAATTTAATGTGAATTTTATTAAAATAAATGTGTATTACAAAAAACAACAACTTTTTAAATCTTAGTATTAATATTCGTGGTACTAGACTGGTCAAGTCTTATAAAACAAATTCTTTGCAAAGTTAAGCACAACAAAAAATGTATGAAAACCTGTAATTGCCCAATAGTCTTTCCTGTTCAGCGCTATATGTGATCAAAGTACATACTATTTTTTGAATAACATCAGTAATAGAAAAGTGTATCTACCTCGGCCGTTTTGGTGTTTTTAGTGGGTTTCTATTGAAAACCGTACATCGTAGACCGCATCATTGCTTACCATCAGGCGAGATGGCGGCGCAAGCCTATTTATGACTGAATAAAAAAATAAATAAAAACCTTAATAACTATAAACTTGTCTGGATTTTTAACCTATATCTTTAACTTACACACCCTAGGTAAGGATTTCAGAAAGCACTAGGTCTAGTACCTTAGACCCAGCGCTTATAATTGCTACAGGGAAACAGAATAATACACTACAAACTACAGTTTATAAATATTTCTTGCAAATGTAATTTACTGTGAATTTTATTAAAATAAATGTGTATAAATGTGTACAAAAAATAACAACTTTTTAAATCTTAGTTTTAATCTTCTTATCTTATTAGTCGTTCACTTTTGGTAGACTGGTCAAGGTCTTGGTTGTAATATTACTAGGAGGCTCCTCACTGTCATCGATAGTCCGTCTTGGAATGCTTCTGCATTCCTGGCGGTTGATTGCATCGCAAACACACTGAAGCACGGTGGCCTGTGTGGCATTTTTTATGAGATTGGTCCATCGAGTTGGTGACCAGATCGGGACTGTGCTTGCCTTTAACACGGTACTGCACTACGAGCCTCTCCATCGAATTCTCGTACCTGGAGATATGCCCACAGCACTGCAGTATTCGCACTTGCACAATCGACGAAAGTCTATCTTGTATGTGAAGTTCCTTGAGAATAGAATTGTTTCAATAGTTTGTTTTAGTATTTTTAGAACGAAATAAACTTTTCTGTACATAAAACACTAATTTAAGCGATGTTGTTGCGCTTTCTTTGCCATAACTTGTTTACACCATCATTGAACTGGATTTCGTTTTCTTATTATTTTCATTGCACTGAAAATAAAAATAACATTTAGCTAGCAGGTACGATAAAATTGAAAACATTCATTAGAAGCAGTGAAAGATAATCACATCTTACGAGTTTTAAGCACAGATCACAACATTGATGTGAAAGGTTTTATGGTTCGTTTAATATTATTTTCTGATAGAGCAAGTTAATCCAAGGGATACATATAGTCTTCAATATTTTCTGGACTTCGAGGAGCTAAGTCTTCTTTAATGGGATTAGCTTACCTTTATTTGAATGCGTAGTTATTTTACAAGTTCTTTACTCCATCAGCTTTCTTGCTTTGATACCGTAGTTTGCTTTGTGTAGGTATCTTTGAATTACTTTACACGGACAACAACGATGCGGTTAATAAATAATAAAGCTATTCTTAAATTATCTTCTAATTTGTATACAATTTATATTTCCAAAACAATGAAATCAATCTTAATGATAAATACGATATAGCGAGTGCCAGGTTACAAAATTCAAAAACCACCATTTTTATCGAGTAATTCCATTTGATAAATTTTTGTCGTGAACCAAAACAAAAAATATTTATCAACTTTTTCTACTACAGAAAAGAATGCCTTCACTAGACAAGATTTATTATATGAATCCAACAATTTCTTGTACCTACGTAGTGATATTTTACAAAAATTGAACCATGTGCAAGCAGAGAACACATTTTTACATGATAATTAACTTATTACGTAAACATAGTTAATTCAGGAACACACGAATACTTCTAGTAAAACATTAATGTATGAAGAAAGATAATTACAGAAAATAAAATTAAATAGAAAAATCGGTTAAGAGCTAGCAATATTCGCTATTTCGTTCAGCAAAATTCTTGATTATCTGTGGATGAAATCCAACGATAATCAAGAATTTTGAACGAAACTAGAACGGAAACCGGTCTTTTTTCACAACTTTATTTATCTGTGAATTAAACTTAGCTGAACGAAAACGATTTAAATTCCGTTCAATTTATTAGTTAGGTGGTGCCTTCGAACTTGCAATTTTTACACCTGTCATTTAAATTTAAGTATTTTAGCAGATTTAAGATTTTTACGTTGCGCCCTTCAAACTCGACACTAATGTAGCGCTGTGTTCTCACTGGCGTAGACGATCGGAAATAGATAGATAGATAAACTCTTTATTGTTCACACTATAAATTCCAAACAAAAGGATTATAACACCTAAAACTAGTGCGACAACTGGCTTATCGCAAAAAGCGATCTCTTGCAGGCAACCTCTTTTAAGAACCTTAGAAAATAAGTTGATTTTAAAAATATTTTAAGAAACAAGCTTTTTGGTCCGTAGCATTTGCTATTCTTGTTATGTGAGTTGTTAAACCAGTACTGCCCATACACAGCTCACAAATTTCAATTAATCACTAGTAACGTAGTAACAAAAAATAAACACTACCGATAAATTTTTACTAGACTTTGACTTTAACATTTGTTATTATTTAATTTTAATCAAGTCTAATTTATAAACCATATTAATATTTGTACGCAGCACGTGGGAAGAGCATGAGACTGTAAACTACCTAATCATATTAACACCATCAATGCAATTCTGTATTTTGTGTATTACCATGTTCTGCAAATGAATGATCTGATTCTGATTCCGAAAATGCCATAATTTTTTGATCGTGTAAAATTTCAGTGTTTTCATATAATTGTTATGACTCCATAATTGATTGATTTCACAAATTTTACAATGATAAACAAACCGAATAAGTAGAGTGTAGGTACGTCAAGTACATAAGCCAGCTTACGCGGGTGTCACACATATTAGTTTTGGCGTGAAATTAGATGTTTTTCCCCGACCCTTCGCGGCCCGTGGGTTGCCGCTTACGCAGTCCTTAGTTCCTTTTTTCAAAAGAGGTTTTATACATTTATGATGATGAGTTTCGCGCTTGCCTGAGCCATGCCTGATTCAGGTTCATTCCGCTTCGCCCCATCCGGCTCTAGCCATGGAGCGCGCCATGCTCGGCATTAAATAATAAGACCGTGTGAGAAATGTCGACATCCGACGTCGCACTAAAGTTCGCGACGTTGGGGCGCCTATTACAAAACTCAAATGGAGTTGGGCAGGACATGGTGCACCCTGGGCAACAGCGTGCGGTAATACTGCAGCTTGGGGTGCTAGGTCGGGTAACCTCCACGTGGTGCACCCTGGGCAACAGCGTGCGGTAATACTGCAGCTTTTATGCAGTATTACCGCACGGTGGCCAATAACCCGACACGGTGGGCCCATCCGCGTGTCCCTCTGACTGGCAGAGGGCACAGCGTGATGGCTTGGACGGTGGCGTTCCTGCCACCAGGGGAGTTTTCCTTGTGCTCCTCACCGCATGTGGGTTGCGGTCGGGAGTGCAAGGAAAGGAGGAGGGAAGCGCTGGAAGCGTGTGCCGCATGGGGCCCCCCAGCGGCATACGCTTTCGGCCTACATAGGCCGGGATCTCTCGTTGCCGAGCGTGGTGAAGGCCGTGCTCGGCGGCGAGAGATCGTGGCAGGCCGGGGTCTCCTTCTGCGAAGAGGTGATGACGCAGAAGGAGGCCGCGGAGCGGGTCGGAGAGGACGACACCCGATCTGATCCGCTCCGGCACAGACGGGGGAGCAAGGAGGCGGTTCGCCCGTCTCCTCACTCCTCTGTAGTGGAGTTGCCGGGAGAGTCGGGGGACTCTCCCGGCCTGCACGACCCCACACTGACTGTCTGGGGGGTGATCCTGGGGAACAGGGTCACCCCTCCATAGGCGCAAGGGGCCCTAATCGGGCCCATCGCCGGGGCGAGGTGGCGATTGCTAACGCGACCCCACCTTGCCCCATCAGGCGGATGCCGAACACCCCAGGGTTTTTAGTGGGTATGCCACCACTAGGGCGGAGACTCCCACATAACCACCCTGCCTCCCCCGGGGCGGGCGTGGTATCCATAAAGGATTTTCCCGGGGTCAAAAAAAAAATAAACGTTTTCAAGCCACTGCTGAGAATAGGTCTCCTCTTTGGCACGCATGATACGAGTACAAGGTCATAAGTAAAGGGAATGCTCAGTCGAAAAAGGCCAAACCTGGAATTCGCAAAAAACTCAGCTGATCCATACATTTTGACCTTATCATTTTTCTATCAAACATGTGAACTTCTTTCGCTCAATTCCGGGTTAATCTCATAGTAAAACTTGTTCATAATGAAGAGTACTATTAGCCCGTTTCGGCTTAACATTTCCCTTTCCTTAAAACCCTCTAGTGTATATAGCATACCGCAAAAAAAATGTTTAAGTTTCGAAGCCAACCATTACCATGAGATACATCTGATCAGCACCATTCTTGATATAACCGATCTTGAAGTCCGGGGAGCGCAGCACGGCCGCCACGGTGTCCACGCTGGCCACCCGCACCGACAGCACCGACGTTATAAACGCCGCGTACGCGTTGTAAGTGACCACGGCGAAGAAAAGGCACACGATCAGAAGCAAGCTCGCTGCTGGGTTCGGAGGGGTCCAAGTGCCGCCTGAAAAGCACGAATTCTTGTGGTCGTATATAAGTCACGTGATGATTTTTAGCCACTTTTTCATCCCGCTCCTCCCTGGTGATGCATGGTGAGGTTCTAAATAATCCTCTCGCCATTATCACATGTATATATTTTGGTACCAAGAGCCTTTAAAATTTTGGGAACTGAACGAAAAAATAAATACACGTCATATTTCACTACACCCCCTCTCCCCTTGTGATATACCTGATGTTTTCCCGAACCCCCTCCCCCTCCTCTCGAGCCTCGCGTGATTAATAGACGATCCCTTTAAAAGTTCTTTACTTGTTTTCGACAGACTAATTAGAACGCCTACGCTAAATGGTGAGCATAAAAACGTGAAGACATCTTCGTAGGTATTTTCTAAGATACCTAATATCTAACCCTAAATAATCGCTTGCTAACAGAATATCTATAGCTACATTTTATAACTCAGTTACTTTGTAATACGCTTGACTTGTCACATTTTTGGTAATAAAAAAACTATGAACTATAATTTTATTCTTGGCATTTTCTAATCTATTCTAGCGACAAGCTGTGTTCTCTCGCAGGAAAACTCATAAAAACAAGTTAGGTAAACCAAATAGAAACGAATCAACACAATAGAAATAGATCACCCATTAAATGCAGGGTTAAAAGGGTGCTAAGAACAACTTTTACGGGACCAACTCGGAATTCGCGAAAAATAATCAGCTGTTCCACATTTTGTCGAGTCTCATTGACATTTTTATATGGAAGAGCTGATTTTTTTTCGCGGTTTCCGGGTTCGTCACAAAACATGTTCATAATGATAAGTACTATGAACTCTATTCAGCTTAGCATAACCTTTCCTTATAACCCTGAGTAGAGAAAGTTTTTGAGAGGGGGTGTATGTGATTGTTGCTTGTTCCTGAAACGAGTTAATGGAATGGAGATAATAGATACAAATTGCGAGTTAATACATAGTCTACTTTTTTTCTCTTTGAAATTAACTGGTTCATGAAGGATAGGTAGCTCGGTGGGAGAACAGCCGCTTTGCATTCTTGAGGTGTCTTCTTGTACTACTGATACTCGTACGTAACGAGTTATTTGGGGCTTATGTACGAATTTACACACCACTGACTTTTCGGTGAAGGAAAACATCGTGAGGAAACCTGCATACATCCGCAGAAAAAATGGCGTATATGAATCCACCAATCCACACTTGGCCAGCGTGGATACGGCCTAGTCACCCTTCGATGGTAGACCTGTATCCCAGCAGTAGGAGAATTAAAGGTTGCTACACTGAGAAAAAAATCACCTAAAGTACGGAGCATAGTGATAGTTACCAAAAAGTACGATGATTAGCACCAATTTTTACGGTGACTACTATCATAACTTATGGTTCTTAACCTCAAAACTGGTGCGCTATAGTATTATTTAGTTTTTACGGTGACAACCATATATTATGATAGTTGTCACCGTAAAAACTGGTGCTAAGCATCGTACTTTTTGGTGATTGTCAGTATGCTCCGTACTTTAGGTGAATTCACCGGAATTTTGATGGCCATTTTTCTCAGTGTAATGATGATGATAAAGTCAAAACCACGATAGTTTCCAGTATACTGTACCCTGTTGACAGAGTATCCCAGTAGCCCATATCATGGCCTCAGTGCAGCCCATGCGCCTCGGGTCGCTCCTCGCGGAGGGCGCCAGCTTGCCGATGGCCACCACGGCCGCCGCCGCGGCGGTCCCCACCGCCACCACGCACGCTATCAGGCGCCCGCTGAACGGCGCTAGGAAAATGTCACGGACTGTGGACGTCTCTTGCTGTCGAATGTAAATGTTGCACCTACGGGGAAAAAAAATAATACACACTTTGAAAATAAAGCCACTTTTTTACCTACATTTGATGCAGATCTAAATAAACTGACATAAATAGGCATAAACAGAATAGAAAATTACAAATAAAAAACAGAGCTCAACTCACTATCCGCGGGTAGAATACCCAAATGGTATGCGACGTTACCACGTTTTCCAATTGTTAATTTTTGTTTTGCGACTTTAATGTCATATCTCTTTTAAATTAGTAATAAACAATAAACGTACGAAAGTCATCACGTAAATATTCGTCGATACAACAGTATAAAATGTAAACAGAATCATTTCTCTGATGAGTTGGCACTAGGCAGGAAATGCATGAGTAATGCTTCTGATATTGCAGCAAAGGCAAGTAGGTACTTATAGTATAAAAAATCGACAACGAGATTTCTCATTTCTTCGATCAATCAATACTAAACTTGTTCACGACTTTAAGGACTAAGGCTTAACGAACCGTGAATAATTTTTGCTAGGGAATGTCAAATCTCGGAAAGATTGAACATATTCTTTCCGAAGGCGGAAGACTTTTCGAAGATAATCGTCGAATACATTCGATGTTCGGATTTCTGAATCAGCATGCTGGTCTATACTCGTATACCCTCGTAAATAGGCCGTATTCCACCACGCTGACCAAAAATGGGTTGATAGATTCACATATGTTATATGTCATTGAAATTCCTATGATATTTTCCTTCACCGAAAAGCCATTGATAGAAGAAGTAATAGAAATAAATGGAACAGTTAATTTTATGTTAATCCACAATATGGGCTACCTTCATAGTAAATCTCATCTAAATCCATTCAGCCATTTTTAAGAAAAAAAATCCAAACAAACAACAAACTTTCACATTTAAAAAATAATACCTAAGTTTTAGTCAAATTTATCCCGTAAAAAAAACAACTGTATAATGCAACCCTCAGCTACTCGCAAATGAAAATGTTTTTCTCTGTATAAATATTTTCTTACATATCGCAAATAAGAGAGTTTACAATTATTCTTGAAATCCAAAGACAGATAATGTGCGTAGGTAGATAATTACGAGGATTGTCTTGTCCCAACCAGCCCGTATCATATTGTTTACTAAACCTTTTGAATTACTACTAGATAGGTAATTACTTGCTTACATGGCTTTTATTTTATTTTTTTTAGGTAGGAAAATAAAATATCTCAATTTCAAAATACGGATAGACGAATACGAGTAAAGTCAAATCACAAATTGAAGCATCCTGTTTCAAAGCAAAAAAGTTTGGCAAAACCTTTGAGGTTCAGTGGACTGAAAAACCGTATGTATTTGTAGTATATTTTCTTACTTTCGAAATGGCAGACTTTATCAGTGCCTCTAGCACCAAAGAGTTTACTCTCAGATCATTTTAAACTATACAGAGAAAGAAAAGGATAAGGAAAAAAAGGGTACCTATGCTAAGCCGAAAAAGCTCATAGTTCTCATCTCGGATCATTTGAAACTAGGTATACAAAAGAAAGAAAAGGATAAGGAAAAAGAAAGGGTATGCTAAGAGCTCATGGTTCTCATCATTACGTACAACTTTTACTATGAGACCAACCTCGAAATCAACAAAAAATATCAGCTATTCCAGATAAAAAAGTCTAAGACACTCGACAGCCTTTTTCGGCTTAGCACAACCGTTATAATCCTATACTATATGTGTGTGTGTTCTGTACTATCCTGTCTTTGTATCATGTATTTAGTTTTGGTGCGATCTTACATAGTTTCAGCGATAGGAAAGATAAAGTCCATGTCCTGGTTGCGCGCCGTGTGGGCGGTCACCGGCTCGAGAGCGATGTCCACCGAG
The DNA here is from genome assembly GCA_949125135.1 of Alcis repandata. NCBI lineage: Eukaryota > Metazoa > Arthropoda > Insecta > Lepidoptera > Geometridae > Alcis > Alcis repandata. Next base: position 10,629,984 of record OX421228.1, on the reverse strand, counting down.
CTGTCCATGAGGGCTCCGAGCAAGCCCGTCCATGTGCCCTCGTACGTGCGGAACCCAAGCTTACTGTAGATTCGCGTCACTGACCTGAACAATACAACTGTGTCTCAACGACCCCACTGGATGGTACCGGGGCCGCTTTGGAAAATTATTTAAAAAACAAACACTTTTCCAAAGCTGTTTGTTTTGGAAACACTTTTCCAAAGCGGCCCCGGTACCGATGCCGATCTAGCGGGGTCGTTGAGACCCAGTCAATTATACATAGTTATAAGGAAAGGGCATAATCACCCATCAGTATGAACAACTTTTACTAAGGGCAACCCCGAAATTAAGAAACAAATCAGCGAGTGTCATTGACATTTTACTATGGAACAGCTAATTCTTTTTCTTGTTTTCAGGGTTGGTTGATGTCAGTCAGGTTATGCCTCTCATATACCTAAACATACCTGTATGAATATATTGATTACCAACACATGTTGAGTGTTAGATAAAGTTCGCGAAAATAATTTCCTGAGTTTTCATACACAAGCCGTAGATGCCAGGACCTAGTTTTAGGTCACCGCGCCCGCTGAAGCCACTCACCCCAAAGTAGATCTCCGCCGGGGTACATAAAAAGTACATATTTGTTTTGTTTGTTTCACAAATTGTTGTACCTTTCTGTTTGGTGGTAGGTACTCCACAAAACAGATAGGTACAAAAGTCAATCTACATAAAAAGTCCTTTCGAGCAATGCACAATAGACACCGCTCACCGACACGATATTTCGAACCAGTTCGAACCAGTGTAGCGCGTATTTGAGTTATTATTGGTTTTAATTTCCGTTCTTCCTGCTTCATTTAAAAAAAATATATATACAACTAGCTACTTTTTGTCCCGAAATACGCGGGTGAAACCGCGGGGCGCAGCTAGTACATAATAATTGCTAAATGATAATATTTTTAAGAAGCTACTAATTTATTTATAACTAGCTGCGCCCCGCGGTTTCACCCGCGTCTACCGGGATAAAAAGTAGCCTATGTGTTAATCCAGACCATGAACAATCCTCATTCCAAATTTCTTGTGAATCCGTTCAGCCTATTTTGCGTGTATAAGAGTGACAAACATATATCCATCATGGATGTATATCCATCCATACATTCTTACAAGCTTTCGCGTTTATAATATTAGTAGGATAATAGCTTAAATACGCGATGGGTTTCTCTAGACATGCTAATTTCTGCTGCTCAGTCGCATCTTTGCACAAATCATTACCTATCTACCAAAAATGACATCGTTCGTTACACAATAATTGATTTTATTAATTATAGCCACTGCCGCCACTCCAGTAAATATTTATATAGCAAATTATCTACCTACCGGCTATAAAAACATTCACAATCCCCGAGGATTGGACAAAAATAGGATAAGCCGTTTAGCCATTTTTACGTGAGTATGTACAAAAATACAAATATTAAAGTACGCCACAAAATAACTAATAATCACTAACTGTTTCCCCTGCCGCTGCGATGGAAAAGGGTGATGATGATGAGCATTATTTTCTGTACCCTTGACATCGTGTATGTATTCATGTCTTTCGGTTGAATACACTTAGCTAAGGCGTGAAAGAGTAACAAACAAACCAAATCACTTTCGTGGTTTATAGGTTATAAAAAACGGTAGGTATGCTAAGCCGAAAAGAACTCATATAGTACTCATCATTATGAACAACTTTTACTGCGAGACCAACCCGGAATTTGCAAAAAAATCAGCTGTTAGGTACATACATTTTGTCAAGTGTCATCAAGCTTTTTATATGGATCAGCCGTTTTTTTCTCGATCTCTAGATATTAAAAGTCGCGATTAGTCGCATAGTAAAAGTAGTTCATACTGATGGGTGATTATGCCCTTTCCTTATAACTATGTATAATTGACTGGGTCTCAACGACCCCGCTAGATCGGCATCGGTACCGGGGCCGCTTTGGAAAAGTGTTTCCAAAACAAACAGCTTTGGAAAATGAGTACTATGAGCACTATGAGTACTATGAGCCCTTTTTGGCTTAGCATACCCTTTCCTTATAACCATGTTTAACACGAAAGTGATTTTGTTTGTTTGTTTTAATATTAAGAACGATAGTGGCTAGGATAGTAGTTCAATTGTAGTGTTACGTAGTGTTGAGCCGGACGGAGATGAAGTGCAAGACGTCGTCCAAGGAGGCCGGAGCGGAAGGCCCCTCGTCGTCCGCCGCAGGGACCCCATCACCGGTGGAGTTGCATCTGCCCACCACCATCTCTTCACCGAGGAAGTTGCGAGCTTCCACCGGGTATGGATCATCCACGTAAGACATACTGGCTTCTTGAATCCAGACTCCTAAACAAGAAATTTAGTCACAAAAAGACATAATAATAAATACTCAACTCACAATTATATTCAAGTGAAAATAAAATGAGTCCCCAAGTTCACTGCTTTTGTATGATGACAATACAAACAAACAATAAAAAAATTGCCGTATAGCTTCGGTAATTTTTCGCTTACCACCTCCTGCCGTGAAATTACTCCTATTTTTTTTAACAACTGAGTCTACAATTTATGAGAATGTTCCGGAAAGCCTGTAAAAACAACTTTGCACACCAACAAAATCGTAATTCGTTTAAAATAATGATTGTTTATTTAGCATAGCTTAGGTATGGAGCTTTAACAGGAATGTGTTACGCTCACGCAATATTTTTTTAAATGTTTTCTGTATTTTCTATTATTATTTTTTTCTTTTTTTAATTATACTTAAGCTTGCATTAGACCGCCATTTTGCCTGATGGGAATTAATGATGTGGTCTACGACGCGACGGAGCATGCTGGCCTAGAAGATACCGATTCAATAGACACTCCGTAATGTTTTTCGATTGGGAACACCTCGCCTGAGTGCTTGTTTGTCGTATCGACAATTTTTTAGAAAAGAAACTTTAAATGCAGTACATATTGATAAGCTTTAGATTTCAATCCTGTTAGTTAAAGAAATCCCTACTAATATTATAAATGTGAATGTAAGTTTGTTTGTTACGCTTTCACGCGAAAACTACTTAACCGGACATCATGAAACTTTGTACACATATTCTTGGAGGTATTAGAAGTAATTTAGGATACTTTTTACTAAAAAACATGACCGCGGGTGAAACCGCGGTGTGCAGCTAGTGTAGGTTTATATAAATTTTGGTAGATACGAGAAACAAGCACTCAGGCAACGAACAGGTAAATAGCAGGTAGATTCACTTACCTAGGTAATGCGCATATAGTGTAGAGTTTATTCTGACTTTGAAGTACTGCACTAGATGTACTTTCATCACTTTCGAGTTTTCTTCTACTCTGCTGTTCTGAGACCACCATCTGGAGTTACGAGCTAAAGAAAACCGACTCGCATTCGTCATTTGAAAAGTTTTCGAATAATTGAAATTTGTAACTCCTGTATTGAATAGCGGCCACACTTTTCCATGCTTTGTATATGTATGGTTTCTAGCTAACTTCTTAAATCTGTCCGTTGATCGGTAATAACCGTCTCTGAACTCGTTTCTTCCGTTTTCATGAATGTAATGACGGAAACATTGTTTTCTGGTTTTTCTGTCGTATACATCATTACATAACATTTTGAGGGATTTAACTCGATTTTGAGACTGTCTGTTTGATTTGTAATTGAAATTGTTATCACACAACCCTTGTAGAGGTTCTTCAGACCGATACTTGTGAGTGGGGTAGGCGACGACTATATTTTGATCAAATCGAATAGATGTTTCGTTTAAAATCAGGTTGACGTAGCGGGAATCTTTGTCTGATCGTGTCGTGATCAACCAATCATAAGATGCGGTGCTCATCTGTAACCCCTGAAGCTGAAATAAAAATTATTAGTTTACTACAGATTCTATATTAGATTCTAATAAAAATAAAAGTATAATAAGTAGTTAAAATTCAGTTCCGGAGAAGAAATTCAATGGCGAATGTGAATCCACCAATCCGCACTTGGCTAGCGTGGTGGAATACGGCCTAATCACGTGTCGAGGGTAGACCTAGACCTGTATCCCAGCAGTGAGAGGATTAAAGGTTGAGAATGAAGTAGTTAAAAATGAATTCAGGTCCTTAGGCCACCTAATCACACTCTGAGTCCAGGGCTAGCTACTCGGCTCATAATCGAATTTCCTTTACTTTAGTAGGTAGTAAAACAAACTTAAAAAACTGATAAAAATGTAAAACAACCATGCTATAGGTCTCAACTTCACGTACCATTCACGAACAAAACTTACTCTTATTGACGTGATAACGTCTTATAATTCGATGGAGCCGGGTGCAAGTACGAAAAAAGTGTGACGTATGTGCCGTTACCTCGATGAGGCGTTACCTCGTTGAGGAGTTACCTCGCTCTGAGTGAAATTGTGTTTTCCTATATTTTATTTTTGAAAAATGAAACCATTCCATCAGTAATTTCTTATGACGTTGTCACGTTCAACTATCGTCAGTAAACCGACTTTACAGACAACCGATTTTTTTGGTAAAAAAACTGCTATAGTAGTACTACTTTTACCTGTTTCATCAGGTTTTGTAGTGGTTCAGTAGCATTGTATTTCAGACGTGGTGATAAGATAATCAGCCCGAGCCTTGCGCTCGCCCGCGCACTCGTAGAGTTCATCGCTGAGGCAACCCCGTTCACGCTCAGGCATTTCAGCAGCTTCACCGTAGCCCATGTACAACCTGAAATTTAGGTATTAAAACCTTCAGTAACCTCTACACTTTTAACCTATCTGCTAGGATATCACTCTGAAAAAAGGCCATCAAAATTCCGATGAATTCACCTAAAGTATGTTTCACCAAAAAATATTTATCTAATATTTTTTTTTTTGGATTTTGAAACTAGCTATCGTTAATTTTATCGTTTTTGCTGTTCCCAAGCACTAAGCTCGCTTAATTTTAGTTTGTTATAATGTAGACGTGTTTTCTTCGACCAAATAATTCAATATTAGGTATGCATATTGAGTTAGCATATCTTTACTTAATTTTAAACCCACCACGCCGCAGTTCAGAAAAAAATATTGTCTTGGCACAAATCCTGTAACTGTTAATTAGGTACATAATCTTTACTTTTGTGTCATCTTATAAGTCTTGCATAAAGGATTATACAGGGTTACACGGATTAGATAACTTACATCAGATCAACGAAACGTATGAAACACATCGATATGAGATCTAGTTATAAACCCGATTTTTTTTATGTCGATAATGAAACTGCTGTCAGGATTGGTCACATAGTAAAAGATATTCATAATGTCAATTAAATGTGCTTCTTAAGGCATAGTACCACCGTTCCATAAAAAAATAGCTACTGTAGTCAGTCCAACATTTGTTTGAAGAGTAAGCGTGTCAAGACGATAAACAAACGTTGATAGTCTACGAGAAGAGTTGACGAAATCAAAGAACACAAAGTGCTAGGTACAACAAGAAGAGTTGACGAAATCGGCGGTCTGATAGGTCGCCGTGAAAGTACGTGACGAAGGTCCGGCCAGCGCGCCGCGCCGCAGCCGCCGCTGTCGCGGACGTGCCCGGAGATGCGCACACGGCGGTTTTGGCATACCACATTTTTCAGTTATCCGCGAAACACGTGATTAAGTACATCGGTATAGTGATAGTGCGGAGATTTTTTGTGAATGTGGATGATTTTATCGCTTAACAGGAGAGTTTCGGTGAGTTTTTAAATTGTTTTTTTTTATTAATTTAAGAATGATGTATCATTTACATTGATATGATAGACCCATGATAATTTCTTTAAAATAATTAATAGTTTAAAATAACGCTTTGTGGGTCAAAATCGCGCCCAAAGGAGTCGGTTACAAACATACAAACAAACAAGTGAAGCTAATAAAAAGCGTGTAAAAACACAATATTGTAAGACTAGTAGGTAGCCTGTGATAACATTGTGATTGTTCCAACGTTGATTCTCTTTTGTTCATAATTAACTGGAGTTATTGAAGCAATCAGTTTTGCTCTACGAATTCTTCAATCACCCACTTTCTTTTTATTAGGCCATAAAACTACAAAACTAAAACATTAAGTATAAATTCCTCATAAAAAATTACATCACTTCACGAGTACTTTCGTTATTCTTAACGGAGGCGTAACTTGATAAGACATAATGTTAGTAATACCATTAATTTACTCTTCTTTCATACATAGATATTAGATTACTAATGACGCTATCTCGTGTATAATCAAACTACTAACACATACCGGGTACCCTAATTCCTTACTAGGATACCCTGTGATTGACCTTAATTACCTACGCGACACTAGATTTCTCTGGATAGATTTTTCTTAGAAACACAAATTTTAGACAAATTCTTAGTTAGTTGCAAATAAAGTATTAAAATTCCGATGCTCACAATTTGTTTCTTAACTTTTTTTTTACATATTAAATATGAAACAATAAACTTATTATAAAAAAACCTTTACAACTAGGCTGCCAACGGCAGCGATGCAAGGCCCAAGCTACCGGTGGTCATGGTTGCAGAGATGGAACCCTCCGGACGATGCGTGTCGAGGACCAGACTGCCTTCTGCATCTGACCGCCATCCGTTTAATCTAAATTATTACTAGCTGCACCCGGCGGTTTCACTCGCTGTTTTTAAACCTTCCCTGAACTTATACAAATATTTCAAGATCAAAATTAGCGAAATCGGTTCAGTCCAGCCGTTCTCGAGTTATAGTCAGCCAAACGAACAGCGATTCATTTTATGAAGATTACTTCCTTAGACAAATATTACTCCAGTGCAGAGATTTCGCAAAACACTTGCTGAAAAATGCAGATTTCAGAAGAATAAAATAAAATTAAAAGTTGGAAATTTGGCATTTTTGTTGAGTTCCATAAATTAAGATCATTTTAACCAACTAAAGAAAAACTATCTTCCACCACTTTTTACGTTATTTAAATTAATCTGTTCTTACTTAATAAAACGAGTAACCACGAAATAGTTACCCGACCTTATTTCATCCAGTCAAAAATTTGAAAGAATGGAAAATCAAAACATGTAATAAGAACTCCTTGCAAAAGTCAGTTGAATAAAATGCACATTTAATTATTATTAACTCTTACTCATTATCATCGTGCGAATATATCACGTACCATTCAGTTAGTAGCTGTACTATCATGTATTTTGTGCTAGTATTTATCATTTGTACCTATAGTGCAATTCCAAATAATAAATTATTGTTCATCATACGGGAAAAGGCTGTGCTCAACAAAATTTTCCCTATACGTTGCTGGTATTTATACCTGAAAAACTGCCGTGGGTTTTTCTTTCACGCTGACTCGAATACCCAGCTTTTCGCCTTTGACACACCTAGGTACTATCTATTAAAACGCTAAGCTACTTATTTCTTTATCACGCCCACGCTTTTTATTTGTACGTCGGGAAAAGTGAGCTCTATGCCCGAATATCTGAAACCCCCACAGATTTTAGCAAATAACTAAAAAAGTTAACGCGACTGTTGTGTTGTTTATTATTTTTAGGGTATTTGTCTGTATGGAATTTTGTATTTTTGTCTGTTTCTATGCGATTAACGCGTGAACGCCAACCGATTTTGGGTCGCGAGGTGACTTTAGATTCGTATTTGTATCCCGACCATTATACAGGGTTATAAGGAAAGAGTATGCAAAGCCGGAAAGGGCTCATAGTACTCATCATTACAAGCAACTTTTATTGTGAGACCAACCCGGTAATCACAAAAAAAATCAGCTATGTTCCATGCATTTTGCCGAGTGTCAGTCAGTGATTGACACTTTTTTAAGGAACAGCTGATTATTTTGTTCTCGTGTTAGTCATGGGCTAGATGCTTTCAATCCCGGAAAACACATGTTTATTTTTTGACCGTGGGCGTGGCGTGGGCGTTGGAACCGCGGGCCGTAGCTAGTTTTACTATGTAAGTGACTTTCTTTTTGTGGTGTTAAAAGTTGTGGTATTGTATCAAATTTGATATAGAGGTAGCTTATTGCTTAGACGCATGCTTCTTTTAATCTCAGAAAAGTAAACGATATCCACTGGTAAATAGCAAGTGAAAACGAGGCGAGCAAAAGTTATGAAATAATTGTTAAAAGATCGTTGTAAAGTTTTTAATCTGTGAACTTTCAAGATTTAACTTAAACGCCAATTCAGTTTTCTCATTTAAGCATTTCAGTCAAGAGTAGGTCAAGATCACAAATCTTCGACTTAAATGTTAATGTATCTATTTAATATTATAAATGTGAATGTAACTTTGTTTGTTACACTTTCACGCGAAAACTACTAAACCGATCATCATGAAACTTTGTACACATATTTTTGGAGGTATTAGAAGTTACATAGGATACCTACTTATTATTAAAAAACAATACCGCAGGTAAAACCACGGGGTGCAGCTAGTACCTAATAATGATGAGTTCTTTATTATGAAAGAATTTGATTATGTGCGCGAATACAATACAATGTCTTGGTAACGCAGTGAAACGTGTATTTTCATGCTATTTCTAAAGCAGTTTCGAAACTATTAGAAGCCTTCAGCGAAGTTTCCATAACTTTACTGGGCGTGTGACTGGAGTAGACTGTGACGTAATTTGCGTGACTGTGACTATGCCATGTTTTAACGATGTTTTCCAAAACGTGTCAAATGCACTAGACAATGGTGACCCAATCTCAATTGTTTTGTAATTTAAAATTATAATAATTAATAGATACGAAAGCACCTGAAAATGCACAATAATATAATGGGCAAAGGTCTCCTTCAATTTCTTCCAATCCTTTCTGTCTTGGGCTAGCACCGTCCAGTCATTTTCTTACTTCTCGAGTTCATTGTAGTATCGCGACAACATTTGACCAGTGAGCCTAGACCTATATAGTACAACTTTGACGCAAAAAAATACGTTGCAAGTATCAGAGAGTGACAGAATCGCTCCTGACAGGCGTAAATGGCGTACACTTTTCGACGGATACCTACTCGCTACGAGTTTTTACGTCATAGTTGTGCTAGGCACACTAATTGTCGAGTGTCCGGGGCACCGGGGCACCCACTCCGTAGAGGCTCTTGCCCACCTGTGCAGTGCAATTTCGTGCACCACCCACTCCATTTGAGCTTGGCAGAGTGAGTCCTACTTATTTGCGTGTTATTTCTTCAAAATAAGTCCCGAATATTGTTTGTACGTCTAAATTTGTTTAGAAACTAATAATCCGGGCGCAATTAATTTCGCCACAAATTACCCGATATTTTATGGTGAACACAAAATGGTCTATAAATAACTAGATGTATGACGCTACAATTTCAATGGAACCAACCGGAAAATCACGAGAAAAGAAGCCGGCCAAGTGCGAGTCGGAATTGCGCACAAAGGGTTTCCTACCATTACCTATCTATAAAGACGACCATAAAATCACGTTTTTTGTACAGGAGCTCCCTTAAATATTTATGTTATTGTTTTTTAAACGGTTTTATTTAGCTCACCCCGTTTGTTTTATTTATTCTTGGGTCAAATTTAGTAATTCAAATTTCACCCTCTTCCTGTCAACCGATTAATCTGAAATTTTGTATACACTTTGGATTTTGGTGACAATACAATTATGTTTATTCATTATCATTATAAATTCAAGATGGCCGCTGCTACAAAATGGCGGATAACGTAGGTTTTATCAATCCCATCAATATGGGTATCAAATGAAAGGGCTCAACAAGCAGAATACAATATACTATAAAAAATTGAAATACAAGATGGCGGCCGCTACAAAACGGCGGATAACGTAGGTTTTATCGATCCCATCAATATGGGTATCAAATGAAAGTGCTCAACCAGTATAATACAATGTACTATATAAAATTAAAATCCAAGATGGCGGCCTCTACAAAATGGCGGATAACTTAGGTTTTATCAATATGAATTAAACAGAATGCGAAATAAAAACTAAAAACTAGAAAATAAAAAAAGGTAAAAAAACTTTTTAAGTTAAACGGTTTTATGTTAAACATACATTGCAATGTTTAAGACAATTAAGACGACTAAAATAAAACCGTGGGGCACGTCCCACGGTTTTCTTGTCTAGTCTATGCATATGTTTATAATTCCCACGACTGTATCTATTTTATTATTTTTTTGTTTTTAGTACATTTATCTTAAACATTGCAATGTATGTTTAACATAAAACCGTTTAACTTAAAAAGTTTTTTTACCTATTTTTATTTAGTAGATAAGTACCTATTTGTTGTTACAGCGGCAACAGAAATCACAAAAAAAAAAACATTTTCATTTCAATTTTAAAATCATATTGTAGTTATAATAACGTGTTCAAGCGGTTCGAAAGTTGCTTACTTGGTTCTATTCTCGGCGTATAGACAATGGCCTGATGCCAGCCTCTCCACAAAGCGTATTCCAAAACAAAGGGCAGCGGTGATAAAGCTTCCCATGGACATTTTGCGCAGCCTGGAAGAAAACCCGTCGCCAACAACAAAACAACAAGCGTTATTTTCAGCCCTTGAGCGACCATCCTTTACAGCTTTGAAGATCTGCAAGTAAATTGTCAATATCATCAATCATTTATCATTTACCGCCAAACAGTAATGTGCAAACATTACTATGTTCCGGTTGGAAGGGCACTGTTTCCAGCGAAATTTCAGGGCAAATACAAGATTAAACATCTTATACATAATATCTCATGGTGACGAGCGCAGAGCTGTGTCTCGAATACTAAACATTTTAAATTCTGGGTGACACTGACCTGTTATGAGAAAACGTCACTTATAACATCAGGCGCTCGAATTGCTCGTTTCGTCACTTAGTAGTATAAAAAAAGACTAGAAAAACTCAAAGAGCAATTCTAAAAGTCAGTAACTATCTCCCTTTTAGATACCCACTCTGTTCAAATTTACCGTGATACCGGTGTTCTCACAGTCAAGCAAACTATTTCTACTGAGGATTATCTTAAATCAGCGCAAACTGTGCACCCGGTGTGCACAGTTTGAAAAACATACTTTGGCAAACACTGTCATTCGATAAATACGCACATTATTCTAGACTTGATCCGAAGTGTCCCACCCAGCACTATTTTAGGTTTTCAAAATGTGTAATTTTAATCAAGCCATTAGAAAAGAGAATTGTTATAAAACAAGCGCTGCTCGAAGCTAATTTTCTAGACCATCATAGAAGTCGGAATATATGTGTGTACCATAGACCATAGTGTTTGTATTTATTATTAATTAATCTATTGTTCATTTACAATACAAAACAACCGGTAAGTTAGTCTTTTGGGTAAAGTACCTAGTTTCGGCAACTTTTAAAACTGAGCCGAGAGACCGAACAAATGCTAACATCATCAATATCTTCCAAAATATATTACTTTTTAAGTATACTTCAAAATTATGTGAATGTGAGGCGTTGTGCTTACCTTTTTTAGAGCTCAAAGTTACATTTCAAAGTCAAGAATTAAATTCACGCTTTATTTGCCAATTGTGCGATGTGCACATCTGCACAACCTTGGCAGTAAAATCTACAAAATATGATTATGGGGTAGGGTCCGATTCATTTCATCTGCACAATAAGTAGGTGAGTGAAACGTCCCTCAGTGGTCACAAACTTGAAACGAATAGGTTCATCGTCTGCGAACGAACGGGTAAGGCCGTGCATGTACCTATTACCCAATACAATAAACCCATGTCTTTTGTTATCCGATTTCAATGACCCTTGAACCTATAGATGGTGTGTGACTTGACACCATAACAAATGCCAAATAATTTGTATGAGGAAAATAGCATTTGATATTCTTTTGATCTATTGGCATTCGTTCACGTCGAGTCAAAATAGGTCAGGACATGGTGACTCAAATTTCCGTATCATTCGTACCCAGGATGGCGACCCTTCTAATTACGAAAAGATTAGAAGGAAAAGGAAAACGATGTCAATCGCGTAGGCGAGGATCGAACGCGTCGGATAAATGATGGGTGTCAAACGATTTGTTACACAGAAATTGTTGTTATTTCCGTTAGTCGATTGAAAAGGAAGTAGCGTAGGTAGCGTTCTGCCATACTTTTCCGGTGTGACGTAGGTACCGGAAACAAGAAGCCCGTCATGCCAGCAAGACGACAACAATTATTTAATTGTTTAATTATTTATTTTATTTTATTATACAGGCTAATTATTTGGACAGCCAATTATCGTCGAGTAGCTTCACTTATTAGACTAAAGTATTATAGTATTTGCGAAAATGACATACTTTACCGAGGGTTCCAAAAGGCCGCCATACCGCCGCAAAAGAGGTATTTTTTTTGCAAAACGATTTGATTTTTGATTGATTTGTGATTAGCACAACCCGGGGTCACGTGTGGGGTAACAGAATAGGGGTTCTTTCACAAGAACAAAGTTGACTCAGTCCCTAAATTAAAATTGATGGTTATGTTGAACCTTTATGTTAACATCGCAAATTCGCAACACACATTTACATCGCTCACAGGTACTTGTACATACTACCACAGAATAAATAATAGGACAAATACTTTTGTTGGTAGTTAGCACCTCTATAAACGTTGAAACCTAGGTACATAGTACTAAATATTTGAAATACCTACTACAGTTTAGTTTGGACCTACGAAATTACCAATACCTTTACTGACTTTGGCTATATAAGGCATACTGTTTTGGTTTTGTTTTGCCTAGTATGTATTTTTATTCATTGGGTACCTAAGTAGGTAGGTAGTAGGTACTCTAGCAAATTCATAACGCAATGCTGTAACAGGTACCTACAGCAGGTCGACCCGTGAACATCGCCTACCGCGCCTACGCCTACCTTCAAAATTCTAACAAAGAAAGCTACGTGGTAGGTTGTCAAGCTTTTGATAAATTGTATTTGAGTGATATATCTGAATATAAGACATCGGTTCAATAAAATATATTATGATCCTTCAATGCTTAGAAAGAGAAGCATCAAACATAATTTTCAAACAAAGAAATTCTGGCTTCAAAGCATGAATGTAGAATCTATCAATCATCGTAAATATTTATTTTGTTCTTTGTTTCAAAGACACGTGTCCTTGTCAAATTGACAGGTATTAGGCAATATTATACATACATATTTGAATGGGTACAATCAAGGTACATTACAATGCGTATAAAAACAATACAATTAAACCAAAAACTGTGTATAAAGCAGCAACTACGATAATAGAGGAGAACAGGGCAATGGGAGCCTACTAAGGGAAAGTTTTAATAAAAACCACGTTAGTCAAAATTCTTGTAATTTTTTATTATAAACTCTTACCTTTATTATAAAAGAATACTTTAATCACAGTTATAATCAACTACAGACATGTATTAAGGTACAATCACAGTTTTACAAAAAAAGTCAGTCGCTCCTATTACCCGACAAATACGGCTAATGAGAGCCCATTTAACGCTCATACGGAAAATGGGAGCCATTATAATTACTCTCAAAGAATAAAATTAACAAAACGTACTATAAACGAGATCTCAGTTATTATAATAAAATAAAACTATTTGAAACACAAATAAACATGAAAACAAATCAAACAAAACGCAGATATCACAGTTCAGTATCAGTTTGTTGAGATACTTTGTAGACCGAAATGCCTCCTCTTTTGAGAACAGATACCGAATTTTCTAATGAATCCACTGTCCAAGAAGCTTTTGTAGTTGTCAGAATTCTTTTACGTGGCATCTAAAACAAAAAAACAAGGCTTTTATGTCTCTAAAATGACTAAATGGGGTAACAGAAGCTATGTCGGGTAATGAGAGCCTAGCTAGGCCACCATTAGCCGCTGACCACCATTTTGAAAAGTAATAACATAAATATGTAATTCTATTCTCAATCACAATTCAACTAATTGGACTTGTTAGTAAACGAATCTAGGGATATAATAAGCATAAATACAACAAAATAAGAATATAATTTCATGCTTACCTTTACGCTGGCAATCGAGAATTTCTTATAAGCATGGAGCGAAAAACACACAACCGTCCCTCGTGACTAAACGAATGGCACTAACGGTTCGAGCGCGTCAGGCGAAGTTTGCCGATAGTTGACGGAAGTAGCCGAGTGCTTACGATCGCGCAAATGTGCCTGCATTCCGTCCAAACACCATAGCTCCCATTGCCCGACCGCTCTCAATACCCCGCGTTCCCCTACAAGTGTTTGGGCGCCAAGTACCGTACCTAATGGTAATATGATAAATAAATAACTAGCCGAGCTCTGAACGCCAAAGCATAAAATAAAATTCAAACCCAAAATTTTTGTTTAATCAATTAAAAAATCATCTGTTGGAGTGAGTTTTTGTCAACTATAGACTTCGCCGACGTTAGCACCTCAGGTTTTTTAGCACTTGTAATTTATAGGTGACTTTGTCGGTGAAGGGTTAATTATTATTTCCTTGGATGATTAGCAGATTAGCCATTTCAGCCGACAAATTAATTTACTGAAACAAATATAAACAATCATACATACAATCTAACCAATCAACTTTTTTAGTTTGGTACACTGAGAAAAAATTCATCTAAAGTACAGAGCAAGGTGATAATTACCAAAAAGTACGATGATTAGCACCAATTTTTACGGTGACAACTTTACCCTAAAAACTGGTGCTATAGTCGTCACAAAATAAGAGGCCCGTTTGGACACTTGAGAAAGACCGTAGAATGTAACTTGGAACACTTTTCGCGCATACTTTATGGTAGCATGTAATGTCAAATTATAATGAAACTCTCAAAAACAGTTACGTTCTTAGTCTTCCTTTTTTCAAATATTAGTGTTGTAACTTGTAACCAATTAATTATTGAATTGACGATAGCTCAACTGACGATTCTGGCTCATCATCCGAAGAAAATTATTGAATGAAGATTCAATCACTTTCGTTTTTTCTTGTTTTTTTGTGATTGAATGAATGTTATTGTAACTAAAAATATTAAATTAAAGACAAATTGACCTCTCGCACCATTTCGTATCATTTCGAAATACCTTCAAGTTCAAGTTAAATTTTCGAATCGTAACCTTTATCCAATGTACTTTACAATACAAAATCAAATCGATCAAATACTCATACAAACTTGAATTGATTTATCGTGAGTATCGAATACCGAGTCGTATGGTGACATCACTAGTTACGTCGCAATGACAAACGTCCAAACGGGCTTCTTATTTTGTGACGACTATAGTACTAATTTTTACGGTGACAACCATTTATTATGATAGTTGTCACCGTAAAAACTGGTGCTAAACATCGTACTTTTTACTTTTTTTTTTTTGGTATGTTCCGTAATTTAGGTGAATTCATCGGAATTTTGATGGCCATTTTTCTCAGTGTCTAGGTACACTTCTAGAATATATTTAGTGGCATGTTTGATATTATTTTATGTTTTTATGTTCACACAACTTCATAGCATCAGACTTTCTTCGAAAGTAACATATTATTTGGTTTATTCTTACTTTAAAAAGACTACATTTGACTGATAAAAATAATATAATACACATAAACTAAATAAAAAACCGAGCTTAGGTCACTGTCCGCGGGTAACTTACCCAATAGGCTGGCGACGTTACGTCGTTATCTAATTGTTTGCGGCGACGACGTTACCTATTAGATTTAAAAATAATAAAAAATAGAAAAAAAATAGAATAAAATAAACCCTTATCTTAAAAAAATTAAACTTAAATTGACATTCACTTTCCTACGTTCTATACGATGTATGTAGATTGTAGAGTACGTAGAACATTGTCTAAAAGAGCATAATAATCAATATTTAATCATTTATTGCAACTACTATTTATTTCAGTCTTACATGTACTCGTACCTTTGTAGATCTTATACAAGATTTTTACTTAATCCAAAACCTTGCATGTAGTCAGCGTTCGTATTCTACCCACAAAAATCATGGCATTCAAAACAATGAAAGTTGCATGCAATTTCTATTTAGTATAATATAACCTGTAATTTTTATACTCAATTACACATGTAAATAAGTAGGTATTACATAATGATTATGACCCTAGTTAGGAGAGTACAGCAACATTGTGCAAAACAGATTAATATATTTATAATAATTACAGATTTATCTTTGAAGGAACCGTATAGTAATCATAACTTTTTGAACAATTATTAATTACTTATCGAACCTTAGAGTCTAAGTATCGAACATTGTAAAGCTTCCAATGGAATAAAACATTTTCATTGAAAATTTGCTTCCCAATTAGACCGGTTGGAGATCAAAAGCGATTTATGTGAGATAAAAAAAATAACTAACGGACGCTCGTTATCCACCTGCTTTTTAATCTATATATATAAAAATGAAACCCGTTTTCCTTGGTCACGGCCTCACGCGTGAATGGCTGGACCGATTTCACTAATTCTTTTTTTGTTGTATTTGTTATTATTAGGAGAAGGTTCTTACAGAAAAAAATATTAAGAAAATCTCTCAGAAATATTGAAAAACCATAAAAACAGCCCTTTTATTTTTCCCATACAAACGTTTTCTAACTAAAACGAGCTTTATTGCTATTGTATAAAGTTCATATTGAATTGCAAGCACTCACTGTTGTTTAAGCAATGTAGGTATGTTCCTAACGTCCAAGAGTCAATTTGCACTTTATTACCTCTGTACAAAGTTCAAATTCAATCATATCTATCAAAACAGTGTGCGTTTTATACTGATAATTTTTTTACTATAAATTGACAAGTTAGCATCAACAAACTACGGTTGCTATAGTTACGCAATAGCATAAGAATAGAGGTTATAACAAAGAGTTCCTATAATTATTCTCAACACCTTTGGTCACGCCATCACGCGTGAACGACTGGACCGATTTCAATTTACTCTACGTTTATCCCAAAGTCTACCCGTGCGAAGCCGGGACGGGCCGCTAGTTAAATATATATTTTATGTTTCAGCAGAGCGGAAAAATGCCACCGGCCACAGTAACAGAAGTTTTGGAGCCTTGTGTCACCAGTGCACAGTCAGCAGAATGCAAACTTAGACAAAACGTGAAGAGCGCTACCACAGAAACAGAAGACGACGAAGCGAAGACGTGCTCTGAAAAAGACTCGGCAAGTCCCTGTGCATACGATGTGATGCTCAGTCGGCTGCCTCAGCCGTGGTTCCTGAAGCCGGTGAGGGCCTGGGAGAAGAGGTATGGGTTCGTGACGCCGATCCGATGGACGAACACGATACTGATCACGGTGTTCCACTTGATCGTCGTGGGCTGGGTGCTGAAGAGCCTCTACTGCGCGAATTACGTCAAATGGCAAACGGTGATTTTTGGTAAGTTTTTTTTTTATTTAATTATTCAGGATGCAGTAATTTTACAATTTATTTTTTGTTGTTGCTTCTTTCTTTTTTTGATGAGTTCTTCTTTCTCCAGTAGATAGTGTGGATACCTATGTTTGCCGAACTGTTTATAAATCTATATATATAAAAATGAAACCCGTTTTCCTTGGTCACGGCCTCACGCGTGAATGGCTGGACCGATTTCACTAATTCTTTTTTTGTTGTATTTGTTATTATTAGGAGAAGGTTCTTACAGAAAAAAATATTAAGAAAATCTCTCAGAAATATTGAAAAACCATAAAAACAGCCCTTTTATTTTTCCCATACAAACGTTTTCTAACTAAAACGAGCTTTATTGCTATTGTATAAAGTTCATATTGAATTGCAAGCACTCACTGTTGTTTAAGCAATGTAGGTATGTTCCTAACGTCCAAGAGTCAATTTGCACTTTATTACCTCTGTACAAAGTTCAAATTCAATCATATCTATCAAAACAGTGTGCGTTTTATACTGATAATTTTTTTACTATAAATTGACAAGTTAGCATCAACAAACTACGGTTGCTATAGTTACGCAATAGCATAAGAATAGAGGTTATAACAAAGAGTTCCTATAATTATTCTCAACACCTTTGGTCACGCCATCACGCGTGAACGACTGGACCGATTTCAATTTACTCTACGTTTATCCCAAAGTCTACCCGTGCGAAGCCGGGACGGGCCGCTAGTAGTTAGATAAATACGCAAAACAGCGACGACAGCTGATGGCAGGCATACGGTGATCGCTTACCATCAGGTGACCCGTTTGCTTGTTCACTACCTATGGCATAAAAAAACTTATAAGACCTAACCTAACCTAAAAGATGATAACATTTTGGTAATTGCGCCCCTTTCCCCGAACCTGGAGTCCCGTTCAAAATTTTGATTAGTTTTGCCCTTTTGGGGTTGAGTTTCCAAAAATCCTTTATCAGTAAATGTCTGCGCATCAAAACGAATACTTACGATCTCTTAATTTCAAGTCTCTATGACTAGTTTAGACGGTGCGTTGTCTGTCAGTCAGTCAGTAAATCAAGACTTTGTCTTTTCTATTATAAATTGAATACATGTATCGATATACTTACTCGTAATCTATATATTTTGTACAGTCGACAAGGCTAAACTATGCCACATTTTGAAGTAGCGACCTAGGCGACCTAGTAAAAACTAAAGTAAAGTAGACCTAGCAAAGTTACATTTATTTTTATTTATTTATTTTGCAGTCCGCCTCGGGAATCACAACATATTTACCATTTTTCCACCAATTACTGTGTCCCAGCTTAATGGAAAAATTTATTAGGGAAGCAAACTGGGAATAACATCCCTTACAATTATATGGCTTATCGCACATATTAGGGTAAATTCCTCTATCTCTAGAGTCCAGATAATTAGTCTGTGTGTGTAGTAATTGCTAGTCTGTCGGTCTTTTACCGGATACATTTCGGAGAGTGTGCTTCTGATTTGCATGATCTAATTCCCTCTAGCCCTTTCTACTATCGGTCTACCAAGGGCACTAAAAAGCGTCACCGTTTTATGGTTGATATACCGAAAACTTGTACGAAACGCTTTGATTTCACCTTTATTGTGCGAACCGCTAGGGTGTGGAACGCTTTGCCTGAGTGGGTGTTTCCCAACAGATATAATTATATAATCTAGGTGTCTTCAAGTCGCGAGTTAATCGGTTTTTACTAGGCAGCATGCTCCATCGTAGACCGTATCGTTGCATTGCATACCATCAGGCAAGATGCTAAAATATATGGCCTCCCTAATTATATCGTCGACGTGTTTGGCTCAGCTATAGTGAATCGGCCTTTTAAGCCAGAGGTCGAGAGTTCGATTCCAGGCCGGGCAGGTGCCCGTCGAGGCTGCGGGTAGAAGTTACCGCGGCCTCGGCGTCACAAGGGCGTAGAAGGAACATGGGTGGTTTTTGGTCAGTAGAAGTCTGACACTCCCTTCCGCTCTGCCCAAAGAGTGGGAGGGGTCATTTGATGATTTCCCACCCCCAAAAAAAAAAAAAAAAAAAAAAAAGGCCGGGCAGGTGAGAATGATGAATTTAAATATCTCCTCTGGGTCTGGGTGTTAGTTGTCCTTGTCTTGGTGTGTGTTCAGTGGTGGATTTACACATTTGCCGCCAGTAGGCTAATTACACTCTAGTGAACCTCCCCCCCCCCCCCCCATTCTCGCTTACATCAACACTTTCGTTTAGGAAATCATGTTCCACATTAATAAAAAATTGGCTCTGAATTTGCCGCCCCTAAAATCTGCCGCCCTATGCTCCAGCCTACTCAGCCTGCTGGCAAATCCGCCACTGTGTGTGTTCCATAGCATCCCCGACAAAGGGTATCCTAGTGGGGAGCTATGAGTGGAAAACGTTTTTTTTTTTAATTAAATGTTACTTATTGACATTTACGCAATACAAAACTAAAGTGTGCCTGTACTTGCCAATTTCGATTTACTTTAAATAATGTTTATTAAACTCTGACTAAGAAAACACTGAGTTTTTAAAGACTTTAAAATAGGTTTACTTAAAATTATATCCTATTTAGTATTTATGTTCTTCAATGGTCATATCGTCTCAGTTCCGTACAATGTATCTTATAAATCAATTTGTCAACAATCCTAAATTACCTTTCTTCGTGTCAAATAACCTGCTTATCTTTCTTTTCACTCACAAGAGAAAATAAATAAAATAATATTGTTTTTATTACAGGATACGTCATGGGCCAGGTGTCCGGGTTCGGCGTGACGGCGGGCGTGCACAGACACTGGTGTCACCGCGCCTACAAAGCGCGGTGGCCGCTCAAAGCCATCCTGGTATTCTGCTACTCAGTGGCTGGACAGGTTCGTAGCTCGTGTAATTTTCTGACGTAAATTCGTCTCTAATGTTTACGGTTCCATACCCAAAAGGTAAAACAGAACCTTATTCCTAAGAGACTCCGCTGTCTGTCCGTCTGTCACCAGGCTATATGTTATGTTGCATTTCTTGACCTGAAGTTGCTTAGAAACGTCGTAGGTTTTGGATTCAAAATAGCATCGGACATTTTTATTTTAAATACCATAAAAATATTTAAGCTTTTACGATAAGCCCTACTCTATCATAGATCAATAGTGTGTAAAATCATAAACTGTTTTACAACTTTATTTTGCTGAATAACGTCTCCGACCTTTGCCAAAAAAGTAAAAGCTGATCATACAAAAACTTTTTTTTTTTAAAAGTCCTACCTGTCTGTGACTCGATGTTGTACTTTGGAACAAAAAGCTTTTTTCACATGTTGCAAATATCAAGACTATTCATTGCCAATAATAGCCAATGCAATAGCCATCAATTGTTATTGATGGCTATTGCGAAACATATCAATTGGATTTTATTATTTGTTGCAAAGGTCAATACCAACAGCCAGCTCGCGTAGACAGACATACTATAATTTTAAAGTGTTTCTATAATTATTGAATCAGGTGTTACTTCGCGAAAGTTTGTCTTCAAATAACGGTTTTCAATTGTATTTTTAGTGAATTTTCCGAAAAAAAATGTCATTGACACACGGCAATGTTACGAATGGTAGGTACAGCTTATTTTAATTAATTATTTAATTAAACTTGACAGCGATAAGTACATGAATCCTTTTCGACTTTGCATACTTTTTCAATAGAACCCTGTATAGACTTGTGTTTATAGAAATCTTCGTAATTGGTGAAATTACTTTAGTTAGAAATATATGTGGCCAGACACTTATGACCGTATCTACGGTAGTAGCAGCTAGCTATATATAGCTTTATGTGGCTGTACCTAAGGCCCTGCGCTAAACCTCGCGTGTCTGTTTCGAAAAATAGTAAAAGACGCGCTAAGGGATCGACCATTAATACATGAGGCATCACGAAATATCACGAGAAATTTCACGTAGATATATTTAATTTTTCGTTAAATTCTAAAAGTTTTAAAGACAATTTGTACCAAAAAATATACCTACACGTGATATTGGCAGGGGAAGGGGAGGGGGTAATTTATAATCTCACCGCATATAACCAGTGGAAAGGGGGGATGAAAAAGTTGCTATAAACAACGACCCTCTACGCGCGCAGCGGGTGTTATATCTACGTGCCCACGTATAAAACCCGCGGCGTGCGCCCGCCGCGTGCACCCGCGCGGTGCGTAGCGCAGGGCCTAAAGACTCACTGGTTTCGTGCGTGACCTCCGTCACCGTATCGTATGGTTTCTTGACAACATGATTGTTATGTAGATATGTAGTGAATACAGACGACTTTTACTATGTGGGTGCCTATTCTATAGTTAATCATACCAAGGTTTCGTACTTTTTTTCTTTACCCATATCTTTAGTCGTCTCATCTCTCTAAAATTATAAAAGTGAAAGTTTGTGATGTGTATTTGTTACTCCTTCACGCTGAAACGGCTGGACGGAATTAAATGAAATTTGAAATAGAGATTAACTTGTACACATAGGCTACTTTGTTCATCACCAGCGTTTTTCATAACTGCGCGGGTGAAAACGCAGGGCTCAGCTAGGCACTAGACATATATATACTTTACTAGCTGCGCCCGCGGTTTCACCCGCGATTAAAAAAATAAAAAGTATATTACTTCTAACACCTCCAAGAATTTGTGTAGAAAGTTTCATGATGATCGGTTAAGTAGTTTTCGCGTGAATGCGTACCAAACAAACTTACATTCATTTATAATAATATATTAGTAGGGAAGTAGGGATTTAGGTGTGTAGTCCTAACTTATACAGAGTTATTATAAGGAAAAGTTATGCTAAGCCGAAAAGGACTAGGACTCATATTGTTAATAAATACAGAAAAGTACATAGACTGTGTTTCATCATCATCATAACAGCGAGAATGACGCCGCAGGCTGAATATTTGCATAAATCATTGTTGAATCTAAATTGTCATCAATTTTCTCTGTAAATTTCGCATATAACCGCATATACATATCTACCTACTATACTACATACCACCTACCATGATGTGCTTATTACTATTGTTTGTACAAAAATACAGGGTTACAAGAAAAGCGTATGCTAAGCCAAAAAGGGCTTATAGTACTCATCATTATGAACAACTTTTACTATGGGACCGACCCCTAAAACGCGAAAAAAAATTGCTATTTCATACTAATGCCCCAAAAAAAAATTCATAATGATCGGTACCTACTATGAGCCTTTTTCGGCTTAGCATACCCTTTCCTTATAACCCTGTATAAAATATTTGCTATTGTCTTTCCACCTTTTGAGTGGCCAAATCGAGTGAAGTTGTTAATTGTTTCAGAACACAATCTATGAATGGGTGCGAGACCACCGCGTCCACCACAAGTTCTCCGAGACGACAGCCGACCCTCACGACGCGAACCGAGGGTTTTTCTTCTCACACATAGGCTGGCTCATGATGAAGAAACACCCCGACGTCATCAGGGAAGGCCAGAAGATGGACATGAGCGATATCATCAACGACCCCTTCGTGCAATTCCACACAAGGTAAGTGCCCGGCCGCCCGGCCCTACCGGCGCCGGATCCACGGAGAGCTAGGTTTTTTTTATACAATTAATTTATTATATGACGAAATGAGCAAATCGCTCGCCTGATATGGTGCTTCACGTTTGCCCATACCACGCGCCACCCAGAATTTAAGCTCAAACCACCGCCCCCCTTTGCCCGAGCACGCTAAACACCTGCAAACCCTACCCTTGTTTTTTACCCCCAAACCAAAATCCTGGATCCGCCACTGTACCTTGTTTCATTATCATCTGTAATTTTGTAGATGTTACATCGTTTTATTTGATCAATGCCTTAAGGAGCGTTTCATAACTCGGCAAATATTTGTGAAATATACCTACGCTAAGTAGCTTCGTACGACATACTTAGATACTCATTGCCTCATTGTATCATCAAGTGTCAATCTTCATTGAAGTTTGGAGGTCAGTGGATGTGCAAAAGCTTTACGACTTCATACGTTGCTATGATATTGCTTCAGAGGTCGATAGCACGGCATTGTTCCTTACCTAGCGTTATGACGCAAAATGGATAAATAATTATTGAATAGTTGCTAATGATTTGTAACCAACTTAGATCCTGGACACAGTCTTTTGCTAATTGTCAAGTTACTTAGTAAGGTAAATGTACCGTTCACCGAACGCTTAAGACCTGCATGTACGTTTCTATTTAAAATAAGGTCTGGGATTTTTACACGATTATAATTAATAGTTTAGCGGTAACTTAGATAAACTAGTCTTCATTTAAATTTTTTTGGAAATTAATTACTCGTTAGAAATATATTTAAAATATTTTTAAAGTTTTTAGGTCCGTTTAGTCTCATTTGTACCGTTTACCGGACTAAGAAACGTGATTTGCACCTACTACCGGATCGGCCTGCCGTATTACCGGACTAGGAAAGAAAATGTATGGAGTTGCGTTGTTGAGTGGTGCTCAAACTTTCGTTGGTCTTACTGAAGAGTACTTTATATTAACAACCTAACTTCACTAGCTTTTTAACTTCAACTAATATTGACGGAATACTAAAAAAGTTTTAAAATAAAACGATAAGTTTACATTAAACGGAAATATCATTTATTTTTGTCATCCATGTATTTGTATTTCATTAACTCAAATTAGTATTTATACAGGGTGTCTAACCAGTCATCCCGTATTATAAAAACATTAATCTAAAACATTTATTTAATCAATCCTATCACACTTGTTTTGAGGTAGGTAAGATATGGTTTGATAATTTTTAAACAGTCTTTATAGCACTTTTTATGCTTATAAATGTTAATTTTTAATCGGTTATATATAGTATACCTCCTCTACAAAAAATAAAATGACAACCAATTGAGTATAAAAAACCTTAAAATGTGCATATTGATATGTCAACGTTCTCAGAATTCATAAAATACACTGTGTATTGACATCCTTTCGTCACCTTCCGAAACCATAACCAAAAAGCTCTAATGTATACAGGGTTATTCATAAAGGGTATGCTAAGCCGAAAAGGACTCATAGCACTCATCATTATGAACAACTTTTACTGTGGGACCAACCTAAAATTCGTCCTATAGTAAAAGTTGTTCATAATGATACGTACTATTAGCCCTTTTCGGCTTAGCATATCCTTTATCAATAACCCTGTATAATATCCGATAAATAAATAGAAAAACGGTTCCACACTAATCTTAAAATAACGTAGATACATTATACATATATACATACACACACGTACATACACATATACACACACAAGCACACTCACATACATTACACACACATACACATTATATTATACATTTTTTGTTTTAACTTTTAGAAGCACTGGGCTTTACAAAAAATCACTTTAGAGAATACGTTTGAATATCGACCTAGTAGTCAATTCCGTAAGGATTATATTTCAATGAACACCGCTTAATAAAATAGCTGAGATAATAAAAAATCCGGTAATAGAGCCCATGGGTACCATTTACCGGTCACCCGTTCGGTAAATTAAACAGTCAAATTTAGTGGAACGTATCACCCGAACAGATTTTGAAAATAGTCTATAAATTGTAATCATTACAATGTAACTACAAATCTGACATCGTTACTGGTAATTAGAACTATTACAAATCCATGAATATATGTGGCTTTTGATATTATTGATGTAATATAACTATTATGGCATTTTCAAAATAGCCTTTCCAAAAAGCTTATTTTGATGCCAAAAACTTGTTAAAATGTTAAATTTCAATCACAGTTTAAAAAAAATTGGCTTGTATATTAATGTTCGGTAATTGCTCACTAAGTTCTTAACACTTCTAGTTATTTAAATTGCAAAGAAATTTATTCAAATAATTCTTCATCAATCAGTACAAAATTAATTAAAAAAACATACGTTTTTCCTGATTCCGGACGCTGTTCGGCGAAACCTTCCAGTCAAAATATGCTTGAACTCACCACCGGATTTGTATTTTACTCAATTTCTGTAAATACCACTGAACCAAATTCACTTATTTAATCGGAACACAATAACTAATTGAGTAACGATACCGTAAAACCCTATTTTCAAACACTAAGCTATGCTTAAACGCCATAAAAACCTTAAGAAATACACGCGATTTCTTAACGATTTTCGTAAGGAGTTCCATACAAAACTGCGATCGACCGACTCGATCGATTATCACGGTCCCACTGATTCCCAAAATGGTCGGCTAGGTCACGTAAAGGAAGGGGAGGATATGTAGCCATTGGAGAAAAAAATCGCAACTTACTTTCAACCCTAAGTTTTTGACTTATAGCTTAAAATAGGACGTTTCCGGTGGTAGGGCACGTCCGTTGAAGGGTACTTTTACCTTAATTAGGTAAAGAAACATCGCACAGGTTAATTTCAGGGTAGAGACTTATAGGTTTAATACACGTCAAATACATATTATTTCCTATCGCTTGGGTACTTCTTTTTTTTATTGTTTTTGACGTCATCTTTCGTTTGACCGCCATCTCACCTGATGGAAAGCAACGATGAATCATATGCATTTTTGGGGCCGATTTCACCGATCGTATAGCAAAACGAGTTTAATAAAACTAAGTTCTTATTAAACAAATTGGAGCTTTTAACTCAGTTCAAAGCCTAAACCGAGTTTAAACTGAACTGATCGCGTTTAACTTCTACGGTGAAATCAGTCCTTAGCCGAAGTGTATGGTTGTCATGTCTACAAATCGTCTTCTGAAAAATTATGCAGTCTGGTTCTTGTTTTTTTCCTCAAAACGAATCTCAATTGAATGCTTCAGCTGAAGAAGAGGTATTTTTTATTACATAATTGGTGCCACTCAGATTCGATGTAATTTTTCTTGCCATATATATCTAGGAGTTCGTTGAATGTGATTCAATATTGGTTTTAAATCGGGTTTGACTTGAGATGTAGCAACTTCAAAAAATCCCTGAAAATACCCCTAAAAATTTCAGACCCCTAAAAAAATCCCATCTCACTTATTTACCCCCTAAATCTGGGGGGAAAACCCCTAAGTTGGTCTTAAGCCTTTTGTTAAATTTTACAAAAATCATATTATAAATAAGAAATAACAACGATAAAAAAAACTTGGATTAAAAAAAAATTAATTAAATATACTTAGCTGTTAATGTCAACTTTTTCAGGTACTTCATGATATGCAAGTCCCTGTGCGCATGGATCGTGCCAAGCCTGGTGCCATACTTGTGCTGGAACGAAACTTTCGAGGGCTCCTTCGTCTCCCAAGCCATGGTGCGGTACATCATGTCGCTCCACTTCACCTGGGCTGTCAACAGCTTCGCGCACCTGTGGGGGAACAAGCCCTATGATAGGTGGGTTAGCCTTATCATATCATATTCGTACTTAGACTTCTCATGCTTACACGTATCTTATCTTACTTATTCTTTCTTCTAATTCTTCTTCTTCTTCTTCTAATTAGCATATACTTAATCATGTTAATTCAGGATATAAAAAGCTACCTTTATACCAAATTTCATGCAAATCCGTTTAGCCATTTTTGCGTAGATACGTAATTGAGCAACAAATAACAAAACATGACACAAACTTTGACATTTATAATATTACTAGCTGACTCGACAGACGTTGTCCTGTCAAAAGCCATTGCGTAACTATAGCAACCGTAGTATGTTGATGCTAACTTGTCAATTTATAGTAAAAATTATCAGTATTTATATAATTTGCAATAAATTAAAATTGCGACTATAATTTGAGATTTAAACTATCCTATCTCTCAAGTTGGATCGAACTGCACATGGTGTGCGAATTTTATTATAATCGGTTAAGTGGTTTAGGAGTCCATTGAGGACAAACATTGTGACACGAGATTTATATATATTAAGACTAGCTGCACCCCACGGTTTCACCCGCGTTTTCCGGGATAAAAAGTAGCCTAAGTGTTAATTTAGACCATGAATAATATTCATTTCAAATTTCATGTAAATTTGTTTAACCATTTTTGCGTGAAAGAGCAACAAACATTCTTACAAACTTTCACGTTTATAATATTAGTAGGATAAGTAAGATAGGTACTTACCTTACTTAGATGATAATGTGCTCTCATTATAGTCGATTAGAATTAATATTATTTGGTATTTTCTTACAGATTCATAATGCCCGTGGAAAATCGTTATGTTTCCATCGTGGCCATGGGCGAGGGCTGGCACAACTACCACCACACGTTCCCCTGGGATTACAAGGCAGCTGAGCTTGGAGTCACCAACAATGTGACCACTACTTTACTAAACTTCTTTGCGCGAATCGGCTGGGCCTACGACCTGAAGGAAGCCTCACCTTCCCTGATCAGAACAGTTGCCAAGACCAGAGGAGAGCCACAGTTAGACAGCAGTATCAACTAAGTTATTTTAAACAACTGCCCAGGAGGGTAATGTGTTTTGGGTCTGTGTGTGAACGTTTATGTTTGTTTGTTTGTCTTTTTCTATGCCTTTTGGATTACCTCCTGTAGCAGTAAGTACTATGGTTTATTCTGTGCTGTTGTTAACGCTTCAACTGCTGAAAACACATACTTTGTGTTTTCCTTTGTGCAACGCGAATGCGGCTACACACGCCAGGCGCGTAAAAGCCGCAGTTAAAGCAAACGCATGTGATTATTAGCAGCAGTTAAAGTGTTAATGTCCAGGGAGTAATAAGCTCCATTTTGCAGTCAGGATAATAAACAGAAATATTAATTGGCATTTTCTAACTTTGAATCAACGAAAGTCGGGCTGAGGACCAAAGTTTTAAATGAATAAATGATATAGGAATATTCATCAATATTCGAATGTTTTTTTTGGTCCACTGATTCACGTTTAGGTTTATGTTCCATAAAGGTCTGCATACCTTACCTAACATAGATTAAAGAAGTGTTAATAGAACTTTTTGTAAGTTGTTTATTAAGTATTCTTAATGATAAGATTCGTATAACTAAGAATAAGTTGTACTACACGTATTCTAAAACGATGCTCAAGTAGGATAATTATGCATAAATATGTAGATACGGCTTGTTTTATTTTATATGCTACATGTTACACTAACTTTTGTTAGTGGCCAACGTTTGTGGTAAATAAATGTACATAATGTAATTATTTAATATTTGTTTTATTGTTTAAAATAAAATCACAAACATCACCTTGTAACAAAATCAACCAACGCATCTGATATAAGAACTGACTAAAGATAATAAAATAAGAAGAAACAAGTAACAAGAAATAAATATAGTAATCTACTACTTTTTAACTTTACATACACATGCATACTTAACACTTTGGCTGCGGGAAACACATACCGTGTTTTCTTTTGCGCCACGCGAGTGCGCCTGCACACGCCAGACACGTTAAAAACAAGGTGTTTGACTATTAGCTGCGCCTGGGGCTAGCGCATTTTATTACTAGCCGCAGCCAAAGTGTCAAGGGAGTAGGAAATTCGGCTAATTACCACTAATTAAACACGGGAATACTCACTTAAAAAAAAATAAAAATAAAAAAAATATCGTATTCCCGTGTTTAATTATAACAAAAATGTGTGAAAACCACGTTAGCTTCTATAGTATAATTACCACTATACCACTAAAAATACACATACCCGAGCTGACCTAAGATGCGTCCTGACAGTTGCAATACATTGCAAACATTTTCCTATTACATATTTTACTAATCTGTATCGGCTAGCAGCTACAATCTCAAGTTCAAAGTTAAAGTTATTCAATCTTCTGTAGTTATTCAACTATTCTATTTTTTACAATGCTGCAGCTATAAACCGCGACTCGGGTTTATTTTCGATAAACACGTAACCTATAATAAACAATGCACACATACAGCTATTCTAGAGTATGTTATAAATTTATAATACAATGGAGGTATAGTTGCTCAATCTTTAGGTCTCTATTTCGTAGCATGGATAATAAAGTGGAATGGCTAATCAAAAACACTAAAGGATAATTACCTATTAGCCTAAATCAAAAAACTTTACATGTAAGTTTAACAATTAGTCTAAATTGACGGCTATTAAAGATGTTTCTTAATTTGTTGTGGTGCGGATTCTGTATGGTAACTGCTTCTTCTTTTAGGATTTATTTTTTCCGTCCAAGAAACTTAATTCATCCAAGATTGCGTCTCTTTATTCAGATAAAAAAATCAACAACAAATCAAAATTGACCCCCGTAAAAACCAATACATCCACCTTTACAACTTTTAACATTACTACCATTGCAACAAAATTAGTACTTACTGTTTTCATTGTTATGTGCAAACTAAAGCTGTGCTTAATCAAAGTAAAAATGAAATATGGTAGTCAAACGCAAGCCTATTACTGCATAAAAAAGTAGTATGAAAATTAGGTGCTAGGCCTCAATGTAGTATGAAGTATAGCTCACATCTTGTCTATTTATTATTATTTATTTATTTAGAATATAAATAATGCTGCCTTGTATATTGCGTGTAGCAAGCATCTAATGTGTAGTAAAACGAAATGCATGATTCTGGCAGGCATTTGTTTTAAACATATGTATTTATTTTTATTACATTTATGAGAGTGCCATTGTGCCGTACATATTTTTATATAATCGATCTAGGTTACTTCTTTAATTTGGTATAAAAACTTACTAGTACTCACTGGTACTGGTTACTCACGTTGATTTTAATACATACAATGGTCTTTATAAGCAAGACCTACACAAGTTACTGTCATAGCAAAGTTTAAATATGGTGATCAAAAACCTAAGAAAATCAGTCTTCAATTAAAGTGATGTGAGCTGCTTTTATCTTTTCAATTGCGGGTAGTTCTATTATTTTGAAGTCCTTTGCAGGTTTGGAGCTTTCATCTCGGGATGTTTTTCTTTTAAGACTTATTATTTTGTTTGTGTAGACTCCATCAGTGGTATCACTGTTGGAAAATTTACGCCTTTTAGGTTTTGCAACTGCAAAGTCAAAGTCGGATGAGTCTTCATCAAAGCCAGAATAAATAGGAACTGATCTCCCGCTCCTCGTCGAGCGAATGGGTTGAACTCTCATTGTTTCTTCAACTATTTGAATGGGTGGTGGCCATGTTGCAAATATACCAGATTTTCTAGCCTGGCGATACTTGTTTATGGACATAAGCTTGATGTATATGGCCAAAGTGCGTGCTTTCTCTGCTTGAGTTATATTTCCTGGAAGTATGCTCCAAGGCATTCGTCTGTCTTTTACATTGAGGTACCGCCTCTTTAATGGTTTAGCTGATACGCTTTGGGGAATATCCGTAACCTGAAAAAATGTTTTAACATCTGTTAGTGTTCATTGCCATTGTCATTGCTCATTTTATTTTGATTTAGAAAACAG
Source organism: Alcis repandata (assembly GCA_949125135.1). Lineage (NCBI taxonomy): Eukaryota > Metazoa > Arthropoda > Insecta > Lepidoptera > Geometridae > Alcis > Alcis repandata. Next base: position 10,599,344 of record OX421228.1, on the reverse strand, counting down.
TTAATTGACAAACAAAACAAGGAAATTACATTTTCCATTTCCCTTGTTTCATCTTCCAACAGATTAGTTGACTTTGAGTTCCTCAGAGCTTTGAGTAGATCACTCATTTCTTCTTTTGACAAGTGTTCTTCTGCAAATCCATATTCTGTAACATTTGGGAACTTTTTTTATCACTAAGGAATGGTAGAAATTACAGTTTAGCTTTACAATTCTTCCAATTTTAAAATTCACTGTTATTGGAAGGGTAGGTATCATTACACTAATTAATTTTAATGCATAATTTTATTATTTTTTTAAATTCTCCCAATGTAGTCTGTGATCATGGGCACCGCCAGGATTACTTTCTGGGGGGGTACATCTGCATCTACACATATTATTATTGACATATTGTTATTTTTAGTACTGTTGTATTTTGATTTTTTGAATAATAAGTGTTATTGGCGCTGCCATTCTTATTATTGTAAATAAATTAATAAATAAATTATATTATTAACTAATATAAAAAAAGAATTAAACATGTCTAGTAAATAAATATAATGACAAATTCAAATCGCACAGGTATTTTGAATGGTGCCTTTAAACTCGACACCAGTAACCTAATATTTCTTTTCCTGACAGGGGGGTGCAAGTGTACCCCCTTGCACCCATGTCCTTGCCCATGTCTGTGATATTTACTAGCACTAAGTTGTTTGAAATGGCTTGATATTTTGAAATTAACAGACTACTAATACTGATTTTGTTTGCTATTTTATTCGAAGATCACTAAGAAATGCAGTTGTAAAAAATATACCTAAAACGAAAATGTTGGTTACTTGTTTTGCTTATTCTATTTTTTTTGGATAGACCTAGATATTAGCACTCCAATCCATATTTTGCGTCTCAATATGTATGGTGCTTGTAAATAGATTGGTGTGTAATCTCTACCGTGTCGCACCATAACATTCATAACGTGCCTATGTATATTAAATGAGATGTGCATGGCTCTAGCTAAAGAAACGCGACGTTGGAAGACTCCGGGCAACTTCCTTTAGAACAGTGCAAATGCAAAGTATACTTGTTCGCATCATGGACTCAGTGTCAGTCGGTAACTTCGGAAATGCTCAAAAGCCCGGTTCTTACGACGTACCATACATAGGTATAAGTCAATGACTGTTTCATTGTTTTGGAGTACCGTAGACGTGACTCAAAATGAAATGTTTAGCAATATTTACCAGTTAATTCGGATTTCATTAGCTTTACTTCGGAGTCGCAGCTATCATCAGAAGATAAAATTTGTTCCATGTTCACAAATGAGTCTAGTGTTTTATGAGACGGCTAATCCAAAATCCAATAATTATTTTCTTATTTAACTTTATGAAGACTTGTTATAACCAGAATTATTAAAGTAACGAAGCGGCAACCTAATTTTAATCTAACAACAAAATAATAACACTGTTTTCGCAATTTTTACTGTTTTGGTTTTTTTAATTCCAATTAGCTTCTGTGACTGTGACGTGATTTGACAGTGACAACTAAACGATATTGACAGCATCCTATGAAATGGGAATTTATTTCCTTATACGCTTTGAAAAATGTTGAATTTTTTCATTCAACATTTTTCTACGAAATTCCGGAAATCTTCTACGAATCCGGAATTCTTAGGGAAAAATCGTACAGGCGCGTTGGGAACCAAAATGAATAGTGGCACTGTGGCAGCACTCAAAAAGGTCTGTCGAGTCGAGTCGAGCGATAATTTTCATTCATTCAATTTTCTTATTGTTTTGTTTCGTTCATTCATTCTCATTTTTCCTCGAGCCTGTGTGATGTTGTGCCATGTTTATTTTGAAGATTGAAGAAGATTATCAAGTTTTGTGTTAAAACCGTTGAGTTCTGTGAGAAATCTACAATGAAAAAGTGTAAATAAGACTTACAAATTATAGAGTTCGGTTTTACTCAACAAAAATGGAAGAAGAGATACGATGTTTTGTTTGTAAAGAATTTTACAGGGAACCCGTGCTTTTACCTTGCGGACATGCACTTTGTCGCGCTTGTGCCATCAGCTTACAAACTCACGTTCACGATGTAGACAACGCGACGACTTCCAACGATTACCAAGAGGCAGACAAAGCGTCCGTGTCGAGCGAGACTGACAGCGGAGTGGTATGTGGATCAAGGCCTAACAGTTACGCGGGCACGCCAGCCGCACCCCTGTACTCGCCCGCGGCGTTCAGCATCTCTTGCCCGCTCTGCACCAAACTCGTCTACTTGGACGACAATGGCGCCGAAGGCTTGCCGCCCTTCCGAGTTATGCGAACCATCGTTGAGCGGTTCGGGGGCGTCAAAGGCGCGCCACCAGCTGAGGAAGCTTGTCAAATGTGCGAAGGGGAAAGAAGGGCTGCTGTGGTGCGGTGCGAGCAGTGCTCTGTTCGATACTGCGCCGGCTGCAGAGATGCGTGGCACCCAATTCGCGGTCCCCTGGCCCAGCACGAGCTCCGAGCGCTCGGGACCACGTGTGGTGACCATGGATCGCCTCCAGCACTGTACTGCAATGTCTGTCAGGTCCCCATTTGCCAACGCTGTGTTGCAGAAAGGCACTCATCACATGAAACACAACCCTTACCCAGTGCTGCTAGAGCTCATAAGGTATCTATTTAATCCACTGCCATATTACTTCAAGAATCTTATTAGATGTATTAAATTGCCCAACTTGATTTCAGACTGAACTATCCCAATCATTACAAAAGCTTTCTGAACAAGCAAAAGCCATGACTGAATACATTCAACTAGTCAAAGGATCAGGTGACAAAATAAATGTAAGTACTTAACAAGGTGGTCCATGAAATATTTATTTATTTGATGATAGGCGAGCAGCATATGCTGATGTGCCTATATCTTGCAGTGTCGAAACTTATTCATTTTACATTATTACATAGTTTTTAATCTCTGCTGTAAGAAAGAAATCCTATTGCTAATCTAATACATTTTCAGGAATCTTGTGAAGAATTAGAAAGGCAAATAGATTTAGCTTGTGCAGAAGTAACTCGTGCCATAGAACGGAGAAGAGACGAATTGATCAGAGCAGCTCACGCCTCCAGGTCGCAGGCTATAGCCAACATGCGCTCCTTAAAATCATTGGCAGCACAGAAACTGAGGGAAGCAACTGCACTGTTGCATTTTTCTATAGAGGCTTTAAAAGAATCCGACCATGCTGCATTTTTGCAGGTAAATAATAAAAGACATTTGAAAATAGTAAAAATATAATAAGTAGGTAAGGTGAATAAAATGGCCACTTTCAGACAATATAACAATGTTTTCAAAACAACAAAATGATACGTTATTTTTCACAGATATTAACTGATTGAATTATTAAAAAACTTTGTGATACATTGATAATATCATGGATAACCAGTCTTATTGATAACTCATATTCAGTTTGCAAATGACTGACTCTTTGTTTTCTTATCAAGTTCTGTAAATTAAGGAGTGTCATTTAGTTTGGAACACAGTATCTATAATATACCAATGCTATATCATATTTCTAACGCATGACTCTAACATACCTTACCACATGGCCTACATTTTGGAATATCAACTCCATTTATCTACTTACCTATACTGTGACGTAGAAATAATAGCTGTTATCAAATTGTATTACACTGAAATTGTTTTAGAGGTAATTTTATCAGATTACGTTTGTTATTGTAGTGAAACTGGTACCAGTGTTTGCAATGTCCGAAACAATACAGTACTACTTTTGTTTTACATGTAGGTACTTTTTTGTTGAACCATGGGTCAACAAAGAGTTGGCAAGCTACCAGGAAATCCTTTCACAAATTAGTTGTAGCTGTTAAACAATAATTTAATATTCGAGCTTTCGTCGGGCACATTTTTAATGTTAGCATCATGCTCTCAGTAGTGACTAAGTGAGTGGTGGCGCCATTTTCGCATTTCTATGGCAAAAGTGGCGCTCTTTCGTCACATTTCAGGCGATGAAGTTTTTTACCCTTGAAGCAAAAAGAGGTGCTTAACTTAAACCTAAGAGTTTGCCTTATTCATTGCTTAAGTAAATGTATAATTACCCGAATAATAAATGCTTATTTACTAATTAGTACTCGCGATTTCATACGCGTAGTGCTATAGGCCTCGTCTTTTTTATATTTGTTTTATAAAATTACCTACCACTTTATTGGTTCATGCACAAATGTTATAAAACAAAGATGCCCAACTTCTGGAATGATAAAAAGCATCTTATAAGTTTCTTGACGTTATTTTTTATAATTCGTATTTGTTTTACTGTAAAGCTATTGTTCCTCCGTGGTAGGTGTGTATGTTCTGTAAGCCTATCATAACATCTGACGTAAAACACGCAGTGAGTATTCGATAGAAAAGTTAACGCTATTTACTCCCGTCAAGGACGCCCCTGTCGAGCGTAAATGGTGTACACTTTTCTATCTTATATTCGCTTCGCGTTTTACGTCAGAAATTATGATAGAGCTACTGTTTCTTCGTGATAGGTGGGCAGTATCCTGACAGCACGTGCGCAGGAAACGGCGGCAGGGCTCAGCGCGGCGCGGGACTCCCCGCCCGCCGCGCCCGCGCTCACTCTCGACATCGAGCCCGTCATACGCACCGTCAGGACCATGAACTTCATCGAGTGCATACGTAAGTACTAACTGTGTCGACTCGCGGCCAGTTGGAAAATATAAAGCGCAATAGACCAAAAGCTGCAGAGGCCATCTGCCCAAGAAGTGCCGCTCTCTGCGAAACAAATTATCTAGCGGTTATAGCCCCCGGCGCCCAGTCTTGGCAAAGAGGAGACATCCTAATGCCAACTTTCGCCACGTCTGAAAAGGTGGTGGAAGGACCAGTTGGACAATATTGACAGCTGCAGCGCTGGGGACGGGGCTGGGAACCCTCGCGTACCTGGCCCCTGTAGCACTGTAAATCCCTGCTTACGTGGGCTTAAATACCAAGGACCTTAAGCTGCCCTAGCCAATTTCCATTCTAGTAAACTGGGAGAGCTATCATTATTGCTCATTAACACTTCGATTTTTTTCTTGGTTAGGAATCAAAAAAGAGTCTTCATAATAAATAAAATAGCCGTAATGTTGCGGTTGTAAACTAACTATCTGTTGCCCGCTTATTTTAATTATGAAAAACATGCAATAAGTAACATACTATAATACTTAACATACTAGTTTGTCATTGATAAGTAGTTTGTATAACTTACGCAATAACCTCACCAACGGAAATCTAATTTATTGCTTATCCGTTCATTGACCTACATATGGAGTGCAGCCATGGAGCAAGATATGAAAACGCCAGGTGAGATATATTTATCCTAGTCGTTTGTGAAACCGGCCCCTTGCGTCACTCGTCAAGGATCATGGATTCGCGGTTTCGGTGAAACGAATCGAGGTCGCACGCATTATTAGTTTTCGTTTGTTCTTCAGCCGGTTACAGTCGTGAAATCGAAATGCTGCAATCAGCTGTTATCTCTTTAGGGTTTTAATCGCTTCAGTGGGATCTAGCTTTAGAATTTTACTGATGACTTACCTACTTGAAACTTAACTTATATTATTTATGAGAAGTTAAAAACAAAAGAACACATCATGGCTCATGCCGTCGTATAAATAGTGTTAGTATCTACCTACTTGTTTTGATTTTGATTAAGGTTTTTTCTAATATACATGGCTACTCATAAAGGGTAGGCTAAGCCGAAAAGGGCTCATAGTACTCATCATTATGAACAGCTTTTACTATGGGACTCAGAATTTGCGAAAAAAAAAATCAGCTATTCCATACATTTTGTCGAGTGTCATTGACATTTTTCTATGGAACAGCTGTTTTTTTTTTTGCGAATTTCGGGTTGGTTCTATAGTAAAAGTGGTTCATAATGATGAGTACTATGAGCCATTTCGGCTTAGCATACCCTTTATGAATAACCCTGTAGATAACTAAAAGGGCATGCTGATATTTGCGAGGAATTCACGACTTTGTCACGCACGTATTCTCAAAAGTAGCTGAAAACGTGATGTTTTGTAGAGAAAGTATGGTCTACTTTCGTGGAAGACGGGTAAAAGCGAAATATTCCTCTTCAAATATGATGTACAGGTGACACTACTCGGAGCAATCAGAATAATAATAGACCGAAGAAGAAAATAGATCGAGCGCTATTATAGAAACTTTGTTCCCGTTTATTTTTCTACCAAAAGAACAGGTACTCTTTCAGTAATCTGTAAGCTCAGATTTAATAGAAGCCGCATTATTGTCGCATATATTATTGTTTTTTTTTATGCAATTGAGTGACGAGACGAGCAAATCGCTCGCCTGATGTTAAACGTCACGTTTGCCCATAACAGATCTATAGCACCCAGAATGTTGAACCCATAACAATAAAAAAAAACCCTGCGCGGCACACTGTTATTTTCTTATTCGCCCTGAAATTTTTCTAAAATTTCTCGAAGATCTTTCCGCCGAACTGAAAACATGGGGCATTTTAAAAAGGAAGACAAGCACCTTTCCTGGCTGGCAAAGCATCAAAACCGCCGCTAGTGGTGCAGGTGGTCATAAGCGGCTGTTTCGCTTACTATCAGGCTGACCGTCTGCCTGTTTGCCGCCCTTTTATATAAAAACTAGCTGACCCGGCAAACGTTGTTTTGCCATATAAATTAATAGGGGTTGGTGATAGAAGGGTGAAAATTTAGGGTTGTATGTATTTTTTAATGCGACATAATAAAAAAATAAAGAAATTAAAAAATGTCTAAAAAATAAAAATTTAGGGGTGGACTACCCCTAACATTTCAGACCTACTGAATATGCATACAAAATTTCATCAAAATCGGTCAAGCCGTTTCGGAGGAGTATGGCAACGAAAACTGTGACACGAGAATTTTATATATTAGATAGTGTCGTGTAGTAAAGTAATATTGGTGTGTGTTAGCTCCGGGCGCCCCCGAGATGGCGGTGGAGGCGTGCGCGGCCCGCGGCTGCTCGTGCACGCTGGCGTGGCGGCCGGGCGCCGCGCGCGCCGCCGTGCGCGGGTACGCGCTGGAGCTGGACGACGGGCTGGGCGGGCCTTTCCGGGTGAGAATACTCAAATAACAACAACTCAACAATTTCTTTTAGGCAAGAATGCTCCATCGTAGACCGTATCGTTGCTTATCATCAGGCAAGATGGCGGTCAAATGAAAGCCTATTATTGAATTAAAAAAAAAAACAATAACACAACAACAGAACAATAACTCTATATCTCTATAATAGTACAGCTTGTTCGTTTTAGCTACGGTTACGTTGGTGGCATGTGCAAAATTGCCGTTGATTGCGTTCAGTTGAGAATTTCGCTGATAATGCAAATTAACGCTAATAACAAAGTGCCTTATTTCAGTATGAATTCACCTCTGCATGACTCACCTGCAGAGGTGAATTCATAGTGGCAGTTCACGATGGCAGTTTTAGCTAACGGAACGGTGAACGAAAACAGTTAACAACGCCACTTTTGCTCACACATTCTCAAAACGAACGCTGTATGTGATCGATTTTGTCATTTTTAACTATTATTTTTGCCATCGTACCCATTAAAAATGCGCTGTACTATTATATTGCACGTCTCGACAAGATATTTGAGCTTTTCTCACATTTTCGAGAATATAAAGACGAGACAGACTTAACACACCTAATAGCCAAACCGTTTATCTGAGCCCTCGCCTGCGCGGTAGTGCGCGCCGCCCTCTCAGTCCCCCGCGCCTCTGTACCGCGCAGGCGAGGACTAAGATAAACGGTTTGGTTATCGGTCAGATAATCTGCATAGAGGTACAGTCAGCATAAAAATATTGAAAGTATATTTATTTCAGGAGGTGTACTGCGGCCGCGAGACAGTGTGTACGATAGATGGACTGCATTATGCCTCGCTGTACAGCGCGCGAGTTAAGGCATTCAACGGCGCTGGGGAAGGCCCTTACAGCGAAGTGATCGGCTTACAAACGTCACCTGGTTAGTATTCGCTCAGCATATCGCCGTAACTTATGAGATTAACTTGGCTGAAAAGATTTTAGTCGTCATTATGATTACAATGTCTTCCAAAAAATAAGATATTTAACGACCTATTCACTGGAAACATTGTCGTTCCAGTGGCGTGGTTCACATGAGACGCGCGGTGCACGGAGGGCGAGAACCCATAGAATGTGAAATATATAATTATGTGTGTTATATGTGAGATATTAAAATCAGTGTATTGTTGTTCCAGTGGCGTGGTTCACGTGGGACGCGCGCTGCGCGGAGGGCGAGGCCGGCGTGTCGCTGTCGGCGGACGGGCTGGCGGCGGCGGCGGCGGGCTGGCAGCCGCGCCTCGCGCTCGCGGACCAGCCGCTGGCGCGCGGCGTGCACTACTGGCGGCTGCGCCTCGACAAGTACGACGCCGACGCGGACCCGGCCTTCGGGGTCGCGCGCGCCGACGTGGCCCGGGACAAGATGCTCGGTACGGAACCGACGCGACGTTCGGCTACTCTCTAGTCACTTTATCGGTTGTTTTCAAGCTCTGGTTTCTGACACTCCAGTCGTTCGTTTTCTTTCTACGAATAAATTGTTATACACTAAGAAAAATGGCCATCAAAATTCCGATGAATTCACCTAAAGTACGGAGCTTACTAATAATCACCAAAAAGTATGATGTTTAGCACCAATTTTTACGGTCATAACTATCATAATATATGGTTGTCACCGTAAAAACTAGTACTAGCACTAGTTTTTAGGGTGTTCAGTTTTCTCAGTGTAGCAGTGTACATTGAAGAGGAGATACCTAACAGTGGACGGAATAAAAATTATGATGATGATGAAAACATAAAACATGCAGCTTGGTAATTACCTATCAGTATGCTCCATACTTTAGGTGAAATTTTTCTCAGTGTACAGTTGCGGGTATGATATCGTATGGTCCGGCATGCGGCAGTAATATGTCCGAATTGCAGGCAGCGACGCGCTCGGGTGGGGCATGTACATCGACGCGACGCGGTCGTGGTTCGTGCACGGCGGCGCGCACGGCGGGCGCGCGCCGGGCGGGGTGGCGGCCGGCTCCACCGTGGGCGTGCTGCTCGACCTCACGCGCGGCACGCTGCGCTTCACCGTGGACGACGCGCCGCAGGTACACGCGAGCACGCGACTCCATTACGAGTACCTGAAACCCCTTTATGTATATTTACAGGGTTATTCATAAAGTGCATCACTCGCATGCCAGGCGACAGTGGCGCCACCATCAAGGAGTGGTTGTCATCCTAACACGTGCCTTTCGGCGTCGGTTCTACGGCAGCCTGGCCGCTTACTCACCTACTTTAAGGGAAAATGTCATCCCAAAATACTTCCATTTATAAAGATTTAAAGGGATTTTTGGAAACGTTTCAGGGCGATATAGCGTTCACGGGTCTCCGCGGCGCATTCTACCCGGCGGTGTCCCTGAACCGCGGCGTGGCTGTCACCCTGCAGCCCGGCCTGCCGCCGCCGCCCGAGCTGACTCTCGCGCACCTCGCCATCGACTGATCTGCTTCTGTTTCAACAGAGTGGATACCATCGACCAACTCTAAAGGATCACACGTCAACAGCGGACGTTGTGCGTGCTGCAAATTTGACACGGCAGTTTCTCTTTTCTCATTAAATGTCAAAAGGTATTAGACATCATATTTATGATGCTAGTCATCTTATTTGTGTATGTAACGTGTCATGACGCCGCACGACGTCGCCTAAATATCGATTCATCTTTACGACAATACGTTTATAATTACGCCTAACGACCTTCGATGGAAATAAGAGGTTATGAGGCCGTTGTGCTTTTGAATTGTACTTTTAAGGGTTTATCTTACCGTTGAGTCCTTTTGTCGGCCGGTGCGCTCACAGAAGAGTCATACGAGATGTTTGTCTACAATCATATCAAAAATTGTTAAAATTATATTTAAATGTTTAATTTGCTCAAAAATACTTACGCAGCAGCTCTTGTGCTTAATTACAAAGTAGAGTTAAAAGGAAAATCGATCGATAGCCAATAGGCGATTGATTATTGAAATTTAAGACTAATGTAATTACATTGATGCTATCGAAAGATAAAAAATCAAACCTTTTCAAACACGTTTGAATGTTCTACAAGTATACGCAAATTGATGTGAATTTTGTATTCTCACGTCCAAAATAACAATTAATTGTTGATATTCTTAAACATTTTTACATTTGGATCACGCACGTCTATTGACCTTTACGGCCTCAATGTTTAAAAATTTCGTCCATTTATATTACAAAAATTTCATGTTGGCGTAACTTTTCATGACAAGCAATAACATGAACAAATGTTATTAGTATTTATGAGAGAGGGCGTCTATACTTTCCTACGTTTAATCGTAAATGTGTCCATAATTATGATAATATTAAATTCAGGGCACTAAATAAGTACCTAGGTAATTAATACGTAATACTATTTATTTATGATACTAATATAATCTTAATTTAGTAATACGTAACCAATACTGCCAGCCATAGATAGCGATTGGCGCAAATAATGAAATTGAAGCTTTTGCACGATGCATTTTACTGCGAAATTTGAGAAAGATACACATGTATCATGAATTCATGAAATACGTTTCCCTGCTCTGGGACGCGTGCCCTCGTCTTTCGTAACAAATAAAAGACGAAAGAAATATTTAGCGACCCTTTATATCCACCTAAAGTTGCACAAGTACATAGGTACTTGCGCTGAACCGTGTGCGAGAGCCAAAGATACAAATCTATTCATGATGGGTCTAATGCAAAATTCATTATAGTCTGGCATTAGTCCGAATCAGCACTAACCTAAGTTATAATTTATGTCAGCATCATTTAGTGTCGGCGCCGAGCTAAGAAGCAAATTGTTAATACGCAGCCGTGCCGATACAATAATATATAAATAGTATAATTTTATTGTTTATGTAAAACAATCATAGGAGTGATTTAACTTATTTTGTTCTAGCCGCCTGATTATGTACTTAAGTTTTAGTTTAGTGTTTTAATTGAGCCATACGTTATTTTCATGGAATATTACAATAATTAATTTTTGAAATAAGATTGTTTATCTACAAGACAAAACTTCCGTCCCGAATTCGAAAGCAGCTGCAACACACCCCAGTAAAATAGGTGGCAACACCCTTTATCAACTGAGGTCCAATATCCTCAGTATAACGATAATAAATAATCTTATGAGACCGGTAAATAAATAATCGCCTAAGTTTATACGAGGAGGGATGGAATGGTGAGGCTTCGGAGTCCCGAACACTTGTACCTACTTAATTTATATATGAAAATATTTTTTCAACCTGAATTATGGGGACCTGAAGTGCAATTTAAATAATTCCAATTCCCACCAGAGCAAAATGAAAGTGTACTTTCATACCAGTGTTCAAATTGTATTCATTATTATCTAGAATGTTCTCTTTGAAATAAAATTATCTTATAACGACATAAAAATTGTAATTAGTCCATACTTATCTTGTTTATTATTTGTGTAGTGTGCTATTCAACTTATTTACTATTGTACTTATTGACTGATATCAATAAAATTATTACTTACCAATCATTATTTTATTTCTTGGCCATCTGTAGTTTTCAACTCTTCTCCAACAAGCCCAAGTTCGCCGCAAAACTTTGCAACGATAAAAGGATGATGACAGCTGCAGACAGAGCTGACGACTCGCACCCGTCCTCGCCGCTAGGTAGACATAATTCACCTGGAGAGAAAATCACCTGAGCCCACTGAGTGCTATGCACGGTGGACTTTTATGCAGCTGAGTGAACACAATAAAGTTAATCTGGTAAATTAAAACCACCTCACAAATACGACCAAATAAACATTGACCATCGCAAATAAAATAAAATAACTTGTGAAATAATGAAATAACAACCTATTACTCAGTTGATTATACTAGTATTTGAAAGTCGAGCAGAAATTAAGTATTATTTTTAACCGACTTCAAAAAAGGAGGAGGTTATCAATTCGACTGTATTTTTTTTTTTTATGGTTGTTACCTCATAACTTTTGACTGGGTAAATCGATTTTGATGATTCTTTTTTTATTAGAAAGCTGACGCTTCCCATTTGGTCCCATTTAAATTTAGTCCAGTTCTGATAATGGTATCCATGAGAAAACCATATACATAAGTCTTAAATTAGCATCAGGTACGTGCGCGACAAAATCGACAAATAGATGAATAACTCAATAGTCGGTATCTTGAAGTCGGTATTTGTTTTTTTTTTTGTAAAAATAATTATTTTCATGAAGATTGGCGGGAATGTGCTCCCGAATAGTGAATTTCACACGACACGATCGTCGTGCAACGAAAATAAGTATTTAATCTTCGTACTCTTAAATCAATAAAAAGTTTTAAAGATCGAAGAATGTTTTGAACGTTTGATTACTACATTTGGTGAGAATATTTGTTTACAAGAAACCATTACGAATTAATTTTGGCTGAAGCAATTTGAAAATCTAACTAATATTATAAAGGTGAAAGTCCGGCTGAACGGATTTACATGAAATTTGGAATGAAGGTCGTTCATGGTCTCATGGTATCCCGGAAAACGCAAGTGAAACCGCGGGGCGCTGCTAGTCTAAAACATGATTTAAAAAACGTTAACTTCGTATTCAACCTCAAATGGGTCTAAATGCTAGCGTTGCCTGTGTTGCGTTACAGCTTTGCACCCAGCTCCCAACCAAATCATCTTCTTATCCCATACGTGGGGTCGGTACAGTATGTACACTTCTTCTATTCATCTCTTTCACTCGGTCATATCTGAATTTCACTACATACCTTCTTTTTAATATTATTATAATCTTTCACGCAGTTCATCCATACTTTATTTTGGCCGTCCTCTACCGCTAGCTATACCCAATCACAGCTCCCAATCAAATAAAATAAATGAATAGATATATTTAGAGGCTGACGAGTACGCAGTATTGACGAATATAATGCATAGTGTATCAATACACTACTTCTCCAAGCGACATATCAATAAAAAGCAAACATTGATGTGAAGAGTTTATTTTTTGGCCCATTTGAAGTGTAAATATTTTAGACAAACAATCATGCCAGTCATGATCATGTTCATGTTGACTGCCAGAATAAAATACTGTTAATTTTGTTCAAGATTTGACATAATTACACCTCTGGTATTGTAAACCATAAGAGCAAGCTAAATCTCTACTGAAATTATAATTGAACAATAATGATATGCTTGTGATTTTGTTAAGATTTCTAGTAACAACAAATGTAGCACTTTATCCTTGTTCCATTCTTATATTGCATTGTTACGTTGTTTATTGTTTTCATAAGACATGGTTTCGATTTAAACTTAACTTGTTTTGTAAATAACACATTTTTGTAACATGTGGCAAGTCTTCTTACTATATATTTTCGGAAGACTAAATATAGATAGGTACATAGAGGCATTTTTTCTTCTAATTATTATCGAGAAGCTATCATGAATTATATCACAGATATGATGAACAATTCGAATACAACACTTGTTACCAATACAAATAATCCTTCTAATTTTTCCTTCGATCTACCAATCATTACTTCACAGTATACAGTAACCAAAAATATATTGCAAAAGGCAGTATTTCTAGTATAAAACATCTTATTATTTGGTATGAAAATATAAGAAACAATTCAATATGACCAAATCATTCAACTCTTCACTTGACATCCCAAAAACTAAATCCCCAGAGAGCAATAATAGTTGTTGTTAGAATGGAAACACAAAAGCTCTCTTTAATATATCCCCCAGACAGAAGAATGTGTCATATCTGCAAGCCGACACAGAATGCAACATTATTCCATCTCGTAAAAGTCACCGTTATCACCTTACAAATCATTGAACTTGAACTAAAACTGATATTCGATACATTTAAGGCAAGGGGTAAAACATGATTTAAATTTTCTCATATTTGACCGTTCTTAGATATTATTTCACTTGAGAATAGAAAATTTGAACTATAAAATATAATTACTTTTTCTAATGTTACCCCTACACCTTAAAAACCAACTGCCTAAACGTGTGACCGTGCCGCTTAATTTCACAAAGTCCCAAATGGAACTACAATAGACATTACAGACAGCACTCATATTGTATAACTGTTCACTCCACCAAAATTTTTTTTGTACTACATCAACCAATCTCTTATAAACTTACTCACTCAATTTTACCATGAACTTGTGATTTATTTATTTGCACTTGGTAGGAGTGAACATATATCAAAATGTTTGCTTTGATTCGGCTTGAAGAAATTAAACACTGTCTCAAGCGGAGAGAAACAGTGCCATTGACGCTGAATTTTCAAAAATATACTCCAAATGTAAGTAGCTCGAGCTAGACTTAATTGTACCTGCTTACAATTCTGACTGTTAGGTTAGATTTTATACAAATAAAAGTAATCCAGTGCTAGCTCAAGCATACATTATTTTGTAAGCAGGTACTCACACAATATTCGCAAAAGTCTACCACAATTTATGCTAGATCACCGACAAATCTAGGTAGGCTCTTAAAGTTGATGTTCAGATAAATATTTTATGTTTTAACAATAATAGGAATTCGCGCACAGTATCCAATATGGACAAAGCGTGCGAGATACCCGAAGCAAAGTCCCAATGTTCGTTTTATATACACTTTAAAAAAGTAACCCATTCAAGGTTCGAGTCTTATTTAACGATATAACTATTTACACTCACATTTTGTTACTATAAATTCATTACACTTTTTACAAAAAGTTTTTTGTTTTTGTTTGTAAACTAGATATTCATTCACCAGTCAGCGAGTCCAGAAATTGGCGTTGGCTGGGCCAGCCGAGTGCGGGGCGGCGCGGACGGCACGGCGTTACTTGTCGGCCGAGTCGTCGTCGTCGGGCCGCGCCACGTACAGCGCCGGGTCGATCACCTTCGGGATGGGCTTGATCTCCGTGCCGAGCTCCTGCTCGATGCGGTGAAGGGCGAAGCGGTCTTCGTACGTGATCAAGTTGATGGCGATACCGAGGTGGCCGAAGCGACCAGAGCGCCCGATGCGATGCAGGTACGTCTCGGCCATGCGCGGGAAGTCGAAGTTGATCACCACGTTGACGGCTTGCACGTCTATCCCGCGCGTGAACAGGTCCGAGCACACCAGGTTGCGGCACAGCCCCGCGCGGAAGTCGTGGAACACGCGGTTGCGGTGCGCTTGCGCCATGCGCGCGTGGATGTAGTAACAGCAGTAACCCAGTTCTGTAATCTTCTTCGCCAGCAACTCTACTCGCTGGGTTGAGTTGCAAAATATTATTGATTGGTTGATTTGCAACTGAAACAACAACACAACTGTTAAATGCACGCTATATAAATATGATAATATTATAATGGTGCCAATATTCTGTGGTGCCATTTTCAAAAGCTCAATTCAATGTTACAGCTTTAAAATTGTTCATTCATTTTCTCGATGCTATCAGATTTGATTTACACTGGGACAACAGCATCAACACTATAAATATAAGATCAGAGGCAACAAATTTCAAAGACAAGATCAGTAATATTGTGCAATATTCATATTTACATACCTTTGAAAACAGTGTATTTAAACAATGGACCTTCTGTCTCTCTTGCACAAATGCATAGTACTGTGTGACTCCCTTCAGCGTCAACTCCTCCATGAGGTTAATTTCGTAGGGTTCTCTCAAATGCTTTTCCATGAACTGCTTAACACTGAGTGGGAAAGTCGCGGAAAAGAGCAAGATTTGGCGTTCTTTGGGTAATCTGAAAGTAAACATAAAGTACAAATTTTACTTTTTGTACTTAGGAAAGGATAGTTGCCCAAACATTTTTCAGAGGCCATGTCTCAAAATAACCCAGGCTCGGCACATATTAAATTTAATGGGAAAGTCCAGCACCCCTAATTGCAGTTTACAACGTCCTGGCCATGCTGTATTTAAAACAAACATATCCAACAGCAGAATAGAAAAAAAAAAGTTACAGAATTCCCCTATTTTGAATACGCTATTTAGTTTAGGGGTTTCCCCTAAGAGGTTTCCCGTAAAATACAAGCGGTTTCATTTGTTAAGAAATTATGTATGTTTGCAATATATATTATACAATGAATGTATTTGCTCAGACAAGCTTTGAAATATTATATATAGTCTGGAAAGGAAATAGTCTAAAAGTCTAGAAAAGGACAAAAAAGAATAAAAACATTTCTAGCAATAAAATTGTCCTTAATGCATACCTGCAAATGACCATGTCCAACATGCCTTTGAAGTCCTGGGAAAGAAGCTTATCTGCTTCATCCAGTACAAGCATTCTGCATTGGTCCATCTTGGCCACTTGTTTATCCATGAGATCAATCATCCGACCAGGCGTTGCAATTATTACTTGAACTGGAAAAGCAAAACTACGATTAATTTTGTTTCTTTCAATAGTAAATAATTGCACATAAGACTAAAGAAGGTTATAATCACCATTCTGGTATATACGCATAATGTCGTCTCGGAGATTTGTGCCTCCTGTAGTAACCATTACGCGAATATCTGTATGCTTAGCCAGCTCAATACAAATTTGTGATGTCTGGAGTGCTAACTCCCTTGTTGGTACCACAATTAAAGCTTGAATAGCATCTTTTTTAGGATCAACCTAGAATATATAAAACACTATGAGAAATTGCCAATTTCAAACACTACAACGAAGATTCTTTAAAAGCACATTCAGAAGTAGGAGTTGTCACTTATGAGAAGTGAAGGGGAATCCAAATAATATCATCATTATGTGTCTATATAGTCAGCAAAGAAAATGGTTCAAAATCAGTGTTAAACTGGTGAGCCACTTCCTCTGCTCGCAACAATAAACAAAAGATAGCTTCATTTATTTCCATAGCCCTGATAGCACTATTTATGAGTAACATAATACAAATATTCTTATCAGGCAGTATTATCGTATCAAATTTATACCTATGCTATAATGTTTACAATCACTAAAATATTCTCAATACAAAAGTTTGGGCATGTCATTTTATAAGTTGTTGTTTTTAATCCCACTCAAATATGCAACAGTTAAATAAATTTAGATTGAATAAGGAATGAAATCAGAAATTGCAGCGAGCACTTGTACCCTGGATTAACACAGACTACTCTTTATTTCAAAAACTATGATTCTTGAAATATATCAGGTGAAAGTGCAAAGCGCAGCTAGTAATTAAAGTGTATACCTGTTCTAGAACTGGAATACAATAAGCTCCAGTTTTACCAGTTCCATTTTTGGCTCGGGCGAGAACATCTTTACCACTGAGTGCGATAGGGATTGAAGCCTCTTGAATTGGGGAGGGTTTCTCCCATCCCTTCTCGAAAATACCCATCAGAAGTTCTCGTTTCAAGCAGAACTCTTCAAACTCATTGCCTCTTGTGTCTGTAACATCCTGTATACACAAATAGCTAGTGAAAATGTGTTCACAAACAAGTATCACAGTCAATCTACACGACACCTATCTATATATAGATAGGTGTCGCAATATCAGAAATAGGATTTATCACTTATGGAAAGTGAAGGGGAATCCAAATATATCATCAGTTATTTTATTTTCGATCTATACAACCATTTATTTATCTTTCAATAAAAGAATCATCAAATTTGATA
Organism: Alcis repandata; assembly: GCA_949125135.1. Classification (NCBI taxonomy): domain Eukaryota; kingdom Metazoa; phylum Arthropoda; class Insecta; order Lepidoptera; family Geometridae; genus Alcis; species Alcis repandata. The sequence goes on along the minus strand of OX421228.1, from coordinate 10,581,714 downwards.
TCAATGGTGAAGCTCTTTTATCTCAAAGGGAATTATTATGTTAGAAGAAAAGCTTGACCTTGAAAATGTTTGTATCTTGACTATTTATGAATTTTTGATTAAAAGCCAGTATAATCAATAGTGACACAGCATGTTTTAAGTGAATGTAGGTAGGTAAGCAACTTACACTTGTCTTAATTCTTCTGTCTTTTGGGGGTAATTTTAATTTTGATTTCCAACCAATGTCGTCGATACCTTTATCGACATCACTGTAAAAGACAATAATCATTAGTAACTATGTACTGTAACTATGTACAGGTGAGGACTTTCACAAAAAAACCGTTAGTAAAACTCAACAACACATACCCCTTATTTTGACTGTTCAAATTGTTTCCAACGTGATTACTTGAACTAATTCTATTTTCGGTCATCATTTTGCCAAATTATCCCGTAAGGGACGACTAAAATTAGAAACTATATTCACAAATCTTTGTCCAAGTACAACACTTAACAATTTTTACAACAAGTCACTTCTAGATGCATAGATTATATTTAGCTGAAAGTTTATCACGTTCACCAATTTAAACCGGGGATATCTGAAACAGAAATATCCACATAGGTTTACTTAGTATAAGTAAATTATAAGTCGACAAGAGGAGAGCCGAGACGCGTCAACAAGCATCTCCTTTGATCAAATAAATAACAAGAACAACAACCACAATAATGTCGCAGAAATTTAGAGATAAATTACATTTGACTCAAACTTACTAAACATTAGTTATGTTGTATGCGCTACTAAAAATTAAGTTGAAAAAGAGGATTGAGAAGATATTAGCAGATAAAAGTAAAGTCGTAGATACTGTATCTTTCATTTTAATATGGCCGCCAAGATTGAATCCGTCCTAAACTTATTTGCGTTAAATTTATGAAATTCTCATCTCAGGTCCAAATTAATTTAAACAAGTACTAATAATACATTGATGAAATCCTAAAATGCATTAAAACAATAATAAATAAACAATTACCTTGATTAAGCTTCATAAAAGACGACGACACTCGATACTCGACGACGACATCACAATGTAACCATAGACAATTTTTTTTTCTTTTAGAGAATCAAAAGATCAAAGCAGGAGAGCACAGCAAAACAACAAACCAGTCGCCAACCCAAAACTCTGTGTGCTGCCAGGCCTAACCATTTAAAAGTAACAGAACTCTTAGTCGGGCCAACGCATTGGGTTCTCCGTTTCTTTTAAAAACTTTTAATTATACTTAATATAATTTTACTTCGACGAACAACATATAATACAATACAATCTATTTATTCGTTCGTTTTATTTGGTATCATTTCTGTACACATAATTTTTATTTCCAACAATATTGGTTTGATAAAGCAATTAAAATTTAATATTTTTAATTCAATTATGTTACTGGCAAATAACTTATAAATAAATAGAAACTGCTTGTTGAACAGACACTGTGACAGTATGTTATGTTGGATCACCCCAAGCCGCGAACATGTAAATTTCACACAAAAAGTTAGGGACTTGACTTGAACCCTAGCTAGTTTGTTTTTAAATCTGAATTATGTTTAGGGGCATTAGTCGCAATGCGATTATGCCAGCCCCGTTCGTACCCATGAAGTATTTGCTTCAAAACAAAATGGGACTAGAGTCACTACGCTGAATCAGAACATCCGAGACGTTGGCATAACATATTTACAAGACCCTCTCCGCATCACATGTGGGTGTGGCCTGAATGCTTTGAAACATATCAACGTCTCATACCAAAAACTGATCTTTTTATTAGTCGTTAATCGTCGCCGCCTCATGAATGGTTGAATTCGTCTTTAGGCTCCGCGCAAACGGGCCACTGACCACAGCCACTGGTGTTCGGAAGCCACCACATTTTATGACCAGATTTGATTGAATATAACGAGATTGGATTCCGGATATGAATACATAAATTCTTCGACACAGTGACTTCAAGTGGCGAGTCGCGGCCACTACAGTGGCTAGTGGCCGCCTCCGGCCACACGTGTGTGGCGAATTCCTACATAATGTTTGAAAAAGCCTGTCAACTGCTTGCCGCTGACCACCGGTGGCTGTGTTCGGTGGCCCGTTAGCTCGGGGCCTTACTCATAGCGTCATAGTCCAAAGTTAGGCATTTCGGACCTCTTTTGGTCCGAAAAGCGGAAATAAATTTTACAAACAATTCATACACTCTGCTTGCTTTTTTTACGGAAAACTGATTTATTAAATCATTAAACCTAATGATGACTTTAGTTTTTCTAAAGTTTCTGCCTACATGGACATGGACAATAGTGATAGGTCTAACAGGCGTTCCTGTCCCATCGAAGTTCAGGTAATTTTATAAATAAGTTTTAATTTTGAAAAACTTCTTGCAGCAGTTGCGGTTGTAACTGGAAGGGTCAAGAATAAAAAGCATGCTGTTTTAACCCCCGGAAAACTGGATGCAAGACTACTGAATTTTATCAGCAATAATTCAATGAGTTCCTTTGGAATGAATATTTTGAATTTTAATATAATTATAATTCCCCGTTGAAGTAACTGACTTAAACGGGGAAATCCCGCAGCCCGCGATAACCGATGTAGGGTGTTGCCAACGAACGCACGCTTGATGCGGGAAAAAAAGAAATTGTTTTTTTTACTTTTGTCATTTCTCAAATTAAAAAAATTTGGAAAGTTTTCTACGCCCCTGGTTTCAGCTTAAGGAGTAACAAACATCCAGACAAACTTTGAAATAAGTAATATTACTAGTACGACTACGACTACATCTCGATAGCTACGGATCAAAGACTTAAACACGTAGGTACTCACGTACAACTTGATAGTAATTTTGTTAAATATTATAAACCTCTTTTAAATTTGTTTTTTAATCGTCAGCCGTAGTCTTGGAGCATGTTGTTCGCTCTAATTAAGTATTAGATCCTGTATTAGACCCTGTATTAGAACAAAATCAAACAATAAATATTCAAATCGGTCCAGTCGTTATCGAATTTTAGCGAGACTAACGAGAACCGATTCATTTTCACATGAAATAAATTTTAGTGCTACTCCGCAGTGTCCTTTTTTTAATGGCTTTAGCTTGCCCACGTGTCCACTTTTACGAGAAAAAAAATAGACGTCACAGGTCACTTGACATTGATATTAAATCAAATGATGACAGGTACTGACAAAGGCATAACCAGTGTTGCCACCTTGGTGGTTTTTCCACCAGAACTGGCGCTTTTTCAAGGCTTCTAGTGGTATATTTACATCATTTAGCGGTTTTATTTTTTTTAGTGGTTTTTAGCGCTTTTTCAATATGGAATTTGGTGACACATTTTTGAGAGGAAAATACCCTACCGTTCCGGAATTTCATAATTTTCTTCCTACTCTATGACCGGGGAATCCCTAGGCACTGTCATAAGTTGTCGTTTTCTTTTTATCTGTCAGTCTATTTCCCGAATTTGGTTCGTGTTGCTTATAAAATACTAAAAATTTTGACAAGACCAAATATAATATTTACGTTTGGTAAATTGTAACTTAGTGAAAACTCTTTATTGCACTCTGGTAATAATAAACAATTTTTTGCAATGAGGCGTTTTAAAAAAAAAAGAGTTTTAGTTCTAAAAATTATGTCTAGGGCCTGGATTAATCTGAATCGGGTCTGTCATCTAATATCTAAATGTCAATGTCAAATTGAAACTGATGTACAAAACATGGCTTGCTTGTAATATTAATAATTATTTTCAATAAAATGTATGGCAATTAACTACCAGATTTCCAAATATTATGGTCATATTTTTTCCCCTAAGACTGGGGAAACGATAAGGTATAACCATACCAAAATCGATTTGACAGGTCGGATTTAAGTGCTTCCACACCACCTGTGAAAATACCACGAACTTTTTTTTTAAATAAAAACGCCTCTTATTAAATCTGTTTACTTAAAAAAAACGATAAGCATCTCATATACCTATATTAGTTTGTTTTTCATTTAAACTTGGGTTTCTTTAGTCTGAGATTTATATGCAATAATTTAGCGGAATCTGGTGTTTTTTTTTCAATCCAAATTTCTTAAATCTGGCGGTATTTTACTTTTGCTCTGGCGCTTTAAAAAAATCCAAGGTGGCAACCCTGGGCATAACCTCAGGAAACAAAACAATCTTGAGTGATTTATCTCTTCATCTCTGTACGTCTGTACATCTACAATAAATAAATAGCTATTGCTAATAATTTGACGCGTATTTTGAAATTTTCCTTAATTGTAATTGGTAGTGAAACTAAACTGAACTTTTACGTTAGCTATTTATTGAATTACATACAACACCGTAATGCTAGCGCCACGACATGAAAGTGACCGTTAAAAGTAAGTAACCTTCCAAAAGAACCTTTAATTGGATATTTGCCTGTTTTCCGGGCTTATTATTATCATGCGTAGGCTGGACGGGCGTGGCGACTTGGCGCTGGGTGGCGAACGACGATAACTGCGGTATCTGTCGTATGCCGTTCGACAGTTGCTGTCCTGACTGCAAGCTTCCCGGAGACGACTGTCCGTTGGTGTGGGGTGCCTGCTCGCACTGCTTCCATATCCACTGCATCATCAAGTGGCTCCACTCCCAGCCACAGCAGCAGTGCCCCATGTGCCGACAGGACTGGAAGTTCAACAATAAATAAACCCCACTGTGAGTCTGTTTTTATGTTTACTTGTTTTGGGAAACTAGCTATAGGCTTTCTAGTAGTTTTTACCACATGGACTACTTTTAATGTGTGTTGGTGCCCAAAATTATAATGCCAGGTATCTTAAATAAAATCAATATCCCAAAACATTGATGCCACATAATTTTTTATGTTATGAGGACATTTTTTGTCCAGCTTCATGCACTTTGGCATATTGTGCAATCATAGAAGAATCACTCTGTTTCCATTTCTTCTATGAAGATTCATCAGACAAAATAAGTCAAGTTTTCTCACATTTGTATTATAGTACATGATGAAAGTTTAATTTGTCAATTTATTCTATGAGACAAAGAGACTTGTATTACAGAAATATTTAGCACTTAGATAAATTTTAGAGAAATAATTTGATTGGGATATTAAAATATATTTGGTTGGGGGTTTTATTAAAGTTTTATCTGAGCCTGATCTATAAAACATTTGTTCCTACTATGGAACAATATGGAAATAAAGTAGAATCTTATTTTGTATCATGATGTCACCGAGACGTGAGCTAGAATGAGGCACTAGTTTTCTGTTCCATGGGAAAAACCACAGAAAAAATATTTTATGTTGTCTTATTCTTTAGAAAAAAAAAGAACTACAGCTCTGCAAGCTATATCCGAGCTAAGCTAAGAAGCTATGTGTATTTGAAGGCTGCAGTGACATTGTAAAAAGTTAAATGGAAACCATGAACTCTACTCACTTTTCTTAGGTTTTTGAAACGGGGATAATGTAGGAAAAAAAAGTGAGTATGAAAGAAAAATTGTGAGGTAATAATATTATATTGTTTGCTGTAGGCTACACCGCCAAAGTAGAAACAAATTTTGTACTTATACAGGGTTACAAGGAAAGGGTAAGCCGAAAAGGGCTGAAGGTACTCATCATAATGAACAACTTTACTATGGCACCAACACAGAATTCGACAAAAAAAAATTAGCTGTTCCATGCATTTTGTTGAGTGTGATCGATCACATTTTTCTACGAAACAGCTGTTTTTTATTTCGCAAACTCTGGGTTTGTCCCATACTAAAAGTTGTCCATAGTGATGAATTCTATTAGCCTTTTTGGGCTTCGCATATCCTTTCCTATATTGTCGTATAATTATTTCACTCTATTTCGAACATAGGTATTTAAATTAAAAAAATAAATTCGTCGAGGTAGCTAAAAATGGCCCCAAAACACGAAATCATTAAAACGACTAGAATCAAAATTAAATGCGCAATTTTTAAGTGAAAATCTATTTACAAATATCTTGTCTTCTAAAAATATACCTAACTACTAATAGGTAGTTATATGTAGTTACTGAGTAAACCAGATTATGAACATTTAACGGTATTCTCGTTGAATAATTACGTCATCTCCACAAAGCTGCTTGTAAACAACTGCTGTAACGTTTTGATTACCGTAAAACAATAGATCAGAGAGTGGCTTTCAAAATCGCTGTCCAAACAATAGGTCGCGTGTTCCGCCGGCTAGCAGTTACGTACTTCTAGTAAACAATCACTTTTACATTATTAAAAGTTCGGGTCAGCTCATTGTTCCACGGTGCGCTACCGCTACGAATGTGTTGTTTTGTATAGCTGGTGGAATACTGAAATACCCGTAGACTAGACCCTATGGTCGAAGTGGTTAGTTTGTATGTGAAGGAGGTAGCGCTGCGCTACGTGTTTGCGGTGGGATCGCGGAGCGCGGCCGGCAGCCGGCGCGGCGAGTCAAGTGGTCTCGGCAGTGAGTGTCGCGCGCCCGACGGAACGGACGTGTGCGACCCGCGCACGGAGCGCCCGCGAGTGACACGCGTTACCGGCCTAACGCGCTCCTTATACTATAACCCTTCTATAGTATTGACGAGTGACGGTCCGCGTAAGCATGCTGATGGTACAGACGAACGCTCCGCCCATGAAGAGCAGCAAAATCAAAGGGCCGCCGCCGGTGCCTCCGCGGCCCAACCAGAGCGTTGTCGCGGAGGCGCTGGCCAAAACCAGGAAGGCCGTCGCCGAGTCGAAGGTCAATTTTACCAAGAACCGTGCCTTCTCTCGCCAAGACACCACCAACACGCATAAGGTCAAGACTTTGGATAGATCGAATACTTCCAACGCATCGGTGTCTCCTAAACAGAACGGATTGGCGCGCGTCAAGTCTTTCATCAGAGATGTCATTAGCGACCGAAGCTCTTCGTCCGATGAGAGGAAGTCTAGCGGACAAAATTCTAGGAGAAGCTCTAGCGACAGCAACTCTATCCCGGCGCCGGCATCCACTAAGAAATCAAACGAATCTCTCAATTCTAAGGCTGTTAAAACGTGTAAGCAAATACTAGTGAGATCTCTATCGACTTCGAACAAGTTAGATCAAGACTCAAAAAGTAAAGTCACTAAATCGTCTAGTTTCGCGGAAAAAACATTCCCGCTAAGGAAAGCGCCACCACCGCCCTTATCACCCAAACCTAAGTTGAAGCCAATGAAACCTTTACCTGTACAGAAAAGGCAAGCGCCTAGTTCACCCACCAGCGCAACGGTTTGTAGCTCGCCAAAGAAGTCCCCGCAGGTCAGTCCGTACTCATCGCCTGAGCTCAGCCCTTACTCGTTCCCTATAGACGCGAAGCCCCCACAGTATCCGCCGCCTGAAGCGCCCTACGCCACCGTTGAAGAAGTCCAAGACTTCGACGACAGATTACGTAACAGCCCTACAAAAGAAATCAACAATAAACCAGAACCACAGACTGATCCCGTTGATGTCAATCCGAAACCCGATGAAGACGTCAATAAAAATACCAGTTCCTTAGAAAGAAAGACATCAAGAGTAACAGAGAGGTTAATTTCGGAGATTCTAGCGAGCAGAAATAACAATAACAAAGACGAAACGAATACAGTTATAGATAAAGGCAAAGTTTCTGAGAACACGAGCAATGGAAACGAGTCGCCGGAGGTTGATTTGATGAAGGACATGAACAACCATGAGATGCTGATATACGAGCTGCAAAGTATGCATTCTCAGTCCAACGTACCTGATGCGCTTGAAACCAAGGAATGTGACGATGCAAACGGGCTGGACTCTGAAGACGAACCAAACTACGCCGTATCTTCGAACGACACGGACGAAGCATACGAACAGGCTTACGCTTACATAGTCGACGACGACCTTAAATCTAGGTATGCATTTCTCGCTTTGAATACATCATTAGTAAGTTTTGTTCCGCGATCTTATTATGAGCCGGTAGCTTTAAAGGTCATAACGCTCGAATCCAACCGGGTTATGTACGTTTGTCCGGCTCGTGGTACGACGGCACATTACCATTTCTGGGTCACGGGTATTGACATATATTAAATGCCGTGTCGGAGCAATATTCGACCACTGGTAGAAGAATAAATATTAACGAGTTCAGGATACTCAACACAATTTAATCTGCCTCGTTTACCTTAACTACATTGCCGTAACAGTTACTGCATCCGTGCGCTTTTCCGACATACTAACTCTTTTTTTCCTTTTCAAAGGTATTTTCTCTAAAACCAGCACCAGCTGACCCCTGTTATAAAATGTATGATTTAAAGTCTTCTAAGCTATCTATACTAATATTATAAAGAGGAAAGATTTGTATTTTTGTATGTTTGTGTTGAATAAACACAAAAACTACTAGACCGATTTCAAAAATTCTTTCACCATTAGATTGCTAGATTGCTACATTATGCTACATTATCCCTGAGTAACATAGGCTATATTTTATACCCGTGCAAAGCCGGGGCAGGTCGTTAGTTCCTTATAATTTTACTGTGACCTTCTCAGCCACAACTTGTACTATCATATTATTCTGTGGCCACAAATAATTTAACAAGTTGCCAATCCATGTTGGTTTCTTACTTTTGTTATTAACCTTTCTGAATAATGAACAAAACAATCACGTATCATAACCGAGAGAAAAAATATTGCGGATTTAAATTGCTTAGACGAACCGGTTGTGAGGTGCAGTCTGTTATAGACATTATGAATATTAATATAGACTAGTTCGCTCGCATAATTCTTGACTTATTGTCACCTTGAAATGTGACTGGCTTCGTTGTAATACTGGGTAATCTACTTACACAGCATGTCAAACACAAAACTAACATAGTTGCTGTGGTTTTCACCTATCAAGTAAAAGAATGCGTTGCACTTTAAATTATTGTTCTACTAGCTGCGTTCAGTGCGGTGATGATCATGGTGGCGATGAAAAGTAATGTCATTTCTTGTGTCCCTTGACAACGTGTATGAAAAATTTCAAGATAATCGGTATTGTAGTTCAAGCGTGAAAGCGTAACAAACAAAAGGGTAAAACGGGACCCTATTACTAAGACTCCGCTGTCCGTCCGTCACCGGGCTGTATCTCATGAACCGTGATAGTTAGACAGTTGAAATGTTCACAAATGATGTATTTCTGTTGCCGCTATAACAAAAAAAAAACAATAAAATAACTATTTGAGACGGCTCCCATAAAACAAACGTGATTTTTTTGCCGTTTTTTAGATAATGGTACGGAACCTTTCGTGCACGAGTCCGACTCGCACTTGGCCAGTTTTTTTAGTAACGTACCAACATTCGAAAGACTATGTCAGTAACTACGAGGGGCGCTATTCACGATTGAACGATATTTTCTCGGTCACTTTCTCTGTCTTTACTTTTCTAACAAGAGAAATAGTACCAGAGATAATATCATACGCGACAGAATAGGGCTACAGATCTCTGTCAATACAGTATTTTCGTATTATTTCTTACTGGATTTTATTATTCATGATATGTGAAGACATGTATGTGACGTTCTTTACATTACATGTCCCTGTCACTTCCATGTCAATCTCTATGTGAGCGACAGGTGACAAAAAATTATCCAATATATTGAACCATACATGGTACAGGAGCATGAATAAACCTTCTCTTAGGTGTTCTTTTTTTTTTTTTTGTTCCGACCTCCTCTACCTATGTTCCCCCGAGCTTTTCAGGGACCTTTTTTAGGTATTTTTTTAATTTTTATCTAGACTTAAAGTCAGTTTGAAAAGAGTTTACATAAGTAAATAATGTTTCGTTAGTTTATAAGTTTAACATACAATTTGTAAGTACTTGTCCAAAAATAATAATAGTAATATAAATTATAATGCCTTTGTATTTAGTCATTAATGAGATTGTACCTTACTCTATCGCAACTCTCCTATGTGTTCACTTCTTTACTGGTTATATTATCTATTTTCTATACGGGGTTGTAAGGAAAAGGTATGCTATTCCAAAAACACCTTATAGGGGCTACTAACGTTTATGAGTGTGAAACGTTTACTCATCATTATTAACAATTTTACTATGAAACTAATTTGAAACCTAAAATCGCGAAAAAGCCGGAGACATAAGCCTATACGTATATAATTCAGAAGCAAAGTACATTGATGCATGCCACACGATATCGCTGTTGGTTCGTGGAAATATGCTTAAATGGTGTCGGATTTGCCTTTTTTTTTTAAATGCGTTATGTATGGCGGTCATGCACTATTATACTCTTTTGCATTCGAAACTAGACCTGTAGTGCTGACATGATATTATCGTCAGGTCATTCATTTGATATCAAATCGTAAAACTATGTAATATACGGTTCAAAGCGAATAAGTAGCTACTGACAACTTTAACTCTTTATAATATGTACTAGCATTGATAAAACGGGGATAGATATTTATAATCTGGGTGTCTTGTCTTGAGTCGGTTTGTTCTAGGCAAGCGTGCTCCATCGTAGACCGCATCGTTGCTTACCATCAGGCGAGATGGCGGTCAAATGCAAGTCTAATCAACATTATATTCCTACCCTTATACCACCTACGTGGGTCGGTACAGTATGTACACTTCTTCCATTTAAAACGCAAGCCTATTATTGAACAAAAAAAAAACAAGAAAATACTTATTATGTATTTATTTTTAGTTTTCGAAATAATGACAAATGCTAAATAGTACCGCCAAGCTCGTAATCCTCGTCTATATCTGTATCCTTAAACTCTCAGGTTGCGAAAGCAGTTCCGTGCGATCAGCACCATGTCGCTCCCGGGGCTGCCGCCCCTGCCGAAGAGTCTGAGCGGGTTCGCCGAGCCCGAGCCTGAGCCGGAGCCCCCGGCGACTCCGGACAAGCCGCCGACGGACCTCGACTCGCAGCTCATCTACCTCAAGAGAGAAATGGTATGTTTGAACATCATTTTTAAGTCAATTTGTTTAGGCAAAACGCAGCCCAAAATCCTCCTTTCTAAGAATTGGCTTTGACAGACAGACAGGCACAGAAGTCTCGCCATAAGGGTTCTTGCCACTTGCCACGATGTGTTTCAGAACTCTAAAAAAAATATTTTTGAACTAAAGACAGTTTCCAAAGAGTTTGCATCGGCGATTTTAAGAAACTACAATTCAGGGGAGACGAGAATTAAAAAAGTAGGAAACAGCGATGCCTGCGATTGACAGATAGGTATTTCTATGTATAGATGACAAGTATAAGGAGGACCGTCCGCTAGTTTGTATCTGAAATCAAATACCAAGGAAATAGTATAATTTCCTCAGTTAAGTAGGTTCGGTGTAAAGTAAAGTATCCGGTTGGATAATGGATATGAGTTTCTAATTTCCCAGTAGGCAATCATCTTGTAATTTCAGCGTAGCCTACTTATTTTATTTCGATCGTTATTCCCAATTGTGTAACCGGGTTACATTTTCCGTTTCTATTCTAAACTCTTCTAATGAATGTATAACTCAATAGTCTATAGAAGTTTTAACTGTTACATCTTTGCCTTGGATCCGTCAATATATTAATAACATCAAAGTTACCAATTTCGTCGCTACACGTTTTACGATCTCACCTTTCTTTAGTAGTTTACAAAATATTTTATAGAAAACAGACGTAAAAATAACTAACGCCTCGTAAACTTTATTAAAAGGAACCTTCTAAGACACTATACTAGTCGTAAGACAGCGCAGCGCCTGTTTTACTTTTATTAAATTCTTGCCCTATAAAGAGAGTTATGATCGCCATAAAGCCCTGTATTAGGTACTATCTCATAGAGTATTATGTAATTTGATACACTTTTGCTCATAAAACTGTGCCATAGATAGAAAAGCGAGTTTAAAAGTTTCTACATCACTCTGCGCTCTGTCTAGCACGCGTCGAAACACCGCCTCCATAAACATCAATTACATAAAAACTAAAAGTCGTGACAACGAAAATAGAACGACTCCCTTCACAAAGTCCGTAACATGAAATAAATAATGTGCACATACTAACAGACGCAAGCGCAGTTTGAAAAACAGATGTCCGTACATTTCGGCTTATCTGCCGTAATAGTGCTGCGGGAATCCGGAGCATTCCGTTTACGTACAAATCCGGCACACGTTTGCCAACATAGGAAATGTAAACGACCAATTTTACGCCCTGATTCGCTCTCATACACATAAATATTGTAAACTGCCCGACATCAAACGCAGTCGCGCTATCTGCCACATCGCTAATGACTCGATTAAGATAAACGGCATGTGTATCTGTGTGTCATTGTTTCTGATAATACTTGGAGTATTGCACCTTGCGTCGCGAGCTGCTGTAGATAATGACAATCCACGACGAGCCTGACAATGGGAAGTCGAGCCTTATGCTAACAGCAATAAAAGCTCGTTTTGATTAATAGTCATGTTAACAATGACGCAAAAACGTAAGTGCATGTCACGTACAAGCCGTTTCTTACTTACGGCATGCTTAATTGATGCCGGCTCGCATTCTTGGCGCGGAGGCTCGTGTATGGAAATTGTTTGCGCATAGGACGTCATTTAGGTCCTTGGTCCTTTCGCGTCGTCGCCACTTTTTGCGGTTTCGGCGAAGTCTGAGATAAGTTGTAATGCGTCTCATTTCCGTTTGTTAGGTTCTGGTGGCCGAGACTTACATTTTACGCAATCTTTGGTTCTAGAAGAATTTCCTGGTTGTCAACTTTTCATTAACATGGTATAGTCGTTATATTCATCGCAAGAGATTCGTAATCGGTTTTTTCTTCGATTTCGGCTACCTTTTTAATTGTGCAATACTTTATTAATATGAATGAATGAACAATTTTTCTCAAAGATATGTATTATGTAAGCATTTCATTTCTAGTAGAGATTGCATTTATTGTACGTCTTCCACACAATATCTTCTGAAACGCTTTTTCACATACCACTATTTGACTTTCTCTTCTTCTCCAAGTGCCTCTCCACTAATCGGAAGGTTGGCAATCAGCTTCTTAATTTTAGTTATCCAGCGCGAGTCTGAACAGTTGTTCCACCGTCTATATCCCAGTCCCCTCTCTGATGTTACGGAGCCACGAAATCTTTTGTCTTCTGACCTTAGGCTTCCCCGGTATTTTGCCCATTATTATTATAAATCACCTGATGTGTGCACAACTGCACAGTGGTATTTCGGCGTGTGCGATATTATGTTGGTTACTGTTTTTCTCGTTAAAAAAGGTATTACATTAGTGAGAGTGACTGAAATAAATTATACACAGAGACAAGACAGACACAGTCTCTTCTTGTCTTTTACTTCTTTATCTTCTAAAATATCGCAAGTCCAGCCTTATATTACAGCAGTATGCTGCCCACTGCCATAATATTTACTGTTGCAGCCTGTAGCTGTGCTTATTAAGTACTAAGCACTTTGGCTCTACTAAGCAGTTAATTGTAGTATAATAACAAAATAACAACAGGTTGTACAGACAATTATCAGTCGTTCCCAGCATTGAAGGCCTTGTATTGTAATCATTTGCATCCTACGCCGCACCACGTGACTACTTCTAAGGCAGAGATAAACGATCGCCAGCTCTTTCGCACACCAAAGATCTAAAAAAACCGAATAAAAGGCTGATAAAAGGGCTGTTTTCACAAATGTTTTAAAGAAATTAAATTAACTTTTTTAATGTGACGGAAAAAGCGATTTTTATGACACAAAAATTAAAATGCCCTAAAGGAGACACCTACACTTACCTAATGATTGTTAATCTCCTTCTCAACAAGCTGAGGTCTTTGTATTTCGCATCAGTTTACACAAGATTGTGTTTACAAACAAAGAAATTTCGCAATGCATTGTCAAGATTAAATCGGCATACATCGGCATTCGGCATACATAAAGACCGACAAACACAGCACAGGGACAGGGACAGGGACCCTATTCTTGGGCTCTAGATTATCTCTCTCGCTTTCACTGCTATGACATTTCTAATTAGAGCGACAGTGACCGAGATAATATGTCAATTGCCAAAATAGGGTCCGAGGTCCGTCATAGGTGGCACTGGCATTGCAAGAAAGGCCTATAGCTGTCTGATCATATTATAGTCTATAGACGATGGCATAAAATAGGCTAATTTATATTTACTACGTTACTTCAATACAAATTGCGGATAGTAATTTCCTAGCTGATTATAAAAACATTGCCTACTTTGTGGATAGTTCAAAGTAATACCGCGGATAGCAGAGGCTTCTCAGACCGGTTTTTGTAATAGCTAACGCAACTACGTCTCATCGATTAATACATCTTTTATACGACACTGTGTATATATGTCATAAAACAATTTATTTCTTCATCGGCATTAGCAGCCCGTAATCGCCCATTGCTAACTCGTAGGCTTCTTGAACGTCACTGACCCAGTTCTTTTGCCAATCTTACGACCGGCGATTTTGATCATATCCTAATTTATTCAAAGTTGATTTAAAATACCTTCAGTCAAAAGCACTGTAAGCTAACGGTTCAGCATGGACTCCATATTTAACTACACAATATAATTGTATAACCACGGTCAAACGCGTGTCCGACCAGCTAAACAAACTATCATTACTTTATATGAAGGCTTTTTAATTAAAAGATTATCAACATTATCATCCCACAATCGCCCACCGCTGCTTAGGCTTCTTTTCTTAATTAAAAGATACTTCACAAGATTTCAAAACGTTTTTACTTCACCATAATCAACACGCTATTAGATAACACCATGTCGTCCTCAACCGTCCATAAATCACTATTTACCTACTTGTATAGGCACAGCAACGTGTAGCATCACCATAATTGCATATTTATATAGACCCGGTTGTTGTAGGATGTCGTAATAATGTTTAGAATCATTGGATACATCTAAATAGCTATTACCATATGCGTAGGTGGTAGGTAGCGCCGTGGAATCTGTGCTATGAATGTCCCGTATCTTTAGGCCCTTAGAGCAGCTTCATTGAGTACCCTAGATCTGAGAAACTTTAATGGACGGATAAGGATCGAATAGAGAAGAACTTGCACAATAAACAAAAAAGTCGATGACCAAAAGATACAGGACGTCTAGTCTACGTCGCACTAGAATTTTTTATTGCGTGGTTCTTTTTTAGACTTAATTTCTAAAACTACTTCTACATTAAGGCGTTGGTTACTTTTTCGGAGATGTTACGAAAGTCTCTCTCATCTCTCCAAAACGGGCCGCGTCCACTTTCCACATGCCTTCTTTTGTGCAAGCGCGTCTTCCCACGCAATTGTTCTATGTTCATCCAACACCGCTCTGTAGAACCAAGTATGTAGTTTGCTAATCGGCTTACAAATTTTCCATCCATACATTTCGACAAAAAAATTACTAGGTTTCTGTAAAATGAATTTCCACTGAATAAATCGACCAAATAAGTTCTTGGTTTAATAATTAACAGGGCTGGTGATTTGTTTGCTTGATAGAAAATGAAAAAATCTATTTACAACTTGGAAGCCAGCTTCACATTTTTGGAAGACGAGATCTTTTTTGTATTGAACAAAAAAGGTTGTATTTTCGAATCGAATTCGTATTGGCATATGTCCAGTTTTATCTACAGCGTACAGTTACGATTCTATCGTAATTATTTTGTTTTGTTGGGTAAAATAATGATACATAACAACAACGGTAGTTACGAATATATGCTACTTCCGGATCCGGACTTTAAGTTCCGACAATTTCGTAAACACAAATTTTGTCAGCATTACACAATGTCGATTCAATACAAATTGATTAGTAGTGATAGTTTGTCAGTCTTGTCTTGATTATATATTTCACCACAATCCGAGTCTCGGGTCTTACAAATTCGTCAGCTACTTTAATTATTAATTACTACTAATTCAATACTGTCAATACTGTGATTAGTATTAGCATTTGTGACTTACTTGGGATCTTTTCGAATAAACAACATTACATAGATTTTAACATTATTTCCAAAGCGTGTTACCAAAATTACCGCCTCAATTCTACACATCATTTATAGTTAAACGTACCTATCTAAAGGCAGTTACACCGCGCCTAAATGTTTAACCTCCTACGCTCCCAATTGTTTGTAGAATGTCAACGTCGTCGCCGATTGACTCTCGGGAATAACCATCGCCCGCATTGTCTACTAATGTCAGGCTAGCATCCGCATTAGCGAGCCAGACCCTGTTAACTGGTAGTATATCGGTCTATGATGAAAATATAGTGGGCTATTAGTAGCTGGAGCCCCAGACAACGAAATGGATCGAATTATTCCTATAGCCCTACTGGGTGACGCTGATTCCTGTAATAGAACTGCAAACTTGTTGGAAGATGTAAACAGTAGAGTACAATTTGTTAGAATCAGAATGTTTGGTCAGTTTTATACAAATTTTTGTATGGAAATATAATCAGGTAATTAATACTTTGATTAAACCTTGTTGACGTTAATTAACTTAGTTTCAATTAAGCGTCGTTTTGTAAATCTTATTATTGCCAATATTCGTGTTCTATACCGATCGGCTCTCAACCAAGTATCAACTATTATTTTCTTCTTTCAACCAATCTGGAACGGTGTCATGGCACTAATTACTATCTCAAAAGAAAAAAGTTTACTAGGACAAGTTATATGGCACTTTCTAATGGACACGTCATTCATCAGCATTAAATCTAAATAGGCCATGACATAGGCATACTATACTATACATTATACAAGCCAAGAGACCAACCAACTTATTTTTTAGGTTGGCCTAGTGATGAAACTAAAAAAGCCAACGTCTGGGTGTCAGTTTTGTTCAGGGAATGTGGCGGTGGCGCCGTTATCATCTGTAAAGATGTAATATGGGCCGTGTAGTATCCAGACGACATCACGGCTGGAGGCACGCGTCGGTATTTATAGCGCGCCACCCGGGGTTGCGTCAGCGTAACTGGATTACGCCGAAACTGGACGAATCCAATAAGGCGACCGTCTGTCGATGGTATTACACGATGATGGCTTTATTGCCTTTTATGCAATTAGTGTTCTAAATGCTGGCGCTCGTGTGATTGATGTCTTGGGCGACTGCCATGTAGACTTTTTTTATAGGATGGTGCGGTTCAAGTTTGTCATAATATTTCAAGATTAAGGAATAGACACTTATTGAATTTTACTCTATCTTGTCCTGTCTCTCAATAACATACCTGGATCCTGTCATTCAGGTGACGCATATAAACCCAAACAAACCCAAACCCTAGATCATCAACAACAACAAAAAACAAGAAATCAATTCGTTGTATAAACTCGTATGATACATAAAAACCAGTTACATTTTAAAGGTATGTGTCATCCTTCAAGTGTTTACTTTGAGAAGCCATACTACCAATATTCATATTTCCTATCTAACATTTTCATATGACTAACGCTTGTAGCTTACCAAATGCATCTTTATTTTTTTGTCTCAGCTTAGATTTAAAGTAAAATTCTTCCGTTTTCCAACATTAGTAGCGTGAGGTATTAGCAAAGGTACTCTCAACAATACATCTCGTTTACCTACATAGATGCTTATCTCTAGCTAACAAACGTGTAGGTTAACGTCTTGGCACATTTCCTTGCTCGCTCACCGTAAAATTGATATTAGCCTTATTTGAATCGCTAGAAACTCGGAAATCGATAGTTATAGCCTTATAAGATTCGAGAGACGCCTCAGGTGGTCTTTCTAAGCCCTTTCCTTTTATAATGCAATAATTATATAATATTAAATCTTGTAAGCATGCTTACCTTGCAGCTATGTCCATCAACGACTTCGAAATATCCTTATCTTTTTACTTGATTTATTCACCTTTTCATTTCATATTTCAACTTCATTTAACGTTTGAAATACAAAATCGCAGATACCTATGCGAATAGTTTTGCTTACTCGCCGTGTCATGTCACTATAAACTGAATCAGTCATGCAATTAAAAGAAACAACTTCTGCCAGTTTTATGTCCACATTTATTACAAAATCGTGTCACAATTGGCCACCCAAAGCTATAGCTCGATGACGCTCAGCCGTGTATTCTCTACTATAAATAACGGAGTCAACGGGGCATCCACTAAACTAAAACAAGCTGTTTAAACCCATGTCCAATATAGAAGACACGCCTCGTTTGCCCGCCCTCATACTCTAACCCACATTTGTTTGTTTTTTGTCAACAGAGCTTAATATAATTATTTGTAGAGTTAACTTCACGAACTTTCTTGGAATAATTACTTTACACTCATCTTAGAATGCAACGGCTCGCGGTGAAGACATTTTTCGAGCAGCGCATGTCTCAAAAGCACCACAATCCGCTCGCTGTGTAGTTGCCATCACTCAACACATACCTTCATTCAATATAGAGTTGTAATTAACAGTTAACACCATAGTCAACCGCGTCGAACATCACAGTTTCACAACTGTCAAACCGTTGGCAACTATTACTTTAGATTGAACCAAATTGGCTAACAGCCACGTTTATAGAGAGTGCATCGTAAAAAAAGATGTCAATGGTCATTGGTCAGCAGCGTGAATGAAAGTCCATTCACCTCTACCGACTTGACCACATGCTTACGGATTACCTACTAACTGAACATATCATCAATAGCATGTACTCGCGGGGCTTATTAAAGCTTAATTGGATTCCTCTTCGATATTGTCGACACGTCTTTGAATCCCGATAAATGTCAAGTTAATGGACTTAGCAGAGTGTAACACTTTTCAAGAGCTTAAGGTAAGTGTTTCAACTTCTTTGAGTCGTTATGATTGTATCAGAAACTAATTCTGTCTAATTTATCATTACGCTTATCCAGATGAATCTCTATAAAACTCTCTCTCTGATATTTGAAGATGAACTTCGCGAAGTAACGCCTGCCTGATTCAATAAATTATTTGAAAACTTTTTTTTCATTTATTTATTTATTAAAATCAATTCAGTTATTTTATATTCAACTCATTTGCTAAGATCCATTCATAAGTACAAGTAGTGAGCCTAGGTAATTTGAGTGTTTTCCTATTCGTACCTAATGTTCTGTAAATAATTAAATCTTTGTATAAAAAAACTATCAGTATAACTTATAAGTATTGTCTTTTAAACTATATTTTTGTATGTTTGTTTTGATGATACTTTCATTTTTAACATAGTCAAACTAAAACTTGGTTTTGCATTGTGAACCTGTTTACCTTAACCACGTCCAGTATTTACACTCCATTGCTGAAACATTAACCAAAACCGTGCCAAACTTTCGTCAATCATTTGAAGTATATATCGATTTTCTCAAACCGGTATTTGGTTTGCCTCAACTGGCATTTTTATTCTTCATTTTCCGCTTGTGTGAAGAACACTATTACCCACTGGTTCTGTTACACTGTCGACAGTTGCAAAGTTATGCAACTGGGTTAGTTAACCTGCGAATTTACTGAATTATGATGATAAACTGCCTATTGTTTTAGGATAGCGCTATCTTTAACGTCATCGTGATTATGATATTTGATATCTGCCAGTCTGCCACTATGATTCAAATGGTATCCATAAAGCGCTTCTGTTTTTGCTTCCACATAAATGGGTTGGTTTTAAAACGTGAACACAAATACAGTCTTGCTTTAACTGTGCTCATTATTAAAATTAAATGCACGTGAACTGTACAGTACTCTTGTAATATGTGTACTTTGCACTATAAGCTGAAACTATAATTTCAATTTTTATTGTTTCAAAAATGACAAAATCAAATACTACCGCATTCAAAATTAAATCAGTTTTACAAATCGTGTATTGTACCAATGTCAGAAACTTTAACCTTAACATAATATTCCTTGTCCTTACTTGAACTGTATTAAAAACATTTTAACTCGCATCAATCATACATACCTTGACATATTCTTGTATGAGTTCAACCAACATTCGTCAACCGAGCTCGTAATTGTGCTGTGTAATCAATTCGGCATTTTATTATTTTAAACTCGAATGTCTAAATTCATGTCCGTTATCATTGTTGGTGAACTAAGGTTGGGAGCCGTCCTTTGATATAATATAAATATAATACAATAATAATATGTACATACTTGCAAAATTGCAACTGAATGCTCAGACTGCATTGTGTTCGCACCTTGCGCTGCGGCCTAGGTGGGGTTCCATTAACGGCCGTCCGCTATACTGACACTTTGTAATGCACTCGCCGCCTTATTTGCACCATTAATTCTATTAAAATACTCTCCTTGCTCCTAGGCTATGCGTTTGTGTAAATTAACACCCGTCCATTTGTACTTCGTACGTTCGAAAAATTGAGAATCGACATGCTCTGAGCATATCGATTAGGCTTTTTTGGATTTAATGTAAAATATACAAATTATATTTTCTATGCAAAATTATGTCTGTCAGTTTGACAATATTTCGTAATATCCACAACTTGCAGCTGCAATTTTACATAATTGTTATTAGTTGCTACTATATGATGCAGAAATTGAAGTCAGATAATTTTGTTCGCAAAAAAAATTGTTAAGTAGATACGGTTCGATTAATCTGTGATATCTACAGTTATAATAGTATCACTGCACAAGCTCATAATTCCGTCGTGTTCGATGATCACTTTCGATTAATTCATAGACGTAATAAAGTCATTTGTATCGGATTTATTATTATTGTTGTAAAATCTAACGACGCGGATGCTCAAATTATAGTCTCCAAGTCGATTGATCGTTGTTTGAAGTGAAATTGTGAAAGTGCGATTTTATGACGCAAGTGATTTTAATAAAAGTTTGGGTGGTCAAGTCACGTTGGAATCATTTAGTAATTACCACTTTCATGTTTTTGTATTGGACTCATAAATTACATTCTTATATTGGCTTTGAACTGTGTTTTCGGAACCTGTTTTTATGCCTACAAAAATAAAATTAAAAAACTGCTCCGCCAACGCCTGATTAACAATCCGTTATATTGCCTTGTTTATTTTATCACTGTACTCATTTTTATTAATGAAATAGAACAATCAACTGATCACCATTTGCGTATAAAGCGCATGTTATGTTCATTGTTCGTGGCGTCACGCACCATCGGATCCTCCGGACGCACAACAGCACGCGATCCGATGTACCATTTTATACTTTCACATGTCATACAATTTCACCCAGATTTTTAATTCATAAATCACTATGCCACTGGTGCCTCGTAAACGTCCATTTGGCACATGTTAACATTCAGAGATACGAGCCGAATTCCTGCACGGTATCTGATCATTCGCGATTTGTTTCTCCCGATTGTGAAAGATTTGTGTGTTTATATTGCGCTCAGACATTTAGCATATTTCTCTCTCTGCTTATAATTGTCGGTTTCCTTTGCAATAAAAATACCAAGATGTGCGCTAGCTAAAGATTTGACGCTACTGTTAAATTAATCATTACGAGTAGAATTTTCATCTGCCGGCAGCATAGGAAACTCCTATTTTCTAACTGGGTTAATTATATGCCTGCATCTTGCCGCGGCTTATGGTCTCCGTTGCATAACATCGACGTGCAAATCAGCGGAGTCAGCAATGTTAATCATAGCGCTCTATTTCAACCTGCTGGCAGGTTATGTAATATCCCTATTATTCCCTATTAGGAAAGATTGAGCAATAATGTAGCTTTGCTAGACGAAGTGAAATTTGTAATGATTGTTTGCCATATTTCGAACTTCAAAAGTCTTCGAATTCTCTTCGGAGGTATAGTCTCATTCATTTATATTCATAAATGTTTGACCATTTCATTAGGAGGGCCCGAGTCTTATATAATTTCGATGTTTACAACACAAACTTATACAATATATAACTTGCGTACGCAAGATAAGCATTCCTTTATCGGTCCTACAATGAAAATATAACATTCCAAGGGTGTTGAAATGTTTTCTTGTTGCATCTTGTGCTACTACTATATTTGCATGCAAGTTAATGCCAAGGTAAGATAATGTAAGTACAGTGTAAGGAATTTAGTATTGGCAGATGGTGTTTTTACATCTTGCAAAAGTCGTCAGTAATCAAGCATTCATGTTGGCTACTATCATTGTTCGTTTTGTTCTAAATGTATTACTACTTACTAGGACACCTAGTTTTTTACAAGTCTTTTCAAAGTTGCCTGAAACATTCAGTGCTCTGGTTTTTATCTTTATTCATAGCTGTCTCGAGACCGGCTCCGGGCACATCCAACACTTTTACTGTCCGAATTGTCATGTTCTTGGTCACGCTTTCTTTCATTATTTTGAAAACGTGTTTCTTAAATTGGAAATCTATTGTTATTCAAATGTATTTGACACAGTCACACACCAGTAACTTCTTTTATTGCCTCCAATATACGTTGTTTTTGTCTGTAATAAGAAGTGAAAAATTTATTGTTGGACTTAAATTTTTGGCCTTATAAAATATTTACACAGTGGTTGTAAGTTGCAAGTTGCAACGAATAAATGTTAAAGTCATCGAAGATTTCACGTTTAATTGAGTACGATTTTAATTATTTTAACAACTTACTCTGTAATTTGCTATTCTTGTTAATTATATAACGCGTATCGAATCTAAGACAAATTACAAGATTACAACATTGTGGACACCGATTTTCGTGTTAGCGAAAAGTCGTCACGTAACTATTGACTAATTAAACGAATAAAGTATGCTGCCATTGTTAATGTTATTAGTCACGGTCACGCCATATATAGCGCCAGCTTATCTCTAATCTACTAAAGAGATAAAACTATCAAGTTAAAAAAAATAATATGCTTGTCTAATTGCTTAAAATCTTATTAAAGGTTTGCCTATAATTTGAATCATAATCCCTTGTATGTACGTTTACAAGTATTCGTCAGTCGAAATTCGTTAGCTTTAACCGGAAAATTATCTTTTCCATTTCCCATGTGATTATATTCATATTTGGTTACTCCAATCCATACATCAAAGTCGTTGCGTAGGAAACGCTCAGGCAAGCTTCCTCTAATGACCCATTCATGTCTTCTCTTTCATACGGGGCTTGCTTAACGTGACTCACGACTCTGTGATACAACATTAACTGTGCACTTACTATCAAACTAACTCCTGCACGTGCCCTGCCCCGCCATTTATTACGTCTCACTTGAGAAGCAACTCATGCATTGTTATATTATCTCGGATGCAGTTTCGTGCTTTCACAACCCGTGGCTATTATTCAAAATCTTTCTGCAAATTGTCTTGTCTTTCCATTCTGTCTGTAATTCAACAAAATAGCTTAATTCACTTCACAAAATTTAATTTGGTGATCGTACGAACTACATCTAGTGTTTTTAGCTTGTGTTGAACACCCGTTACTCCGAGTGGTAAATGCCATTGCCGGCGATATTAAACGTGTAAAAAATAACAATGCTCGCCGCGGCACGAGCAAGTACAAGTAGGGTCACG
Organism: Alcis repandata; assembly: GCA_949125135.1. Classification (NCBI taxonomy): domain Eukaryota; kingdom Metazoa; phylum Arthropoda; class Insecta; order Lepidoptera; family Geometridae; genus Alcis; species Alcis repandata. Next base: position 10,558,384 of record OX421228.1, on the reverse strand, counting down.
AGAAAGTTTTAAACGGATGTCAGCGGTTCACTGCGCGTTCAAAAATCGTCCACTTGTACATTCAGAGAGACTCTCAGCATCTTTCCATTCAAAGGTACGTGAATGAAACCGGGTCGAGATCTCTTGTTAATGGTTACTTTTGAATAAAATGTCACTACTGTGGTCAGCAACATAAAAAAAGTTAACTATAACTTAAATTAAATGCAAAAACTCATTTAATTAATTGCTCGAACACACAAAATATAAATAATTTACACGATCATTCGTTCATGTTATATTATATACGAATACCTACGAATAAAGGCATCTCAATAATTTTTATTCTGACTAAACAAAAAGCCAGGCCGTTGCTAATAGAATAACGTGAACGTTACGTTTCGAGTGATTCAATGCCTCCATTGTATTGTTTCTTCGAGTAACGACCATGATACGTCAAATAAGCTTATTTTTCCTGCATACTTTTATGAGTGCTGGAAAATATTCTTCAATATAGTGATCGAAATCCCACCTTTAGCGGAATGGTGAAATACATTCGTCGGCACCGTGAGAAGGCTATTGTTTCTAGTTCTACTCCGTCATAGAACTCACCAGAGCGCGACCAAGGCCCCTACCCGCAAGGCGTCTATGACTCAATGTCGGTCATTTTATACAAGCACCATAATGGCATTTTTTGTCAGGCCAAATGTATCATTGTTATCAATTTAAATAAATTCGTTTCCGCTGGTGATAAAAAAATACGGCTGAAAAACAATTGTTTAAGGCTGCAAAGACTTAATGAGGAAAAAAGTACTAATTATACAAGACCATCAACAAATTTCCTCTAAACCTTTCACTAGCTTAGTCTATGTATACCTCAAGGGCACGCGATGGTGTGGTCAAAGGAATAGAATCGCTCAAGGATTTTATTGCGTATTGTTCTGAAGCCGCAGTGCAAACAGGTTTCGTCTCGTGTTTCGTCCGTTGGATACGTCTAAACAAGTCGCTGTAGAGAGGCCGACGTACATATTATATGTGGAACCTATATGTATGTGCATATTTGTGACTGAAAAGACGTCGTATGTGACAAAAATTACAACGAGAATTATCGAAACGGATTCAAAAACCGTGTTCTAGATCCATTACTAAAATAAGAGTAACAAGATTCTTGTAATCAATTTTTTCTCGAAATTGAAACCAAATTGGTGTGAGATTACCATCTGCTGTGATGTGGCCAACTTTTATAGCTATAGTCACGTTTGTTTGGGTATAAAGCGCACATTTAATTTTGTATTCAGCACCTTCCTTTATTAGTTTGCCACTATCTCTTCACTTTTACGACTGGGATAATGTTAGTCCGACATTAAACGAATCATAATGTGAGTCACCGACGACCGTTCCGGCGTCTAAATTCGCGCAGCCGACGACCGCTGCCTCCTGACGCAGGAACCCGCCTAATTACTCATTTACAAGCCGATTATTTAGCAGTTACTTGGTAATTGGCTGTTTTCTGTTTATCTTCCTCTCGCCTTCCTTGTTTTGTAATCTCATTCTTATTTGAATATTCACCTACCTAAAGTACAACTTCATTCGGTCTTATGAAGATAGCTTTCAGGTTACAGGCTGTCTTCTAAGAAGCATTGTAGTCCCCTCACGTAGCTAAGTAAAAGTACCATCGCAGACGCTCATGATCCTTTTCGCCTTTGTTAAGAAAGGCACGTTTTTGCTTTCGGACGATATTTCACTTGAAATCCGAAATTGTCTTCCCAACAATGACTACCAAGTACCAACTAAATAAAAATAACACATCAACAATTATTTCTCATGTTTTATTTTTGATGGTTCTTCTTATCTAACGTTTTGTTGATTTCTTTATTGCCGACCTCGTGCAAAGGTCACGGTATTTGACCAAAATGTTAATAGCACCGCTGTGCTGTCAAGGTGAGTTAGACAAAGTTATGTAAATCCACTTCAAACAGAGCTTTCTTATAGATAGTCTAACTTTAGATTTGGCTAAATAGATATGTATCCCGAAAACACGTTAGCAATTGTAGAATTTTTATTATATTAGTCAATGGTCACTACCCATGGAGTAACCAACCTTGACCATGTTCTTCCTATTCCACCCGTATTTAATTGCTATTTAGAGTATAAATATTGTTTTGTACCAACTATCAATAATTCTATCAGTTACGCCTTTCTATCGTTCATCGACACTCCTTGTGCCACTTTGCCTAAGGTCGGTTCACATCGGTCGAGCGGCCAAATCGAAGACGTGAGCCGAATGCCAACGAACGTTTCTGCCAGTGATGCCACCCTTGTGTACTAGCTTTCATTTGACGGCCACATGTCTCAAATTCGATCAATTCCTCTTCATGATCGAGCAACTACGAGTATGTGATCTTCAAAATATTTAAACATTATTTTATACTTTTTAAATCAGACCAATAATGCGTGTGTGTCAGTAATGAATGGGTTGTTGATTCATTCTCTGGTTAACAACAATCGGATTAATCAGCAGGTGTTTGTTGTAGTGAATGTTTTAGAACATTTCCATTTCGTTTGTAGGATTTATTACAATAATCAATCTCATCCCGATGCAGATCAGAGTTGCGTTCTCATACTTCTTATACAAGACAAATCAAAACTCAATCTGAAATCTTCTTTCTGTTAAATTTCCTTTTAGTTTAGAAGTGAGATATTTTAGTTGGTTCATAATAATTTTGTGTTATACCCGTGTACGTTTAAAAAGAGCACTATTATCTTAACACTTTTGTGCACCAGTCAGTATGTCTGGTGCCTCTGTTCATTTATTGTTTAAAATTTTAACGGCTTGGACCGCTGCATTAATTGTTTCTCTTATAGTAGACTGTGTCGTGGCATTCATATTTAATAGCCAGGTTACTCACATACAAAATTTGCAAATCCATATCTGTATAGGTTTATTAAAATTTTAAGATCAGTCTTGCAACCAAAATCCTTTCACTATAACTAGTATTCTAACTAAGCGATTCAACTCGTACCCAAATTTGATTTTTATCCGTGACGAAAAAAAATTTGAAAAGCCATCTTTTTCATATCTTCATACCTTTATCTACCCTTCATAAAAGCAAATCATCCCTTTGATAAATGGCCTGTCTATGCAAATAGAGCCCACACCTAGCCGGGTCGTTGACTTACGCACCGGAGTCCGATTTCCGATTCACGTGGGTAGCCGTTTTTTGAGCCCACGCTTCAGCCACCGCGCACCGGTAGTCATAATATTTGTTTGCATGTCTGCAAAGTTTAAAATCTGTCGAATGGCTACGTTTATGTACATACGTAAATGCCTAAGCTTGTAGTATTAGTTTTTGCCTACTTTCTAATGTTCTTCAAAGTCGGGGCCTAAATCTGCAAAAGTAAATTTGCACGAACAAAAATAGAGATGAGAAATTGGTTTATAATACCTGTACGGCTGCAGGTGTAATGGCATCATTGCCGGTCCGTGCGTAATACCCACCTCGCTAAAACGGCAACTTGAGTCACATTGCTCATAACTCTAGATTGCATCAATCCACAAACATAAGCCAGATCAAAATCGTAATTTTAAACAGCAAATCACGTTGCGATAAAATCCATCATGATTTATAAACCCTAAATCTGTGTTATGGCTACAAAATAAAGTTAACTTATGGCATAAATAAATTGTGTAATTTCATGTACTCTTGTTTTTACTAATATAAAAGGAATTGCCGGAAAAATCGTAACGAAAACGTTAAAACTTAAAACATGATGAGAATTAGCGCATTCTTCGATCATAATTAACCATATATGTAAATCTGATTCTATTCTCGGTTTTATATTATTTTTGCTAATGCGGTCTCTGGCGATGATTCACGGCGGTCAGCCATGTTTGTTTACAACCTCGGCCGGCGGACGCGATATGATTCAACGAGTTCTCCGCGAGATATTGCACAGATTCCGATAAACTGGCAGCATCAAGCGAGTCTATAATAGTTGATGGATATGACAGAGATTTCCAGGGATTGACTGGCTTTGTTGTTATGCTTCCCAAGCTATAAAAAGATAATTGAATAGACAGTTGGTTTGGTGGTCGACTCTATGATATCATCTCCGTTAATCTTCTCACACGTTTAAATTATCATCTGTATAAATCAGGACAAAGTTTTACGAGCATTTCAAACATTAGCTAACTATGTAGGACTTACACATACTTAGTAAAAGATCTTCCAATTTTCCTCTCCTTCATATCTGTTAATGTTTTCACTTCTAAACCATGATATCAACATTTTTAACTCTAAATGTAGGGTATACGTAGTATCCATTGTGTTGGTTCTGCTATTGGCATCCAATGACATCCATTCATTAGCAACCAATGTCCAAGTCGAAATGACCTTCGATATTGTCAGCCAGAGAAGTAAAGACACACTCGAACCGATATTGTAGAAATTTGACAAACGTTAAATAGCTCAGCATAGTCTCTTAGCACATTGATAGAAATTTCTGATATGAATGCAATGATCTATTTCGTTTTTGCTATTCCTCTCTCTCTCTCTTCCCCTCTAGTCTCTTGCTAATCCATCCATCTCTGTCCTGGCTAAGGGAGGTCAATGCTTAGCAGTGGGTTACTCAGGCAGAGCTGATGGTGATGATTTTAATGATTCGAAGGTCGTAACAAAGTGCCGGTAAAAACATCTTCGCTGCGATTATTTATTTATTCATCAACTAGCTCCTCATTGGATAAATGGTAATGGTTTTCCTCACGCGACGACATTAATCTTAGTTATTTTTAATAACAAAGTAAAAAGAAACACATCAACACTTCCCGCGTAAAAAGAAACGTTTTGCGTTTTAATTCTTCAGGTCTTATACAAAAGAAAGAATACTTTGTTAGTAATAATTGATAGCTTTAGTATCAGGGCCTGAAATCAAATTATACAGCCTTATAAAGAATATTTAGTAGAGACACATTTTTCCTTATCCTACTGCTATCTGCCTGTCTGCTATCTGATGGGTAGGTAATAGGTAAATTTCCGTAAACAAATCCTGTAGGATAGCGGATGAAACCACGGGGCTTATTTTCGAAGAATTTGAATCTGCTTCGTTTTTTGTTTCCTACAAATGCTCGGAATGCTAAACATATGGTGATGCGGTGCCACACATTTTGAGATGTTACGGCTAGGTGAGTTGCACCTGCACTTCCCATATTCGTCTATAATTGGCCCGCTTGGTTACGCTGGCTTATCGCTTAGTCAGGATATGAGTGTAGTAAAAAAACGTATAAAGTCTGGATCCGCAGCTGCAGCCGGTTTAATCACTCGAGCACGCGCCCGCGCTTTGCGGTCTGCCGGAGCGAAATAAAATGGGGATACTAAAATAGAGACATTGTTCAGAAATAATTAGATAACGTAAGAATTCGTGGGTGGCGAAATGGTTCAAAAGAATGTAACGACGTCACACATGCAATGACATTGAGCGATATTCCGAAATAGAAACTACCTTTTATAAATAACGCAATAAAGTATCCTTGATTCAAGCAATAGTTTTAACTTTGCATGTTTTAGACATTAGTGACTAACTGGCTCAGAACCAAACTCTGAGCCACGAGGGCTTACAGGTTTCAAATGGGCTTTAAAAGAAGGCCAGGTACTAATTTCTCTACTTTTTGGCACTTCGAAAACCGGATCCTCCGCGGTTTTTGTGGTAGCACAGCGTGTGTTGAAGCGTTTAATTAAATCGAACAGGTTTCTGCCAAGTTTGTCAGTACCACATGTGCGTATGTGGAATGAGAACGAAGGCATATAAATGGAACTAGATAGGTATGAAGTTCCGTGCCCACTGCCCAACAAGGCACAACCGTATGACTGATCTATAGTTCTAAACCAACTGAATAGATACCGTAGATAGCCTTAAAAACGTACCATGCGCTCTGATAGATGGAACAAGTGGACAAATATGGTGGAAAACGCGTAGACTGGATTAGAAGGGCCGTGGGTGGACTGGTCTCACGGCGCCAATAGGTTTTTCTAATGTAACTGTACCTAATGGCCAACAGACTTTGGTATGTGAACATGGCACTATCGATACACATGAGTATTTGGGTCATCTATAAACAGTAGTAGAGTTCAAAATCGAATTTGCCAAAATAGTTTATAACTATTATTAAATTTTCCTACAATAATAATTCTTCTTCTTTTTCTTGGTCTATTGCTGAATGCTCCAACAAAATCTGTGTATAATTATGTCTCCCACGGTAGCAAAATACACATGAGCAAGTATTTTATGAATGTTATTTAGGTAAACTTTGTTAGTCACGTGCTCCATAAAGAAACTTTGACAGAGTCCCTAAAAGGATAGTTATGTTTTCAGAATAGTCATCATAAAATCCCATTGTAAAACCTTTGATGTATCCATTTGTCTGTGTAAACTCTTTGTAGCTTATGTTTATTTTGACTATGACTGCTGATTCACTTGTTTAGGTTTTTCGGGATTTCCCAAAAAACCCTGAATTATAATCAAAGGTGCATTGTGTTATGGCTTTATTTGTTAATGAATTCATTCATATTTATGTCCTTAAACCTAACCACACGGTCATATTTAAACATACCTTTTTTATGTTCGCCCACTAACTTTAGTACAAAACTAAACTTGACGAATACAATATCAACAATAATGCTTTCTTCCGGCCTTTAGGAATATTAACATATCTCGAAATCTTGGGGGACGTATTGAATTCAAATGATGGGACACGTGGGTGACGGCGCCGGCGCTGCTTTGTACCTCTAGAAGCTTCATTCAAACAGGAGAACAACCGAATAAAAATACGACGTGGAAAATGCGTGGTAGGAATGATAAAGGTTTTTAAAGTTACTATCTTATTGATGAGCGTTCAATAGATCTGGTTTAGTTAAAATATGGTTTGTTTTCTTCACATGTGGGATTTTTTTAGCAAGAAGTTGTTCACGAAAGAAGCTTCTTCAAGAAGCACTTCATGTATAACATTTTGTGTATAAAGGAAACGGACGAATTAATCAATGATCTGTAAAAGTAATGAAAGAACTGGAAATATCCAGGTCCATGTACATTGTACATTCCTAAGAAAAGAGAAGTTACTTTTACCGTCACCGAGGTGTAAATATAACCATTTTCACAATCTCAGGCGCCACCGCACCGGAAGACATCTCTCCTGCTTCACGCTCAACTGGCGCTGGACATCGACATTAATCTGCGTGAGATCATTTCATTTCCCTTTCTGTTTCTGGTTTCTTTGAACATTTCGAAAGTATTGGCATTAAGTTTAGGTTCAGTTCACACAAGACCTAAACGAGCCCTAACATCGAAGTTCAAGTAACACACTGTCACACTTAGCCTAGCAAAATTTGATTATTATTTCATAGTTTGTCACTGTAAGTTTAGATTTAACTTGATACTATGTAGGGTTCACTATCCAATGTCAGAGCAGGCCCCTCCATTTAATTTACTATTATTAACTCAACACAATTGACAACAAGTTATAAATTGCAGTTTAAAAAACCTTACGATGAACAGTTGCAGAGATACTGTTTCATACGTAGAAAAGTGCACTAACCCCTCGCTTCCGTTCTTACGTCCCTAAGATAAACTGGTAAGCAGTAAACCAGCAACATTGTGCGTACTTTCAACTATTCCAACTATAGACGCAACAAAACAATGCGCCGGACGTTGTGATGCACTAATAGGGGTTTCCTTTGAACTAATATCGCCAGTCGCCTCTAATGCTGATGTAAACGGTTTGAGGCCGCGTTCCAGGAAACTAGTATACCTTTCATTGCGTGAGTGCAATTAGTTCTTTGAGGTTTAATGTCGAGGCATATGGTGAAGCAAGACTAGGCCTGTGTCCAGCAAAACTCTAAGAATTGATAAAAGGTCATTCTCTTCTTCATCATCAGCTCGTATTCGCTTCGCCTGTTATAGGGCAGTTGGATTGGAACACGTTTTTTTAATACATTGCTCAATATCAGCAACCCATCTTTGGACCACCGGTCTTTCACGGCCATCCTTTTCTACAAGTCACTTTTGGTAAGAGGTTTACTCCGCTTGCTCACTTGATCTTGCTAAGTGTCCAACGTCACTTGAATTTTATGAGAAGGGGTCCGATGTTTTGTACTTTGTTCCTTCTGTGGATCCGTGTTTAGTCTGTCACGTAATGACTACATGGCGCATTCCATGGCTCATGAAACAGAGATGATGATATTGAAATAATGCATCAGGAATCTTTACAGAATAAAACCATTGATAAAATTAGGATACAATCAATAATGTAATAAGAAATCTGTGAATAGCATTAACTTTTTTACGATAGATTGGCGGTATGTGAGTTATAGACTAGTTTCTATAACAATAGACATTGATGTTGCATGTCCAATAGCCATTAATAAGAAGTCCTTAAGTAATAGCAAAGCTGTAATACTTTTATATCATAGCCGAAGGGGTGGTCAGTGCAGCGTAATTGAATTGGACACGCCCCGGAAACGGATGTAGGAGGACGTTCACCTCTAGAAAGGCTTGTTCCTTGATGACCAACTAATATGTACATGGTGATTCACAAAGGTTCGAAAAACTACGCTAAAGAGTTTTTTTTTAATAAGATAAATATTTCTAGAATCATCCATACACCAGTGATCTCTTACCATCAGGTGGCCTGACTGCTTGTTTGGCACTTGACACCAATGGCATAAAAATGGCAAAGCATATTTTAACAAAGCTTCTGAAAACGCTGCTGGTGAAACGTTTTTAATGGGTGAGATTTAAGGGTTTTTACATTTCACCCGTGTGCAAAAGAAAGGTAATGGTTTTCTTGGGGTTACTTGGTTTATTTGGGTTTACTTTAGATAAAGTATTCTACATTCGCAACATGGTCACATTGGCCACGTTCTCACTGATCTCCCGAGATTGCGGTCAATCGTGAGGCTACCGTTGTTTGCGCTACAACTCGACTTGCTAATTCACAAATGTGTTTTTACATTCCGGCAAATGTTCGATATCGCTGATTGTTTTCAAACACATACTGAGCTTTCGTCTCGTATTCCTTGGCATGATCACGCGACCTCCAGACGATGTATTTGATACACAAACATTAAAACCATTTGGCGTAGGCGTTTGTTTGCGTATTTTAATCTCGTGTCACATTTCATTTATTGAGTCTGTAATGTCTGTATTACTTTGGAGTCTATAGCAACACTACTAGTGTTGCGCCCCACGGGTTCACTCTCTTTTTTTTATCTTAGACATCATTGTACTGTATTTAGGTCAAACAAAAAATGGAACTCAAAAAAAGGAAATAAAACAAAAATCTAAACTAAACAAAAATCAGATTAAGTACATGAGGCATTTTTAAGTTTCGGCGAGACTAACGAACAGCGATTGATGTTTATTTATAAGTTAGTTCTGTGATACTACTTAGATTAAATTATGGTAGTCATAAAATATGTGTTTCTCGTCCTTGTATCGAGACTGGAGCTGGAGTAACACTTCACGTAATTGGAATCTTGCTCCTCAAATGGTGTTCCATTGTGCTCTTGTTATTCACTTCTTAGTCTGAATATAAAGTGAATAGATTGAGCATTGAGGACCCCAGGCGTTTATACACTTGTCGACAATGAGATCAATTGATTCTCCCATCCTAGACGCATCTATGTTACTTGACATTAGTACTTTGGCAGTTCAATTATCATTGATGAGTCTGAAAAATAGTTATCTCTTCTTCGGAATTATTCTAGTTGGATAAATAATTGGCCTAAGTTTGAAGGCTTTCTTTACCAGATCTATTTTTCAAAAAGTATTTGATGTCCTTGTCTAATAGGTTGCAATGACAAAGACAGATATATTTTTTGTTAGTTTAAATCTGTCCAATAAAGCCTTCTCTTGCGTCTTTTTCATTTTACTTTTGCGTTATGCTATTGAATTAGTCTTTGAAGGTATTATCCACAAATCCGCACCTGGCCAGCGTGGTGGAATATGGCCTGATCACCCTTCGAGGGTAGACCTGTATTCCAGCAGTGGGAGGATTAAAGGTTGAAAATGATGATGATGCTAAAATAAGTTTCCAAATCTTTCCACTTCTCTTCAAGTCAATTTACAGACGTATTGGTAAAATCATTTTTTAATCTAATACTCGTATTGTTATGTGAGTGCAACCCATATTATTGGTGAACGTTATAAGTCTGCGGCTGCTCTTAGATTCTTAGCTTGAGTTTGGACTAATTGAACGTGGCAATGTCTCGAGCCTATTGTATACTCTTGCGGCAAAATGACCAGAAAGAATCCTTGAAAATAATAAACCGCTCTAAAACATTTTGACTTGATCACTGTCACAATCAAACAAATTAACAATTTTAGTTCAGTTATTTTTTTCTTTGACCTTATTCAGCTGGTGCTGCTATTGTAAATGAAAATTGAAAGTACATTGTTGCTTACTGTATTTATACTAGCAGCGCCTCGCGGTTTTACCCGCGCTGTTACGATGACGATGATGTTGATGAAAATAAAAAGTAGCCATTTCAAAGTGACATAGCGTATGCAAAATGGCATTAAGATCAATTGAGTGGTTAACAGCGTAACAAACAGGAATAAAGTTACTTTCGCATTTACAATAGTACAGCTGCGCTCCGCCGTTTTACCCACATTTTCCGGAATAAAAAGTAGCCTATATTTTAATCCAGGTTATAAGCTAGCTTCATACAAAATTTCATCTAAATCCGTTCAGCCGTTTTAGCGTGAAAGAGTAACAAACATCCATACATACTCACAAACTTCGCGTTTATAATATTATAGTAGGATAGGATAGTAAGAGAGGATATATCATATAAGGTTATATCATTTTTTATAGTATTAGGTTTATGCTAAACCAAAAACCATCAAACTCAACTGACGAGCCCATCAATTACCTAGTGATGTGAAATCGATCTTACGGAATGCCTACAATTAATGCGGTTCCTTCCACGCGGTTAAGTAGTTTGTTAATATAATTACCTCATCAACATTCGATTAAATGTATTTAATGCGTGATTTTCACCCGCATCATTTGAATTGCGGCGTCGGTACTTAGAAGAGATGCTAATGAAACGATGCAGACGTTGCTATGCATGGAGATCTCCGGAAAATGTTTATACAATACATTTTTGCATATAGGGTTATTCATAAAGGGTATGCTAAGCCGAAAAGAGCTCATAGTACTAATCATTATGAACAAGTTTTACTATGGGACCAACTCGAAATTCGCGAAAAAAAAAATCAGCTGTTCCATACATTTTGTTGAGTGTCATTGACATTTTTCTATGGAACAGCTAATTTTTTTTTCGCGAACTTAGGGTTGGTCCCATAGTAAAAGTTGTTCATAATGATGAGTACTATGAGCCCTTTTCGGCTTAGCATACCCTTTATGAATAACCCTGTATAGTAGTCTGTTCATTTAATAGCTGATGCTTGGGAGTTTGTGCCCGGTGCTGCTCGGCATTGGGCCAAGCAGATAGGGGAGGTCTTTGCCCAACAATGGCCATACTACTCCTGGACATGCACGGGCTCTCAATATCAGGGTTACTGTATCAGGGGTGCAGTACAGTGATGTGAAAGTAAATTGCTCGTCATCTGATAAATCGTCGGCTTACTCTGTGAACTGTTAAGTGATTAACTGCAAAATTAGTGCCAGACTGGACGCAACTTTGACGTCATCATGCTTGCAATCATTGCTTGAAAAATATCACCGAAAGTGATCCAAACTAGTCGCAGTATCTGACTCAATAAAATTTAAGTATTCCTGTTTCAATTATACATATAACTAGCTGACTCGACAGACGTTGTCCTGTCAAAAGCCATTGCGTCAATTCTATGTCAAATGTCAAAAGTTACATTAAAAAAGTTTACATTGTCCAAAGCGCTAAAGTTAAATTATGGTTTAAGTATTTTTAAATTTTCTAATTTTTCATGTTTTTTTACTATATATTGAGATGTGAGCTATCCTATCTCCTAAGTTAGATCGAACTGCACACGGTGTGCAAATTTGATTGAAATCGGTTAAGTAGTTTAGGAGTCTATAGCGGACAAACAACGTGACACGTAATTTATATATATATTATAAGATTATAGCTAAAAATGTGTCAAATGTAATGTAATGTTAGTGACTTTTCGCAGTTAACCGACGAAATGTTAACTTCATTACGTACTATAGCTGCATCCGGCGGTTTCACCCGCTGTTTTTAACTCTTTACCTTACCCGTAATAGAGCGAACAAAAAAATAAAATTCAAATTCAAATCGGTCCAGCCGTTCTCGAGTTTTAGCCAGACAAACGAACAGTGATTCATCTATGTATATAAAAATGAAACCCGTTTTTCTTGGTCACGGCATCACGCGTGAATGGCTGGACCGATTTCACTAATTCTTTTTTATTGTATTTGTTAATATTAGGAAAAAGTTCTTACGGAAAAAAATATTAAGAAAATCTCTCAGAAATATTGAAAAACCCTAAAAACAGCCCTTTTCTTTTTCCCATACAAACGTTTTCTAACTAAAACGAGCTTTGTTGCTATTGTATAAAGTTCATATTGAATTGCAAGCACTTACTGTTGTTTAAGCAATGTAGGTTGTAAGTTTATAAAGTTATTGCAATTTAATTAGGCAGTACCATAGAGAAGTACTGTAGAAGTACTGTGTATGGCAGTACGAAGTCTGCCGGGTCAGCTAGTTTTTATAGACAAGAAGAAGATTGCTCGTCGATCGGATGCTGGTAGTGCCATCATCTCCGTCAGACCGTGAAGCGCCGCCTGTGGCCACTTTCCCTCTTTCCCCAACATTCCCCTAATGATAATTTCCCCTCATTCCTCATCCATAATCATATTCATCGTGAGTCGATGATTCTAGTCTTGTGACAGTAATTACATTGATAATGGCAGCAGCGGATTAATGTCAGAGTTACTTAGCAGGATTTGACTTCTCCTTATACAGGGTTATAAGGAAAGAGTATGCTAAGATGATAAGGGCTTTTTCTAATCATCATTATTATGAACAACTTTTTCTATTTAACAAATCCGGAAATCGCAAAGAAAAATCAGCTGTCATTTTCTCGAATGATGTTGACATTTTTCTGTTTAACAGCAAATTTTTTTAGAGATATTTCAGGGTTGGTCTCGTGTAAAAGTTGTTTATTATGATGAGCACTATGAGCTCCTTTCGGCTTAGCGTACCCTTTCTTTATAACCCTATAGACCAGTACACTTTTTTATACGTAAAGCCAATTTTAATAATTTTCAGTTACCGTTCGTGATATGTGTCGCGGCACGTGAACTACCGCGTTTAGGGGACGCTTAGTCATCTGGCAGGGCGCAGGGGTTGATGATGATGATGCGCCGCTCTTTATGAAAACAAAGAGCAAAGAATAAACAAGCAGATTAAATTAGCCGTGTCCACGCTGACCAAACGAGCTTCGCAAAGCAAACTATCTCGCCCTCTCGCTCTTATCGGTGTCCTTTCCACTGTCTAGACAGAGACAAAAGTATGCCTCGTTATTGTGCACCCGGCTAATAAACAGCTAAACGTAACTTATTTCTGTAAACGTGTGTTCAACGTCATCCTAAACATAAAAATGCGATTCCTAAAAGCTATAAAAGCAATGAGTTCACTACATACTCGTATATCTTTAGTCCGCCCACGCGCTTGCCGGCGTTGGTAGTTGTTTACAGCTATTATGCTAATTATAATCATATTCGTAATTGAACGCCTTCATTTAAACCTAACACAAGTACCTTGAAGTACCGATTAAAACGATGCTATGGTATGAATTTTTAAATAAGTTATTTGGGCAACACCTCTTCCGATACCTATAGTGCTACGAGTAGGTTCAAAGGGTAAATAGTTTACCTATGTAGACTCGTAAACTCATTATCAGCCAATAATTCAAATAATAATTATTCCTTTAGCAAGTAACAAACAATAATCAAATTTAAACAATGAAAAATCGATGACTGCTGCATAAGTATAAAAGTGTCGCAGGTGGCATCGCCCTCCTCCGAAATTTTTTACAGAAGTTCCAATTAAAAATAAAACAAGTCAAACAATAAAAAAGATAAGATGAAAAATATTAAAAATAAAACAATAATTCAAAGTTCGAGGATTGAACTCCAGGCGATATGAATTTTTATGCCAAATCTAATAACAGAAACACAGTTGAGTTCTCTAATCCGGCTTCAAAATCATGAAGTTTGAAAATTGAAGGCCAGAGTGACGTTATCTCGGGCTTGAGGACAGCCAGACTGGCCCGTTTCGAATTTCATAAGGCCAGAATCGAACATCAAAAAGTTGGCCATTAGCGCCCGTTTTAACTTTCGTTTTAAAATTATGCTTATCAAGTGAAGCATTTCAAAGTAACCGGATTCTGCTTTGCTATCCAGTCTGTTATTATTTGATCCGGTAACCATGATAAATGCCGTAATAATAAGTTTGCTTGAAAAAGCACCTGCGGCGGGCGACACAATCTAAACCGGCTTAGTTCCTAGATCAAGTCTAGATAAGTCTGTCAGCCTAGATCCGTTTTTGACGTCGCCAGTGCGGCCGGTGCAGGCAATATTTAGTTAGAGGGTGTGACAAATACTCTGTCCGATGTTTTAGAGGGAAAACAAGATGTTCCGATACAGGCCCGCTCTTAAAAAGGTCTTTAAGTAGGTAATTTGTTAATTTTAATTTCAAAATCAAATCGCGATTCTTTAACAAAGCAATTATTTAAGTACTGGTATACTGGTAATATAACTTGACCTAAAACACATGCATGCCGTGCTGAATTCACGCCTGCGGTTATCAATATTTTTCAGGTATTTTATAACAAGAGTGTTTTTTTTTAAATAAACAACAATAAATCAATTGATATAAAAAAAATATGAAAACGTTTAAATAAATAAAAAATACCTACTATCATAAGTAAAAAAGAGGGGTTTCCAACGAGTCACACCAAACGTGTCACACTGTTACTCGTTGGGAATATTTTTTTAATAAATGGTGCGGACAGGTTTTTGCCAGCATTCTGTAGAATGGTTAATTCGGCCCACATCGGCTTGCGATCGTGATCGTACTGCATTCCTAGCTAACGCAATCGCCCAGCGCAGAGCGGAAGGTCGCGACCACGGGCCCATTCTGCCGAGTGACATTATCTCGGTCACTGTCGCTCTCATTACAAATGTCATAAGAGTGAGAGGGATGGAGATAATCACGAGCGCCCGAGAATAAGGTCTCACGTGTGACTCCCATCATGGAAACACGCTGTATTCTAGCTTTAAATTTAGAAATTAAATAAATATACGTAATGATGGTTTGATGGTGATAGACCCGCCCTTTTGATTGCATGGTCTTCGATTATTCGATTTGAAAATGATTATGAAATCTCTAGTTAGAAAGAATGTCGATTGAATGATAATGAAATTCAAACTATCTACTATCGATTTCAATTGATCCCATTAATTCTTACTTCTTATCGTATCATTCTTAGACATTCTGTAAGACAAGCTACTGTTTTTCTTTTGTGAACTATCTGATTAAGTGATCTCACTGCGGGCGGAAAATCTTCCATATTCTTTCACACAGTCCAATCACCTACCAATAAACTTAAATTTACCTTGAAATCATCAATGAATCGTCTTCTTTTTATCATTTCAATGAAGTTTGTTTACCTGCTAATAGCAGATGATCACTGCATGTGTATCCGTTTTTCAGGCCTGACACCCTGCCCAATTAGTTTTAATAGATATATTCCATAATTTTCAATCTAAACTCGACAACTATCACCAAAACGTTTCACAATTTCTTAACACCAAAGAGACTAATGTAGAAATGTTTTTTGTTTTCAGGCAAGTCTTCGCCAGCTAGACCTGTCCCTCCTGTCGGAGCTGTGGACACTGAGCGAGGCGATGGCCTCGTGGCGGCGGCAGCTGGAGCGCGGCCCGCGGCTCCGGCCCGCGCCGCCGCCGCCGCCCCCGCCGCATTACCTCCGCACTTAGAGGATTGCCAACTTTTTGTGTCCTCGGGAAGATTGGACAACTTTAATTTATGTCCTCGGGAAGATTGGACAACTTTAATTTATGTCCTCGGGAAGATAGGACAACTTTGACTTAGTCCTCGGGAAGATTGGACAACTTTGACTTGTGTCCTCGGGAAAATTAGACATCTTTGGCTTGGGTCCTCGGGATAGAAGATCGGACGTATTTCTTGTGGGACATCGTCAACTTGCCCAGCTGAAGCCAAGCGAGGCGATAGCTATCGTGCGTACCGCTGCATTACCTTCGCAACAGGGATAGAAGATTAGCTACTTTATGTCCTTAGAAAATAGAACAACTTTCGCTAAATCGTTAAAGTTCACCTTCTCGCTATACTTTAGTCACTTAGGCGAAAAGTATGGCTGTCCATTTGGCAACTTTAACTAGACTAGTGTCTCTCAGTCGGTGAAATTTAGAATATCCGACTCGTTACCTAGCTAAGATGGTGTCTTAGAGACGGCAGCTCGAGCGAAGTCTATCTATACTCAGGAACGAAGATTAACACCTTTACTGTCATCGTTTTTTTGCTGTAGTCACTGAGCGAGGCGATCGAAAACCAAATAATCAATCTCAGTAATGTTTTGTTCGAATGTTGGTAGGACTGCCAGGATCTATACTAAAATGTTTACAGCTCTTTTTAATTCATAATTGTATTTTTAACTTCGAAATTGTCGTTGAATTTTAACAGAGTAGGTTGTTTTGGTGGCTGTATTTACTACTTAATTGATGTTGCCATTATCACTGTTAATGTTATTGTAGATTATTTTGTAAATAGACTCCACAATCGGATGAAAATGTAGTCTTCTTACTAACTAAGCTCAAATAAAAAGAGATTAAAACGAACTTGTAGTAAAACGTGATGTTTATTCGATACCAAGAGACCAATTTATCTGCACAGTGCCCAAATGAGGGAACTAAAAATTTCCTCGTGATGCTACCGATTTTCTTCAGAAAAAACGATAGTGGCTCCCTTACTGGACTGTGCAGATAAGTTGGTCGCGCTAACGTATTCTTTGCATAATTTATGAAACGTTTGGCTTTTTCTCCATAATAACTTAATGATAGATTAAACTAACTGTAAACGATTTCAGATAATAGGCTCTACAGACTGCTTGATCTGACGCCTGATCTTATATCAGTGACATCAGACACGTATTTATGGAAGTAAAAGAAACAAATTAAGAACCTTATTAACCTCTTTTACTGCTTTAACAATCATTTTAACTACCAACACTTTTTGTATGAAATCAGTGGTCCTAGCACAACTTTTGACGGTAAAGACGTAGCGAGTATTCGATAGAAAAGTTTACGCCATTTACGCCCGTCAAGGGCGTTCCTAAAGGGCGTAAATGACGTACTTTTCTATTGAATGTCGCTACGTATTTTACGTAAGAGGTTATGCTAGGCCCACAGAATAGCAGGCGTCAGATCAAGCTGTGTGTAAATGCCTTAAAACGGGTACCTCGATTAATAGTGAAGCTAATTTCGCAGGTACAAATTAAATTTTCTCTCTTGAATATCGTGTCGACTGTACATTGTAGGTAGTGATTAAGTAAATTGTTAATGTAAGTTTTTAGTAAATAAATACCTACATTCAAATTATCTTACTGTTTTATGAATTACATTCGTGATATAGTGTTTTATAATCCTCTCTCTCCTATCCATTATTAATATCTCTCCCAATTCAGTTATTTTAAATAGTAACATGGACGAATCTTATGTAGTACCTACCTAAGTACGCAATAGTCTGAAGTTCGAAACTAACGAAACATGGCCTTAATGTCAGTAGTACCATAGATGGTACAAGGGACACAACTTTGTATCCTTGGTACCATTAATGGTACCAGTGACAATTATTTAGAATCAGTAGTACCACTTTAAAATAACAGCAAAGTTAAGCAAACACTGAAAAAATATTACTTAGTAGGTGAGTCTGTGACTAAAAGACAATTAAAATGTAAGTAAGTAAACTTAATTTCCGTTTTGTTAAGAAAATCCATAATTATTATTTTCAAAATCCATATCCCGTAAAAAAAATACGATTTAATGTATTTATGTGGCGGTATAGTTGTAACGACCTTAGGGTGTTCATTGGTTAAAAAAAATTCACTGACTTAAATGCCAATGTCAAATGCAAAAACTATACGTCAACGTCAATTGTATTTTTCTTTGTGTTGCCAAAACATAACTTAAATAACGAAAGTCGTTACTTTTTAAACTCTTCGACACCGTGTTCTCTTTATTGTTTTTTTTTTGCTACATTATGAGCCATTCTGTAGTAAAAGTAAATAAATTGTAAGTAATACTGTAATAGAATGAGAGTGGTCAAACCATGAAAAATTAAATCGAGAATTTAACACGAACCTTTCACATTGGACCTACCTACTAGAAGTAGTCATTTTTAAAACCGGAAAGCTTCAAGATTTTAAATGAAATAGGTATCAGTAACAAGTCTACAAAATTGCAGGGTGATTGCAATTTTTACCCAATTTAAAAAGAGAGTTTTAATGATAATTCAAAACGAAACTTTTTGTGGATTAATGATTGATAATGATTCTTTTGACAATCAAGCTCTGGCAGTTCTGTTTCTCGTTCATTTGTTCGTTTGGTTTGTGTTTGACTTTGATTTGATTGAGAATACAATAATAAAAATATTTTTTATCGGTGGTATCAAGAATTATTCGTACTTTTTTCGTTCTGATGATAATTTGAAAACTTTAACCCATGTCAGATCCTTTAATACAAACAAATCAACCCCTCAAAGAAGAGCCTCCATCTAAAATTCCTGAATCGGTGAAGGTTAGAAAATCAGTAAATAGTATCAGAAAGTTAATCAAAATTAAGTTTCTTCATCTGAATGGGATGGGTGAAAGATCTATGCGCTTTAGCAGCTATGTAAATAACGTTATTTGACACCAGTTTTGTATAATTCGCAGAAAACCATACTGATGGAGAAAGAGAATGATACGAATGGCAACCGGAAATCCAGGATTGATCTCAATGCGTTACCAACCCGTCAGTACCTGGACCAGACTGTGGTACCCATACTGCTCCAAGGGCTCTCTGCCCTGGCCAAGGAGCGCCCCATAGACCCTATCAACTATCTGGCAGCTTACTTGCTCAAAAACAAGAATACCTTCGAGAACACCAATGTGCGAGCATCTGCAGAGCCACCAACACAAACATAACTTTTAGTCTAAATTTACATGCATATTGGCAATGTAGGTAGAATGCTCAATTTTGTGAACTTTGTTGTTACTTACATTAGTCATTTTCAAGGAATCTACGAAACAGTCTCCATAACATCGCTATACCCCAGCTACGCTGACAAAATATTGTGACAGCTGCAATAACATTTTAAAGCTGAATAATATAATAATGGTTAATATGAACTCATGTCTTGTGATAGATAGATATGGAACTTTAAAGATCCAAAAATCAAATGTTGAGCTTGACTAAATGTCGAAAATAGCATAACTTTGGTTCAAAGACAACAGCTGTAAAATTTTTATGATTAATAAAGTCTAAACATCAGCTTATTGATGGACAAAGTTCTATATTTGCACTGCTGGTCTGTCAGGAAAAAGGTGTCAAATTAATGATATTTAAGCCAATTTAGTTTTATTATTTTAATTTAATTTAGTTTTAATCCAACATTATTACAAGCTTTTATTTAACTTGCAATGTATATGTAACTATGTGTGGTTGGGTGAAATCTTGCAACTCAATTTTGAACCACTTCCCGATGTCTGATTGAGCTGAAATTTGGTATATGTGTGTAACTCCGATGACAATACAATAAAAGCTTGTTTTGAAAAATATTTTTAAAATTAAGTTGTGTAGTAACAAATGTGATCTCATAGGTACAATACAAAGTCAATATGCATGGTCCGCCATTTACTCTTATGATATATGTAGAAATGTATGTAGTGTACTTACATGATAAATAATAATACAATATATTATGCCTTGATAATACAATATAACTGTTTCTACAACCCACAAAGGAGTATGTTGAATTTAGGAGTAATTTTATTTTGCTATTTGAAATAAATAGGTTTAAGGTTAAACTTTGTTTCATTTTAGTAGTTAAAATGTGGATAGGAATTTTGGTACCATTTACAAAACGAAATCGAATATGACAGCGCTAAAAAATCCGTCTTTTTCTCGCATATTGAAATGGAAAGAAACTGAAATAGTTTTAGTTCCATCAGTTTTGTTTAGTTTACAGAATCAATACTATATTGATGTTGAATAAAGATATTTGTTAAAAGTATGTATTCCAAATTCTATTAAACATGTACCTAATGCTGTGAATAATTGAATGTGTATGTAACTTACTTTAATCAGATACTGTTTTCAGATAACGCAAATTGGCCATCCCTGTTAGGGATATACTAAAAGTACTTCACATAATTCTGTATGGTTCTTCTGGGTCATGAATTATTTAAGGTAAGAAATAACCTTGTTTTAGTAGTTACCTATTAAAAAAGAAACACTTACAATGCAATATACAAACAGTCATACAATGATCTCATCTATCTTTATATGATCTACCGGCCAAGTGCGAGTCGGACTCGCGCACGAAGGGTTCCGTACCATTATTTATAAAAACGGTGAAAAAATCACGTTGTTGTATGGGAGCCCCCCATACTATAAACGACTTTCATACGAGGGGAGCTCCTGAAATTTGAAACAAAACACCAAATCATAAATTGAGACTAGTCGTAGTAGAGGACTTAATTTTTACGTGAGTATTCCCGTGTTTAATTATAACAAAAATGTGTGAAAACCACCTTAGTAAAATTGAGACTAGACTAATAAAAGTCTACCTATAAAATTCAGATAAAATTTCTCAGGGTTGAAACATCTCATTTGACCCGATTGGCATGTGACCGAAGAAGATGGTATAATAAGAAAGATGCCTAAAACCAGCTGTCAAAGCATAGGCCGGGGTCAGGTTGTCTTTCAACCGTTTTTATACGTCCGAAGATGTGACTTACTGACATAGCTAGAACGTGGATATGTTAGTCTCTTTCTCGTGAAATAAAAGCTGTAGAAATAGAAATAGTCTGCGGCTCGTGCTAGGCTTGCAGTAGAAGAGAACTAAGAGAATGACATGAACCACCAACATGCAGTAAAAAACCAAAATCAGGCTGTAAACGCTAACTCGTAATAAAACATCAAAATCACAAAACAAACATCTATTCCAATTCCAATATAATCTACTTCACAATGAATCACGTCTTCTCATTCCCGCTTCCCTCCAAGAACTGTTCGCGCTGCACGAGCCAGGAGTCATTATCATCCCCCCGCTCATACTCCTCGCCGACGGAAATCCGCTCGAAGGCCAGGTCGGTGCAGACGCTGGGCGAGTACGACAGCGACGGCATCGAGTCGTGGACGGGCAGCGGAACTGGCTCGGGGGGGAGGAACTCGGCCATGTAGGCGGTCACGTTGCGTGCACGCCATACCGCGACTTTGCCTGGAAATTACATTGAAACTAGTCGTAGTAAACGACTTGATGTTTACGTGAGTATTCCCGTGTCAATTATAACAAAAATACATTGAAATGTGTTAGGATCACAGAATACGTGCTCAAAGTTTTTCTATGGAACAGCTGATTTTTTTTCGCGTATTTCGGGTTGATCCTATACTTAGTAAAAGTTATTCATTATGAAGAGAACTATGAGTCCTTTTGGCTTAGCATGGCACCCTTTCCTTATAACCCTGTAGAGTCCCTTTGTTGGATAAGTTCCCTCCCTCTGTCTCTCTTACGATTCTGCCTCTATATGGGGCTTCATTCAGGGGGTCGAGGTGGATGATTTCGGCCTTTAAGCTTGGCGATCTAACTTTTTTTTAATCCTCGTCTGAACTTATTCCAAAAACTCACCCAAAGTCTCATCAAACTCGACCTCTTCTTCGCCGTCTTCTTCCTTCACCTCTTTCTCCTTCTCTTCTTTCTCTTCTTCGCCCTCCCCGTACTCCTCTAAAGCCGGGTCCTTCATCAGCAAGTAGAAGCCGTGCTGCATGCAGTTGGTGTCGAACACGAAGCAGCCGGGCCCTTTCGGCTTGCATTTGATCCATGAGCCGTGGAAGCGCACTCGAGGGTAGATTATTTGTCCTGGACCTTGAAATTTTCATGTTCTGTTACCTATCTCATTATTTTGAACATTTTCTACTAGGTACCTACATGCGCCGCGTGGTGATCATGAAAAACCGGCCAAGTGCGAGTCGGACTCGCATTATCTTGTCAATCGGTTTAGTAGTTACGGAGAAACGTAACAAACATCCACACATACATTTTGGCAACTCAACCGAATGCGAATTTTTATAATTTAAACGTAAAACAATAAAATTAATTATTTTAATTTAAGATGTAAATAAAAGTAAATAAAAAAATTAAAACGATAAACTTTTGTTTAGTCGTTTGTTTACCACCAAAACATACCTTACACCTACTGTTTTTTTTTTTTTTTTATTCAGTAATAGGCTTGCGTATCACTGCCATCTCGCCTAATGGTAATCAACGATGTAACATAGTTGTAGATTACATACGAGACTAACCATCAATCACCCCCTCGACCCAAGTCCCCATGAACTTGACTTGCCACTCCGCAAACAGGTACGTCCCCAGCCCGTGCCGCCTGCCTTTAAACCAGGCGCCCTCGTAGATGTCCCCGTTAGGGTAGTGGTAG
Organism: Alcis repandata; assembly: GCA_949125135.1. Lineage (NCBI taxonomy): Eukaryota > Metazoa > Arthropoda > Insecta > Lepidoptera > Geometridae > Alcis > Alcis repandata. The sequence continues at coordinate 10,535,656 of OX421228.1, read as the reverse complement.
GCGCCGAAGCCCTGCTTCAGGTCGTGTCTCCAGTCGCCCTCGTAACGCGAGCCGTCTGGGTACAACATAGTCCCCACTCCGTACTTCATCGATTTACGCCATTCTCCTGGAAATATGATACCATCCGTAAAGTAAGCTACGTAACCGATACGGCTCGGATTTGCCAGGAATGGCCAACAAAGTACACAATAGACTTAGGTTCAGCTGATATTGATTTTACGGAATTCGCGAGTGAGCTCCAGCTCCAGATTTAGTTCGCTTTATTTTATGTTTTAATCGTGTGTACCGTGAGTTTTTAGTACTAACTCAGATGTTCTATTTTGAGTCGACGCACACGCACAACATAGATACTTTTAGTTGGCAGAAAATCCTATTTTTATCTATGAGACTCCGTAATTTACTAGCTACGGGTCACAATTTCACCCGCTATCTTACAAGAACCGATAATTTATTCTTATATGTATACTTACCTTTTCGGCTCTAGCATACCCTTTCCTTGTAACTCTGTATATAAAGTCTTATAAAACTTGGGCTCATTAGTGTGATTACTGATATCATTAATTATCTTACCTTCATACCTCGCGCCATTCTTCATAAACACGTAGAGTCCCTTCCCGTTCCGCAAGCTCTGGCAGTAGCAGCCCTCGTAGAAGTCTCCGTTGGGCAGTACCGCCCAGCCCTTCCCTTGTCGCTCGCCATCCGCGCTGCGACCTCCCACGTATATCTATTGACAGCGCAAACTATACCTACAGAGCTATTCATAAAGGGTATGCTAAGCCGAAAAGGGCCCATAGTACTCATCATTATGAAAAACTTTTACTATGGGACCAACCCAGAATTCGCAAAAAAAAATATCAGCAGTTCCATACATTTTGTCGAGTGTCATAGACATTTTTCTATGAGACGGCTGATTTTTGTCTCGATTTTTTGCAATGTTAAATTTGTTCATAATGATGACCACTGTGAGCCCATTTCGGCTTAGCTTACCCTTTCCTTATAACGTAATAGGCTAGTTATCAAAAAGTCACGATTTTCGTAGCCATTTCTCGCGAAAATTATCCACCGACAATAGCCACCTGCGGTAGTAGCGGACCACTGGTACTGGTGGCTGTTCCGCTCAAACGAAGGAGGTCGGTGGTCGTGGAAACTGCTTGTTGCTAGACTCGCTAGCCAGCGGTGGCTGTGGTCGGTGGCTCATTTATGCGAAGCCCTGAATTCCAACCGTGGCCAGTTCTTCCAAAGATTCCAAAGACAAAGACTGAATGGCGCTGATCATTATTATTAGATACTATTGGTTATATATATGGTTTCAATTGTTCTCATACATACACCGATGGTATCCTCGTCTTCTCCAGCTTCGCCCTTAGCTTCAGTCATTATTGAAGTCAACCTAAACCTCTTATAATATTACGTGAATTATTTTTTACGAAAATATAAAAAGTATTCGTATTGTTACTTTGTTGAAGTTTAAGTACCTACTGTTGACTATTTGACTTTAATGACATAATTATGAAATTGATGTCCGAAGCGTTTAAAGTTTTTACTGAATTTTTATTGAGATAGTACCTACGCTAAAAAAAGAATCATCAAAATCGATTCACCCCGTCATACTCGTAAGTTATGACCCAACTAGCAAAAAGTGGTTTTTAAACTATCTCCAGGAGAGCATTTCCCTAGGACTATATAAGACTTATATCCGCTTATAAGTCCGGAAAAGGGCCCACTTTATAAGTAAACTTTTACTTATATCGTGTTTATAATAGACCGCTTCAATGCCGTTTACGCCTATATTGCTCCTGTAATAGAATTACGTCAATGCAATTAGTCCTGCAAATGCCAATATAAGTAAATTATAAGAAAATTTGAGATGAATACGCGCCTCGCAATTCTTCTTTGAGCTCACATTTAGTGAACAGTGAACAGTCGAATGGTTTTCTGTCGGTCAAGAAATTGTTTGTGTGAACTTTACTTAAGTTTAATTTAATAATAATAAATGTCAAGAATATAAATGTAGAATGATAATAAATGTAGAAAATCGAAAGCTTATTGTTGTTAGTCTGGTGTGTATTCGTAGGGGAATGTGAATTTACTGAAAAACCTATCATGGTTTTAATTAAAATTTTAAAGCGCTTCTTGTAATTTACGTATTTACATTTTAATATTTAATATTTTATTATGAAAATATCATGAACAGTTACCATTTTTTCGGTGAGCATTGCCAAGTGTGACTTAGCGCCAATATAAGTAATACTGGTTCTATATTGGCAAGTAGTGTCCGACCGAATGTTCGGTTTCGGTTTCGTTTTCGGTTGAGTTTCGGCAAAAACACGAGTTTCGGTTTAGTTTCGTTTTCGGCGGCAAACTTGCCGAAACTACGACCGAAACCGAATGTGCATTCGGGAGTTTTCGCACTGTGATCGGTCGTGTTCGGCGCGTTAAATGAATTAAATAATGAATCCCATCAGAGCTAAATTCGTGATTCGCTTACTACTTCGTGTGTTCGTAAGTTTTGAGACAAACTTTGTACTTAAAAAATTAAATAAAATATTACTGGCTGCTATTTTTTTCTTTTTCCAATTTTGAATTTGGAATGTTAACTTTTGTTTTCTTTGATTTTCAAATTAATTTATTTCAATTTTCTCGTGATGATTTCGTTATTTAAGGCGGGAAAAAAATCAATGGAGATTTTCCGTGAGGTGAAAACTTCGTATATTACACTATCAAACGATACAAGGAGACAAGTTCTTTGCAAGATCACCAAAGGAGTGGTCGGCCACGCTCTGTGAGGACGCCTGCGAACATCAAAATTATCCGAGAGCGACTTCGCCGAAATCCAGGTCGCACTCGGAAGAAACTCGCTCTGCAGACTAATATTTCGCGCGTTTCAGTCTACAGAATACTGAAATATGATCTTAAGGTAAAGGCGTATAGCCGTAGGAAAGTTCACTTTTTAAACGAACGTCTTCGTAAATTGCGACGCGAACGTTGTCCAATACTGCTTAGGAGGCACGATACTCTTCACCGACGAGAAAGTCTTTACTGTCGAAGAAAAGTTTAACCGACAAAACAATAAAGTGTATGCCAAAAGCAGCAAGGACGTCCCAGCTTCAGCACGGAATGTCTCGCGTACGCATCATCCGGCTAGTGTGATGGTATGGTGGGGAGTTTCATATGAAGGTGTCACTCAGCTCCATTTCTGTCAACAAGGCGTCAAGGTGAAAGCCAAGAATTACTAAAGTGACATCTTAGAGCCTGTTGTGAAACCCCTGTCTCATACTTTATTTCACAACAAGGATTGGGCTTTCCAGCAACTCAGCGCTATCCCATAAGGCAAAAACCACCCAAGCTTGGTTGAAGGACAATGCCGGCCTTCATCGCGGCGAACGAATGGCCCTCCTCTAGCCCTGACCTCAACCCGCTGGATTATTCTTTATGGCTTGAATTAGAGCTCAGGGCCTGTCGAAAGTCCCACCCAAACTTGGAGTCACTAAAGCGAGCCCTTATCCGAGAAGCATAGCGAATTCCGCTGGAAAAAATTCGTGCCGGCATTGATGACTGGCCAAATCGTCTAAGGGCCTGTATTAAAAATAAAGGTGGTCATTTTGAATCTCAATTATATTTTATTGTTGATTATTATTAACTTAATGTGTACTGAAAATTTTAGAAATATAAGTTAATTATTTAAAAGTTATACAACTTTTATTTCGTCTCAAAACTTATGCACACACGAGGTATGTTGATTATTAATAAATGAAAATGTCGAAGACTGCTTAACTATGTAGTTTAAGAGAAAACAATTAACGTTTTTATTGTTTTGTTTTCAGTCATGATTATAATAAAGTTTTCTTTATTTTTCCCTCAAAATATGATTCTTGTAAGGAAGTTTCGGTTTCGGTTTCGGTTTCGGCCGAAACAGAGACCGTTGCCGAAATTCGTTTTCGGTTTCGGTTTCGGTCGTAAAACTAGTTTCGGTCGGACACTATTGGCAAGTGCTAAAACCGAAGATTCGCCATATTGTTACCAATTAGGGTTCCACGGTGCCCAGATAAAAACAAACTGTTGATATTCATAGATTAGCATGTTATAGGAATATTGTAAGGGTTTCTTGTGCGTGCTAGGTTAAACATTAGTTTAAACATTGTTTTTATTTAATTTAATGGTTATGTTATAATTAATATCTAATTATTATATTCAGGTTGCCAACGATCGAAATAAAAGTATGGTGATATTCCTTGATATCGATCGATTTATCATTGCCCTAGCTGGTGAATCACAAATGAAAGCTCTTAGTTTTACATGCACTACTTTTTCATCATTTAAATCAGTAGCATTATTGAGTATTAATCCTTCTTCAAGTTGCTTCATTTCTGTCACTAAAGGTCCTAGAAAAGCATCAAGATCTGATGGTTTTCCATCTCCATTCCTGTTGAAAAGAAAAATTCATATTTTATTGTCATAAAAAAATTAAGGTTAGGTATAAGACAGTGTACTTACTTAACTGGCACAAAATTCAAATAGGTAAAAAAAATAACATACATATTATACTACTTGGTCATGAAGCTGGTAACTTTAGGTATATTATTAATGTTTCATTTATTTTTACTTACCCACAACAAACGGTGCCAAATTTGGTATTTCGAAGATGGTACATAATATAACCAAAACTGGTATCACGAACTGCCGAAGACTGGTAATCCATCAATATATCAATCAATATAATATTCAGAGAAACCTCAATTGGTAGACAGGGAACATTTTCAAAAATTCTTCTCAAACATTTGATCAGACCATTGTACCAATAGTGCCCTGGGGGCGAAATAGTAATGTGTAGGTTTTCTTTTTTTGTATTTACTCGTAATAGTGTTCTTGTACAACTAGTTGAACTACTCCAGTTGAACTACTGTATCGGAGGGTTCGTGCATCTTAAGGCAAAACATCGTTTATTCTCACATTTATAACTTCAAGTAAAGAGTTTAATGCAGCATGAGAAATATTGAAGTTCAAAGCCCAGTTTTTAATAGAATAACGCAGTTCTAAATTTTTGTTGTAATCTGAAAGTTCTGCCTCATTATCGCTTTCAGAATCGCTCAATGATTTTTCATTATAACTTTCGTAGCCCGAACCTCTTCCATCTAAAGTTACAGTTATCTTGTCCGGAACCCTCACCAGAATTCGCGATGCGCCCTTCACCAGTTAAAAAACCAGTTGCAATATTAATGGCTGATTTCAAATCCTATAATAGAATTAGCAAAACTATATAAAGCGTGTTTTAGCCTATATTGGTAGTTTCAACCAAAAGTGACCTTATGAGAGTTTTGACCAGGATTGTTTGAGATTACTTAGACTATAACACTACTATGGAATGCCTATATAAGTGTATCTAAGCTTATTAATGGGATGCGATAAATCTATATAGAGAACATTTTATCCTACTGCGTGTTGTTATAATCTTAGTGATTTTATTATCTTTGAAACGCGGATATAAAATACACTTCTAAGGTAATGTAAAACCAGACAAGAAATATAAATGCTTTTCAGTAGTTTAACTTAAATTTACTTATATTGGCCATAAAATATTAGCTTATATGAGGTTATAAGTGTAAATAACAAGAGTGATTGCGCCTCAGTGTATATATTCCTGGTAGATGCTCCTCGAGGAGTCTTAAGATTTAAACGCTCCTAAGATGTTATCTTATAGGCGCATAAAAGTCTGAGTTACCGGATTAATTACTCCTGAGTGCAATTAGTTTTGTTCCTAGCTTTTATAGGAGTCTTAATCCAGTAGTGGCCACGAAATATGATCCTATATACCGATATAAGTTCAAATTATAGGATTAATCGTACTGAAGTAAAAACGGCATTCATTAATGCTGTTATAAGCGTAGTAGCAAATACCAAAACCATCATCGGAGCTATATAAGTCCACATAGCATTATAAAATCGCATTCTAGGACTACTTTGCTGGTTGGGGAGGTAACAAACATAAAAAAGTATATATATAGGTACAGTCGAATTGAGAACCTCCTCCTTTTTTGAAATCGGTTAAAAAAGGCTTAAGGTAGGTACATATTTCATATCGGCTACGTCCCCGATGGGTTTTGGGGAGCAACTTTTAATAGAAGCTTCACAGAATCCTTTCTAATAATCTAATAAAGTTAAAAAGCAAGGTATATAAAAAACAACACAAATATCAGAACAGAAAATACTTATCATATTTATTAAAATTAATAACTAATCTAAATAAATTAATAACACCTTACACAGGGAAATTTAAGAACATACAAAAGATCCTCGTGAGCTGAACTGGCAATAAATAAAACAAAAATGTGCACGTTTGTTACTGACTAGACGATGTTATACACGGCAAGCTAATTAATACCACAAAACAGATTACCTATCTGTTTTATGAAACACTGTGTAAATAAATTATTGGAAGTAGGTAATTATAAAGCACAATTGTAAGTCGAGCAAGAAGTCAAGGCAAGGTATTCTCATTGTTTGAAATCGATCTACAAGTATCATCCAGCTCACTGACAAAACATCACAGACATTTAAAAATCTAGATATCATTATTCAGTATAGCCTCTAACTACCTACGTTTTAAAAGTTTCCGCCGATAGAGTTCTTAGAGGAAGGAAAGTAAGTACAAAGTTCAAAGACGTTTCGTTTCTATCGTACTAAAAATCATTAGCATCTAGTTTGTACTCTCGATTTTGTTTTTCATGTAGGCACTACACAGTGGCAAGTATTCGTCACATAGTTAACCAAGCCCTTAACTCTAACTTAGTTCTTTTACTGTTATGTTTGATCGGTAAACAAGGTCGACGCTTAATTCCGCTCTCTGGGTCACGAGAGACATCGAGGCGGTCTCAATGACCTCAATCAAGTCGAATTCCAAACAAACAACTTGCATTTAGCACACGATAACTTCCTTTCGAATGTTTGTAGCACTAGAATAGCAGGTGCTAGTGGTGTCAACGTGGGGGGGCCTGCGGTGGAGCTTCCTCCAGTTTTCCCCACACGACGTTGCACATCTCTCTAACGAGAGCCTGCTCCCCGGTGTCCAGGTCGGGGGCTGGCCTCCTCCGCTCGCGCTCGACGCTCTCTCGCACCTCCAGCACCTGCAGCGCTCGCACCACAGCCTCGGGCCGCTCAGCAGTTCCGCTGTTCACGCCCTTCTCCGCTTCCAATCGTCGAACCTTCTGCTCCAAGTCCCGCACGTACTGCACAGTACGCTCGGCGAGCTGCGGGTGCGTCATAGTCATGGGCATGACAGGTGGCGGCCGCGGCCCGTCCTCCACGTTGGTACTACTGCTGCTGCCGTCGCCGTCGTCCCGCAGCCGGCCCGACGCCCGCCCGCAGTTCACGCATGTTCCTCTTTCTCGCTCTTCCACGAGGTAGAGCCACAATTCCTTCAGCTCTAAGTTATCACTGATCAACTCTTGCTGCTTCTCGTCCAGCTCTCTTAACTTACTCTGGTAAGCGGAAACCTCCTGCCGCATCACGGACGCCGTGTATCTCCCGAAGCGTTGCCACTCTCGAGCCAACTTCCGCCCTTTCTGGCGGTCGTCGTCCAAAAAGCAACATAGATCCCGGAGCTCCTGGTTGTCCTCGCTCAACTTACGGTTTTCTTCTTTTAGCGATTTTATTTCGTCTAAAAGCGCTTGAACCTGTCTCCGCTGGTCGGTGGAGGCTCGCGGTGCCTCCGGGTCGACGCGCTTCGTGAACTTTAGCATGTCGGCTGACCGCCGGTGCAGCTGTTCCTCCTCGATGTTGCGCTGCACCCGCTGGGTGTCGTCCGCACTGCGCGCGCGCTCGCTCGATTCGTGGACGATGGCTTTCGTGATCACTTCGGAATTGGGTCGCAAGACTCGTATGGCTCCCGGCGGGAGCGGGTATCCGACGGGGTAGCCCTGGTTGTACTTGGCGAGAGGCACGGAGCCGCCCGGGTAGGGTCCCGGAGCGCCGGCGGACGGGTAGTGAAGCTTGCCCGGGTCGAGGGCTCGGGCCGCATGCGCCGGTTTGAACTCCTTCGCGGTCGCGTCGTGTGTGCCGGCTAGTTTCGGGGCGCCCGCGGCCGCCGGGGGCGGATGATAACGAGGTGGAAAGTTGACCGGTTCCGGGCCCTGTTTACCTAGTTGTGGCTTCTGCTTGTTGAACTGGCCCGCGTTCTGATTGATTGACATTGTCGCTGGCCGCGCGGGGGTCATCGGCTCAGTCAATGCATCGCAGCAAGATTTCGACGCTCATTTCCGAATCGACATGTCGCGTTCCGAGCTCCGTGCGAAAGCCGCGCCGGCATGGGTTCAACGAATGGTCCTTGAATGAACGGAGGAGGGGAACGCGCCGCCGGCTGCGTAGGCTGTGGACCGTGGCATTCGCGCAATTAACTACACTTTATTTGTTTCTTTTGTTTATAAGAAGCACTTCACTGCCACAAAAGTTACATTAGTTCCCGGTACGTTTGTTGTGGTCAACACTGGGTATAAGCTTAGTATTGTTGTTTATATGAGAAAGCAGGTTATGTTTGTTTGCATGTGCGCGTCGCAGGCAGCGAGCGGCGGGCGCGCGGTGCGCGAGAGGCGGACTGGCGCGCGCAGCCGCGCTACCTGCGAAGGCTCTACTATAGCGGTCCCTCTCTGCTCTACCGCGCCGTCTCACCTGACACAGGCTACACTTACTTCCTAATGTACACACAAACATATTATAATGTACTTATCTACAATGTCGTCATTCAATCCGCAGCGTCTCGTGCTCTAGGTAGAATACAAACAATTGCGTATGACTTCGGTGTATGAATATAATGTACCTATGAGGTAGGCAGTCGGTACAGTCGAGAGTAAAATGTTAGCTGGTGTTTGACCTTGTTTGCATAGTTTCGTCGCAAAGTTCAAAGTTTCTTTTTGTCCATGTTAGAGACGTCAACGCGCTCTACTTTTTCTTGGATGTATTTTTCTCCGTTCTGAGGGTTCTGCTAAGTAGGTACCTATAATATTTGTTATTATAATTAGTTCAAGTATCACTATAACCATGGAATATAAGAATAGCACAAGGTACTTAACACTAAGATACTAAAGATACAATATTATAGTAAGATGAAGAAAAAGGTAGATACGTTGATATTTATTCCTCGTTATTTCCGTTGATATAAAAGAGTTCAACGCGCTAGGTCAAAAAATAGTTTTTGGTTTTCGTCTCACTCTACAAATAAAAACAATATAATTTTGAGACTGATAGGTACCTACTGTTTGATGTGATACTTGATTATATCATAATTTAATTGGAGAAAATGAATATTCGGACTACAATTCTCACCATCAATGTGCAATCAATCCTCCTGTTGTTGCTCAATCATTCAATAATAGCTCAACGGATATGAATGAAATTTGGTACAAAAGCAGCTTAGACCCTGGTTTAACATACATAGGTATAGGCTATTTTTATTTCGGAAAATGATGGTGAAACCGCAGGGCGCTACTAGTGTGCAACAAATGGATATCGCCGATATCGGGGTACAATATTGTCTTATTTGTCATCAATCACAGAAAAGTTCTGTTAAAACGAAAGATGATGCGCAACTGCGTTTTACTGTAGGTGTAAGAAGTAGAAGACAAAAAACGGCGGCGGCGCAGTAATTTTGCTATCTTCATTTTAATAGGCGTCTGTTTGAATTTGGCTCTGCTTGTACTTACGCATAAAGTTCCAATTAAATTCCCATATACGAGTATCTATGATTTAAATTCGCTACACCTGCTGATTTTCAACACAAATCATGCCATGCCTGTGTAAGTGTTGGACACAAATTTATGCCAAGTTTCAAGGCAGTCAGGCTGTAAAAAATAAACCCTTTCGTATATGCCCACAGCGTTATTTGTTTACTAATTAATTTATTTAGATTTTGACGTTAAAAATTTGATCTCAGTCACTAAACAAGCAAACTATTCAAACGCCTAACAGTAAAAAACAAAGTTTCACTTTTCTTTTATCCCGCTGATAACTGCAAGTCCAAACTACATTTAGTATAACAAGTGTGCAATGAGACAACAAATGCGTGAAATGGGTAATATATGACGGATTTGAGTGCGATAATAAATCAAAAAAATGTAAAAGCTATATATGCTATCCCGCATCCCAAAAGTGACAATTAAATTCAAATTTAAATCTTCGTGATAATTAAATTCAAACCTAAATTCCGGGTCAATTGTCAATGTTAAAAAATCTAAAATCATATCACAAAAGTAACAATTTGTCTTCGTGATAATAATGATGATCTATGTAATCATAATCTAGGTAAATTTAGCACTGACTGAATTAAGTAATTGACTAGATTTTATCTTTACATTTTTTCAATTGTATTTTTGTATGGATTGTGTATCAAAATTAAACTTTTATTATTATTATTTTATTATAAAATTCAAAGCTAAAGTCCGCGAAACGATGTGAAACACAATTGTCTTTCACATCGTGGTCGCAGCTACCTGCGCTCGCGCCGATGTCGCAGGTAGGTGGTAGGTGGTAGGTAGGTCCTTGCGTCGCAGTCAGTAGCCAAAGTGCGGTCGGTAGAGGATGCGGCCTCAAGTGTTAGTGCTCGTGGTAGCGGCGATAGTGCGAGGTATGTACCTACTTATTAATAAAGTAGACATAGACCACTGCGTGCCAGTAGGTACTGTGACATTTTCCTTTATTCTAGTTATTTTTTGTAAATGTGTAAGTGGACCAAAATAAATTCTGTTTTATAAATAAAATAAAATTGTATTTCGTCTGTAGGTATCAGTGAAGAGTTGCTTTTAGATTTTATTTTTTAATCACTAAATTTTTTTTGGATATTTAACTTTTGAAATTAATTTCAAGACATCTGTATCAGTGAAGAGTTGCTTTTAGATTTTATTTTTTAACTACTAAATGTTTTTGATGAATATTTAACTTTTGAAATGAATTTCAAGATACTGTTTTTCACACTTCAATTAGTAATTGCATCAAAAATATATAAAAAAATAACAAATAGTAACTTTCATCTCAGAACAAACGCGTTCTATCGCTAAAAGTTTAGAAAATAATATTAATTATAGAAATGTGATTTTTTTTGTTAACCAGTTCACTAAGGTCTAAATATAAGTTAGTATCAACAGTTACATCTATAACGAACATACAACATTATTAGGTAAATCGTAAAGCTAATTTTTTGCGGCATATTTCTTCATCATCATGGTGAAGTAATTTCCAGGTTTGTTGATCGTCTGCAATCTTATACATTTAAATAACTATATAACGATTTGTACATAAACTCTAACTGTGGGATGCGAAGTGTATTCAGAATGCGCGTTTTTGTCCTTTGACAACTTTATAGCGGTGTGGGAATTCAATTCAGACTTCCTTCTCTTAGTATCTAGACCAAAGGTGGGATTACATTATCTAGCATTTCTTATGCAAATTAGTAAATTATTTAGATGCTCGCAAAATATATTAATATTTTAAAATTTCACTGATGTTTTCAAATTCCATTGATATTTTCATGCAAATTAGTAAATTATATAGATGCTTGCAAAATATATTGATAATTCTAAATTTAACTGATGTTTTCAAATTCCATCGATATTTTCAAAGACTAGCTTCGCCTCGTGGTCTCACGTGGTCGTGTGAATCCAGGGCACGAGTTATCTTTACTCCTAATTTCATCCAATTCTGTCCAGCCGTTTCAGAGCGAAGGATCAAAAAAACGTTTATTCTAAAAAATATTAAATCAGTTTACAAGTCATGGAGAAATCAGTGGAAATAAATACATGCAGATAGGAGATTAATGAGTGAAAAAATATACGTAGTCGAACGTCCCTCCTCCGTTTTTAGAGTCGGTTAAAATTTGCAGTAAGAGCACTGTTTCACGAGTAGGTAAATATACTCGTACATATAGGTACCGATGTGTTGTGGGTAGGTATATACCTACCCATGACAGACAGAACGCAAACATGCAGGGTTGCTCAACAGAAGCGTGGCGATGCAAGGAGCTTGCTACATCGACATTTCGTGATTCTGCAAAAGAACTTGGCAGCTTCTCAGAATTTTTTACTATGCTAGAGCAATATCGTAGGTAAAACCGGGTAGGTAGTTAGAAATTCTTGCACACACTAGAAAATTAGTGCTAAAGCAATATCATAGGTAAAACCGGGTAGATAGTTAAATATTATTGCAAACACTAGAAAATTAGTGCCAAAGCAATATCATAGGTAAAACTGTGTAGATAGTTTAGAAATAATTCCACACACTAGAAAATTGACGATACAAACAGGATAAACTAACAAACCAGCGATCCATTACATAATGGATCACAATATCTGTCGAACCGTGTGAAGATCGCGTTATGTTTGCTCAGATTTTAAATTATGTCAGAAGCCTTCAGGCGGTCTTAAAAACTCGCTAGGGCTGTCATGGCTTAGGTAATTGTTCTAATACACGGGGTGAATAAAACCTCAGGGGTGAATAGATACAAAACTAAAAATGATTTTCTACAGACAATAGCCAAACATTTCGAAAAATAACAAAGAAAGGTGACGGGGGTGAAGGTTTCGAAACTTTCGGTACTTTTTACTTTCGAAATATTTGACTTTAGTCCGTAGAAACATCACCCCTGCGATTTTATTCACCCCGTTTTACCGTACTAACACTTTTAATTCTTCAAAAAATTTTTTTTTCGCTTTGGCATTAACTGGTAAGATACTTAAATTATTAAACCAGGATAGGTACTTAAAAAGAAAGGTTTTACAGCACCTATCTTACACAAGAATAGAAATTACAGCTCAATCGCACATCTGAATATGGTTCAAATTGTTGCAAGAATATACAATACCTTAAAAAACTTACATACTCGTACCTACTTGAATAAACTAAACGCTTTATTGTTCACACCAGATATTGCAATAAAATGTGTTAACTAAACTTAAATAAAAACTAACGAAAGGATTTTAGGAGTCTTTTTTGTTATAAAGAATTGAATCTATCAAATATTTTCGCAGAATGCAAGCTGGACCGCCCCCAGCGGCCGGAGCGGCCCGAGCGCCCGGAGCGGCATCCGATCAAGGAAGCGCTGTTCTTGCACAATGATGCGTTCGTGAACGCGACGTTCGAGGACTGCGTGTGGCGGCGCGACCGCGAGCCGTGCCCAGATGCGGACGTGCGGCTGCATCTCTACACGGAGGCCGAGCCGATCAAGAAACCTGTAAGTATTATGAGGACGGGGCTGAAATGTGTCGCCATGATTGCTAGAACTAGAATAGGGCATCGGTTTGACCAGTAGTCGAAGCTTACTAAATGGAGCCCTCTGCGTTAGAGGGTGGTTGGGCTCTAAAGCTATAAACATCCACCTAAACGAGCCCGAAGACGACGACAGCGTTGACCCGCGTTGTTACCGGCCGAGGTGTCTCGGGGCAGCATTTAGCTGTCCTGGGAGGAGCTGAAACCGAGAGTCGTTTCAACTTCCGGTGTGTTCCTCTAAAGATCCCGGAGCTCCCACGTCAAGAACCTGTCCTGGCCATCGATGTTTTTGTGGGTGAAACCCCAGATAACCCGGTTGCATTCCAACGCAGCCGGGTATTTTCTAACATTCTATTCTAAGATTTCAGGCTTGGTCTGAATCTGAACTCAGAATGGTAATAGATAACGAACACCCAAGCAAGCGGTATTCGTTTTAAATAATCTACTACATTTGTACCTAAATGTAGTGTGGGACGATCATTAGGCAAATATGTGTATGATACGAAAACTCCAGTCCCTTTGTTTATCATTTTCTCACGTTTTTAAAACCATGTAGGTACTCATATTCCTCTCACTCGCATAAATTATGTACCTACTCTTTTATAATTTCAGCAAAAATGCATTCCCGTCTAATAATAATTTTGCACGTATTTATATTAGACTAGCTTTTACCTGCGGCTTCGCTCGCATTGATTTTTTTTCAATAAAAAAATCAATGCTATGCTACTTCTAATACCTCCAAAAATATGTGTACAAAGTTTTATGATGATCGGTTAAGTAGTTTTCGCGTGAAAGCGTAAGAAACAAACTTACATCCACATTTTTAATAATAGTAGGGAAGTAGGGATTATATAAGACCAATTATTTATTTATCAAAATAAATGCTCTAATTGAAGGTCACAGTGAATTAAGTGGTTCTCGCAAAAAGTAAACGTTCTATGAAATTACAGAGGTAAAGAAAGAAAGCAGTACACGGTCGAGCTCTTCCAACTGTGACCGCACGCACCCGCGGGTGTACGTAGTGACTGAAAACTGGTTAGTTTCAGTAATCGTTTTGTCTATTGAACTTGTGTCAATTAAAGATTTGTTCCTACAAAATCCTACTAATATTATAAACGCGAAAGTTTGTGAGTAGGTATGTTTGTTGCTCTTTCACGCAAAAACGGCTGAACGGAATTACATGAAATTTGGAATGAAGATTATTCATGGTCTGGATTAACACATAGGCTTTTTATCCCGGAAAACGCGGGTGAAAGCGCAGGGCGCAGCTAGTTATCCATAAATACAAAAATGAAACTCTATTTTCCTTGGTCATTGCATCACGCGTGAACGGATGGAACAATTTCGCTAATTATTTTTTTGCTGTGTTAATTATTGTCAGGAGAAGGTTCTCATGAAAGAAAATAATAAGGAAGTTAAAGCGGAACATTAAAAATTATGACATAGTCAAGACAGAACAACGTCTGTCGGGTTAGATAGTAATCAGATATTTTACAATTCAACGAACTAAAAGCAAATAAGTTGTAGTAAGGTTGTCGTATTATAGTAACGGAATAATTTTTATTTTTCCTAACAGAGTAAAATGCTTTTAAACAAATATGAAGCGATGCAGCGTTCGAAAGAACAGTCTTGGCCAAGCCGTAAAGGTCCATTTTTTATACGAAACCCTAAAATTCCGATCGTCGAAATGAAAATGGAAAATTGAAAGTGTCTACGGACATAACATAAGCTACACCTCTTCGTTTGAGCTTTACATACAGGGTTACACAGAAAGGGTATGCTAATCCGAAAAGCGGTCATAGTACTCATCATTGTAAACAACTTTTACTGTGGGATAAACCTGAAATTCGCGAAAAATAAATCAGTTGTTGCATAGAAAAATGTCAATGACAAACAAAATGAACAACTGATAACCCTGACCCTAACCCTGAGTACTACGAGCCCTTTTCGGCTTAGCATACCCTTTCTGTATAACCCTGTATAGACACCTCATTGTATGCACAGTGGGCAGGTGCTTGAACTACAGTTAATTTCACCCATCTGCATTGTTATTTGGTGTTGCGACACCGATTGTAATTCCGTTTCCGTCCACATGGGTAGTTTTCTAAACGCATTTCTGTGTTTTATTATGCTGTGTCGACACAAAATTGAGGAAGCAAAACCAGCACATTAGTTAGGTAACTGTATTTTTCCTGTATAATTAGAAAATTGTAAATGTGTCTTTATTAGGTTTGTTTTTGCAGGCGATCGCGTTTAAGTCTTTTATTAGTAAAAATATAGTTTTGTAAATCACGTTACAAAATCTGGAGCTCTTTTATAAAAAATCCTTTTCGGTTAAAATACGGATTCCCTTTCGGCTTTTTACGTTCAAATTTATAAACGTGTATATATTCAGTTACTATAATGTAATAAAATTATACTTTCACTCTTTTTTTTTTTTACTCTTTGTTTTTTTAAATCATTGCAGATTCTGCAAAAAATCTAACACTTTTTGGGGCAGTGTTTTGTGTGTTTGCTTGGTGTTTTGTGTGTGTTATAAGGTCGTAACATCAAGGTCACATGCCTACATTTCCAAAAACAAATAGGGCCAGTGCGGCAGTGGGTTGCGTATGCGTACGCAATACTTATGAGGTAAGGACGGCAGGACAACTAGCGGTACCTTGGACGCATTCCTAGCCTCAGTGTACCGACCACCTGACTATAATAGCGAGAGAGAAAGGGGGAATAACTTCCTCAAGAGAAAGAGAGAGGGAAACGGCATCCTCTAAGAAAAATAGCGTACTTTTTATGCCATAAAGGGGCAAGCAGATGGGCTGCGTGATGATAAAAGATCACCGTCGCATGTGGATGCCTGAAAACGATGCGTCAGAGTACGTTGCAGACTTTATATCGTCGCTGCACAACCGCCAGACAGTAGCGTTACTATGTTGTGTCATGTAATGTAAAAACAATGTATCTTTGATCTAAGAATCCTTTTTTTTTTTTACCCAGTGGAAATCCTTTATGGATACCCTCGGCCCGGGGGGACCTAGCACCCCTTGATTTAAGAATCCTTTTTTTTTTTTTTTTTTTTGTTGACCCAGTGGAAATCCTTTATGGATACCCCTAACCCGGGGGAGCCGGGGTTATGTGGGAGTCTCCGCCCTGCGGCGGCATACCCACTAAAACCACTGGGAAGTTGACCTCATTCCCTTGTGGCCGGGGGCAGCGGGGTTCCCTTTCGGAGTCTCCGCCACCCTCAGCCAGGGTCGGCCCTTCGGCCCCGTCTTCCGTGCGTCAAGAGAGGGACGGCCCTGGTCACCCAAGGCCGCCCCCAGACGTGTGGAGCCGGTGCAAGCCAGCGGAGAGCCCCCCGACCCTCCGCCAGTGGCCCCACTACGGAGAGGGAAGGAGGCGATGATCGGATCGCCCCCTCCTCCCTCCCCGTCGTCTGCGCCGGAGCGGATCCTGCGGGAGTCGTCCTCCCCGATCCGCCCCGCGGCCCCTTCTGCGACATTACCTCTTCGCAGAAGGAGACCACGGCCTGCCACGATCTCTCGCCGCCGAGCATGGCTTTCACCACGCCCGGCAACGAGCGATCCCCTCCTCCTTTCCTTGCACTCCCGACCGCGACCCACACGCGGCGAGGAGCACAAGGAAAACCCCCCCTGGTGGCATTGCTGCCACCAGCCAAGCGTGGAGCGCCGTATCCTCCAACGCTCCACACTCCACCACACACCATCCGCTGTGCCCTCTGCTAGTCAGAGGGACACGCGGACGGGCCCACCGTGTCGGGTTATTTGCCAGCGTGCGGTAATACTGCATAAAAGCTGCAGTATTACCGCACGCTGTTGCCCAGGGTGCACCACGAGGAGGTTACCCGACCTAGCACCCCTGATTTAAGAATCCTTTTTTTTTTTTTTTTTTTTTTGTTTACCCAGTGGAAATCCTTTATGGATACCACGCCCGCCCCGGGGGAGGCAGGGTGGTTATGTGGGAGTCTCCGCCCTGCGGCGGCATACCCACTAAAACCACTGGGGTGTTCGGCATCCGCCTGAGATGGGGCAAGGTGGGGTCGCGTTAGCAATCGCCACCTCGCCCCGGCGATGGGCCCGATTAGGGCCCCCCGCGTATATGGAGGGGTGACCCTGTTCCCCAGGATCACCCCCCAGACAGTCAGTGTGGGGTCGTGCAGGCCGGGAGAGTCCCCCGACTCTCCCGGCAACCCCACTGCAGAGGAGCGAGGATACGGGCGAACCGCCTCCTCGCTCCCTCGTCTGCGCCGGAGCGGGTCAGATCAGGCGTCGTCCTCTCTGACCCGCTCCGCGGCCTCCTTCTGCGTCATCACCTCTTCGCAGAAGGAGACCCCGGCCTGCCACGATCTCTCGCCGCCGAGCACGGCATTCACCACGCTCGGCAACGAGAGATCCCGGCCTATGTAGGCCGAAAGCGTATGCCGCTGGTTGGCCCCATGCGGCACACGCTTCCAGCGTCCACCCTCCTCCTTTCCTTGCACTCCCGACCGCAACCCACATGCGGCGAGGAGCACAAGGAAAACCCCCCTGGTGGCAGCAATGCCACCGTCCAAGCCATCACGCTGTGCCCTCTGCTAGTCAGAGGGACACGCGGACGGGCCCACCGTGTCGGGTTATTTGCCAGCGTGCGGTAATACTGCATAAAAGCTGCAGTATTACCGCACGCTGTTGCCCAGGGTGCACCACGAGGAGGTTACCCGACCTAGCACCCCTGATTTAAGAATCCTAAACCAACCTTTACCAATAACGTGATATGTTATATTCCAGGTGGATCTATTCAGCGAAGACTGGCTGCGGCAGAGCGGCTGGGAACCGTCACATGAGACCATCTTGTTGATCCACGGGTACGCCGGCGGAGACGACACCCTGCCCATCACTGTGCTCCGAGACGGTAAGACCTTGGCAGATGATGGCCAGCGGTCAGTGGGTCAACAGGCACTGTAGGATAGCGGGCTAAGCCGAGGAACGCAACTAGATTATTTTTTTTATGTGAATAAGTCCGCTTTTGACCACCAACTCGCCTGATGGTAAGCGACGATGTGGTCGAAGATGAAGCCGCAGACTTGGAAGATACCTATTTACTCTGACCTTGAAAAGACCAAGATTGTAGGTATCTCTCAGGGAACAAGGAAGCCGGCAGTCTGTTCCAGTTTGTCATATTTGTCAATCTCCTACACCGGAACCCATAATATAATAATTATTAATCCCATAAATCACTGCAATATACGATTTAATTAACCAAACATCTGCATTAATTTAGTACATTTACATATTATGCAACGTGGTAAATGTCAACGAAAGTCACCGCTGTTTTCCATAAGTTTCCTGTCACTGAGAATTCTCCGCAAAAGTGAAAGTAAGTATTGAGTGCACATTTGTAATGCACTTTGCCGACCACTACTTAGTAGGTAGGTACCTGCATACCAGTAACTGCAAACTTTATCAAATGAAGGAGTTAAAATTTTTCATGATAGGTTTGCAGATTTGTTCAAAAAATACTACAAAAATCGCGCTCTTATTTAGCCTTGTAGTATGTCTAAATTTTTCATGATAGGTTTGCAGATTTGTTCAAAAAATGCGAAAATCGCGCCCTGATGTAGCCTTGTGGCACAAATTTTGACCTAAAATCGTAGCTAGTATTCGACAGATAAATGTATGCAAAATGGGACAGCGTCTTATTGTGGGTGCGTTGTCGGGCTTAGGTAAATGGAAACTGCATTGTCCATAAATTTTAAATAAATACTTATAAGTTATATTATATGTAAGTTGGTCGTACGTGAACGGTGTTGTTTGATTGCTGCCGTTTATTATCCGATTTAATAGACTTATAGTTAACGTTGACTGATATCTAAAGCACGAATTCTCTGAACAATACGAGTAGCTCACTCTAGAAGTTACTTGTACAATACAAATAAATGTTGTTCGACGCAATTTCAAAATAAATGAGAAACTTAGCCAACTTGTTTATATAAAATAGTTGCAATCTGTCGCTTGCATGTCAGCTTGCTGCAGGTACAATACTTGGCTTTTTCCGGAAGTGCATCGAAATGACCGGAGGCAACGACCGGGGCGGCGGAATGTCAGCTCGTGACGTACTGCTGTACGACTGGAGGTAGATGTTCTAGGTACCTATTTGTAGGCGTGTCGGATACCGGGGCTTGGATCGTGCCCTGCATTCGTGGTTACACTATACTTTCGATAGATGTGTTACATAAGGGCAGTTTTAAACTTTCTGAACTCAATAAACCTAGCCCGCATTTCTATATTCGCTAAATAGGTTTAGCGCAGGCATAAGGGCCTGCGCTAAACCTATTTTGTATAGCGGCTAGACTCTAGCCAGTGTTGCCGCTGTTGTACATAGTTTAGTTGTAGTCTTAAGTATTGTTTGGGAACTTGGCAGTCTATCTCGAAAATGCGAACGTCGCGTCGTCGAAGTCTGTGACGCCTTTCGAGACCATCGTTCGCCAATAGACTAACTTTGTACCTATTACCAAGCTCCTCTTCGGGGAAAAGGCTACGCGCAGCCTGAACTAATGAACCGTGCCACGAGTACGTATGATTATGATACGGTCTAATCGCCAGGGCAATATTTCCTTACGTAGTAGATACCTGATTATTACTTCTGCTAAGAGGGGTTAACCACCGGGTACCATAACTGGTGATCATGGTGGTCACGTCTACAGTACAAATTAGTATATGGTGCCCATGGCCAATGATCATGCTAGAAACGCGTTTCAAACCTTTCGTACATTAATCATGGGCAAGATCCCGATGGGTGAGCCAAGAAATATGTTGGAGCGAGACACCGGAATGATTTCGTCAGCCTACCAACATATTTATGTTGGAACGTGGCTGTGCCTGGATATATTTGTATGTTTGGGCAAGATACAAGGATGGTTGATATACATGTTTGATTGATTGTTTCGGCAGCGTACCTTCGCCGCGGCGGGTACAACGTGTTCATGCTGGACTGGGGCGCGCTGTGCCAGCCGCCGTGCTACGTAGCCGCCGTGCACAACCTGCGGCCCGTGGCGCGCTGCGCCGCCGAGGCGCTGGGCCAGCTGCGGCGCGCCGGCCTGCGCCCCGACCGCCTCACCTGCGTCGGCCACTCGCTGGGAGCGCATCTCTGCGGCATCCTGGCCAACTACCTCACCTTTAGGCTCAACCGGATTATCGGTACGTGGACTTGCAGCCGTGCCACTAGAGTTGAGTGCAATTTGCAATCGAGACTTACTCGTACGTGTGAATGTGGTGAAACTGGTTGGTTCCGGTGATTTAAAAGATAAAAATCTAAAGAAAAAACAGACTTCAAAATGACTTGGATTTATTCCCACTTATTTTAATTTAAAGACCATATGATATTGATGTTTCTATAAGACCGATCTAAAACTAGGTAGGTACGAGTATATCGTTTCAAATAATAAAACATTTTTTTCTAAATCGGTTGACAAAAGACTGAATTCTGAAATAGCAAACGTAAAAATAATAAAAACAACCGAATCGAAAACCTTCTTTTTTGAAGTTGGTTAAAAATTCCAGTAGTCATCGTCGGCCTATCTTATGTTTGCCTACTGTTGGACATACGCCATAAGCCATAAGACACGATCTTCTGCCTTACGCATCCTTGCTACCTACCGGCAGGCAGGTCATTTTCAGTTGAAACGTAGTAATGTAAAGGCTCGCACACATTCGGTCGGGCCGCAGCGGCATTTTAACACAAATCCTTGGGCTGCGGCCTGCTGTAATATGTTAGTTCATACAAAATGTACCTACCTACTAAAGTGATGCAAGAGGATTTTTTTTTTGATATTGAATGACGAGACGAGCAAATCGTTCGCATAATGTTAAACGTTACGTTTGCACATAAACAGGACTGCGCCACTCAGAATTTTGAATTCTTAGAATTCAGGACCCTGCGCGGCAGCACTGCGCTCGTCACCCTGAGATATAAGATGTTTAATCACCTATTTGCCCTGAAATTTCACTGGAAACTATGCCTTTTTGCGTTGCAATGTGGCCCGTGCTAATTTGCGCGTACCGTTATTTCACAGGGCTGGACCCCGCGCGGCCGCTGATCCGCAACGCGCCGGCGCTGCGCCTGGACGCGGGCGACGCGCGCGCGGTGCACGTGCTGCACACCAACGCGGGCCGCTACGGGGACGCGGCGCGCCTCGGACACGCAGACTTCTGCCTCAACGGGGGCCGCAGCCAGCCCTACTGCGAGGACACGCCTAGTAAGCTACGTCCTTGTAGACCAGGGATGGCGAACTTATAGCACACGTGACAATGAGGGCACGAGACGAAATACACTGAGAAAAACGGCCATCTAAATTCCGCTAAAAGAATGATGAATTCACTTTATGTTGACAAATATTTTGCATTTTGCAATTAACTAATAATAATAATAATAATAATAAAAAAAAAAAAAAAACCGCTGAAAGATGTCAGTCGCAAATTTAGTTGTGGAGTTTTATAATTTATTTTCTTTGTTGATATCCTACTTTTAGTAACCAAATTTTTCAGTTTAACATATACAAATCCAAGTTTAGTGTGTTTCCAAACAATTTACAACAGAAAACTACAATTTGAAAAAATTACAAGGATGACATTTGATGTCAATCATCAATCAAACATGAAAAATTTACACAACACAATGAAATGATTACAAGAGCAGCAACTAAGCGACGAGAAGCGGAATCTACAAACGCACGCCCACCACCTCCGCCCGCCCCGTCGTCTCCGAGCTCCTCGTCGGGAGATGAGTTCGTCACTCCTCCCGACACGAGCGCGTCGAGCGACGAGGACGGGCCGCCGACGCCGCCGCCGCCGCCAACACCAGCGCGACGGGGACGTCCACCGCTGCCGGCACGCTTGGGGCCTGCGGGGCAACCTGCTCCGCGCCCGGCCCCCGCTACCGGTGGTGTAGTGCGTCGCATGCGATGGACTCAAGCAATAAATGAGAACTGCATGCGCGCCTATTATGAGGCTACAGAGGGGGGAATTAACCTGACGGCGTACCGTGTTAGGATGCTGCCTTTGTTTCAGGCCCTTGAACCGACCATAACCGTTTCCATCCAACGGCTATCGGATCAAGTGCGAGCTATCCACCGATGCAAATTGCTGGATCAGTCCGTACTTGATCGACTCCGCCTGGAGGCGCTACCAACTCGCCCCACTCCTTCCTCGACGCGGGACCTGCCTGTGCCTATCGCGTCGTCAGCCCCGACCCTGGCTTCAGTGCCGATGTCGGCGGCGACACTAGCGACACCAGTCGATACCACAGTCGATGACGGAGCTGGTGCGAGTGTATCGAGCCAGGTGAGTGAGCAATTGAGGAGGGCTTTGGAAGACGCGATCTTCCAATATAGATTAGCACCTGACTCTAGGCCGCGACTACCACGTTTGCCTACTCATAGACGCAATCTGGCGCTGATGGGAGCTCTGAACTCTTTGCTAGCCCCGTATTTACGGGCTAGCGAAGACCTAGTTGATACTCACTCGATCCTGTACTGCGGTGCCATCGCGGCGTGCCGCGTTGCACGTGTTAAGTTTTACACTAACCGTGCACCGCGGCCCGCCGGAGATGTACCCACGTGGCAAGTGCGGATCGAGCGGCGTATCAACACGTTCAGGACTCTCATTGCAAAGCTAGTCTGCTTCAGCCGGGGGAATAATCGCCCCCGAGTAATGCGTTTCGTGACACAGGCTTTTGCTGGGACTGGTATAACGCCCCAGCATTACCTGGCCGGTGTCACGGAACGCATAGACTATCTGAAGCAGAAAGTCTATGCGTGGGCTAACCGTATTCGCCGCTACAGAGAGCGTGTTGACCGATATTGGCAAAATCGCCTCTTCCAAAGTGACCAAAGGAAGGTGTACCGAGGCTGGGAGGGAACCGACAAACGTGTGAACGACGGGCAGCTGCCGGATGCCACCGCTATGAATAACTTCTGGCGTGGGATCTGGTCGGTGCCCGTCGAGCACACGGAGGGTGATTGGATGCATGTTGTTGAGAGGGAATGCGAATCCATCGAACCCATGGGATCTATTTTAATAGATCCCGTAGACGTTAGTTGTGCGATCCGTACGGCTCAGAACTGGAAAAGTCCTGGGCCGGACGGGTTGCACAACTTCTGGATAAAATGGATTCGATGTTCGCATGACCGCCTAGCAACACAATTCCAAGAAGCCCTTGAACTCGGTTCCCTTCCCAGCGTCTTGACCACCGGTGTCACCTTCCTGCTCCATAAGTCTGGTAGTACCACGGAAGCTAAAAACTACAGACCCATCACGTGCTTGCCTACGATCTACAAGCTCCTTACTTCCATTCTGAGAAACAAAATTAACACACACGTTGTTGCAAACAACATTTTGGCCCCGTCTCAGAATGGATGTAGGGTTGGGTCCCGTGGTACTAAGGAGCTCCTCCTCATAGACATGGCCATTAGCCAGCAAGTTCGGCGGAGTAAAGGGGCCCTTTCTACTGCCTGGATAGACTACAAGAAGGCTTATGACTCGGTGCCTCATTCATGGCTTGAGAGGATTTTAGAGTTGTATAAAATCGATACAACTCTAAAATCATTCTTAGTTACATGTATGAGACAATGGGCCACAGTCCTTCGTCAGCCAGGCGGTGGAAACGGCTTCTTTAATCTACAGGACTTGATAAGGATAGAGCGAGGTATTTTCCAGGGTGACAGTCTGAGCCCATTGTGGTTTTGTCTGGCCCTGAATCCTCTCAGTACTTTGCTGAGGGATTCGGGGTTAGGCTATCGGCTTCGCAGACAGGGTGAAATCATTTCTCACCTTTTGTACATGGATGATCTCAAGCTGTTTACACCGAAACGCCAAGACTTGATGGAACTGCTAAAAACAACAGAGGTTTTCAGCAGCGCCATTAGGATGGAGTTCGGTGTAGATAAGTGTGCGGTCATGCATGTACAACGGGGGAAAGTTGTAGATTCTCCGAATCTTCAACTTTCTGAGACGATGACTATCAGATCTCTCTCCGAGGCCGAGACCTACAAATACCTCGGTATGTCAGAGTCATTGGGTATATCGGCAGTGGACATCAAGAAATCAGTGAAGGAACGCTTCTTCTGTCGTCTGACAAAAGTGCTTAACAGCCTTTTGTCCGGTGGCAACAAGGTGCGTGCCTTCAATGGTTGGGTGATGCCGCTGCTGATATACTCCTTTGGCATACTGAAGTGGACTCAGACTGAGCTGGACGCCCTGGACAGGAGGGTCCGTCAACTACTCACTTCGCATCGTATGCTACACCCACGTTCGTCTGTCATGAGACTGTACATTCCGCGGAAGTGGGGAGGTCGAGGCTTTTTAAATGCTAAGACCCTCCACAACCGCGAAGTGTGCAGTCTTCGGGACTTTTTCCGAAACAGCGGACGTGGGATGCATTGTGATGTGGTGGCAGTTGATAGAGGCCTCACGCCGCTCTCCTTGGCAAACGAGAACTGGCGCAAACCATCAGTGCTCAGCACCGAGGACCGCAGGGACGTATGGAAGGGCAAGGAGCTGCACGGGCGGTTCTACCGGGCCTTAACAGGGTCCGATGTAGACCTGCTCGCGTCGGTGGCCTGGTTACGCTTCGGTGACCTTTTTGGGGAAACCGAGGGTTTTGCCTGTGCAATTGCGGACGAAGTTATCAAGACGAACAACTATCGGAAATATATCCTGAAGGACGGTACGGTCGACATATGTCGGGCATGCCACCGTCCCGGAGAGTCACTCAGGCATATTACTTCTGGTTGTTCGCATCTTGCTAACGGCGAGTACTTGCACAGGCATAACCAAGTTGCCAGGATCATACATCAGCAACTTGCCCTTCAATACGGCCTTGTCGAATCCGAGGTGCCGTACTATAAGTATGCACCAGCGCCAGTTCTCGAAAATGGTCGTGCTTTGCTTTATTGGGACCGCTCTATTATCACGGACAGGACTATTATAGCTAATAGACCTGATATCGTGATGGTCGACCGATCCCAACGCCGGGCAGTGCTCGTCGACATCACCGTCCCACATGACGAGAACCTCGTGAAGGCCGAGAAGGACAAGCTCAGTAAGTACCTTGACTTGGCGCACGAGGTTACCGCTATGTGGGATGTTGATTCGACGATCATTGTCCCGATAGTCGTTTCGGTGAATGGGCTTATAGCGAAGAGCCTCGACCAACATCTGAAGAGGCTCTCGCTAGACGGTTGGGTCAAGAGTCAGATACAAAAGGCGGTAATTCTTGACACGGCCCGCATTGTCAGGAGATTCCTCACTCTGCAGCCTTAACCACCGGTAGCTTGGGCCCTGCCCCGCTGCCGGCGGCACCCTAGTTTTTAAATTTTTTATAATGTATTGTTCTTTTTTATGCTACCTCTATATTGTAAAAAATTTAAGAATTAAGAAAAGTAAATAAATATCTGAATAATAATAATAATAAAGCTTTATTTAATTCCGTACAAATAAATTCTACTGCGATGCCGTACATTACCTTAAATTTCTATTACAGTATTTAACAATTTCCTTTATACAGAAATAGTTATTATTGAAAATTAAAATAAATAATAATTAGATTATAGAACAAAAATTATAATCAATAAAATCCAACAAAACTAATACATTAAAATTATAGAAATTTAAATCTAAACAACAATTCATTCATGCAGAATAATTATAAATATATTTAAATTAATTTAAATTAAAAAATTGTGCGGACCCCTTTCGGGTAAAAGCCTCCTCCAAGGAATTCCATTTAGATCTGTCATTGGCTGTGTCAAGCCAATGTTGGCCTGCTGTCGCAACTATTTCGTCCGACCATCTGCTACGCGGCCGGCCTCTTCTTCTTGTGCCTTGGGGACCAGTCCATTTTATTGTTCTTATGGTCCATCTATTGTCGTTGTACCTGGCCGCGTGGCCAGCCCACTTCCATTTTCTTTGCAGTGAGAAAATTAAGGCATCGGTTACTTTGGTTCTTTTTCGAATTGTCACCTTTTTTACCCTGTCTTTAAGTTTTATTCCAAGATAACTTCTTTCCATTCTTCTTTGAGTAGTTTGGATTTTATTTCTGGTTTGAAGGTCGAATGTCCAGGTTTGGCAGCCATAGGTGAGACATGGTAAGATTTCTGAATCCATAACTATTTTCTTAGTTGATAATGGAAGCCGTGATTTAAATATTTCTTTATGGGCCCAGTATTTCTTCCAGGTGATTGCTATTCTACGGTCCACTTCTTCCGCATTTCTTTCTTTACTAAAGGAAATCTGTTTTCCTAAATATACATAGTTCTGTACAAATTCGAGTGGGATGTCATTAACCAGGATAGGCGTAATGCGGTGGTCAGTCATGACTTTTGTTTTATCTAGATTCATTTCTAACCCCACTCTTATGCTAGCCTGGTGAAGGTCATTTATCATTACATTTAGTTGTTGTGGGTTTTCAGAGAATAAAATTATGTCATCGGCGAATCTTAGATGACTTAGGAAATGCCCATTTATCCTGATGCCTTGATTAGACCATGGTAAGTTTTCCATTATATGTTGAAGAACGGCTATGAATAATTTTGGAGAGATTGGGTCGCCTTGTCTCACACCTCTTTTTATGTCGATTTCTGTACCTAGTCTATCCAGCTTTACTCTACTTGAGCTGTTGGCGTAGATATTCCTCAAGAGATTTATATATTTTTTGTATATTTTGGGCATTCAGCGCTTCCCAGATGCTGTCGTGTGTTATAGAATCAAAAGCTTTCTTGTAGTCGATGAACGCCAAAAATAATGGTCTGCGAAATTCTAGATATTTTTCTATCACCAGGTTGACTACTTGAATGTGGTCTGTTGTGCTGAAACCACTTCTGAACCCTGCTTGCTCGATCGGCTGATGTTCGTCGATATTTGCGGATATTCTTTCAAGCAGGCAGGAGGCAAATAATTTGTAGAGACAGGACATGAGGCTTATTGGACGATAGTTCTCTATATTTGCTGGGTCACCTTTTTTATACAGTAATATGATTTCAGAGACTGTCCACATGCGTGGCACTACTTCTTCATGTAATATTTTGTTAAATAGTAGTGTTATTGGTGTTAGTAATAGAGTTCTTGCAGATTTTATACACTCATTCGTTATTTTGTCAGGACCAGGGCTCTTCTCGGTTTTAAGCTTCATTATTTGTTTAAAGATTTCAGATTCTGTGAACTCTTCAACTTGTATGCAGTTTCTAAATTGATTAATATCGCTTTTTTGCTTTAATGGATCTGGCTGACTATAGAGATTTTTATAAAAATCTGTAGCAATGTTTGTAATTTCCACTCGGGATTTGCAGTTGGTAGAGCCGGGCTGAAGCGATGGAATCCATAGTTTTGATTTATTCAGTTCTTTATGAGCTTTTTTGGCTGATCTAGATTGGTCTAAATGTCTTTGTATAGTATTTATTCTATAGGCGTTATAACAACATCTTATTTCTCTATTTGTGGTTTTGTAAAGTGTTTTCAACTCTTCTTTCTCAGACTTGTTCAGTTTAGTTTTATTTTGTAAATTATGCCTTTTTTCCATAAGCTCTAATGCTTTTTCTGACAAGATTGAGTGTTTGTCTCTCTTTTTCATATTTTTTAGGCTATCCAATATAGAGTGCATGATCTTTTCATAATATTCGTTCGCTTTACAATTTGTTTCGCATGCAATAAGATGTGGTATACAATTGTTTAAATTTTTAAGATATGTGTCTTGTTCTGTCAATGTTTTTAGCATTGATGTTCCACTGGAAAAGTTTCGCCTGCTCTTTTTGGTCGGTTTAAGCTGAATTGTAGCTCTCAGCATTCTATGATCTGATCCGAAAGGCACCGATGACAGAACTTCGTATTTGGAGAATAACTGGTGTTTTGAAGTCATGATATAATCAATCTCGTTTTTTGTATTTTTGTCTGGTGATATCCATGTCCATCTGTTGGTATTTTTTAGTTTGAACATAGTATTAACTATTTTCAGATTGTTCTGGAGTGTATATTGAATGACACTTTCTCCGCGAGTGCTCCTTTTCCCGTAACCATATTTGCCCATTACAGAATGCTCGTGTTTTCTTGGGATCCCAATCTGTGCATTGAAATCTCCCATAGAGATAATATATTTTGTAGAGATAGTGTCATGTGCTTTCGCCAAGTCTTCGTAGAAATCGTCTATCTCTTCTTGTGGTGAGTTCTCTGTGGGTGCATACGCTTGGATTATGGCGAAGGGTAAGTTTTCCAGTTCTATTTCTAGTACGCAAACTCTCTCCGATATACCAATGAATGTTTTAATATTTTCTTTATATTTTTTCTTGACAAGAAAGCCTACGCCGTAGAGTCCTTTTGTTTTACCTAAGTAGTACATTATGTAATCATCGTCTTCAATGATGTTCTCACCCAGTCGGCGGACCTCGCTAAGTCCTATGATATCATGTTTAATCTTTTGTAGAGCAGCTTTTAGTTCAATAAGTTTTTCAGGTGTCGAGAGTGATCTAACGTTAAATGTACAAATATTTATGCAATTTTTCGTCACTATAGTTGTTTTCCTTGGAGGGTTTGCAATTAACTAATTAATTATTAATTTCTATGGAGTCACAAAACGTTTATTTTCATAAATTTCTGTAAAGGTTCGCCACTTCTGTTATATGCCTTCCTGTTATAGACCTCTGTTATAGACGATAGTTTGAGACTATCGACAGCTTGGTTTACCTGGTCTGACTTAGTTGACATGTAATTTATTACTCACCGCGGTAATGATGAAAGATAGCCTATTTCTTTGTCTGGACCTCTGAAAAAGATTCCCAACGAGTAGCGTCACCGCTACTCGTTGGGAAGTTGTGAACGCTGAAACGGCTGAACGGATTTACATGAAATTTGGAATTAAAGTCTTTCATGGTCTGGATTAACACATAGGCTACTTTTTATCCCGGGCAATGCGGGTGAAGCTGTGGGGCACAGCTAGAAAATCAATAAATCAACTCAGCACAATGAATCGGTCCGTTGCAGATGAAGCGCTATGCAGCCACATCTGGTCGATCTGCTATCAGGCCGAGAGCCTGTTCGTGTCCCGGCTGGCGGCGCCGTGCGGGCGGCGCTGCTCCGTGCGGCCCGCGCCGGCGCGCGCCGCGGCGCTGCCCGTGCCGCTGGGGCAGCCGGCGCCCATGACGTGAGCATACACAGACCCCAGACCCACCAACCAGAACCACAACTTCGACCTAAAAATACGTAGCGAGTATTCGATAGAAAAGTGTACGCTATTTAGGGTCGGTACATATCTGACGGAAAATGCGTCGCGTACTATCGCATACTATACTCGACGCACTAGCGCATCACCGGTTGAGTGTGAAAGGTTGGATGTTTTATTATATATTTCTCTGTTCTGCCGTTACGCGACCGATAATACGCGACGCATTTTCCGTCAGATGTGTATCGACCCTTACGCCCGTCAGGCGCACCTGACGCTACTTGTTACGTATTTTACATCAGAAGTGATGCTAGGCCCACAGTAATTGTGTGGCTGTTCTCACTCGTGTTAAATGGTAGGAAAATTTGATTTGTAATAAACGTTTTTAGGGTTCCGTACCCAAAGGGTAAAACGGGACCCTATTACTACGACTCCGCTGTCCGTCGGTCTGTCCGTTTGACGCCTCACCAGGCTGTATCTCATGAACCGTGATAGTTACAGTTGAAATTTTCACAGATGATGTATTTCTGTTGCCGCTATAACAACAAATACTAAAAAACAGAAATGGTAGGAAAACGTTTTTTATGACGAAAATGTGCCCCCAACTTAAACACTCTATCCGCAGCGCATCCGGCGCATACTGCATCGAGGACTTCACCGCCCCATTCTGCCCGCACACGTCGGGGCTGGCGGAGGGCGACGAGCGCTGCTGCCTGGAGGCGCAGTACGCGGCCGCCGCCAGCACCGAGCCTCCGCCCAAACGGCCGAGACCTCTCATTAGGCTGAGGAAACTGCGCGCCGGCCACGGGATCAATGCCATTTTTAATAACACCTTGGATTAGGTGAAGAGGGACGCACCCAAGAGAGGCTAAAAAAAATACCAGTTTACAATACCCGACCCGTTTTTTTACTCTTAAAAGCCTTCCCCCTAGCCAAGTTTCAAATCTACAATTATTTTTTATACTATTGAGTGATCACACGGGCAAATCGCTCACCTGATGTTAAAAGCTATGGAAAAGTAAGGAAAACATATGGGAATTACATTTCTGTCGTAGCATAAAGAATCTAAAAATAGATTATAGAAATGTCATTCCCGTACATTTCTCAGTTTCCTATAGCGTTTCGATTATAGAAATTTAACTTCTGGCTCAAGCCCTCTCCCCAACCTAAAAGCCTGGATGCGCCACTGGGTGAAGATATTAAGAGTTGTGTGAGAAGGTCAGTGTTTCCCGAAAACTAGATGTATCTAACTTGATCTTGTTTTCTATTTGCAATATGTAAGTACATATACTGCAGGAATATGAGTAGTGACTGATAGAGTAGTGCTGTTCATTTTCCTGTCTAAAGAGAAAAAGAGACAGCTATAGTTCCACTTTAACTACAATTTGTGTTGAAGAGTAGACTTATAATTTTACCCAAAAAGGGACTTAAAATAGAAAAATGTAATAGGACCCCAGCAGACCTAGCCCGGGCCGCGGACAAACTGTATTTCCTTTATACTCGTATTACGCAAGAAAGAAACAAACTTATCCATATTCTAGCTTTGTGATCTACGCGAGGAAAATAACGGGGAAAAGAGAATCCGACGGCCCATGCTAGATCTACTGTTGGCTTGTCTACCAAACAAACAAAAAAGGTATCAAAGTTTGGAACATTAGGTCCGTATGTATATTGTACAGTGGGGCTAGCACAACTTTGACGTAAAAATACGTAGCAAGTTTTCGATAGAAAAGTGTACGCCATTTACGACTGTCAAGTGTGCTCCTGACGGGTGTAAATGGCGTACACTTTTCTATCGAATACTCGCTATGTATTTTTACGTCAAAGTTGTGCTAGGCCCACAGTACTCGAAAATCTTGATTGAAAGTCGTAAATCTTTTGAGCACTGTGAATGTAGCTGCAAGTCGTACTACGCAGATTACGCGCTCTCAGATTCCTCAAACGCGAGGCAATCAGACCTCAGAGAACTAAAAAAATATCTCTAAATCAGAGCGTTTCATTCTTCATCAATCCTTATAAAAAATTCGACTGGGTCTCAACGACCCCGCTGGATCGGCCCCGGTATCGGCCGTCTTGCAAGTCTTTTTGAAACACTTTTGCAAGACGACTCAACGGGGTCGTTGA
Source organism: Alcis repandata (assembly GCA_949125135.1). NCBI lineage: Eukaryota > Metazoa > Arthropoda > Insecta > Lepidoptera > Geometridae > Alcis > Alcis repandata. The sequence goes on along the minus strand of OX421228.1, from coordinate 10,504,090 downwards.
GACCCAGTCACTTACTTTTCTAAATTGACTGGTTTAGGTGTACAAATAACGGTGGTAAGATATTTCTAGATTATGTCTAGGTTTAAGTAGTTATAAGCCAAAGATTGTCCTACCATTACAGTAAATATTTTTATGATAATCTTGAGTTTCATTGAAATACCAACCAGCCCAAAAAAAAAAACAATTTAACTATTGAAAGTTTATTAACCTAATCACATAATTATCTAATTAACAGCTAGATACATTTAAATAATAATTACACCATTTTCAACAGGCTGTTAGGACATTTATTATCATTTTTCTACAGACAAAACACTAGGTCTATAAGGAAAGGGTATGCTAAGTCGAAAGGGCTAATAGTACTCATCATTATAAACAACTAGCTGTTCCCTGCCACGCTTCGCTGTGGATAAAAAATAAATAATAAAATAATATAGATAAAAACAATCCTTGATGCGTATTTTATATCATGCTAAAATTTCAGCTCGATCGGTGCAGAACTTTTTGAAGCGTACACAAACCAACATAACATTTTTATATATACATAAAGACTTTTACTATCGAAGCCACCCTGAAATCGGGAAAAAAAAACTCGGCTGTTCCATAGAAAAATGTCAATGTCTCTCGACAAAATGTATTAAACAGCTGATTTTTCTCGATTTCAGGATTAGTCCCACAGTAAAAGTTGTATCGGCCTTACCCAACGATGGGGTGCTACAAGTGGGTTATTGCAACAGCATTCTCGCTGATCCACTCTCGGACACAGCCAGAATGTTGTTTAAGTTAGTGAACCGTGACTAACCTAATCTTAATATATATAAATCTCGTGTCACAATGTTTGTCCTCAATGGACTCCTAAACCACTTAACCGATTATAATAAAATTCGCACACCATGTGCAGTTCGATCCAACTTGAGAGATAGGATAGTTTAAATCTCAATTTATAGTAAAAAAAACATGAAAAATTAGAAATTTTAAAAATACTTAAACCATAATTTAACTTAAGCGCTTTGGACAATGTAAACTTTTTTAATGTAACTTTTGACATTTGACATAGAATTGACGCAATGGCTTTTTTTACCAATTTGAATTAAATAGTCATCGTTAAGACAGGACAACGTCTGTCGAGTCAGCTAGTTATAATATATGTTTATTGTATTATATTATAGAGCGGCATACTCGTGCACGAGAAAGCTCTTAAATCTTGAATAAAAAAAATAAATAAAAAAAGTTGTTCATAATGATGAGTACTATCCTAGTACTACTAGTACTAGTAGTACTAGTATAGCCTTTTTCAGCTTAGCATACCCTTTCCTTATAACCCTGTATAAGAACAATTTTGCTTCTGATAAATTTAATAAATATTTTATTGCTACTGCTATATATTTGCTAAAATGTACATACATCCTGAAATTGACAGTTTTATAATTATGAATTTGATTGATAAAATTATAATTACTTTGAACCAACATACAAATACGAGGCTCACTAGTAAAAAAAATGTACTTTCGACTATTTGACTATTATGTGTTTGTATTTTTATGTGTCTAACCTTCTATTTGCCAGTCATAAGGAGAGAGAGCAGAGCAGCCTTTTCCTTCTCTTTCTTTCTCACGACATCTAACGAGCGGGTTTTCCACGAACTCTTGCGCAGCTTTATAGGACGACTCCCTACGTAACGACCTGAAAAAAAATTTAGAAAGGTTAATACAAAATATAAATCAAATTACATTTTTACAAGGATTTACTCATGTACTCAAAGGGTAAAATGGGACCCTATTAGTAAGACTCCGCTGTCGGTCCGTCTGTCTGTTACCTGGCTGTAAATCATGAACCGTGATTAATAGTTAGACAGTTGAAATGTTTACATCTGTAAACATAATCTGTATCTGGATTTATGTTTTATTTATTTTTGTGTTTCTTCTGAAATACATCATCTGATGTATTTCAGAAGAAACGGAATTAAACAAGTATTTAAGGGGGCTCCCATACAACAAACATGATTTTCGACTATTTTTTCGGGATTTCGAGGTTGGCCCCAATGTAAAAGTTGTTCATAATGATGAGTACTAAGAGTCATTTTCGGCTTAGCATACCCTTATAACCCTGTATAGAAAGATAAGTAGAACTTTGCATAGATACATGCATGTAGATACAATTCCAGAATTAGAACTGCATATATCTAAATCTGGAACAACATGTATCTAGATCTGGAACAACATTTCTAGACCTGGAACAACAACTATCTACAGAGATCTGTGATTCTAGATGTAAAGTGTTTAATACTGACCGTCCATTTCTTTCATGGCCTTGATGAAGTCCCCGGGATCTTTGAAGCTGACAAATCCAAAGCCTTTACTCTTGTTGGTGCGCTTGTCTCTCACCACTTTAGCTCGCTGGAACGATGTGTACTTGCTGAATGTACGTGTCTGTAAGATAGAGGAGAATTAGTTCTATGCAAAAAATAGACAAATACGGTCTTATTTCAAAACACGGTTTAATTATAGTACTGGATTTAAACTGTGGACACTACAATTAAATTAATTTCAACAAATACTGATCACAACTTGAGAGATGGATGTGTGGTGTAACACGAATGGATAGAATTAGGAATGAGTATATTAGGGGAAGTCAGAAAGTAGCGCCAGTGACAGAAAAGTTGACAAGTAATCGTCTATCGTGGTACGGGCATATTATGCGAAGAGAGGAGAACCACTTAACGAAAAGACGATGAACTTAAGTGTGAATGGGTATAGCGGTAGAGGACGGCCAAAGAAAGTATGAATGAACTGTGTGAAAGATGATGTGAAAAAGAAAGGAGTGAATTCAGATAATTATGACGAGTGAAAGAGATGAACGGAAGAAGTGTACTGTACCAACCCCACGTAGATGGGATAAGGGTAAGAAGATGATGACTGATCACAACTTCCTTAGAACGGCACATTATAAAATCAATGGTCTCGTCATAATGTACCCTGTTATTCTTGGTACTTGCTAACTACAGTAAGTAATTTACAGTAATTTGTGTTACCAGTAAAACGACTTACTGTAATAATAACAACGGAGGCAGAATTTGGCCTGTGTGCCTAGCACAAGTTTGACGTAAAAATATGTAGCGAGTATTCTATAGAAAAGTGTACGCCATTTACGTACTCGCTACGTATTTTTACGTCAAATTTATGCTAGGCACACTGAAATTTCATGAATGACATCATGCGTTTTTATTTTAATATTTTTTTTTTGTTTATTGAGTATTATGGAGTCTCACGAGCAGCTCGTCGGTGACGTCGTTCCCCAGGTCCCCGCAGAACATGCGGAAGTCGTCGTCCGGCCAGTCCAGCAGCGTCACGTCCTCCCACACCTGGCCGCCCGCCGTGCGGACCACCTGCGGGGGAGCATAATGTCACTTACACACATTTGCCCACAGATTAGTTTTAGGGCCCGTACCCAAAGGGTGAAACGGGACCCTATTACTAAGACTCCGCTATCCGTCTGTCTGTCTGTTGATCTGTCTTCAGGCTGTATGATATGAACCGTGATAGTTAGACAGTTCTAATTTTCACAGATGATCTATTTTCTGTTGCCGCTACAACAACAAATACTAAAAAACAGAATGAAATAAATAATTAAGGGGGCTCCCATACAACAAACATGATTTTGCCGTTTTTGTAAATAATGGTATGGAACCCTTCGTGCGCGAGTCCGACTCGCACTTGGTCTGTTTTTTACCTTTCTATTCTTCCTCTCTTTCTTAGGTTTGGGAGTGTCAGGGGTGAGGGAGGGCGGTGGCGGCGCGGCGGGGGGCGGGGTGGGCTCCCGCGCCGGCTCGGGCTTCGGGGGCGGCGGCGGCGGCAGCTGCTCACGCTTCTATAATGATAAAATTACAAAAATATTTATATATGTCATAATGTAAATCGATAGAAAATATTGGGCAGTAATTTCTTTTGGTGTCTGTGCATATTGTGCAGTAACTTCTTTTGGTGTCTGTGCACATTGTGTAGCTACTTCTTTTGGTGTCGCTGCATACTGTGCAGTTACTTCTATTGGTGTGTGTGCATACTGTGCAGTTACATGTATTGGTGTCCGTGCATGCACATAGTTTAGTTAGTTTAGTAACTGGCAAAGGTGTGGTACACCTTCCACCGCCAAGCAGTAATGTGCAAACATTACTGTGTTCCGGTTGGAAGGGCATTGTTTCCAGTGAAATTACAGGGCAAATGGGAGATTAAACAACTTATATCTCAGGGTGACGAGCGCAGAGCTGTGCCGCGCAGAGTCTTGAATTCTGCGAGTTCACAATTCTGGGTGGTGCAGACCTGTTATGGGCAAACGTGACGTTTAACATCAGGCGAGCGATTTGCTCGTCTCGTCACTCAATTACACAAAAAAATAAAATTAAAAAAAAACTTCTTTTATCTTAACTTACCCTCTTTTTGCTCTCCTTCTTCTCTTTCTTTTCTTCATCATCGGGTTTCTTATACAACTTAGGTGCTGCAGACAGTATGACGGGCTGCGGTTTGGGCGGCGCCGGCGGGGGCGGAATCAACTGCGGGCCGGGCATGCCGGGGCGGAGGAACGGCATCGGCTGCGGGTAGTCGTGGAGAAGCGGCGGCGCGGGGGGCGGGGGCAGCGGGTTGCGATGACGCTGCACCTGTGGAGTGGGGAGTTAGGGATCGTCCATTAATTACATGAGACTTGAGAGGGAGGGTGTTCGGATAACATCGCGAAGTGGGAGGGGGTAGAAAGATATGAGTAGAGAAATATCACGTGTTCATTTTATGATGATTATTGTACCAAAATAAAATACATGCGATATTGGCGGGAGGGGGCGGGGTTTTTTAGAACTTGACCATATTTCACAAGGGGGTGGAAGTGTTGAAAAAGTTGCTAAAAAACATCACGTGATAATGGACGACCTCTTAGGTACAGCCTCAATCATGGTTTTAGAATGAATCTGGGGGCACGGCAATGCTCCTTGCTAAGTTGAGAAAACGCACAGCCCAGCTCTTTTGCAGAGCCCGCCTGGGGAAGTACCACACCTTTGCCAGTTATTCTACCGCCAAGCAGTAATGTGCAAACATTACTGTGTTCCTGTTGGAAGGCATTGTTTCCAGTGAAATTTCAAGGGCAAACATGAGATTAAACATCTATTATCTCAGGGTGGCGGGCACAGTGCTGTACCGCGCTGGCTCATGTATTATAAGAATTCAAAATTCTGGGTGGCGCAGACCTGTTATGGGCAAACGTGACGTTTAAAATCAGGCATTGCTCGTCTCGTCACTCAAAAACATAAAAAAAACATCTTTTCTCGATTGACATTGACCATACACCAAAAAGAGCTAAGATAAGACTAATACAATATATCTACATCTTACCAGAGTGTTGTGTTTTATTTATATTTTAGTTATGGTAAACTGGCTGCGGCCGCGGCCCGGGGCTTCACCTGTTTTGCGATGATGTAAAACAGTGATGATGGTGATGATGAAAAGTAGCCTATGTGTTATTCCAGAACCTAAACTATCTGAATTCTTCATCAAAGTTGGTTTATTAATTATAGAGATTTGTGGTAATAAACATTCACACACTCAAAAAACTTTCGAATTTATGATATGTATTTATATTTCATGATAGGCGAGCAACATAAGCTATGTGCCTATATCTTGCAGTGTCTAAATTTATTCATATAACTATGGTTGAATAACAAATAGGAACAATTATGTAAAACAATCTATACAATATATTATTTTTTAAATTAATTGATTCATACAGGAACACTCACAAAACTATGTTTAAAAAAACAAGTTAGCTCAATTCATTCTTCATAGTGAAACCTATACATACTTGTGCAGGCACCATGATGCCAGCAGGCGGGGGAGGCGGCGGCGGCAGCGCCGGGTACATCATATTGGAATGTGTCTGCTGCTGCACTTGGAACTGCATCGGAGCCTGCTCCAGCCGCTGCTGCACCGCCCCATACGTGCTCGTACCTAGCACTGGCCGCATCAGCCCGGCGGCTTCCGTTCCGGAGATCTCCGCTTCAAACCTGTTTTACAAATTTATGATGGTACAACGGCATTGATGGGCACCAGGGGTACTGGATGACAGGCCAAGATCGTGAAAACTGGAGGGATGGTAGGAAGAACTTTGCCCCGCAGTGGGACCGTAGTTCATGTTAATAATGTTGTTTGCTTTATGAATCTTTTCGACAGCATGACGCGACAAAGGTTTCAAAATAAAATAGTCTCATTGGCCGTGCTGGTTCAGAGGCAACAGCACTGTTAATACTTGTTTACATTTGTCAAATCGAGTAGTAGGTATTATAAGGTACATCAAACTTGACTACCCCAAACCCTTGGTTTATGAAGGGAACATGCTAGGTGTACAAGTTGAACACCAAGATTTTCATGATATATACATTGTGATGAGATTAATTACATTTTATTAATATTTGTAACTTACCTAGACATTTCATCTTGCATCTGCTGGAATTTATTATGGTCTTCCATGGTGATCCTCGAAGCTTAACCTTAAAGCAGTCCAAAAATTTACGTAGTAACAAGAAGTTATTTAAATTTCATCAAGTATTTTAGAACTTGATACATACAGATTCCTGCATTTTGTAGAATTTGTGTAGCAACTCAATCAACAGAAATAGAAGAAAAGCTACAAATTCCGTTTTTTGTAGAGAAAAAAATCGATCCAAGGAAGAAGCGGAGATGATAATTTATGACCACACCACGGTTATTACACAGCCCGTTTTGAATGGCTAATTATATACAGCCCTTTTTTCGTGTACATGGCTTCGTAAAATCGGGTTACACATCCAGTACCATAAATAGGAAAAGAACGTCTAGGAATACATTGAATAAAGAAGCAACACCTGTATTCCACTGTTCTAGAATGATTGGTAATCATTATTTTTTAATCGTTTTTTGTTGTTTGCCAGTCATTATTGGTCTAAAATACTTCTCATCTAAACATTTCCTAGTCGATACGCATTATCATTAAGTCATCTTTGTTCCTTGTTCCTCATAAACAAAAGGAAAATGCCTACTTTTGATTTTTGAGTCACTTTTCGTCTCAAACGATTTTGGAGGTTTTGGTTCCAATAACTATTATATTGGGGAAAAATATATTCCATATGGGGAGAAAATAAAGATGTAATCTGGCAAGCCTGTGAAGCCTGCTTGACAGTAGTTGACAGACGACAGTTGTCTTCGTAATTCGTATTCTTGGAGATAAATTTATATGTAAAATCCATTGTTATTACACCTAGTAAAATTTAAGGTTATGGATCAGTAATACTGTATAATTATTAAACCAACACTAAGACAAACATGACTGAAGAAGACAGCTTCACTGTTTGGTGCGGCAATTTAGCTGAGCAAGTCACGGAAGAAATTTTATACGAGCTGTTTTTGCAGGTAACCTGATTATATTATTATTTCAAGTGGTTTTATGCTCAATTTTGTATCCTACCGTCTTGTACTACCGATTTTACCTATACGCAGGCTGGACCACTGGAAAAAGTTCGAATACCAAGAGAACGGGACGGACGACAGAAAAACTTCGCATTCATAACATACTGTCACGAAATATCTGTTCCTTACGCCATAAATTTGTTACGGGGGACTGCTCTGTTCAATAAAACGCTGACGTTACAAAGTCGAGGCCGCATGCCGCTGCTACCGCCACCCATCCGTCATTACGGGTTAGACCCTGTTATAAACAGCGGCTTCCAGCCCATAGTAGCGGAGCAGTTCTCAAAAATGACCAAACAATTGTCGGGACAGGACCTAAAGAGTGTCCACTCAGTGCGTCAATATCAAGACCATCAAGATAAGTTAGTTGTGGCTAGTTTGCAAGGTAACTGGTCACACAGACATCATCCTTACAGAGGGAATGATAAGATTCAACCCAGAGATGAGTTCAGACCGAGAGAGGCACACCAGAAAGGAAATAGGCAGGGGCAGTCCAGTAACTGGCGAGATAGAAGGAACCACAGAAGAGGTGGCTATCATAAAAGAGATTGAGTGCATATGCTGTACAAAATGACTAAAGTTGCCAGCAACTGTCAATGCTGATTAAGGTTTTTGGTAATTCAATGACTATTTTTGTAGTGTTATCTCTAGAATTCACTTCCAAGTTATTTACCAAAATAAAAAAATAAATCTACACTAATATTATAAGGAAAAATTTGTATTTTTGGATGTTTGTAACAAATAACCTCAAAAAGTACTGGGCGATTTAAAAATTCTTTCACCAATATAAAGCTACATCAGTAGCGAGTAACATAGACTATATTTTATACCGATACAATATATTATGTTAATAAATGGTCCTAGAATGAGAAAAAAGATTTTGATAGAAATTAGTAATATGTTTCTTAGAGGTATTAGATTTTTTTAAATCTAATCAATTGTATCGGAATCTAATCTAAAGCATATAGTATAACACATATCTGCTGAACAATGACCTCCCACCCTACTAAAAACCTAATAAAAAGACTAATGTCTTACATAAGCTTAGATCAAGTAGAAAAGCAGATATAGGCCCGCCGTAAAAAAGTAATTATGCAAACAAATGTTTCAAAAAGGTTTTTATTAAAAGTTACATTGTGGATAGGTACTTAATACTTTAAAATGATTCCCATGTTGTCAAGGAACTGTGCCTGGAATCAGAAAAAATAATTTAATAATGTCACAGAATAATTTTTAGTACAAGTACGAAAATTCACTGAGACGCCAGGTTAGAAAAAACAATGTCTCACCAATACAAATACATCGATAGAAAAGTGTACGCCATTTACGCCTGTCAAATGCCCCGGACGGGCGTAAATGGCGTACACTTTTCTATCTATCTATTTTCATATCGAATACTCGCAACGTATTTTTACGACAAAGTTGTCCTAGGTCCTCTGTTCTGTCGTCTGTATGGCAGATGATGACAAACAATATCAGCCTAGATTATAATTTGAATAGAAAAGTAGGTGTTTTTTTTTAGTTAATAAAAGCTGTGCAGGGTGCTCTTCATTTTGTTCGGCAGGCTACATGAAACAATTATATTGTCCAAATTACAGGTCAAACCTAGTTCTGATTGGCAAGTAACTGAGGCAGATGGCATAATAAGAGAGAGGTCTATACACAGCAGTGAGAGAGAAAGAGAGAGAAGCCTATACAGGGCTATAAGGAAAGGGTATGCTAAGCCGAAAAAGGCTCATAGTTCTTATCATTATGAACATTTTTTACTATGGGAACACCAGGAATTCCCAAAAAAAATTAACTGTTACATACATTTGGTCGAGTGTTAAACATTCTTCTATGGAACAGCCGATATTTTTTTCGCGAATTCCGGATTGGCCCCATATTACAGGTTGTGGCGTAAAGAGTGGATAATTTTTTATTTACGGCTGGGGGACATCACGGGTTTCGAGTTATTGGACACATACACATATTTACATATATATATACATATTTGAAGTCTAATATTCCTTAAATTTTCAAAAATGTCCAATTTTAACTCGAAAACCGTGACTCTTTTACTGATTACAAATTATAATTTTCCGAACAGTCGTGATGTCTCCCAGTCGTAGGTACAGGATTATCCACTAGCATACCCTTTCCTTATAACCCAGTAGATAATGAGACAATACTCACTAGTTGTATCGACAGCTGGTACCGATGGAACACATAGCCCAAGACTTGGTAGACCAAGGCCAGTGATACAAAGAAGAAAACTATCGATATTACTTTTTCGTCCAAGTCGAACATGTCGGATCTGATTACTCTGTATGCTATGTATGAGCCGAGCACTCCGCGGACAATCACGAAGCTGATCACGTATGACGCCTCTACTAGGAAAAATAACGTGCTTGTGGCGTACCCTTCGTATTTTAGGTACCTGAAACATGGAGATTTGAGAAAATGACAAGTAAATTGTATCAAAATATAGAGTGGCAATCGGAAATCGTTATTAAAATTTGTTCCAGTTGACATGAGGTAACAAATGAGACAAATTTTCGATTTTCGAAAACGATTCCCGATCGTCACCCTTGGGGACAAAGATAGGGGTGACAACTGGGAATGACTCCTCATACAGGCTACAGTAAAAAATCGAAATGGTGGAATTTTTATAAAAATAGAATTAAAATAAATGATAGTACAAGTAAGATGAGATCTATTTGCAGTTATAGGAACATCCTGTATTACATATCGTACTAATGTTACTTCCTACCCTAATATTATAAATGTCAAAAGTTTGGATGTTTGTTACTCAACCACGCAAAAACGGCTGAACAGATTTGGCTGATATTTGGTATGGAGGTAGCTTATACCATAGATTAACTTTCAGGCTACTTTTCATCCCGGAAAATTGAATGGTTCATGTATGATAGCGGATGAAACCACGGGGTGCAGCTAGGTAACAATAAAAACTAGTAACAAAGTATTCTCGTTCTTGTTCCTCAGTACTAGATACTATTTTTCTCATAGTACTACGTTTTCCTACGATTCGTTTCAAGGATACTAAATTGTTTCGTTAAACTTGCCAAGACTTAAGGTAAAAAAAATCAATAATAACTGTTAGAAATTCGCAATTCCAGCCAGAAATAGGCAAGTTGCACTCATGTTGTTTCTGTTAATGTATTCACATATATTTAATCAGCTCTGATAATTTGATTTGCTTCTAATAAGTATGTACTGGGATGGAATCTCCTCAGTACACAAAAGTACCGTCTGGGCCCCCCTCTTAAATCCACCCTTGTCTATCGGTACATACCACCGTGTTTGCAGCAGTGGGTTGGTGACTTCCATCATTGCCACGTTACAGGCGAAGGTGCAGCCGGTATACTTCTTGTTCATGTAGAGCGTGATTGCTGTGAGCGCACTGATGTGATGGCACAAGATCAGGCGGCCCTCGGGCTGGTACACCAGACACCACAGCAGGTCAAATGCGAAGTAGCCCCAAGACCATAACATGAGGGCGTAGTGACGCTTTGATATTTGCACTGCGGGACGAGCAGGTGTGAATGGCCGTGGGTACAGTGGTTTAGGGAAAGGGTATGCTAAGCCGAAAAGGGCTGATAGTACTCATTATTATGAACAACTTTTACTAAGTATGGGACCAACCCGGAAATCGCGAATAAAATCAGCTGTTTCATACATTATGTCGAGTCATTGATTTTTTTTTTCCGCGATTTCAGGGTTCCATAGTAAAAGTTGTTTATAAAGATGAACACTGAACCCTTTTCAACTTAGTATCCCCTTTAATTATAACCCTGTATAATAGCTCGATGTCATAGCTACAACTACAGCTGATTATCTTCAAACGGCTGAACAGATCTTGAATCATAGCTAAAAACACTTTCGATCAAGTCGCCTTTCAAACAAAAAATACTTAATCAAAATCAAAAAAGACACGTTCAACTTAGGTATATCGTGCCACAGAAAAGACAGGTTCATCTCAGTGGTGGTTTGTACCAAATCACTTACAGTAATCTCAAATATTACATTAATCTCGTTTTAAAGGAACTTACTGTTTAGGCGCCAAGTCGTCAAGTTCATGAGATCGCATTGCGAAAGGCCCACGATTGTGGCTATGCTGCCGTGGAGCAACGTGACCATTCTTGAACTCCATTCAGGCTCCTTCTCTGGATAATTGAGCGCCGTATGAAGGTACATTCCAGCCCAAAACAGGAACGACACGAGGTTCAAAAGCGACGTGTCTGATATCTCGCCAAGTATCCAAGCCATTTAGTTCGGTACCATTCTCCTGAATACTGTTACGATTCAATCCTTGTTTTCATTGAAAACTACGAGTAGTTATGTTCTATTTAAATGATTGAATCGAGATAAAAGGATTTCTGTATGTTGCTTGCTGTGTTTTGATATTTTGACTGTATTGGTTCGAGTTTGGTTTGAGTGTGACTGTTCAGTTGACTGATGACGCAAAATCAAACTTTTAAATCGGGATGACTAATAAGGTAATTATTATAAACATAAATTTAAACAACCTATCTATTACTCAAAAATAATTTGATCAGGCAATCATTTGAGTAGGAGTATTGCAAGGCTTTCCTAAAGTAGGTATCTGAGCTGGATGTGCTTCAGTGTATTTTTGCCTAGGCCTGCCCTGCAGTGCAGGTGGCAGGGTGCAACCCTCGTACTCAAAATATGGCGCAAGCCAGTTACCTGAATTGATTTGTTTGATTTTTTTCTTTTAGTGAATTTATGGAGCGGCAAACTTAGATCCAAGTGGTGATCTTACATCCAAGATCCAAAATAGGTAGGTAGGTACTAGTGCTAGCATTGCATAGTGTAAAAGTTTCTAAACTCAGGTGCTAGCAGTTATGGGTTACGTTATTAAAACACTTATTTGATTAGATATACTAGTATTGATATACTTTATTTTTCCTTTATAAAAAATTAACATTGTACATATTAACAATAAAATTAATCTTAACCTATCAATAGATTGGTAATTTTTTGTTTTAGACTTCTAGAGCTATACTAAAGAATTCGCTACAAAAATACCTTTCGCACATATCAGTCATCGTTTAACAATTTATAGATTAGGAGATAAAAAGTAAGTATAGGCACTTACACAGATAAAAATAACCGTAACTGAACCTGACCAGCAGCGATAGTACTCTTCTCCTAGCAAATTCGATCTATTCGTAAATCACAATCGACAACACACAGTCTCATACGGACGGAATCTAGAAATGATCGGATCGCTATCGATACCGAAGTTTGTCGACAAGTTTCTCGACGTTGCGGTACCGCGATATCGGCGTCGCCTCCTTCAGCAGCGGCCGGAAGCGAGCGTCCTCCGCCAGGGCGAGCGCCAGGTGGCGGGCGTGCGCGCGCGTCTCCGCGCTCGCGTCGCCGAGCAGCTCGCCCGCCGCGCGCAGCAGCAGCCCGCGCGGCTCCGGCGGCAGCGACAGCACGCGCGCCGCGCCCGCGCGCGACACCAGCCGCGCCAGCGCCGCCGCGGCCGCCGCGCGCACCGGGCCCGCGCGGTGCGCCGCGCCGCGCCGGCACAGCGCCGCCACCGCGCGCGCCTCCGCGCCGCCCGCGCCCGCCAGCCGCGCCAGCGCCGCGCTCGCGTCCGCCCGCAGGAATCGGTTCACGTCCGCGCACCGCTCCAGCAGCGCCGCCGCGCTCTCCTCCAGCTCGGGCTCGAGCGCGCGGCCGCGGTGCTCGAACAGCGCCCCGAGCGCGCAGCACGCGGCGCGCGCCACTCGCGACCGCAGCGAGCGCACGTGCGCCGCCACGTTGCGGGCCGCGGCGCGCCAGCTGGCGGCCGGCGCGCGCGTCGCCGGGTCCTCCGCGAGCCGCTCGGTCTCGACGAGCCCGGTCACGATGGTCTCCCAGTCCTCGTGCCGCGGCGGCGATATGCATTCGGCGAGCGCGGTGCGCACGTCCCGCGTGCCGCGCGCCGGCTCGGGCGCCTCCGGCTCGGGCGAGGCGCGCCGGCTGCTGGCCGGTGGCGAGGCCGACTTGCCGCTCGGGCTGCGCCGCTCGACCGTGCTCTCCCCGCTACCGCCTGATTTGAGCGACGCGGGCTCCTCGGCGCCCTCCGCTCGACTCCTCGCCGGTGACGGTCCGATATCGCCGGAGCCGGTCAGGGAAAGATTTGACTTTTCCGAGTAATCCTCGATGCGAATCGAAGGCGACCGGGACCGGCGCGGGGACGGATCTGCCTCCGGAGCTAAACTGTCCGTCGAAATGGCATCCCCGAACACGTCGGCGGCGGGGCCGTTGGGTATCGCTTCGTTGCCGATCTTCGCGTCGTATTCCGTCGGCTCCTTCGAATCGTTCTCGTCGTCGTGAACCGTCGTCGCCGCGCTCGAGTCCCTGTAAATATAAATAAAGTTTTACGTCACGGGGCAACGGCAGGAGGGGCGGGCCCACGGCCGGATATTACCAAGTGAGCGGAGGCAGGTCGGCGACGAGGTCGAGCGGGAGCGGGGTCCGGGGGAGCGCCGGCGACAGTGGCGCGAGAGGGGCGGGCGCGACGGCAGGCGCGGGCCGCGGGCAGCAGCACAACCGAAGCATGCCGCCTCCGCCGCGGCGCCTCCGCGACTGACGCCACCCCGAGCCCTGGCCTGTGCTATCTACGCGCGATTCACCCTGCCCTGCCGCCTACTGCCCGCGATCAATTCATTACCCACACTCGATGACCTCACTCTACTACCAGCATATTATGCAAATTAGATAGTTCGACAACGAAACGACAGCTCAATTCTTCGGAAAAGTCATTAGGTACCTTTAAGTCATTACCCACCCTTATGCCTACCGGTTACGTTTAAAGAAATTTATTCAACGAATGAACAAATTTTCTATTCGTAGAAGTTTATTATCGGCAGTAATATGTATTCACTCCTAAACAAAACGCGCTGTTACCAACAATTTATTCACTATGATAAACGGCTTTTATAATACGTGGGTCGAACTTTACGAAGCCATAAAACTTTAAAAGCCCTAACGCCTAGCACGCCTCAGACCTGTTGGAGCCGTTTGACGGACGAAAAGTGGAACGATTCAGCGATAGCATAAATGGGTCGTCTAGAGCCGTGTCCACCGTTCATAAGCGCCCCTGAATCGCCCTGAATGGAAGTGGGCCAATAAATTCAACTTACAAAATGTAGGTTAGTGGTGGCACGCAATTACACCCCGTTTGGGCGATACAATAGCCTACCATATATTGCACGGTTTACCTATAGTAACGTATTTTGAATAAAGAATGTCCATTTGATTGATAACGACCAAACTACCTTCAATTTGATGAGTAGTAAGTACCACAGCGGAAATATAAGTGTGTCACGGATCATACTTAATATCGAACAGCTGCTAGTAAGTAGGTATCTACTAAATTTATAATGACGTGGCATAGTAGCTACGCTACCAGTGGCGCGACGCATTACAGTCACGCAAAGCTTGAAATCCGCACTCCCTAAGCTCTAGTCTAGTATTCACTATAGGTATAGTTTCATAATTTATTGCTGTAATTTCTTTGAACTCGGTCTCGTAAAGTGTTTGACATTTTCCTTAAGGTCGGAGAAATATTACGTGTTTCTTTGAAAGCCGCGTTTAGTAACAATAATTTACACGTATGGGGTGTATCGATTGGCGTTAGTCAGACTCCAGCGGGGTGGTTGACTCGGCCGCGTGGGTGTAATTGGCATACTACCTTCTATGCTACCTTATTTTATATTTACATAAAATTAGATACCTACACCGTCTTTGGTCTATGGTCAACGGGCTCCACGAGCAAAAGTCCATTTCGGTAGGTACAATCGCGGTTGGAATCGCAGCATCAGGAATTTTTATTTCGACTCGTATTAGGCCCAAGGTTTGATCCCTAATTTGAGTGAGGCCATGTTTTATTAGTTCTGATTAAAATCGGCACCTAAATTATTCGATTTAGCGGTACTTTGAGTGGTTAGCCACCACCACGTGCTATTACGGAATTGTTTTCCGCATAGTAGATTACGGTTTGCGATATTCATTATTACATTTCCTGAAAGTCATAGGTTAGATTAGGGGTATGACTAGCGTTTTTAGCATATTATTCTTTTGAACAAAAATCGTTGCTGACGCAAGCAGTAAACCTGCTAGTGATTAAAATCGAGCAAAATATAACTAGACGCGTTTTGATTTACCTATTTTTGGATTGACACCTGTACGTTAGCTTGGTACAACCGATTTCAGGAACGTTGCTTCCACATCATCATACAAGTATCAAATTTATAAGAAAAACAAAAACTACTGCATTCTAAAGTTCTAAACATAAGGGTTTCATCCGCCATTTGATTACGGACGAAACCCTAAAAATGTAAAGTCTTAATTAACTTTATTAGTCAAAACAAGCCGTTAAGACTCCAGAAATATAATCTAATACAAACTTATTAAGTATACATCCGAAAAACACTACCCCCTTCTGGACAGTAGGTACGGTAAAACACAAAAATAACACATTGATGAAAATATCTATGCAACTACAGAACTTCCTATTTGCCTACCAGGGCTTAGCGTGCCACGAATCGAAAACTAGGTACCTAGGTAGTATACGCCAAGTGTTTCTATATTTTATAAGTAAGTACCTACGAGTACCATTACTACTCTCAACTTCAACTTCCTATTATTTTCAAACTAGCTGCGCCCCGCGGTCAAAATATCAACATCAGTTTTCGGGGATGAAAAGTAGCGTATGTTAATCCAGACCATGAAAGACCTTCATTCCAAATTTCATGTACCTAAATAGGTTGAGCCGTTTCAGAGTTTAGTGGTAACAAACAAACTTTCACTTTTATAATATTAGTAAGAAAGATACCTATTCAGAGCAGGTGCCTTTTTTCCCACTAAGGTAATGTCAACATGGTTCACGGCTTCACGGCCTTTGCCTTCCTATAGCCTTTGCCCTTCATGCATGGTTAAGTCCAAAATTACCTTGGTAAATGATTACCAAGGGTACCAGGTATACAAGGGCGTCGCCAGCTTATGACTAAGGGGGGGGCAATGGGGCAATATTATGGAGGATAAAAAAAATAAACGCCGAGAGCATAAAGCGTTACACTTTGGAAGTCTTTGCCTCGATGACGATTGTAATAAGAACACGGTTCTAATATCAATGTATAAAACTTCACAAGCCCTCGACAGCACAATAGAGTCGGGACAATTTAGACATTGGAGGGTACAGTAATTTCCACTCAGCTGAAAATTGGTAGGATTGTTTGAAACACCATCATAAATGAAATCTAAAAAGTCACCATCGATCCGATACGTGCAAAAAAATCTTACTCCGGGTAGAAGGTCACCAAAATGGGTTTTTCGCGATTTTCTCAAAAACAATTCAAGCTACTAGGAAACTGTTCAAGACAAGTATGTTCTCTATAACATTCCCTACAGTATTGCTTTTAAATGCATGTTGGTAGGACTCATGGTTTTGAGATATGTTGATATTCATTTCAGACCAGGCCAAAAAGATGACAATTTCTCTTAACGAAGCCTCGGTTAGCAGTAGATCATATCACAAGTTTGTAAATGAGTTTTCCTCAAGTTTTCAACATCGCTAAATCCGACAATCTCAAGAAACACTTTGAAAAATGACTCTTTGTGGCTCAAATCGGATAAATGATGATGATGGCTGACGAAAAATTTTACCTCTCGTATCTCGGAAACGGTAGAAGGATATAGAGGGGTACACCCGACTTTTGAAATGTAGATCAAATTTTTGGGGAAATGATAAAAAAATATAGTCGCCATCGCCTTACAAAAAAGTTTGACAGTCATACAAAAAAAAAAAAAAGGAAATGCTCACAGCTATGGAACCGCTGTAGATGGATGGAATGTACTTGAAGAAATATTCTAAAGGTTCATATCGACAATCGAGATTCAGAAACAAAAATCCAAGATGGCGTATTTCATGTTTTCGTCAAATTCCAGTGGATCTTCCAGTGATCCTATGAGAGTGATATTTTGGATCTGGATCTACATATTATTACACTGTTTAATGGTCTTGCGTTTTGGCAAATCTGATGATCGTGATGAAAATGGCGGCGATTTTTAAAACGGATGTCTAAATCTTAATGTTATTCTGAATATTTCAATATTTTCTACAATTTACATTAAACCTTGTGAATTTATTAACGTTTTGTCATGCGATGCGGAATTTATTAATAGGTAAGGAAGTGAATTGCTCGCACTTTGGTCGCTTTGCGGCTAGCTACATTTGATCTCTAGGGGGGGGCAACTGCCCCCCCCTGCCCCCCCTTGGCGACGCCCTTGCAGGTATACAGGGTTATAAGGACAGGATATGCTAAGCCGAAATAGGCTCATTATATCTATACTAATATTATAAAGAAGTAAAGTTTGTGTGTTTGTATATTTGTTAAATTGTAAGGGGTAATCTCGGGATCTACTGAACCGATTTTAAAAATTTTTTCACCAATAGAAAGCCACATTATTGCTGAGTGTCATAGGTTATATAAAAAACCGAAAAATAAAAAGTTTTACGTGGTAGTCCGTTTTGCAAAGTGAATCGGAGAAAAAACGGTCCGGACGGCGCGCGATGGCTTCGGGTTTAATTAACATTATGCCCAACGAAGTGGGCAAGGGTCAGCTAGTAGGCTATATAGCTCATAGTACCTACTCGTCATTATGAACAACTTTTACTAAGGAACCAACCCGGAAATCACGAAAAAGTTCAGCTGTTCCATAAAATATCTCAATGTGACACTGGGCAAAGTGTTTGGACCAGCTGATTTTTTTTTCGCGGTTTCCAGGTTGGTCTCATAGTAAAAGTTGTTCATAATGATGAGTACCATGAGCCATTTTCGGCTTAGCAAAGCCTTTCCTTACAGCCCTGTATATTTTATTCTTCGTATCAGCTAAGTGTCTAAAGTATCAGGTTCGATTTCTATGAAGCAGGCGATAAATACTTGAATAGCGTTACCGTAGGTAGGTAAATTGTATTGTAGTGCTTCAGCGCGGCCTAAATTAACTGACATTTAGGCTAACCATTCGGCCAGTCGGGATTTAGGTAAAACTTACTTTCTGCGTATGCTGTAATCTGTATATTTTGTGATACTGATACCTTTTGTTGGCTTATGTGTACTTATCATATTTTGTTTTATTGAACTGTTAGAAGGCTATTTGTTTTCCAAATAAAATAAAATATTTAAGGGTTATGTACCCACAACGTAAAACGAGACCTACTAAGACTCCGCTATCCGTCCGTCTGTCTAAGTATCTATGTATTTCTGTCTGTCCGTCTGTCACCAGGCTATATCTCATGAACCGTGATAGTTAGACCGTTGAAATTTTCACAGAATGATGTATTTCTGTTGCCGCTATAACAACAAACAAATACTAATAAACAGAATAAAATAAATATTTAAGGGGGCTCCCATACAACAAACGTGATTTTTTGCCGTTTTTATAGATAATGGTACGGAACCCTTCGTGCGCGAGTCCGACTCGCACTTGGCCGGTTTTTTCTATACTTGATCACGTTTGTAAGCATTTGACCAAAGCTCAGTTGAGCATGGTAAACAAACCTTACACACATTACTCGTTTTTCGTAAACCTAACACAATAGCGACACCAATGAAAATGATAGGAAAGAATAATCTGTAATCTAAACTCACCTATCGCTCAGGGGAATCGGAGACAGCGGCTTCAGAAAGTAGTCCCTTCCGGCTTGTGTGTTACCTGTTGACCACAATACTGCATCAATATAACTTGAAGGAAGACTGAGCCCAAGTTTGAAGGCTTTTTATGACAGATCTAAATTTTCTAAAATTATTGACGTCCTTGTCTAAAAGATTGCGAAGACAAAGACAGATATATTTTAGTTAGTTTAGATCTGTCAAATAATGCCTTCAAACTTGGGCCCATTGTGTATCTAATACAGCGCTATACAACAAGAACATTATTTAAAAAAAAAAAAACATAAAGACGAATTGATAACCTCCTCCTTTTTTGAAGTCGGTTAAAAACAAAAACAAAAACCGACTTCAAAAGACCGACTATTGAGTTATTCATCTATTTGTCGCGCACGTACTTAATGCAAATTTAAGACTTATATGGTTTTCTCATGGATACCATTATCAGAACTGGACTAAATTGAAATGGGACCAAATGGGAAGCGTCAGCTTTCTAATAAAAAAAGAATCATCAAAATCGATTCACCCAGTCAAAAGTTATGAGGTAACAAACATAAAAAAAAAAAAAAAAAAAAAGATAAAATAAAATAAAAACAAACAGACGAATTGATAACCTCCTCCTTTTTTGAAGTCGGTTAAAAAGGGTAAAACGCTCATAGGATTTGAGAGTTGACCCATAGTAAAAGTTGTTCATAATGATGAGTACCAAGAGCCATTTTCGGCTTAGCACACTTTTTTCTTATAGCCCTGTGTATTGTATAATATAATGGTGTTTTATGGGCTTAGAGTCAGAACAACGACCGCTAGGAAACATGGTAGGTAACATAAGTACTGAAATACTGGCGGTTCTCTAGTGGAAATTGCTCTGGACGATAAGATTGCCAACATTTAAAATTTAGCCAATTTGACTTAACATTTTCTTAAGCAAAATAAAATGTTGAAATTTCACGTCATTGTTTAGTTGAAGGCTGCATCGTTGACCTTCGATTGGCAATACACTGGGGAGGTTGTTTCCGCTGTGTCACACCCTGTGTAAAATCGACACAAAAGCAACCAAAATCCTTCAAGTCATGGTGGAAACATCGGTTACATACACTAAGGGTAAAACTAAAATGGCAGGATTCCTCCTATCATGAGCTTTTAGCGCGAGCCTCAACTGAATAGCGCTGTCTTTTATCTCGCTTTTTGTCTAATTGACAGAGCAAGATAAAAGCTATGGCTATTCAGTTAAGGTGCCCGGTAAGTTGACAGTACAGCCCTTGGCGTTTAACCTACTCTAAGCAAGCCCAGAGCCAAGCCTATAGCGAGTTGGGTATTCGGTTTAGCGACTGTGACTGGACTGCCTCCGTATAAAGTCTACAAGGTATTAAACAAGCTCTTATTGCATTGTCATCGGAGTTACACACGTGGGTATACCAAATTTCATCTCAGTCGGACATCGGGAAATGGTTCAAAATTGAGTTGCAAGATTCCGCCCGAACACCGAAGCATTTGTACTTAAAAATAAAATAAAAATAAAATAACGTAACGTATCACACTCATAGCTCCCCACTAGGAATAAATCCTGTATCGGGGATGCCATGGAACACACACAAAGACAAGGACAACTAACACCCAGACCCAGAACAGATATTTAAATTCATCATTCAAACATCTGCCCGGCCGGGAATCGAACCCGGGACCTCTGGCTTATAAGGCGGATACACTATCGCTGAGCCAAACAGGCCGACTTATTAGCATTAATTAAATTTCTAGTAACTGTAGGTACATTATTATGAGAACCAATTGCCTAGACAAACCCGACTGGGTTTTAAGGCAATTATTGTTTAAAATATACTGTAATAAATAAATTATATTTAAAAAAAAATCAGTTACATACATTGCAAGTTAAATGAAAGCTCTTAAAAAGTAAGTAAAGTTTTCTCACCAGGCAATGGTGCAGAGTCCGGAAGAGGTCTCAGGCGTCGGGGGGGCGGCGGGCCTGCTGGGGGAGGAGTAGATCTCGCGCGTCTTCTCACTGGCACGGGAAGTTGAGAACTCCTTTACAACAAAGAAGAAGAAAAAATAACGTAATTTCAGATGCAGAGTAGGCCTGTGCCGTCCATTTTCAATCCCGATATTATGTACCTACTTACTTCTTTTTACCTCAAAGGTTTTAAAAGACCTTCCAGATTACCTAACATGATCTATCAAGTAAGGAGCTGTAGTAGAAGTAATCTGTGTGTGTTATTAAGAATTACATTATAATCATACCTCGTCACGTAGCTTGGCCTGATGTTCTCGAGAGGTCTGCTAAGCCGTTCGCGAAGCTGCAACAAACAAAATAATACGATCATTAGATGTAACAGGATAGGAACAGCTTAGATATTTGCGAAGCCACGCCTGACGCTATACTCGTATCTACCATAATCAGTAAGTTATAAAAACAATAAAAAGGTTTTTTTTGGAGCTTAAAAAGCCTGAAGCCTTCTTTGCTTCCTCAATGATTTTTTGTTCCTTCCTGTTTGGCTCAGCGGTAGTATACCCGCCTTATAAGTCAGAGGCCCCGGGTTCGATTCCCGGCCGGGCAGGTGTTTGAATGACGAATTTAAATATCTGTTCTGGGTCTGGGTGTTAGTTGTCCTTGTTTTTGTGTGTATTATATGGCATCCCCCGACACAGGATATCCTAGTGGGAATCTTCATAGATTCCCACTCACACACACACGTTCACACACACGTTCGTTCGTTTCACACTCATGTGTGAAACGTTTATTAATTGATTATTCTGCCGTCCTAAGCCCAAGAGCGGTATCTCAAAAAAGTAATTTCTGTTTTTTCATGCATCAGATGCGTAATTTTTAAGACTTCAGATGCATGAAAAGATAATTTTTTTTTAGATACCGCTCTTGGGCTTAGGGCCAGTGGCGGATTTACACATTTGCCGCCCGTAGGCTATTCAAAATTTTGCCGCCCCTACCGACCTAAACAATTCGATACACTAGCCCCGTCCCCCGTCCCTGCTCACAATAATACTTTCTTTCAGAAATCATGTCCGAAATTTAAAAAACTTGCCCCAGAATTTGCCGCCCCTGAAATCTGCCGCCCTAGGCTCCAGCCTACTCAGTTACTCAGCCTGCTGGTAAATCCACCACTGCTTAGGGCGGCAGTATTGTCTTCTTTGCTCGTATCGTACCTTATTACAGAAGGAGTCAGCGCGGGAGGTGCCAGCGAGGCACCTGCGCACGGCGGCCAGCACGGCGGCGGGCCCGGCGGCGCGCGCCACGCACATCGTGGCGCGGAGCTGCGCCGCCTGCACGCGCTCGCTGTCTCCCGACACCTGCCATTACAATACGACCTAGCCTCAAACAAGGTAGGATTTAAGGGGGGGGGGGGGGGGGGGGTACGGGGGCACGTGCCCCCCTCGCCAAACTCTTATCTATTTCTGGCTGGAAGTGTGAATTTCTTCTTTCTACAGTTATTGTTAAATTTTTGCCCGTCCGCCCCTTGTAAAAAAAATTCTGGATCCGCTCTTGGCCTCAAACATCATACTTAAACTTAAACACATAAGACCCCCGCTCGGGGCCCGGTGCAGGGGCTCCATGCAATTCTATTTGTTAATATTTGCACAGCTCCGCTCCGCACCTTTCTTCTCCGCTCCAGTGGACCGGCAGCTTTACATTTACAGGAATTCAATGTGAGGAAGACAGTCCGAGACCAATCTTGCAGTAAAGCAGCTAACAGTGGTTTCCGAGCTATCCTGCACACCAGGGTAGGAAAAAACAGATATCTACTAAAGACTTGCAATTGAAGATGGCAGAGCTACTTACTCCCAGCATATAGGGATCGAAAATGAGATCCACTAAGTGGTGTAAAGCGAGCCGCTGCAGTAAAGCATGTGGCAGCGCGGCCGGCAGCGGTTCCCGAGCCATCCTGGAGACCAGGGCGGGCAGGAGCTGCCGCGCGCAGTCACTGCTGGCGCCTCGGATCAGCGCGCAAACTGCTCCTTCTGCAGGAGCTTTTGCTGCTGCCACCTGGTAAAAAACCTTTCCTTAACACGAGACTTGTGAACTTATAAAACTCAAGGTACTTGCTTGACAATTGTTTTTGGTCTCAAAAGTTAATGTTAAGTTTTTCTGTTAATAATGGTTCTAAGTTTTGTGACATCACATTTAAAATCTAAAATATCTAAGTAAATAATCAATAATTGAAAATTGCACAAAAATATGTGCTGACACACCAGTGATAGAAATTTGTGAGACTTCAATTGTGTAACGTATTATATGGATGGCCCCTAATGTCTGAATCTTCAGCATAAGATATCTAAACATATCCGTAAAACCGTAAGTAGAAGTAAGTAGGTACTTAAACTTAGTAATAAATTTTCTAGTAACTGTAGGTACCAGGGGCGTAGCTACCGCCGTATCTGCCGTATCAATTATATGGGGCCCCGGGCCAAGGGGGCCCCCGACGTGCGTAAGCAAAAATTAATTTATATTTTGAAATTTATTTTTATTTCAGAAATGACAACAAAGTAGTCGATAATTTTAGAAAAAATATATTATAATATTATATCTTTTTTTTCGTCTATTTTGTTTTCCCCATACAAAACGCCAATTTCATAGGTTAGGACCTAATAAATCAGTTTGCCGAAAAAAAGGCAAGAAGAGTGTATATTTAATTTGAATTGTCAGTAAAAATTTTGGAAAAAGTGATAGATGATAATTATGATGAATAAATTTTTATTTTTATTTTATGCAAACATTTTCTTTTCTTTTGTGAGAAATCTTTACCCGTCATAAGGGCCCCAAATATTTTTTTTATACGGGGCCCCGCCAAGACACGCTACGCCACTGGTAGGTACATTAATATGAGAACCTATTGCCTAGACAAACCCGACTGGGTTTTAAGGCAATATAGTCTAAAAATATACTGTAATGAATAAATTGAATAAAAAAACAAAAAACGTTGCTAAAATAAGCATAGCATAGCATTCACAATCTATTTCCAGGGTTTCCCCCTAAGCAGTGTCAACAGTACGATATCACACCACATTATGCAAACGATGTCTGGGTCTAGACGTGTGTAGATGTGACACTGGATTTTGGCCCTGGCTTCATTAGCTTGAGTCACGAATAGGCGACCGCCATTTTCAGCGTCAAACCTGAGTCAGCTATGAAAATATCTGATGAATATTCATATATTCAAGTTAAAGTCGCCAAAGCACCTTCAAATTAACTAAATAATTACATATAATAAGTAGGTATACTGAGTACTTAGCAGGTACTTTTCTTTACATATTCATATTACAGGATTATAAGGAAAAAGGTAGATATGCTAAGCCGAAAAGGCTTAAAGTGTAATCACTGAAATCGAGAAAAAAATAATCTGATCGATTTTATAAATTTTGTCGAATGTCGAGTTAGTCGAGTATCATTACATTTTTCTATATACCCTTTCCTTATAACCCTGTATACCTATCGTGATGAAATGGGAACACCGTGTACTTGAACCTGAATTAGCTTTCATTATTCTTACATGGGAAGGCTAAGCTATCAAGATGCGGGTACTTTCCTGGCAGCAATGGTTTTTTTAACCCCCGACGCAAAAATGAGTGTGTGTAAAAGTTTGACGTGTGTGTGTACCTACTTACGAGTATGTTTGTCAGTGGCATCGTAGCTTTTGAACGGATGAATGGATTTTAATTTTTTTTTGTCTGAAATGTGAGTTAGTCGGAAGTGTTCTTAGCTATGTTTGATGAAAATCAGTACAGCCGTTTCAACGTTGGGGTTTTTTTATTTTAATTTTAATTGTTAAATTAAGTGATTCTATTTGTACTTGTTTGAATTTCAATTTTGTTACGAGTCACACTGTAACTTGTTATAGTGACTCGTACGTATCACTTTTATTTGTCCTAGAAGCATTTCATACGATAGACGATAGGCACGAAACCCTCGATATGCGAGTTTTTACATTGACAGATTTAAATAAAAAGCACTCGGTTTAAATTTAAAAAAGTTTCGAAATGTCATGTCAGGTCCGGAATGTTATGTCAAATCTTTCGGAGATTTGACATATTCTTTTCAAAGGCGGAAGACTTTTCGAACATAATCGTCGAATACTTACATTCGATGTTCGGATAGCTGAATCCGTCTTCAGGTCTGCACCACCCAGATGACCCAGAATTAAAAAAGAAAAGTGCAAGTGAAGCTAAATGAAAGGCGCTACTTACTGAATCGCTGAGAGCCCACATGTGTTTGATAAGCGACAAGGCGGCAGGCTCGACTTTCCGCACCACCGCTGTTTCTAGGAGCGCGCTGTGCAGCTGGTCTGCCGCCTTAACTGCCGCTATCCAGTTCTCCTAAAAATCGATTAACTTTCCTTTTATGTTATTAAACTACCTATATTTTTGATAGAGAGAAACGAAGGTCGAGTACAGGGATTAGATCAATGTTTGTATGTAGGAGTATACCTACTGCCCTTTGAAGTAGACATGTATTAAATTTGGTCTTTGTGGTAAATTTTTTAATGACCTGTCGAAGTGGCTGAAAACTGACAGAAAGATCAAGCGATCAAAGGGCTAATGTCCACAGTTACATCGGCCAGTAATTAGTGGCGAGGCAAAGTCGCAGGTACCTACTCGTACTTTACTCGCTTTCCTACCTCATAGCATAGAATACTAAGGTTAACTTTTTGTTTATTTAGGTTTTGCGTTGCTGTGATTGATGTCTATGTACATACCTATAGATAGATAAATACCTAATAGATAAACTCCACCTACGTGTGTAATCGACGGAAAGTTTCGTTGGTTCCGTGGATTACTTTATTATTTAACATTTTGATCAAAATAACATGTGGTTTAGAATCGTCTAGAAGTAACCGTCAATTTATCGATCTAGAATTCAGCTCGACGAGCTCTATCCTCAGTCAAGCCCACGGGAAGTATAGCTGAGCAACCATCCGGCGTATTAATCAAACAAAGAACAATTCTCATAAAAAGATCTCGAGATACCTAACTAGTAGGAAACACAATAAAAATAATAGTATTGGAATACCGTTGTTGGGTCACAATTTTTTTTAAAGCCAATTAAACAAAACTGGTTGAAAATGAAGTACCGTATTGTGCAGCTGATCGACCACGTACTGAGGCACGATATCGAGTTCTTCCCAGTCGTAGTGCGGCCTCAGCGGCGTGGGCGGCCTCGGAGACAGCAGGTCCTCGCGCGGGGGAGGTGAAGCCGCCAGCAGTCTTAGCACGAACCTAGTGACCATATAACAATTGTAATACTTACTTTTATATCGTAATGGCTGCGCCCCGCCGTTTCGCCTGCTATCCTACAAGAGCTGTTACATTTTCCGGGATCAGAAAATTTATTGACCTTAAATAACATTGAATGTTACAGGATAAAACGTGGGGGTATGTAAGCTGCCTTCATACCAAATTTTATCCAAATCCGTTCAGACGTTTTTGCGTGATTGAGTAAAAAAACCTAAAAAAAAAACAGTCGCGAATTGAGAACCATCTCCTTTTTGGAAGTCGGATAAAAATACAAAATTTGACGTTTACTTGGTCACAAATAGGGCAACCAAAATTGGACACTGGAGGCGGTAATCGCTTTTATTACAAACTAGCTGACCCGGCAGACTTCGTACTGCCATACGTTTGTATGAGAAAAAGAAAAGGGCTGTTTTTAGGGTTTTTCAATATTTCTGAGAGATTTTCTTAATATTTTTTTCCGTAAGAACCTTCTCCTAATAATAACAAATACAACAAAAAAAGAATTAGTGAAATCGGTCCAGCCATTCACGCGTGATGCCGTGACCAAGGAAAACGGGTTTCATTTTTATATATATAGATACGATGCCGGCACCCTCGATCTTTTCTACAGACGAGTTTGTTATACTAAAACTAAACTTAATTACTTTCTCGATAGTCCGATCGCAGCAAATAAAGTGCAAAATACGCGTTTGAAAAAAAAATGTCAGTTCTGAGCAAATAATTTGCAAAATTCTTGTGCTTCATACAAATTATTTTTAACAGGAGCTCGTACGTACTACATATCGCGTTAGCTAATTCTACCGTTGAGTAGGTACCTACCTAACTATCGATGCAGCGATGTTGACCAATTTGCCAATATGAACTTAGTTTAACCAGACACCGAAAATTAAATACCCCGGTTAGTTAGCAGTTCATGTTTGGATCTGCCTAATAGCCTTCACAACCCTGTATTGCACTCACCCGTCTTGGTCCAGCTGCAGCCGCGTGTGCGCCCGCCGCGGAGACACTGCAGGACTCCGCTGCAAGTTGTGCAGCACCTCCACCTCTCTGTGCGGCTCCACGGGGCTTCGGGCCTTCTCTGGAGACCGCACCTCAGATATCGCCAGCGTAAATCCTGAATACTCTTTCGACTTTTCACCCTCTTTCACATCATTCTTCGACCTAAAGTAATCGTACAACTCACTTAAAGACTTCGATTTTAATTTCACTCTATTGTACTGGGCTACGTATTCTTGCTTATGCGACTTATTTTGTATGACGGGCAGTGGAATGCCACTTTTCTTCAATGGTTTCATCTGAATTTCTCTCTCGAACGCTTCGCGCTTTATTTCGTTCATTTTGTTCACGATCACTGGAGTAACAGGTCTGGACACTTGCTCCATATTATCTGTCTCTATTGGCACGTTTTGATCTCTTTGTTTATTTTGATTCACATCTTCCTCACTCGTTAGTAAATTATCACTATCCGGCGTCCTTATTTTTACACTTTCACCCCCGAACCGCACTTTTTTCACGACCACATCAGTGTCCTCGGAATCTCCATCGTCGCTGTACCTCAGCATGTTCCGGTCAGAGCTGTCATACTCGTCTTCACTGACGGTGTTTTGTTCAGATTCCGTATCGTTTTCTTCTAACACCGTCATGGTGATAGCTGTGTCCGAATCGAACTTGATTTCAGTCTCTATTATAATTTTAGCGAAGTTATTGCTGTAATATGGTCCGATGCGTCCGAAAGACTCTTCCGACGAAGAGTCAGTGGATACGCGAATAGGTGTTGCTAACGAGTTATTGAAAACCTGGTTTATTTTCACCAACGGCTGATTGTTGTTTTCACTA
Source organism: Alcis repandata (assembly GCA_949125135.1). Classification (NCBI taxonomy): domain Eukaryota; kingdom Metazoa; phylum Arthropoda; class Insecta; order Lepidoptera; family Geometridae; genus Alcis; species Alcis repandata. The sequence goes on along the minus strand of OX421228.1, from coordinate 10,475,829 downwards.
TAAACAGTCTTTTTAGGTGCATAAAACACATCGTGCGAGTCTTCGTCATAATTATCACACAATACTCGAAACTTATCCTGAATTTTTTGATCCAGTCTCGACATGTTCGTCGAGTAGTCTCTAGATCCGCAAACTTTGCGCAGTTTCATCATAGCCCTGTGTGCCACGTCTTTGTGCACGGGATCGAACAGCTTCTCCCCTAGTATTTGAAAGACGGGAAACGTGTCTAGTGCTGCATTTCTTCTTTTCAAAATGCCCATCACTGAAGGAATGGATAGAATCAATCCTGTTATCACATTCATCTTGGTGTCGAGACCCGCGGAGTGAGGCCGTATGTTATGGTAGTAGCATTTGTCGAGGATTGCCCGCGCGGCGCATTCCGCGTCCTCGCAGTGCGTGCAAAATACTTTGAGGGCATCGAGTGCAGCTTTGCGGACGTTAGGCGAATTGTGTCCCAAGTTGTCGACCACTTGGTCGAAGGGAAAGGAGAGCGCGTTCTCTGCAAGCGGCAGGAGATCAGCGAGCACGCGGAGCGCGTGCAGGCGCACTTCCCACTCGGGGTGCGTGAGGCGGTCGCGGATGGCCACGTAGAGCAGGTCGACGTCGAGGTCCGGCGGCAGCGCGCGCGCCCGCACCACGCGGTCCCACAGCGGAGCGAGCGGCGGCGGCGGCGTCTCAGGCACTTGCATGCCGGCGGAGTGAGCCGTCGCGTGCCCTCGCCCGCCGCCCAGCGCCACAACTGGGTTAATGATCGGCCGGTACGCCACGCCGCCGCCCGGCGCGCCGCCCCTGGCCCCTGACCAATCGATTCGAGCATGTGTGTGCACTACTTTACATTTCACGTACACTACACCGCTACACATCGCCCGTGTGCTTATTGCAATCTTAGATCACGTGAGGGTTAGTTTCGGCAGCTTATGGTAATCTTGCATTTTAAAGCAGAATTGCAAATTACACTTGAAATTAGAACAACAAAATACAATACCTAAACGATTGTTGGACTGGTAGTCAGTGTAGTGTAGGTACTATACGGTAGGGTAATACAGTCATCTCCATACGCATACCTTATTAAGATTTCGATCTAGGTTACACAAATTTCCTTACATTCATGTTACACGAGCAGTGGCGGAGTAACTTGTAAGGCAAAATTATGCAAGTTTCAGGGCAAAAGGAGATGTACGCGTAGGTTTGCGAAAAAAATAGCTTTTATTGAGGTGGAATGCGCTTCAGTCGAGGAACAGAAAATGGGGCGGTGTTCTAAAAAAATACCTCTTAATACAGGTTTATAAGGAAAGGGTACTAAGCCGAAAAGGGCTCACAGTACCTACTCATGCATCATTATAATATGTACAAGTTTTATTATAGGATCAACCCTGAAATCGAGATAAATCAACTGTTCTATGGGGAAATGTCAATAACACTCGCCACAGCGTGGGTGGCAGCAGAGGTGAGCGAGCTTATAATAGTTATTTGTTATACAAGAGTGCAAAGTTGCTTTTTAACCGCGTGTTCAATTTTGATGACCGAGCAAGCGAATTCAAAATTAGAATCCTGAGCGTTAGCGAGGGAATCAAAAGAGCACGAGGTGAAAAATCTTTGCACTCGAGTGCAACACGTAACTTTTCATTCCACCTCAGCGAGGAAAGAGTATTTTTAATCTTCAATATCTGAGTGGAAAAGCTCATTTGCGCATTATTAACAGTTTCAGTCAATTCTGTTGGCGTCAAACAAACTTCCTCGTCGCTAGAATGACTCATTTTAGTTTTTTCACTTGTTTTCAAGTTTCTTGTTTTTAATATAAGGTTTAACAATGACGTGAAAAAATGCCGTAAAGAACCGCGTACAAAGCAAATTGAAAAAAGAACACCAAGAAGGTTCCGAGTCTGAGTTTTTAACAAATTAAAAAAAAGTTGTATGATATATTCGGCACCATATAGGTAGCAGTAAATAGGTTTAATGTTTTTTTTTAATTCACAAACTTAGTGCACACGATGTTCTAAATTCAATTTACTTTATCCTCTAGAGAATAAAAACGGCTTTTCCACTCAGATATTGAAGATTAAAAATACTCTTTCCGAGATGGTGGGATGAAAATACTTTAGTATCATGATAATTACAAGCATACATACATACATACATATTATGACGCCTCTTTCCCATTGGGGTAGGCAGAGACTACATCCCTCCACTTGCTACGATCATGACATATGTCTTTCGCTTCTTCTAATTTCATAAGTGTTTTCATACAAGCTCGTCGGTTGCGGGTACTTCATGTCCTAACTTAAGCACCTCCCCTCCGTTTAGTCCGGCCCTGCCTAGAACCGCTACTCTACATACTTTACTAATTAACAACCTAAATACCATTGAAGCTTAATAGTTGTGAAGCAATATAAACTAAAAATTTTTTTTACAAATTACAAAAACACAAATACATATTACAAATAATTTATTGACTTAAAAAATAAAATTTTACAGAAAATGTTGTGATCTCACTGCCAAACTAGGTAAAAACCCGTATCTTGGTCAGTGAGGCTTCCCAGACATGATGAAGACGAAGTACAAGAAATAATTGCAAAAACTAACCAGTACCTATCTATACAGGATGTGGCGTAAAGAGTGGATAATCCTTTACCTAAGGCTGGTCGAGTTTTTAGATATATTGAAGTCAAATTTTCCTCAAAATTTCAAAAATTTCCAATTTAAACTCGAAAAACTTGACACGTTTACTGAATACAAACTGAACAGTCTGTAGTGTATTCGTAACTTTCTGAACAGTCGAGATGTTCCCCAGCCCTAGGTAAAGAATTATCCACTCTTTACGTCAAACCCTGTGAAAAAATCAGGTCAAGTATAGCGAAATTGAATAGAAAATTGAGTAAAATTTAATTAGAATTAACAATAGGTCCAAAATAATTATTAGGTAGGTAGGTATATTAAGCCTATGCTAAATTGTCATCGTCATCATCATCATCATCAGTCCGTTACTGGCCACTGCTGAGCATAATTAGGCCTCTCCAAAATTACTTCCTCAAAATAAAATCCAATGAAACCTAACTAGGTATAATTTTTACTTTACATCCACACAGGCAGTGAGCTTGGCCAATGTAAATTTATTTGGCTGTGCCCCGTTATCCCCGCCCGGTGATGACGATGATGAAAAGTATCCTTTATTACCATGAGCCCTTTCCAGCTTAGCATACCCTTTCCTTATAACCCTGTATAAATGCATACCTATTTTTTCAAGGCTGTAAGGAGGATGGGTCACCTTAAGGCGCCAAATTTAAATTTCTTGCGTCTTTGCCGACGACAGTAATCTGTTAATTTATTCACCAGACATTCATGAAAATAGATTTCACCATGAGATACGAGTAGGTAACTAGCGTATTAACAAATTACAAATACCAAAAACCGATCTGAATCTCAGTTAGTGTTAAACATATTAGTTCCTTATTCAAAATCTAGTCTATCTTCTATCCATCTATGTAATATTTCTTCTTCTTCTTATTTAAGAAAAAGAAACGCTGTTCGTTTGTTTGGCTAAAACTCGAGAACGGCTGGGCCGATTTGAATATTTATTTTTTGTTTTGCGAACAAAACAAAAAAAAATATTACAAAAAAAAACAGCGGGTGAAACCGCCGGGTGCAGCTAGTACATATCTAAATAAAGAGTGGTTTTAGCCGAAGTAATTATATTGTGGTAATAATTTTGACTTCAAGTACATAGGTAATTGATATTGCCCATTTTTACCTTCGCGAAATAAATTTTCACAAACCTATGAAAAGTCGGGGTAAACTTGGGCTGTAAATGTAATTCACGAATTAGAGATCGTCCATTAATTACGGAAGGCTCGAAAAGGGGGGGAGGGAATTCGGAAAACATCACGAAATATCACGGGGAAAGGAAAGGGGGTGTAGAGAAACATGTGTATGTCGTTTAATTCTGATAAACACAATTTGTACCAATAAAATACTCGTAATATTGGCGGGGGGAGTGGAGGTGATTAAATAGTTCGTGATTTTTTCGTAGGTGGCGTAGTAAGCGTCTAGTATTTTCTGTCAAATCGATTAAGACGTATGGTCAACTTTTATCAATTTCTCTGTCACTCTGTCTAAGAGCCTTATCACACTAGCGGTTCGGAAGCGGATGCCGGGCGGAGCGGACGCGCCGCGAATGCGTCGCGAACACGCCGCGGTTGCGCAGCGAATTCGTTGCGGATGCGCAACGGGATCGCCGCGAACAGCAAAGTGGACGCCATTTTGTACTGTACTGTCTCGTACAAACGTAATAACGAGCCTTTCTTCAGGTGACACTGATAATCTCAAATGTGTGTCTTTATGTCTTATGTCAGTTTGTATCAGATGCAACAACTCATAAAATGTAGGTTCGACATTCGCAGGTAGGAACGAAATTGTTTTGGATTATTTTTTATTCGTTTGCAAAACAACACAAAGTAGTCGCTCTCCTCCATTCGATTAACTGTTATTGGATCTTCCCAAATTCGTCGATGCTTTCGTTTTCGTCTCCGGCGTCTTCGAAGTAATAAAGCCCAAAGCAGTGTTTCCTCGTCGGAATCCATTTTGTTACTGAGTGTATTGTACAGCGATAATTTGCTACAAACACGCGACGAAAACGTAACGTATTCGCCACGCGTCCGCAACGAATTTGCTGCGCAACCGTGGCGTGTTCGCGACGCATTCGCGGCGCGTCCGCTCCGCCCGGCATCCGCTTCCGAACCGCTAGTGTGTTATGGCTCTAAGTGTAAAAATTTGAATTTTTTTTAAATTGGAAAGTCTTTATAGCTTTGTGGTAAAATTACCGTAATTATGCCAATATTTGTTTCATAATAAAAAATATTGTCATGATGATTTGTATTTATTGTCCACACTAGTCTAAAACTATTTGGAAAACAGACATTCCTCTTAGTTAAATCAATTTACAGAAAACATGTTTTGTACTTGAATTCTTGATTAACCTCTATCTACATCATATTGACATTGACATCTAAATGTTGATTTTGTTTTTTTCTTGGGTTTTATTGGGTCGGTTTCGGGCTTTAAGACTTGAAACCAGGTTAAATTCACGCCACCGATCGTACTTTTTGGAACTAACTTTTTTTAAAACACCTCTTTCTTGCTTTTTTTTGAAAGACGGAGCTGGCAGCACTGTCAACATGGCATGAAATGGCATCTTCTAAAGATAAAAAAGTAGGTAATACTTATTATTGTAATCCCTCTTCGTGGTTTTATTTCGTGTTTGTGAGTGAATAACGTTCTAATTACGTGAGAAATAATATTAAAACAATAAAATAACTATTACTTGTGTGACTATGAAGAAATTTCTAAACGACACCACGATTCGACCGACCAGCCAGCAAAAATGTAAATAAATAACTTGATACATCAAAAATAATGCTCATGTTGACAAGATGATACTTTTATCTCTACTGCTAATGATTGCTGCTGGTTTTGGCGGGCAGGTGACGCTTGCACAAGATAACTGCACAAGGACCAACAATCGTGGGGATTATAAACTATGCCTTCGTAGCCTGGCTGACACATTGGCGAACAAGTTCACTGATCTCGTTGTTAAAGAGCTGGGCAGCGAATACACGGCGCACTTCGAGGTTAGGACGGCTTACAAAGTCAGTCGATATCAAACGTCTGATGATGACACCCTGCTTAGCATCAGTGATAAACTTAGTTATAAACTTACAACTGCAATGAACATTCTTCGTGATATGAAGAATGTTATCAATGACAACAGTACTCCATCCTTCACTCATCCCTGTCCATTCAACTCTATACGGAAATCAGTATCCTTGAAGAATATTTATATGGATGTATTTCAATCAACTGAACCAAAATCTAAAATGGGTCATTTTAAAGATTTAAAAGTAAAGCGACAGTATTTTCTGTCTCATATGGACTACGCTACAGACAAAGATTGTGCCAGTATGCCACACACGAATTTGAGATACCTATATCACAAAATTGTGCATCCGGAATCAAAGCTAGTAGTATTTATTATTGACAACAATATGAATAAGGACTCCCTGCAGCATGCTATAAATGTGGTCAAAGAAACGGCTTATGCCTTGCAGAGTACTGACAGGATTGCCTTGAAAATGACCAACATGACTGATTTTGTAAAATTCGAAGATACATGCAGTTTCGATGGGATGTCAGACCTTGGAAATGCTACAGACAACAACAAACTACTGTTACGTGAATATTTGTCGACACTAGATGTTGTCGCTACAAGTGTGTCCCCACTGGCTATTAACAAAGAATTAAAGACCTTGATTGACCAAAAAAATGTTCCTAAGCACAAACTCTTCATTTTCCTCACTGACTCCAAGGTAATGAAAAATGAAACTTGGTTAAAGTTGTTCCCATACCCATCTAATAAAGATGAAAGTCTAAATTTTGCCATTGGATTGATTTATGACAACCAAGTAGATAATAACAGCTCATTGGGGATATTACGCATAGACAAGTGGCACACTCACACAACCAACCATTCTATAATGAGACTTCACATAAACAACAGTGGTGTGGTGGGACAAGTTGCCTCAGCATTTATTTCTTTACTACCAGGCGAGTATGACAGTAACAAAATTAAAATAGAAGGTCCTATCTGGGAAGCTACGGAAAGAGATTTCATGATCTCACTTGTTCTCCCAACTCCTGATGGGGTGATGGGCCTAGATCTCTATTGGTCCGATCTAGCCGAAGATATTGTCTATTATAAAGGAACAAACAAAAAGAAAAGAGCTTTTGTCATGGACTTTTCAGGTATAGTTTTGATGCACACTTTCTTCCCTCGTCCCGAATCAACATCAGACAAAATTAAATTTACAAACATAGAAAGTATTGAAACATACAACTTCATTGGTGAAGTCAAAGCAGAAATGTTGTCCAAGAATTTTGGCAGCATATCTCGAAATATATCAACGGAACAAAATACTACCCGAAAAATTGTGTATTCATGGAAATGGGTAGATCATTTTTATATTGTTTGTATTGTGTCTGAGATATCAGATCCAAGTATTTTTAATAAGACTAACATCTTTTTTTCTAGAGTTAATAAGGAAATATTGTTTCATAGGCTAGATTTGTTTCCTCCCAAGACTGGGACTATGTGTCGTCATTTCAAACAGATAGCAACTGTTGATCAGGGCACTGTGTACTTGAGTCCCTCCAGTTTTCAGTCCCCTTTTACTTACTTATACGATATGGGAGATGGTCAAGAGGCTCTCACTTATATGCAGAATTACTTGGCTTATTTAAAAAGTGTTGCTCACGGTTTGTTGTCTAACCCAGGTCTTAAAGCTGAGATCCAACAAGATGTCGGTTTTTTGAACTCTATTTTGTCATTTTACAAAAGGCAACATTTGCATGGTGATTATGCCAAGTACATTGTAAGACGGTATGCTGTGACAGAGAGTGGTGTACTTGTCATGTTTCCAGGTACAGTCTTGGAGTATGACTATGAACCTGTCAGACGCCCCTGGTACACCTATGCCCTTGACAATCCAGGTAAAATAATTCTTACTCCACCCAATTTAGATGTTGGTGGTGCTGGATATGTTGTATCCATTTCATATGCTGTAAAAAGTTCCTACTATCCGACCATGGTTGTTTCAATGGATGTCACTATGGGCTTCCTGTACAAACTTCTCATCGATAGCATGCCTCTCTGTGCTATGTCTTATGTTAAATGTTTCATCATGAACAATCGAGGATACTTAGTCTCCCATCCCGGTTTGATGGACCCTAACAGTTCTGGACCCATAGAACAGCAACATATTACGCACAAAGAATCTATGATCGCCATGGATATGTTGAACCATAAGGGTTTCGTTACGAAAAGACTGTGCAATACCTTTTACGACAAAACCATTCAGAGGTTTTACGAATTTAATACGTCCTTACCGAACGTCCTTTCAAACGTAGTTTCTGGGGACCACTGCGTCCACTATTACGTTGCTGCCATTCCGGGGACTAATGCCTTTGTCGGTCTCGTGAACGCGTCGTGCAGCGTCGGAGCCTTCTGTCCCTGCAGCATGGTGGACCGCCTGTGCCTTAATTGCAATCGCATGGAGCAAACTGAATGCGAATGTCCTTGCGAATGCAGCTCCGAACTATACGAATGCCCCAACGCGAACATATCACGTTCCTCTCAAGAGATACCCCTCTGTGGAGTGATGCTTGAAAATAATAACCACAAGTCTCATTATTTCCACAACTTCGCAGAGAACTTGAAGTCGTGCTTTGATTTCGAATGCGAAAACTATTTGAGTCACTCGAATTGCCTAGGCGTCCTGGGTTGCGAGTGGTGCCAGATAGACACGGACGGGCACACTCCGTTAAATTCACCTTTCTGCACATCACAATCCACATGCTTCAACGGCATTCTAGGTGCCGTGACTCCTTACGGGGAAGGCACCTTCGGCCATGTTAACAGAGACGCGTTAGGAAGTTACTCAGCTATAGGACCTATAGCTGGGTGCATAGTGACTGTCAGCCTCATCGTTGCCGTGGCCATATACTGCTACAGACAGAACGTGACTACAGCTAGCTGTCACAATTTGTACGTGGACGGTCCCGCAGAGACCTGGCATGACGCTGACGTGCAAATGAGTCAACTGCAGTCGGACGATCCTCACGATCAATCTGGACAGGATAAGTTATTGCCTGCAATGGAAATAGAGGCTCCTATATCCCCCTATCGAGTCGTGACAGGGTACAGGCGCGCACACACGGCTGGAGGCTCGGACCACGGCTATTCCACGATGACTCCTCACGAAGATTCGGAAGCTACGGCTTTTTCGGTCAATGATCCGATTATTTTATCTGATGATACAAAATCTGACGTCAGCTGTCCACTCCCGGCGAAAATAAAACCTAGATTAAAAGTTGGAGATTTGAGTGTGACTGTCCTGCCTTGTGGGAAGAACAGCGTCATTGCTCCAGTAACTGTCCACAGACATATGGAAGCGTCATAATGATGTCGCACTATTTTAACAATAATAGAATAAATCTACCTCTTCTGTACATAATAGTATTTTACATAACATTTTGAATTTGTGATAATTTTAACATTGTTTGATAAATATTGACTGTGTTTGAAACTTCAATGACATAGGACATTTATACACTAACTCATGTACTTTCTATTTGCAATATTGGTGCTCATTATTATTTGATAAGCCTATTTTAGGGTTCCATCTTAAACTAAGGAATACTTATAGTTTTGCCATGTACAGTAAAGTTATAGATACCGCTTCCAGGGGAAATAATGTTTTAGTTGAAAAGTGAAAAGCGCGTTAAAAAAAAGTACGTCCAATGGTTGAGGTTGTTAAAAAAAAATGAGTGTTCCAAGCACAACTTAAGAGATACGGAATCCTACCATCAGCGTGTCACAACACTCGATGGATAAACTCATTTATCATGGTCTATGTTCCAATGTAACAATGATGGCTTACTGTTTATTATGTACTTATAAAAATAATAATTTTATTGTAAAATGTACTTACTATCTAATCAAAATAATCTTTACAATCTTATCTAGATTTACTATGTACTGAACAAGTTTGAGTAAGTGTTTGGCAGATACCTTATTTCAGCTGTATTTTTGTAAACTGAAATAAGTTGAGAATGCAACAACCTACAAATAACTTAAAAGCGGAAAAGCTAACTTGTGTAAGATTATTATTAGCTATCTAAGTAATGTTAGTCGTAATTTTGTATGTGTACTTATCAGGGGTATAGTTTTACACTAAAATAATGAAAATCAGGTTGTAACATACAGGTTTAATATTATACCTCTTTGTATTTTTTGTATTATTGACATTAAAATAGTTGTAAGTTAAGAACAAAACGTGCCAGTGCCTCTGTATTATTATGTTAAGCTTACTAATTTTAAGACTGAATTTCAAGGATTTACATTTATTATTTGGCATTTACTCGATGTAATAAATTTCTTTTGTAAAATTATTTTTTTATTTAATCACTTTACATACATGAAAATTCCTATGAGGTATAAGATTTTATTTTTCTTAAAATACCTACTTATAAATGTATGCAGCCTCACAGAGACAGAATTAATTTGACTAAATGCAGGGCTGTAGAAATATGCAGTGTATTGCTACTGCATAAGATTTATTGTCAACAGCGAGTAAAATACTACACTTTTAACAACGATAGGAGAATTGCGACCGCTACTCTTCTGTAGGAGACATTAAACTGGAGCAACTCTTCGAAACCAGAGGTCGAAACGTATGCGAAGGGGAGAACCGTTCCCGGGAGGAGATCGGGCGAAGCGTATGTGGGAGTGATCAGGTCGGCCGCTAGCGACCATCGCCTTCTTTCCCAGCAGACACGACACACGCCACTCGAAGCGTATGTAGGAAAGAGCAGGTCGGCCGCTAGCGACCATCGCTTTCTTTCCCTGTAGACACGACGCTCGAAGCGTATGCGAGATGCCCTCGGCGGCTGTCGACCATCTCTTCCCGTCCCTGGCTACTCGTCGAACCGTATGTGCGTGTGCGTGGGCGTGGGTGAGGAGGGCGCTAGCGCGCGCGCGACGGGCGCGGCGCGCGCCGCCTGCAGGCGCACGCGGCCGCGAGGGCGGGGCACGGCGCGCGCCGCCTCCGCTCGCGCCCACTGCTCTTCTTGCTCCGGCGCAGACAGCACGCGCGCCTCGTTGCCGGAGCTGCTGCAGTACTGGAAACAAGCATTTTTATCTTAAGTAATAGTTCGACTGATATTACTAGTAGTTCTTCGGACAGTAGACGTTTCACACTCATAGCTCTCATAGTATTTTTTACTTTTTTTTTTTTATGTAGGTTTATATGACAGTTTTTTTTTTCTTCTCAATATTGCACACCCCGTTTTTCTGTTTTTTGTCTATCCTCTCCATCCTAAGGTTGCCTGGAAGAGATCGCTCTTAGCGATAAGGCCGCCAGTTGTCGCACTAGTTTTATGTGTTATAATTCTTTTGTTTGTAATTTATGGTGTGAACAATAAAGAGTTTATCTATCTATCTATCTATAGCTCCCCGCTAGGATAACTAGGATGTCGCGGATGCCATGGAACACACAATGACATGAACAACTAACACCCTGACTCAGAACAGATTATTTAAATTCATCACTCAAACATCTGCCCAGCAGGGAATCGAACCCGGGACCTCTGGCTTATAAGGCGGATATACTACCGCTGAGCCAAACAGGTCGTCGAATGATCACGTCCGTTTACCTCATTAGCAGCGTTTGCAGTGTCGAAGCGAATGATGGCCTCGGTCTGACCCTCCTTCACGTCTACGTGGAGTGCGTGCACGTTGCTACGGATCTGAAATTGAAATCTTACTTCATTAACTAAATTCTATATTTATAAAAAAAAGACGAAATTAAATCAGCTATTCGGCTTAGTCACTGTGTACAACATGCATTTTACAGGCTTACAGCAGTGAGAAATGTAGGGACAGTCCAGCCTATCCGCGAGCACGGCCAGCATGCTGTCAGCGCTCCCCCGCGCGCGCCGCTCCAGCGAGCCGCATCTCTTGCGCATCGTTGCATAGAAGCAGTCCGCAAACATTGTTTGTTTGTTTGTTTCTGTTTTGTTGTTATAGCGGAAGCAAAAATACATCACATGTGAAAATTTCAACTGTCTTAACTATCACGGTTCATGAGATTCAGCCTGGTGACGGACGGCCAGCGGAGTCTTAGTAATAGGGCGAGACCCTTTGTGTACGGAACTCTAAAAATAAAAAAGGGCAATCTAGAGGCCTTACCGTCCGTTTGGTGAGTCTGACGTCGAGACAGGGCTCGGGCAGTATCTCCTTGACGAACACGCCGTCCGTGCGCTCTAACTTGACCACTGGCTTGGCATCTGGACCCTCCGACGATGGATTGGCTGAAATTACGCAGTTTTGAAACATTATGAGTATTATTCTTACAAATCACAGAATTAAATCAGCTGATCCATACATTTTGTCGAGTGTCATTGACATTTTTCTGTGGAACAGCTGATTTCATTTTCGCGAATTCAGGGTGGTCCCATAGTAAAAGTTGTTCATAATGATGAGTACTATGACCCCTTTTCGGCTTAGCATACTGTATAACCCTGTATTATAAAGGTGAAAGTGTATGTTTGTTTTCTACCACTAAACTCTGAAACGGCTCAACGGATTTACATGAAATTTGGAATGAAGATATCCCGGACTTTATACCCCGGAAAACTCATGTTAACTTTTTGGCCACGGGTGAAACCGCGGGGCGCAGCTACGAGTAGTTTAAAAAAAGGGTGTTGGGTCTAATTCACAAAAAAAAATACAAATATCAACAAGTCAATTATCTCTATGCCATCGAAACAATGCCGAGTTTAGCTCGGAACACTTGTAGTCTAAATGCACAGATAATTACGAATAAAACGGTTACTTTAGTCTGCTTTTGATTCTAAATTCGAATATATTTAAGCTTTAATGCAAAACCCACGTGTTTTAAATCTATAGCATAGACAAATAAATTATACACAAAATATGTTCGTCTATGTCTATGGTAATAATAATAAATAAATAACTATGTTCTTTCAGATTATCTACCTGGTTCATCGCCGAAAGAAGGTGCGGCCGGCTCCGGAATGCTGGAGTATTGATATCGGTTGGTCTGAAGCAGCTTCTTTGCATCCTTCATGTATTTCCTCTGAAGGTTGAGGTATTTGTTGCGGAGCGCCTTCCATTCAAACTTGGGCAGGACTTGCAAGCCCCATAGAGCACCTGTAGTCAAATATCAGTAGTGAATCAGATTCAGATTTTTCTTGCTCATCCATAGGTACATGTTACATAAATTACATAATGCACAAAAGTTATAACAGTCCCTGTCGGGCACAGCAAATTAGGGCAGAGGAGGACGCAAATAAATATTATCAATAAAATTAAATTTAAAAAATAATAAATGAAACAATTGGAAAATTAAAATTAAATTATTTTAAAATATTAGAATTTGAAATAACGGAATAGGAATAAAGAATTAGGATTAGCTTCTTCGGTTTCCAACTCGACTGATGGAAAACAATGTTGCGGCTAACAATGGAACACTGCAGCGGCATTTCAGTACAAATTCTTGCGCTGCGGCCCGTCTGTAGTATGCGATAGTTCATATAAAATGTACGAAAGTGATGCAGGACGATTTTTGTTATGCGTAGGTACGGAGCGGTGTGCGCGAGCCTTTAGACTTTCATTCATTTATTTAGAGTCCAGGGAAACAATAATGGTGGTAAAGCATTCCAGACTCTAGCAGTGCGCATAGTTGGGTGAATCTGGGCCGATAAGATTTTCGGCAACGTATATAGGCGCAGGTATCTATAGGCAACAGTGACCGCTTATCACCAGGCGGCCCGTTTGCCAAGAATAACATTAAAAAAAAATTATAGGTAAAGTTGGTCAAAAACCGTTTGTATCATCTACCTTTAGGAGCTTCATTCTGTCCTAAGCAACATTTGATCATGGACTTGGTACGTTTTTTAGGCTTCTTTTTCCTTGGGGTGTCCTGGTCTGACTCAGGGTTTCCTTCATCATGGCTGGTCAGTTTATCCTTGGATTCCACATCTGGTGTTTTCATCTCCTGAAATATACAGTAGACTGTTACGTTTTTACCTTTTTGTCCATACATGCTAGATAAGCTAATTTATGCTATGAAGGTATGTCAATTTCCTTCCTGCTGATACATCATGTCACATGCAAAAGACAACTATGAAAGAAAAGGTTATTAGCTACCCTTTTAATTAATTTAACTTATTTAGTTTAAAAAGTTTCAACTGACACAAAAAATAATCAATCAAAGGTGAAATAAGAAATCTAACCTCTAAAGGTGTTATGATGCTCTTTTCGTCCTGAAAATTAACAAAGCGGTTAATATTGGATTAATAGATTCAATCTTTTCCAGAATGACTTAATATATCTCTAATATAATTTATATATTATTAATATATAATTTTTTTTCGAAGCAACACGTGACCAAAATGCTGGCCTCTATCTCGCCCAAAGGGTGAGCATCGCCATACAACGTGGTAATGGGGCCAGCATTTTGGGAACAATTCCTGCAGGCAGCGACCTTTTAGATTGGTTTAGTTTTTTAATTGAATTATATTTTAATGTATTTTCTTAATTTAAGTCTCTTTTTAACCGACTTCAAAAAAGGAGGAGGTTATCAATTCGTCTGTATGTTTTTTTTTTTTATTATTTTTTTTTATGTTTGTTACCTCATAACTTTTGACTGGGTGAATCGATTTTGATAATTCTTTTTTTATTAGAAAGCTGACGCTTCCCATTTGGTCCCATTTCAATTAGTCCAGTTCTGATAATGGTATCCATGAGAAAACCATATAAGTCTTAAATTTGCATTAAGTACGCGCGCGACAAATAGATGAATAACTTAATAGTCGGTCTATTGAAGTCGGTTTTTGTTTTTTGTTTTGTAAAAATAATGTTCTTGTTGCCTTATTAAACTTGCCCTAATATGAAAGTCAAATGAAAAAAAAAATATAGCTCTACAATTACCAATATTACTTTCTCACATATTATATTGAACATACCTAGATGCCGATAACATCAATCCTAATCCTTATTATTTATTTTTTCGAATTAACAGAAATTTAAGAAAAATTGCCACCAAAGTTTGACAATTTTATTGGGCCAGAAACTCCCATTTGTTTACAAATAAGATACTTAGAAAATATTTAAAACAAGCTTTTTTTGGATTGATAACACAGGTATACCACATTACAGTTCATTCGGACATCGGGAGGTGGATTTCACTTAAGCATACATGATACACACAAAGTAACTAACATACATTGCAAGTTGAACAAAAGCTTGTAAAAAATGATGTTGCATTTTTCAGGAATTACAGAGTGCATGCAGAATATTTCATGTTTTACCTCAGTTGGTGTTGTGATGCTCTTCTTTTCATCCTGAAATAAAAACAAATCTGAAAATGCGAAAATTTGCATGTCGAGGATACCACGCTAGTTATAATACCTTGGGTAATATTACCTGGGTAACTCTAAAATTGTATCTATGATAACACAAATATGATACAATTGAAAAGTAACTATAATATGTATTTACTAATTTTATCTATTATTTCATTATCTACAATTTTTACAATGGAAACAACCCGGAAAACGCGAAAAAAAAACAGCTTTTCCAAACATTTTGTTGAGTGTCATTGACATTTTCCTATGGAACAGCTGATTTTGTTTTAGGGATTTCAGGGTTGGCCCCATGGTAAGAGTTGTTCATAATGATAAGTACTATGAGCCCTTTTCGGCTTGGCATACCCTTTCTTTTCCTCTATATTGATACTTGAATTGTGCTTATCACAACATGATGCATACTCACAGTTGGAGTGTCCACTTTATTCTCACTGTCAGAATCATGACCGAGCTTGAGGTCTAAGCCTTTCTGTGGCCTCTTTTCCTTCTTCTTTTTCTTTTTTGGTGGTTCATAGATTTCTCTGTCATGTACATCTAAGTCTTCAGGCTCCTCTATCGAAAACGTTTTTATTGAAGAGAGTTCTTCGGGAGCCATGTAAGTGGGTAGTTTGCAGCCCATTTTTGTGAACGCACTGAGACACTTTTGGGCATCTTCGGGAGTTTGGAACTCTATGAATGCATAGCCCTGAAAGATGAAAAATATGTTATACTAATAGTGGAAGTCATATTGTTGTTTATGACCGGCACTATACTGAGTTGAGACTAGTTTATGGCAAAAATAGATTTCTTTTTTATCTTTTGTGGAACATTTTCTATTCGGTTATCTTTATATATGTTATTGCTGTAAATAAATAACTGTCTACTATCTGTTGTAGGAGTAACTTTTTCTAGGCAACTTTAACACTTTGGCTGTGGCTAGTAATCACATGCGCTAGTACCAGGTTTTTACGCGCCTGGCGTGTGCAGCCGCACTCGCGTCGCGCAATGAAAACACAGGGTATGTGTTTCCCGCAGCCAAAGTGTTAAAGACTCACTGAGAAATTTAAGAATAGTGAAATGAAAACAAAGAGGATTCTGTTATCCTATGTGACACTGACGATAATGGTACAACAAGCAAGTATGCTACAAACAAGCATGTCTAAAACTATGAAAGAATGAATAATAAGAAAAAATCATAGGTACCTTAATTCTTTTCGAGTTTTTGAACTTAGGCATGGAGATATAAGCAACAGAGCCGTAGTCCGAGAACACTCTCTCCACCCACTCAAGTGTTGCTGTCACTGGGATGGACTCTACATAAATAGTTCGTAGATCTGAGTTATAGGGCTGCAATGGTATTTTTCTTTTCACCTGAAGAATACATATACTTAATGAAAATTGTTTTTCGGGTGGCCGAATAATATTGGCACTATTATAGCAGACATACAAAAATAAACCAACTGCTTGAAGATAGTTTAGATCTATCACAGGATTTTTTAATGAGAAGTGGCGATGGTAAGTGGTCACCGCCACCTATGGAGACCTCTAAAACCCAAGGCAAATAGGTTGTTAACATTTAGTGGTTGTTAAATCTCATGTGACCTAATAGATAAATGGAACCCCAGAATTTATAAATTTTATAACCTTTGATCTATCTTCGGAGAGTTCCAGCAGTGTTGAATTTCTCATAGCCTTCACGATATCGTTGGTGTCGTGCGTCAATGAGCGAATCTTATTGAACTTGAGGAACGTTTCCAGCGGTACATCAGGATCTTTTCTAACGAGATCTCCTAAGAACCGGTCTTTAGTGAGATTCGCGTCGCTGAAATAGAACTCCATTTGCTTGAGAATATTTTCGTACAGCTGTTTCTTGCGGGGCCGAATGCGTTTTCGCGGGCTGTACTCTAGTTTCGTATCCTCGACTTGATCGACAGCTTTAGTTTCTTCTGAATCGGGCATCTCGGGTTGTTTAGTTGTTGGAATCGGAATCTATATCTATAATAAGTAATAATAAACAAGTAATTTTATAAGTATTTGTTTCTGTTCAAACTGAAAGGGAGTCCCTAATCCCTATATTGTACGGCCAGTAATGCACAGCCCGATTGTATACGCCGTTTTCCGTGTACATGGCAAACTATCAATGTCAAAGCCTCGTTTACTGTGTGCGAGTTAGAGATACGCGCGGCGCACACTGTAGGCTGCATTTCAACTCTCATTGACTTAGAAATTTCAAATTTTAACTGTGGCTTTTTTTGTTAGAAATTGCTCTGACTATGTTCAAATATGTAATATTTCAAATAACAAGTTATCAAGGTAATAACAAGTTTAATTAACATAGAAACGAATTAATTAAATTTTTTTTTTTTTTTTTTTAAATTGTATAAAACTCGGAGAAAAATCCGTTTATCTTTAGAACTGCACGTTAAACCGTAATAATATCCTTACAGCTTACAGGGTGTTTTAGAACTAATTAATAGTGAGATTCGCGTCGCTGAAATAACAGAGTTTTATCTATCATTCAAACTCATAAGTTCGGAGCCTTATTCGACCAGTATAAGTTTGGCAGTAAGTTCTGCCTGGTGTTATTTAAGTTAGAAATAAGTAGGTTATTGAGACCACAATGAAGATAACCAAAAAACCAAGTGGTGAACATGGCGGCCGGCACTTTCTATAATTTCGGCGTTAAATGGAACTACAACAACTAAAATACGGCCGAAACCGGAAGCTGTCATCTCAATAATGTTTACAAGGCCTCGAATAACGGCGGAAGGACCTAATAGAACTCCATTTGCTTGAGAATGTTTTCGTACAGCTGTTTCTTGCGGGATCGAATGCACTTTCGCGGGCTGTACTGTAGTTTCGTATCCTCCATAAAACTGCCTGTACACATTTTTGCACAGGCTGATCATGTACATACAGCCCGATTTGTACGGCCAGTTTTACGAAGCCAAACCACGACAAACAAAGAAAACCTTAAACTAACACAGAGAATCAACTCGCCCATTGCGATGCCTCGTTTGTTGCCGGCAAGTAGATAAATAATCAATCTTTTTTTTTGTATTTCAGCCATGAAATAATGTATGTAACAGTCCAACAATAGGTTGTTAGGTTTTTTATTTCCAATAATAATGTATGTGAGAGTAGGTTGTTAGGTATTTTTTTTTATTTCAGCTTGAAAGTAATTTTTTTCTGGCCAAGTACAGAATCTCGTTAATCGAAATACTCGACTGTATTTCAAAAAATTCGTACTCGCACATAGTAAACGAGGCTTTGACATTGACATTTAGTGTACCTTTACCAATTTTACCATGTAGGTACTTAATCGAAAAACGGACTGCACCTAATTAGCCGTCTAATTATGTAACTTACGACGTTACGACTGGTATGGATATGTTTGTCTTTGTTTCTAGATTACCAAACTGCTGGTCGCAACAAAGTCAATGTTTTGGTTTTTAACCGACTTCAAAAAAGGAGGAGGTTATCAATTCGACTGTATGTTTTTTTTTTTTTTTTTTTTTTCTATGTTTGTTAAGTACCTCATAACTTTTGACTAGGTGAATCGATTTTGATGATTCTTTTTTTATTAGAAAGCTGACGCTTCCCATTTGGTCCCATTTCAATCTATTCCAGTTCTGATAATGGTATCCATGAGAAAACCATTTAAGTCTTAAATTTGCATTAAGTACGTGCGCGACAAATAGATGAATATAACTCAGTAGGTAGTCGGTCTTTTGAAGTCGGTTTTTGTTTTTTTGTTTTTTGTAAAAATAATTATTCAGCTACCTGATGAGTTATTATTGATTTAAGTGCAGGAAGAACTTACGACAATGATCGAAAACAAGAACGAAGCAGAGACTGTACTCCGTGTTGCATGTCAAAACCCAGCTGCCTCACGAGAAACCATTCGCAAAGAAAAGGTTCATCAGCAAATTTAGAAATAAAAAGTAGCATATTTTTTAGTATATTTATTTTTAAATAAAATCGAAGTGTAGGTACCAATAAATGAATTTTGTTTATAAAATCGAGTTTGATTTATTAACCAACGAAATTAAATCTATACCTACTAATATTATAAAGAGGAAAGATTTGTATTTTTGTATGTTTGTGTGGAATAAACTCAAAAACTACTGGACCGATTTCAAAAATTATTTCACCATTCGAATGCTACATTATCCCAAAGTAACATAGACTATAATAATAATTATTTTTTATCCACAGCGAAGCGTGGCAGGGAACAGCTAGTAATAAATAATAGCAAACCATTTGGTGGTCCCATTAAATAACAGCAGTCACCTAAGGAGGCAGGCGCATTTGTAAGCGTTTATAAAATAAGTTCTCTTTTACGTCTTCCACATGTTAGGTACTTATCCCCTGGTCCTACAACAAAATTATTTATTAGCGGCTAACATAACTTATTGACCTATAGGTTCTAACTGTCCTCAGTACAAATTGAGACCGAATCATGGTCCAAGTATAGGTACCTACATGGTACATATAAACCATGGTCATACACTGAACAAGTAATTCCTACGTCTGAATTGCTCTTAGCAGATTTTGGCTTTCTTGAACGCAGCATACTTTTAGTCTTGAGTGTTTCTTATATTATTACTTAAACTCGGAATGCGTACACATTTGTACGTTGCGACCGTTATTCATTTTGAAAAAATTACGCCCATTCGATTAAAAAAAGAACGTTTTAAGGTGAACGCTGACTTGGCCGCACCGCACGCGCCGCAGTCCCCGCACGCATCGCATTTGTTATTGACCTCGCACACCTATCCGCGCCGCAGTCGCCGCACGCATCGCACTGGATTTCTTTCATTCAGTTTCAATTTTTAATCAATGCGCCGCAGCGTCCGATGCGGGCGGGCCGGCGTTAGTGACGTCATCAGCAGCGGCTCGGGGAATTCGGGCGCGTCAGGTACTGCGGCGACTGCGGTGCGGGTAGGTATGCGAGGTTGCATAGAACTTCATATAAAGAATTCGAATGCGGGGACTGCGGCGCGTGCGGTGCGGCCCAAGTCAGCGTTCACCTTTAGAGACCTTTTCAAAATGGTGCGTGTCCGTACACATGTATACGCGTTCCGAGCCTACTGTTACCACGTGACCACGTGACGACCACGTGACGTTTCCGAGTCAAAGGGTTATTCGAAAAAAATATTTCAATTTTATATTGTGGCCGAGTGATAGTGCTGCATTACCTCGCGTTAGTTTTGGGATCGAAACCAGTTAAAAACGTCACTTTGGCTCACAATAATTGTTCGATTGTGTGACAAACCAACATAATTATACCTACATTCAACAATTTTGTTATTGTTAACTGTTAGGTACTCTTGGCCCCGATTCCAAAACGAATAAGTACAAGATTAGAAAAAATAAATTTGACTGACTGACTGTAGCCGAATAGTTAGAGTAGTTAGACAATAGGCCCAAGTTCGAAGGCATTTTAAGACAGATCTAAACTAACCAAAAATATATCTGTCTTTATCATTGCAAGCCATTAGACAAGGATGCCAATAGTTTTAGAAAATTTAGATCTGTCTTAAAAAGCCTTCAAGCTTGGGCCTAATATTACCAAGAACTTCAGAATGAATAATTTGGACGTTAAATAAATTATTTTTGTTCTGACGACAATGATTGAATGCGCTGCCTTCAGGATTCTTCTACTCTAGAATCCTTTGTTCCGCTCTGGATTCAAATTATGGCCCCTAGCATAAGAGCACTACTTTGCTTCCTTGTAGTACAATTTGTGTGAGTGTTCTTGATATATTTTTCTACATGAAATATACAATGGTAGACCATTTGATAGCCAATCTAAACAATTACAAAACGAAATGAACAAGCTCCCTCCTATTGGGTATTAAAAATATCACTTTAATCACTTAGATGTTTATTATATTAAAATAGAATAATATCAAACAATACAATGAATAGAAAGCTAACTTGAGATCCGTTACATAAAGTGTGAGGACATGAGAAGTCATACGGGTCAAGTTTTATTTGAGAATTATTCAACGCCAGTTATCTAAAACAAATAACTTTCAAGTTTACCTTGTGTTTTTCACAACTTAGAATGACTTACATTAAAATTTAAAATACTGAACTACTTTAGACTAAAATAATAGTAACAGACAATCACTCTCGCACCAATATTATAAATGCGAAAGCCTGTGTTTATGTTTGTTATTTCTTCACGCTAAAACGGCTCAACGGATTTGGGTAAAATATGATAAGGAGGTTACATACGAGTATTTTATTCTGAAAATATTAACGGTTTCCGTAAAATAGCGGGTGAAACTGTTGGGCGAAGACAGTCAAATGATATGACAACTGCGAAGGTGCAGAAGTAACCATTATTTTAACATTACAAATAATTAATTTCTACGATAGATCGCTCATAGCGATTAAGACTTTTTTTGTCTTTATACATCTTTTGTGATGCCAAAATGTGTTATTATAATGTTTAATAACTAAATAAATAAATAAACGTTTCACACTCATATCTCCTCACTAGGATAAATCGTGTGTCGGGGATGCCATGGAACACACACAGACAAGGACAACTACCACTCAGACCCAGAACAGATACTGAGAACTTGGAGATACTTAAAATTTGATTTTGTATCGTCGGGTTTTCGTGCTGAGCTCTAAAGGAGAAAGAAAACATTCCGTTATAATACAAAACATACTACAAACAGCGGCCTTATTATTGATGTCGTCTATTCGTAATCGCATCTCACACCATTCGATTTCCGCACATGTTGTGGAGACGTCAAGCATCGCGCTAGTGCAAACGCCGTAATGTTGCGCGGCGGCAGACGTTTTAGTATGAACTCTCTGCCCACATTCATTACATAAATTTAACTTTTCTGTCTGTAATTTTTGGTGTGAACAATAAAGAGTTTATCTATCTATCTTTACGTAACCACACGTCGGTCCCTGCCCGTACACGTTAGCAGTCTGCGCTAAATTGTCGTCACCTATCTCTTTTCCGCTTTGATTTTTTTTTATTGATATTTGAAGATAATCTCTTTTGCAAAGAATTTTAGTATTTGAGAATTAAATTAAACGAAATTCAGTAAAGCTTACGTACACAAAATAAATATCAAAACGAGTTTAAATAGTTGTTTAAAGTTGCATGGTTTAATCTGATTTTTGTCTTCTACTTGTGAATCTGCAAAAATGTAGAAATGTTGAAAGACATGTATGCCCTTTAACCGCGCGACACATAGCATGATGCTTCGTGTGTGCATAAACGAGACCAAGTTAATACGAGCGCTGCTCGCGGATAGCATGCGATTAGGATCACGAACAGAGAACCCGTAATAAGACCGCTGGTGACTTTTAGTTTGTTAATAATCGAGTGTAGTTATAATTGTATTAGTTGGTATTTTATTATGAGTACTATTATTTTATTCTAGAGTCGAGTATGAGTAGATGCTAGTTCAAAATGATACGAGTTGTATTGAATTAAAGACATTTTTGTTATAATTAAACACGGGAATACTCACATAAAAATTTAGTCGTCTACGACTAGTTTCGGTCACATTCGGGGACCTTCATCAGGTGAGTTTACAAACGTGACGCGCTCGCGGTTGCGTCTCGTTTGGCACGTAGTAGACGACTTAATTTTTACGTGAGTATTCCTGTGTTTAATTTTAACAAAAATGTGTGAAAACCACGTTAGTTTCCATAGTAGAATTAAAGACAATTTATAGCCTAATCTCTTTGAGAAACACATTTACACGGTCTTTCATTGCTTATTCAAGTCTTAATTAGTTATTGTTGATAGACGAGCTGCCTGAAGCTGAGGTGTCTACTAAACCTTTGTTTTAAATGACACAACAGCTATTCGGAAAACCTGGAAGTTACAGTGACATTGATTCTGTTGTAACAGACTGACAGCACAAAAATTATATGAGTCTCTGATATGTGAGAAAAGGATAGCAACCATTTAAGGGGGCGTCCATTAATTATGTAAGGTGTTCTAGGGGGGGGGAGGGGATCAAGCTAAATCTTTCCAAATCTCACTTAGGGGGGAAGGGGGGTCTTGGCAAATATCCCGTAATTATTTTTCTCGCAGAAAACGGTGTAAAATTGCGTGAAAAATTATTACTAGAATAAAATATGGCCAAATCTGAGACAATAGTATTCTATACTAATATTATAAAGAGGAAAGATTTGTATTTTTGTATGTTTGTGTGGAATAAACTCAAAAACTACTGGACCGATTTCAAAAATTCTTTCACCATTCGAATGCTAGCTACATTATCCCAAAGTAACATAGGCTATTTTTTTTTTTTATCCACAGCGAAGCATGGCAGGGAACAGCTAGTATAATATAAAAGTAATAGAACAAGTTGTGTTTTAGTTTTTTTTTCTTAATAATCCAACACGTTTACAGCCAAAATATAATTTTGAAGAATCTCGCGAGAGATTAGGGGAGGGGGGAGGAAGTTGAGGAAAATTTTCAAAAATGCCTCACGTATTTAATGGACGCCCCCTAAGTGCTGTCAAAATTACTTTAAAGTTTAGAAAATGTTACAACAGAGTTGTGTGATATCTAAGGGTTTGGTCACAGGAAGCGGTTACGCGTTCAAGCGCTCGGCGTTCGCGTTCGGTTGCGTTACGTTAGACAAGGCCACACCTCACAGCAGGCATTCTAACGCGAACGCCGAACGCGTAACGCTTTCTGTGTGGTAAACCCTTTACTATATCCATTACTATTTTCACATCATAATTTAATTACAATGAGTGTTCACGCAAGTTACAATGGAGTGAGAATTTGACTTATTTTATAAGTTAAACGATCTCTATGGATACCTAAGAATAGTATGAATATTATTGCGTGATTATCGCGAAACTGGAAAAGGGGTCATTTTAACTTTTTACAAAAACCCCCCATCGAGATTAGCAATAACATAAACTTATATCTAAAGCATAATCAAAACACTAAAGTGTTATTATTAGTTGTTTAAGTTGTTTTCATAGTTTATATTTCCAATTTTACATTTCATTAATGAATTGTCTGACTGAGCCTAAAGATGTATAGCCAAACATACAGGTGATATTTTGATATGGTGGCTCACTCACGGAACTGGTTATCCTTGTCAGTCAGAGGGACATATATCACGCTCATCAGTTTCTTCTCTGTGGTTGTGCCATCTTCTGCTTTGTCAACCTGCAAAATTATAGGACTTATGGACTACAAAATATTGTGGTGCTTGTCGCTTGTCTATTTGAAAATAGAACGAAGATATCAGAAAACTTTAATCACGATTTTGGTGACATGACTACGTAGATAATTTTTTTTTTTTTTTGGAATTTTATGACCTGGTAACTAAGACCTTTATTTAGGTCAAGACTTATTTGTTTGTGCCCCAGTAAAGTAGTGGAGACTTTACTAGAGGCTTTTCTAAGGAGTTTTGGAAGCAACACGGAATGACACGATTCACTGCATTTTATGATTTGCCCACACTCGTGCACGTCCTCGAGCACTTAATGGTTATTTTCCCCACTTAAAATAAACATTAACACTCAAAATTACACAAGTTTAGTAAAATAACAAAATGAAGCAACATGTCTCTTCCACGTTCCCGCCAAAAGTCACTACGTAGATAATGGATAGTATGGACTTCAATGGGCATAGGTATTTTATTGAGAAGTATTTTATTAAAACTTAGTTTTCTTATGGAATTTCAATAATTTCATCTTTTGGATCTGGCAACCCTATTGCTCAGAGAAAGTAATTTCCACTGCATCAGATTGAGCTGTCAGTTTCCAGTGCAGTCTTGTAAAGTGACCAGCTGTTTAGTAATTTTGAAAACTGAATAAAAATAAAGATTGGACAGGACTGAGATGAGTAGCGTACAAAAACAGAGGCCTATGTTCAGCAGTCGGCGATAATGGGCTGATGTTGATGAATAAAAATAACTAGCATTCATTAATGGTACCTGAGTTAGATATTGGTCGCCTCCCACAGGACCTACCGGCACTATGAGCCTTCCTCCAGGTTTCAGCTGATCAACTAACTGAAATTGTAAATTTAAATTAGAAAAAAAAAAGTAATATTTTTACTTTTTTTGCTCAGAATATGGTTTTATGGCGTTGAATTTTTCTGTATATGAATGTACCCACTACAATTCATATCAATATTAATTTTTCTTCTTCAAGCTTTGTTATGCAAACATAGCAAAAAATTGCAGCATTTTTAGTAGTGGAAGCTGTGTAATCAAGGATTTTAAAGGGAGCTCGGATGGTTTGGGTAAGCTGGCAATTGGGGGGCAATCTACAATACACCCCAAGC
Source organism: Alcis repandata (assembly GCA_949125135.1). NCBI lineage: Eukaryota > Metazoa > Arthropoda > Insecta > Lepidoptera > Geometridae > Alcis > Alcis repandata. The sequence goes on along the minus strand of OX421228.1, from coordinate 10,450,544 downwards.
GGGACGTTGGTGCAGGTCGTATCACCCCCAGTTAGGATTAGAATTTGTGTAATCAAGTTAAAATAGGAATTAGTCTTACAGCTTGTGGCAGTATTGGGGCCGCAGCTCCAACGTGGATGGCATTGTATGGTGCTTCGGCTGGATGACCCAACCTGCCATCTCCAACTGTAATGCACAAAATTTTTAATTATCATACAAAGTGACCTACTAACTTAGTTTCTAATTTCACTTCTGTATATTGTAAAATTTAAATGTAGTCTCTGCTAGTCTGTGGTTTTATGATGTAGCATGATTAAACGACTGGCAATGTAGCATTGAAAAGAGAATAAATTTAAGTGTTTAGTTGCCACAGTACTGAGTTTAACATATCTGATAAACAATACTTTTTTTAAATTCCAAATTTAAGAGCTTTCTCATGCTCTCACTTTATGATATATTACAATATATTTAGGTAAGTCACAATCCACCAACTTAAATTCTGACTGAGTCCGACAGTGATTCAGATAAATTATTCATAAAAGTAATCATAAAATTACACAGTACCAAGCAGTTTAATCCGCTCCGACTTCAAGAACATATTGTTATCCTGATTGATGTTCTTAGTGGCGAGCTTCACTAGTTCTGGAATATGGTCTATTCCAACCACTTTCCCGGTCTCTCCAACCATTATTGCCATGCAAGCAGTCAGGTAACCCGAACCAGATCCCACATCAAGAGCCTTCGCTCCAGGGGTGAGCTGATTCTTTAGCCTTTCTAATGCATGTGCATGCTGAAAAAAACTTAGTAAAAAATTGGCCAATATTTCAGGGCTGTAAGACAAAAGTATAATTGCTATTAAACACTAGGTTGTCATAGACCAGGGATGGCGAACCAATGCAGACGACAAAATATTTTGGGCACACAACCAGCTAATTATCACTAGGCAAAATTATTTAACAGCACCTTGAGTAGCAGACAATACACTCGCTAGAGGTTTGCGCCACCCCTGAGAAACTTTCATACATGTTTTATTATTAGTTAGTATCAGAGTTTATTAGTATGATATTTACCATGTGTGGTGCACTTATAGTGGCTGAATATCCTATGGATTGTGGAGAGTCATGATATGGTGCATAGGGACAGTAATTTTTTCTATCAACTGCATTCATGGCATTAGCAACTGCATCAGTTTTTATTATCCCATTAGCTGAAATAATAAATTATTCAAGCCAGTCGGTAACATCGTTCAGAAAGTAGGAAAATTAGACAAGAAATATGGTGTTTAGAGTGTGTTGTTAAACAATCATACCTCTTAGTTGCCTAACCAAATCAGCGTTATTAGCCCCATGGCTTCTCCAAGCCATCATTAAAATCAATTGCACGACTACTGTAAAGCCTAAACTAATAAAAATCGCTTTTATGTATACGTTATCAATTTTGTCTATATTTTTAAATTTCTGATTTTGTGAATTTGGTATTTTTATTTATTTGTTTCTTGACTTTAATGGAGTATAGTTGCCATATTCAAATGTTGAAATAATTATTTATCCACGAAAATTTCAGTTTTACCAAAAAAAACCTGATCATAAAGCGTCAGAAAATAGCATTATAAATGCACATCGAAGCCTGTTTATCAATTCTGTGTCTCGCAAAAAAACGTAATGAAAAACAAACGCTTTTTTCAGTGTTACTATAATCGTACGTTTTTTTAGTGCCAAAAAGCATAAATTACCGTAAAGGCTGGCAGTCCTGTGGCAAAAAATGTCAAGTGTCATTGTCAAGTATAAATGTTTTTAAACGTCTTTATTTTACTACGTCATTTTCAATTTTTCGTATCTCAACTCTCGCATTACTTTTAAAAAATGACAAAAACAAAAATTGTTAGATAGTTTGCAAAAATATTTTTCTGTTACTACACATTAATAGACCAAACAGACCATCATTTAACAAACAAGAATTTTATGCTTAAAAAAATAAAAAACAAGACTTCTTTGTGTGGTTCCATGATTTTACATTTCACTGCTATCTTATGTTTTCAAAGCTAGAAATCGACCACTTTTTGCGTATCTTTTAGGGTTTCTAAGTTATTACTCAAGATGGTCTGCCACGGCCCAGATCCTCCGGAAAACAATCCATACGAGCTGACGCCCCCTCCTAGACATGATCTGACGGTGGGAACAATAGAAGACAGTGACGACGATAATGAACACATCGGCTATGAACCTCTACCCCAAGGGCCTGAAGCAGTGCTCTCGGACCACGACAGTGAAGACGAAACTGAGGTGAATAATAGAAATAGTTTATTTGCCATATAGAAATTACAGTATTTAACCTTAAGAACTAAATGAATACTGGCCTTGGCTAAAGAAATAGAAATAGCTGTAGCTTATAAATTACAATGTATCAGTTGTTTAATAAATGAATCTGAGTCCTATTCACTAAAATGTATGCCACCCACCTTCTTATATCGTAGCCTTATTATTGAGTTATCAGTCTTCCTAATGTTGTGGTATGAATCCTGCAACAGTTGAAGTCAACTACAACATGTACTATTTTTCAGGACACAGATGTATCACCAACAAATGATATTCCACCTATAGAAAGTATGGACACAGTTTTGACCAGATCTGTATGGAATTCCTCGAGGCCAGTAGATCCTATCCAAATGGATAATGAACGAGCACAACAGGTGAGGCATGCTTGGAGATTGTGTTTAAAGTACCTACATTGACTTGCTTTGTGCTAGAACTATTGCTAATAAATTTTTAATTTTTTTTAAATGAATAAATCAGCATTTGACCACCAACTCACCGGTTGGTAAGCAACAATGTGGTTGAAGATGAAGCACGGAGATTTAGAATTCAATGTTTTCAGGTAATGACTGCAATGGCCAACTTTGCTCTTCCTCAAGCATCAATACCTGAATGGGCCCAAAGCATCAACGAGGATCAATGGAAGCAGACTCTGAATGACAGAATAGAGAAATTAAAACACACTGCGTAAACCAAATGGATCAAAGTTTATAAATTTGCTAGCTGACCCGACAGACGCAGACGTTGTCCTTTCTTAACACTTTGTCTGCGGGAAACACATACCTTGTGTTTTCCTTCGCGCGACGCGAGTACGGCTGCATACGCCAGGCGCGTAAAACAACGCGTTTGACTATTAGCCGCGCCCGGGGCAAGCGCATGTGATTACTAGAAGCAGCCAAAGTGTTAACTATGAATATTGAATTCGAATTGTCTCACATTCTAATGTTCTGCTCAACTTTCTTAATTTTTTCATTTATAAAACCTAACACAACCAAAAAAGAATTAGCAAAATTGTTCCATCCGTTCACGTGTGAGGCGATGACCAAGGAAAATAGAGATTCATTTTTATATATATAGATCTAGTATGAAATTCACAGAATAGTGTCCTGTTACCCAGGCGGTTTAATTACCGGGTTTCACCAATAATACAACAAAACGCGTTCAATAAAATAAATTAAACTAAAACAGATCAAAGCTATAAGTTTGGTTCAACGTAAATTAAGTTTAGGCTGAATTGATTGCGTCGAACTTCTACAATAAACTCAGCCCTTAACACTTAAACTGCTGATAATAATCATGTATAGAAAAATGAATAATCATGTAAAGAAATACACAGAAATATAATAAATACATAGATAGAAATATAGAGCACTAACCCAAAAACATTGGTTGTAAATCTTTGACTAGGGTTTTGCTAACCATGCCATTTTGTACTGCTTAGTTTGCTTTGTATACACATAGGCTTCATAAAATTTAAGTACAGATCTAAATTTTCTAAAACTATTGGCATCCTTGTCTAATGGCTTGCAATGATAAAGACAGATATATTTTTAGTTAGTTTAGATCTGTCTTAAAATGCCTTCAAACTTGGGCCTATAGGCTTCATAAAATTTAAGTAGATTATTTAGCATTCCTAACACTGTAATAAAATATCAAAATCTGAACCTAAACACTTGAAACACACTACCACAAAACCTACCACTACTTGATGAACAAAAATACAGTTCATTAACATGTGTGAACATATTCAATTTTTTGCAAAGTGCCACTGCACCGTTCTGTGTAACCCTGTATAACAATATTCACACCAAGCCGTGTTGCCGATTAGCTAATTTTTATGTTATTGTAGTGATTTAAAATGTTTATGTATTAGTAATTAAGTTACTTAAATACTATTATGTTATGAAATATCTTTTTAGCTAAGAAAACCTATTAAAAGTATTTACAGCACATTTTATGATCTGTTACATACATTTTATACGTAATATTTCTTCAGTAGCTTTTATTCTAAGGATTTCATTGGCTTTTTAATTCACTTAAATCAATAAAATAAAATAAAATAATAAAAATAAAATAAACATTTCACACTCATAGGATACATCCTATGTCGGGGTTGCCATGGATCACACACAAAGACAAGGACAAATTTAATAACACCCAGACCCATAACAGATATGTATTTAAATTCATCATTCAAACATCTGCCTGGACGGGAATCGAACCCGGGGCCTGTGGCTTATAAGGCGGATTTATTACAACTGAGCCAAACGGGTCATCAATTTAAATTTCAATTTAATTTAATCAAATGCAATTTTAGAATTCTACACTGGATTATTTTCTGAGCCCGCAGTTTCGCCCACTGTCCTATGGATACCCGTTACATTATGTGGAATAAAAAGTGCCTACAACTACATATATTAGGTTAGGGCATAAGCTATCTCCATACTCCAAATCACTTCATCCGTTTTTGCATGATTGAGTAACAAAAATACGTACTCGTACATACAAACAACTTTGACATAATATTAGTAGAACTAGGATGTTATGTGTATTAATTAAAAGTCATAGTTATTATTATATAGTTATTATTATTTATAATTATTTAGACTCGAGACTTGTAGTACATAGATTTTATGCCGTAGGGTCGTTTATAACAGCACTGAATGTGATTAGTTTAGTCCTTTCATTTCTGATGAACATGTAGAATGGCGAGTCCGTTATGAACAACTTTGCTGTTCGAGCCAGCACGCCGCTCGTCGCCGCCACTGCTTCTGTGCCGTATTCTGAAAAATAAACGATAATTATATATCAAATATCTATTCAAGGTTATTCAGAAAGGGTATGCTAAGCCGAAAAGGGCTCATAGTACTCATCATTATAAACAACTTTTACTATGTATACAACCCGGAATTCGCGAAAAAAAATCATCTGTTCCATTTATTTTGTTGAGTTTCTTCATTTTTCATGACTTCCAGGTTGGTCCCATAGTAAAAGTTGTTTTAATGATGTGTATATACTATGACCTATTTTCAGCTTACCATACCCTTTCCTGATAACCCTGTATTATTCTGTAGTACCTGCACAAACAACATTCATTTGATACCTAAACATTTTAATATGCATATGTAATGCGTATCATTTGCATATTAAAATGTATTGTTTCGTTTCTTATCTACCCGCACGTATAGCGAAACGCATTGTCGGCGTCCGGTGTGTCGGATTCATATCAAAATAGGTACATTACATTTGTATCAAAATAAATAGCTACACCGCACCGACCATGCTACATTACGGATTTATATATAATACAATACAGTAGAAGTAGAACCGAACCACCGAGTAGTTAGTATATAGTTCGGCCGTTCAGAGAATGCGTTTGACGTTTGACACTCAGTTTGGCACAAAATTATAACATTAATTGATTATTGATATGATAATGTTGTTTTAATGCTCATCAATTGTTAAAACGGTAAACAACCAGCAAAAATATTTTTATCGTAACTGCAAAGCCATTACAAAGTTACGTCGTCAGTTCAATCGCGACGTGTCAGGAACGCATTCTCTGAACGGCCGTATTATAGTAACTACTTCTTTTTTTATTGTTTTTTGTTCTCGATAAAATGGCGCAGCGCGTTACCTATGAGGTTTAGCGGATCATGGCTTTAAGTTTTAAAAGCAATAAAGAAGCTTAGGTACCCTAGTATCTAGGCTACTAGCCTACTAGTACTCTAGTGAATTGTAGTGTGTATATTGGGAATCCACCTTGCACGGAACGGAAGTAACTGCTCATAATTATGATTTGTTATACGAGTATGTCCAACATTCCATTCTAGAGCTCATATTACAAAATAACCTTGTTGGAACAGCGCTGATGACGTTACTTTTTCAATAAAACACATTACTGGGCCAGGTAAAAACCCGTCCATTGTTTAGTTAGTCGATTTTAACAAAGCAATAAATAGATCTCGACTCAAACCTTACCATTTATCGTTAACTTCACGTCATGGATGACAGAATCCACGTGAATCCCGGGATTAGGGAGGCCGTCTAATACCTCCTTCACACTATGGGAATCAACCACGGCTTGGGCATCGTTATCGCCGGTAATCCTTAATAGAATTTCTTCAGTTGTATTTGTGGTTGTATCACCATCCACCATAAGAGCGAAATTAGCTTGTTTCGGGTCGAATAATGATTGTACTCCGAGAGCTTTCAAAGAATTCTCCAATTTGGCTTTGATTTTTAAGTCCATCTTTGGGAATCTAATGACGCATTGAGAGGATTCCATCTGGTCTATTAACTGGTCGATTTTTGAATAATTTAAGCGCATCATCAACTCGTTCAGAGGGAGACGACGGCGAAGTGGGCCGTGAGATTTTAAAGCGTATAAAGTCGTACTGTCATTGTATGGTAGAGCGACGATGTGCACACCTGAAAATAAATATTTTATAAAGATTTTATGGTTCATTTACACTTAAATAGGAAGAACTTCTTATTTAAGTAAGTACATAAATGTGAGATAACGACTAAAACTAACCGTCTTCTTCTGAAAATTTGTATCTGAAATTTCCCATGTTCAACATTAGGTCTGCCATTATTTTATCATTCGAGGGTTTTGTGAAATTCATTCTGAAATGTTATGAAAGGACTTGGATTAATTTCTATAGCTAGGAAATATAGAAAGTATGGATGAACTGTGTGAAAGATGATATGAAAAAGAAGGGAGTGTATTCAGATATGACGAGTGAAAGAGATGAATGAAAGAAGTGTACATACTGTACCGACCCCACGTAGGTGGGATAAGGGTAGGCAGATGATGAGCTATAGGGGCGCAGCTAGGTATTAACATTTTTATTTTATACATTCTCTTCCAGAATGAAGGTAGATAACGTTTAACTTGTTACGGTCTGGTCTAGCCTAGGCAATAGTCTATTAAATTTACCTAGTAACTTTTCAACTTTTGTGAACTGTACCACTGCATCGTTGTTTTACGGAGTCATGGTTTCACATGATGAACTACATAGATATTGCTTATAAATTTAGCTGTGTTGCATAAATGCTGTTTAACCGCATGTGACCGAGTTTCACCATCATGAAAGTACTCACTTTCCTATATACTTTCGTTAAGCCCGCTGCGGTTTCTATTTCAGAAAACCAGTACCAGAACTTATCCAAAACTCACTTTTGAGTGTGCTCTACGTAGAAGGGGTTCTTCCATTGGCCGCGGAAGTAGAGTGCACTCAGTAGCACCGCCTTCGTCGAGATAGGGAGGGTCTTCTGAAGAAAGTTTTCAATTTTTCCTTCGGTATGTGAATCAACCCATCTGAAATTATTTACCAACTTAAGGTTCTCGCACATTGGGATGGGCCAAATTGCCACGCAAAAATCATCCTGAATCACTACTTCACTAGTAGGTAGATACATTTTGTAAAAACCATCGCTCGCTCGCTCGGCACTAGCCGCAGCGCCAAAATGTACCTAAATTGAAATACCGCTATGCTGCGCTGCGGCCCATCCTAATGTGCGTAAACCTTTACAGGTCAATATTGTGGGTAAGTACATACTACATACTCTTACTTCCATGTACGAACCAAAGTTATTGTTTATTTTTCCCGAGGCTAAACAATATCCGGTTTTTCAGTACGAAAATTTAAAATACTTAGTCCCCTATTATGTACCGACGTCGCTATACAAGTATGATTCATCGATTTCCAAACATGGACTATTTTTGGCACATTATTGACAAAATTCGTCGTAACGGTTTTTCAAAACCAAAACAAACGTTAAAACGTCGATACAAGATAATGTGAAAAGACATGTTCTTGGAAAAGACCCGGTATTACCTGCTTTGCTACAAAGAAGTGTAGGTAGGTATGTGTGTATATGTACTTATAAGCCACACGTAGACGTGTACGTCCATAACTCCTTACCAAACTTTATCCAAATCGTTTTTTCGTGATTGAGTAACAAAAATACAAACAAATAATTCGAAATATTAGTAGGATTTGAATTTTGATAAAAGGCTGATTTTCCATCATCATCATTGCCCTATTTATAGTAACATCTACAATAGATGAGAAGTCTTGTAATTTTATTAGAATAGTTTTTGTTAAACCTGTTACTTTTATAAATGACAGCCGTAATTCCATTTCTTCACACATCTTTTGTTACGCACTGTACATTTTGAGCTTGTGGGCAAATATTTTCAGAAACAAGTCACGCACTCACTCGTTAATCATGTCCTTAACCTCGACAGCCTGCGTGAAGTCCACGCCGACCGCGTCTCCATTGTACACCCGGCGCAGGTACCCGCGGTACAGCTCTCGGATCTTCGAGTGCGTGTCCACGAACATCGCATCCGCGTAAAGGGTTTTGGAACTGGAGTCGTTTGAGTTTAGGGATTGTAGGAGCTCCCCAAACTGCTCGTGGTTCCTGCGGCTTTCTATTATGTCTGTTGAAAAAAGTAAGTGTTAAAATACAAGTACATGTTTAGATATCTACGTAAATAGTAAATATTCTACTAATTATAGATTATAATTATCGTAAACCTTTTTAGTATTTAGAAACCTAATACTTTCCAATTTCAACAACGATAGACGTTATGTATAACCCGGTCACAATATCTGTGCACTGCACTGTCGCAGTCGAGGTGACGGGGGAAGCGGGAGCCTCTCCCGCACCTCTCCGCGCACTCCCCGGTGCGACAGTGCGACTATATAAGGCTATACGCATTCCAGCGAGGTGCACAGATATTGTGACCGGGTTGTACTTACATTTCATAATACATACTTATCCAGTTTGGTCCTTCGAGCTGAGAATATCTACTACGAATACTACGATACATCTGTTTCAGACGGTGGCAAAAAATGTTACATCAATTTAATAAAATACCTACAGGACAATACAATTTCTTTTTCGTATTTTACGTGTTTGTTAATTTTGCTTTTGCAGCCATCTTTCAGTCCCACACTCCAGAAATACCTACGGTGATTTCGTTTAGTTAAAATTTATGTGTTTACAGATTTTCCAATACCAACCTTGAGAAAAACCGAGCGCAGCTGCAAGTTCCTCGTGGGTTTTCCCGATAGTGCCTAGGAGAGTCATTGCTAAAAGCCCTGTAACACAAAATTGAATGACAAGATTTATTTTTCATTTTCTAGAAATTACTGAAAATAAAAATAATAAAAAATAAATAAAATAAACGTTTCACACTCATAGCTCCCCACTAGGAATAAAGCCTGTGTCGGGGATGCCATGGAACACACACAAAGACAAGGACAACTAACACCCAGACCCAGAACAGATATTTAAATTCATCATTCAAACATCTGCCCGGCCGGGAATCGAACCCGGGACCTCTGGCTTATAAGGCGGCTACACTACCGCTGAGCCAAACAGGTCGACGAAGATTGATGTGCAGTTTGTTTAAAAGCGCTTGTAAAACTGAGTTGTTCAAGACCCAATCACAGGATGCATTGCGGCCATACCGCCATAGAGGAATAAACATTGGAGTCAAATTCAAATTCTATAATAGGTATTATTTTTCAGCAACTTTATGGCCGTAGCCTTAGCAAAGACCTTACTTAAATTAAATGTTGAATGTGCTGTTGGGGGGGTACCCGGCCATAGATCCAAATGAATGAATGGCCTGAGTATCCTAGAGAATACAAAAAATCCATAGGAGATCAAAGCGCATAGTGCGAGTTTTTTTTTACTTTTTACAAATTGTAGTTTAACTCGATCGAATAATGAAAAAACACTCGCACTAGACACTCAGTCTGAGAATCCTTTTTACAGCTCACCTGCAACAGATGTCGGAGATATTACTATGTTTTGATCTTTGGTTTCTTTTAACATCGTTAGCGTCAATTTGTACCCAAAGTCGTTGATAGCGTCGGCAACATTATCTTGTTTTTGCGTTATAGTCGGTTCAGAACTAAAATAAAATAAAAATGAGTAAAAAAAAATATATATGAATTGCTGTGATTCTAGTAGGTAATTGATAAATCGCTACTGGTTGCCATTTCAAAATAAAACTTCTGGGTTCAACAGCGAAAACAAGTCTGAAATTCCTTATCGGTGCCTTGCCCTCATAAACCTGCGTGCGATGCGACCCGTATCATTAGCATAAGCAAAATATACCTACATGTATTTCTAGAGTGTACGCGTATTTAGTGTTTTTATTAGTTTTATGTGCACTTCATTACTTTTATATCTACTAAGTAATTTCAGTCTGTCTTTCGGAACGGGTTTTCGTGATTTTTAGCATAAATTCTTGGCTACGGTCGTTAAGTTACTTTAATCCTAACAGACACGTAGAAACATCCAAATTGACAGCATGAGTCGAATAATAACAGGACCGTGATATACAGACGGACAGCAGGGCACGACTATACTACAAGGAAATTCAATTAGCTCACTGGTCGCTACTAGTTTTATGCGTTATCCTTTTGTCTAAAAATTTCTGGTGTGAATAATAGTTTTTCTACCTATGAAATATTTATGATCATGTAATTAAGTAAGAACCTAATTATTCCTTAAGGTTGAACAAGTTAGTCGTCACTCCATTCAAACGTCCATTGAAGAATACACGATTTTGTAATGTTGAATATCTAAAACGAGGATTTAAATCAATTTATTGTGACATAATCTATGATTATTTCCAAAAATAACTGTAAACAAAACTATGCATTCAACTAAAATAAACCTCAAAACATTTGAATTTTAACACTGATTTTAAGAAAACTTTAGGCTTAAATCTTAAATAAATCGCACAAGAACTAGACTGAGTCCATAGTCCACTTTGACTTGTTTTCCTTTGTGCGACGCGAGTGCGGCTGCACACGCAAAGCGCGTAAAACACAACGCATTTTACTATTAGCCGCACTTAAGGCAAGCGCATGTGATTGTTAGCCGCAGTCAAAGTGTTAACTTAACTTTTATCGGTAGGTAGGTACATAAATCTGACAGGTAGGTAAGTTACGTACGAGTAATTACCTATTTCTACGATGAAAATTGATACCAACCGAAGCTATTAAATCTGTAAGACCTCTTGCCCTCACCTTACCTGCTTTGAAGTAGCTCATCTTGTGTTTCTAAGCACCGCGCACAGCTCATTAGTGTCATTAGGAACATAGTTGTCATTTGCCAATCCATTTTCTGAAATAAATAAAAACTTATGTTATAACATGACATAAACTGCTACCTATAGGTACTTAAGTAAGTACCTTCTAATAATAATTAAGTCTTGTAAATAGGAGTGTAAAACGAAGTTAGTTATGTGGACTATATGCATTTATTTATATTTGTATTATATAAATATTTATATTATGTACTAGCGCACTCGTCGGTTTCACCCGCTGTTATTTTTTTACTTTTAAACCTGCCCTGTACTGTATTAGAGCGAACAAAACAAAAAAATAAATATTCAAATCGGTCCAGCCGTTCTCGAGTTTTAGCGAGACAAACGAACAGCGATTTATTTTTATACACAAAGTACATTTTTATATACATGTATAAGAAGATACATTGTGGTTAGAAATAGATAGGTAAGTACCAGATTTTGGTTAGAGATGGTTGTATACTTATATGATATGTTTGTTTATATTTTACATCCATGATGGTATTCTAAGTACCTAAGTAGGTACCTAAATGATTTGTACAAGCAGGCGTGCGGTATGTATGCTCAAAAAAGCATCGGAGAAAGTTTTTGTTCATCCTAAACCATTGATGGCCGTAAATCCATTGAACGCGAACGCGACCCAAAAAACAAGTTTCTCGTTCGCCTGATGGTGAGTTCCTGGCGTTTGGTCGTCTATATCGTATATGAGTAAAAATGTAACTTAATATGTATACCTATGTTGAAAGAAAAATATAAACATAAATCCATATGTAACATCTTATCTACATAATATATCTCTCTAGCTACGACTCGCGGAGTCACATTATCTATCCTACATGGACTGGTTTTTTTTTTGGTAATAAAAAATAGCCTAGTTATGTGTTAATCAAGGGTATAAGCTATCTTCCTACCAAACTTTATTCAAATCCGTACAGCTGTTTTATAATGAAGCAGTAACAAACGCACGCTCACTCGCAAAGTTCCGCACAAATAATAATTTTGTATGAAATATAAAACTATAAATTATATAGGTATTCTAGTACTTACCGCACTAAAAAATTCACAGATACTGCACAAAAGTCTGGGTAGAAAATGTTCACTTCTTTTTCACTTCCTATTTCGTAGTATGGCTTTTTTTTATAAATCTCGTATGACCGTGATGCCCGAGCGCGAGGATCCGACTGCGTCCGTAAATGCTCAATGATAATTGAGCAACCAGCCTTGGCAAACGTCGTAGCGCAGTCAACATCTATTCAGAAATCAGCAAAATGTTAATTGTAAAGTTGACCCAAACCTAAGATATAACGGATAAAAAATTATAACAATAACAATTTACATATACTCTTTTGTAGGCATATAACCGTAGCATTATGGATTTTGTTTATAGTCAACTGTCCTTGGTTGGATTTAAATCTTGGTCAGCGATTATATTTCAGAAACAACAACAACAACATGGACAACATACTATAAATTAGCACAAGTTTTTGACCCCAACTCAAACGGGTGTTAAAAGTTTAACGTATGTATCAATCCGCCTGTAGTATCGTAGCTCCCAAACGGCTGAACCAATTTTGATTTACTCGTAGTTCTATTTGTTTGAAATTATTTTTAGATTTGAAATTCATTATTTCTACTGACTTAGAAAGACACACTTTGTTTTATTACGAAACTAAGTTGTAAAAAAAAACATAAGAAGCCTTTCAATTAGTTTCAATCTCTTTCTATAATATTATTGACCGAGCGAACGTCTATGCAACGACTGGCCTTTGCTTTCATCTGTCCGGACTAATGTTGATTCTCGCGTACAGAGTGCCATAAGCGAGTTATTTCACTATTAGAAGTTTGTATGGAATAAAAACCGCGCCACCATGTTTATAATATGAATTACAACTAGTTCCATACAAATTGTAGTTTACGTTAGCGGGACCGGTTTAAAAAAAACTCTCACTAGGGTCGCATTTCTCAATAAATCTCGAAGATACTTGGCACGAGGTCTGAGGTATACTGATACAACAATTTCAGTTTTTTTTTGTCGTCAGGATTTTTTCGAATTCTGTTCGGAAAGGGTCTAATCTAAAGGGACTCAAATTATAGTCACTAGACTACTCTTTTCCCGCACCGTATCTAACACTTCCTGATGGTCTTCTTTTCTGTCCATCTGATTCACGCCATGCGTCTCCAATACCACATTTCGAAAGCTTCAAGCCTTTCCCCATCTCTTTGGGTCATTGTCCAGTTTTCGCTTCCGTAAAGTGCAATGCTGCATGTTTTTGCTATGGATATTCGTGATTTTGTCTGATGTGCATTTTGAGTCGTTGATGATGCTTCCTAAATATTTGAACGATTCAACTTTTTCTATTAGGCTATTTTTTAGTTGATTGGTGTGTCTCGTAATGGTCATGGTTTTGTTTACATTTATTTTTATCCTATTTCTTGAAAAGTGATTGTAGAGATAAAACACTGATTGTCGCAAAAAAGTTCTCGCGAGGTCTACTGTTCGCAGAACTACTAGTAATACATATAGTGTAGTAGGACATAGTGGGAAATAAAACACTGAAGTATCAATCTTTTGTAAATATTATTGGTAAATATAGGTCAAATGTGGTACAATCAGAGGAAATATTTTATTAATTTCATATCAAAATGGAAACATCCACACATTATTTTCTACACTTTATCATTAGCTTAACAATGTTATCGCCTTCATAAATTAATATTAGAAATATTCATCATTTCTGTAGGAACATGAGCTTTGTTTGTGACAGGGTGGAAAGTGCACACACAAGGACAACTATTATTATTACTACACTTCAGAGTAGTGACAGTTATATCGTATTTACAACAGTGTAATATTTCACCCTATCACTGAAAACTCATTATATGTACGGAATTTGAAATTTATATTTTAAATCAGACTAAATGCAAATTACACTTGAAGATTCTTGAAAATAGAAAGCACATCCTTACATATTATTACCTACGTCATACATCTACTTTTTATCAACATAAATGCGATAGTGTAGAAAATGAAAAAATAAATAAAACCAATAAAGCATCGTGATCGATTTGATTTAGACGAATTCATCAGCTTTATTTAGCAGTATTGATGATTATTCAGCCGCATCAGCAGTTTTATATGTTTGAACTAGACCTATAAAATTATGTATTTTATAAAATGGTAAAATTTAACACAAAGATGTAGACCAGCAACCGTTAATGTGCTATTCGTTTACCAAATATTAAACCAAGCTAAGTAAAATACGAGAAACACTTAAAAATTACATATTTTCAGCATGCATGCCTTTAAAATTGTGTTTTATTGGTTTTATTTGAATATGACGAAAGAAAGTTTGATTAAATATACAGAGACAATCATCATTTACGAACTAATTAATAAGAAATAACCATTTTAATACTTTAAGACATAAATAATAACACATTTTAAACAATTTAACTGCTTCTTTGACTTAAAATCTCTTACTTTCTATTTTCGACTACACTAATAGTATAACCAAGTCCGTTATGTTACATTGTTAATTATCCTATTCTGACATAATGTAAAGGCGGTAGGCAGACAACTCCTTAAGATTACGGACTCAGTAACAGAGTGCAAAAGAAAATTTGTAAGAGGAACATATTGTCTAAAGTAAGGCTAGCATTCCGGCGAGGCGGCTATTAACTTGACACATCTGGAAAAATCAATGCCATAACATCGTTCCTTACGAAATTGTTCGCATAATGCAGCCCCACTTTAGACCACCAACACGCCATATGAAGAACAGTCAACAGAGATTAGTCGCAATTATGGAAATCTCAAACTTGTTACTCACTCAGGAGCAAATCACGACTCAATTGTGCTATCTAAGTGGCGAACTTTAAAACGTCAACATGGATAAGTCAAAAGTATCCAGCAGTATTAGAAAGATCAATTATTCTGTTTCTAAATTTGAGGAGCAATGTCCATCTTACAACACATTCATTTTATAGGAATATCTATAATATATCTCTATTACTGCCGGACATTTCATGAAATAACTTTCACACCATACTCTACTATAAATAGATATAAACAGAAACATTCATGCACACACATGATACTATCATTACGGAGACTTGAACTAGCGTAACTTAATAATGAATAAATGAATCAGTCTTAATAATCCTTAAGGATCACAGAGGATCACACAGTACTATTTCTGCAATGCATCGTGAGTCACTTTGATCCACTCTGTTTCTGAGTCTAACTTAAAATACATAGTCAAACTTACAAGATTATACACTTACTAACAAAAAGCACTGCACATTTAATTTATTAACAAAAAGATATCGACACATTAAAGCAAACATTAATTAATGTAGTTTATAATTACCTAAACCACATATCACTATAGATACTGTGGTTTTAAAAATCTTAAGCAAAAAGAGAAACATGATTGACCTATTCATTATAAGGGATTGATTAGATCATCTCCTGTAGTGTAGATTTACCTACAAATGTATCTATATCGAATGGAGTACTTAGATTAATATAACTTGAAGTAAATCGGTTCCACCACGAATCGAGGGAAGACATTTCCAGCTCAGATCAACAACATGTTTGCAAGCCTTATTATAAGGCTGGCAGCTAAGCAATATAGAAAATGACTACTTCTACCGCAGTGGAGCCTCGCATTCTATCATGTGAATACTTGCTCGAGAGTTACATTAATATCATGTCTAATTTACTATTAATTTGGATAATTTTATTTTCTATGTTGCATCTTTATGAATACACCATAATCGCTTTCAGAAAAGCTTTTAAAAAGTGTGTTTAAAATTCATTATGTTTAGTCAATCAACAATTTTATAATATTTTTTTGTAGATCACCATAAAACTATCTGAACTAAGGGATAATGCGCCCGACCTACTGGGTCGCCAATTCAACAACTTTAATTTATAACTTTTTAGTGTGAAACAGATATGAAGCAAATGAATCGTTAACATTTGTAGAAGTTACACTTTCGTGTATCTAGAATTCTAGAGTATGTACATATAAAAGGGCATCCTTTACTAAAATGGCCACTAGCTGTATATGTGTTACAACCATAATAATTATAATATACATATGTATTACATTTTTGTATTATACAGGTCAAGTTTAATTAATCCTCAAAACAAACAGAACCTGTAACATGGTATTTTTGTCTATATAAGATAATAATATAATGATCTAATATACTTTCCAACAAAATATTGCTATCAAGCAATGCATAATTAAACTAGTCTCATAATAATTAGATGTCAAGTCATGCTTTCAATCAGCTATGTTTTATAATAAGAGGAAACTCTAGGAGAATTCAACATGGAATGCTCTAAATCTCATGTCTAATTATGGGTATTTAGTACCAACCCACAAAAATTTACTAAGTGCATAGTTATAAAGCACTGCACTGGGATTATTAAATGAACAAAAGCAGCAACACTGGATAAATATTAGTCAATAATTAATTATTACAGCTAAAAATCTTACTATTATTTTTTTAATAATTTAGCCAAATTATGGGCAGCATAAACGTCACATAATAGCCAAAAAGATGTTCGTTTTTACTTTTGTTCTTTCATGAAAATCTTTTTAAAAATAGGCACATGTAATTTCTCTCTGTAAACCATGGCTACCATAGCTATCAGTATTGGAATAAAAATAATATTGATTTCTACAAAAAAATACTAGACGTCTCGCTGCCGCATGCCTAAATGCATTCCCTCACATACTGCAGATTTCACACCTAATGAATAACCTCGAAGTAGAATGTAGCTAACATAATTATAGTATGCATAATATGTCAATTTTTAATATTTCCAATTTAACATTATTACTTTAATATTTCGAAATGATAATTATTAAAAAATCTACTGTATTTTTATTGACATTATTGCTTCCATAACAGCCAATTGAATATGACACAGGTCCAAAGAAAAAAAACAACAACATAAATATCACAAAGCCTAAAAATTATCATCAAGCCCGATCCCATATAAACCTATAAACCTTCTCGTAATAATATTGGCACGCGGCATGCTTCATTATTACCATTCTTTTCCTAATCTTACACAAATCAGTCGATCCTCTTTCCGTTAACATAAAACTAAATAAGCCCGTAACATAAAATTCAATAATTACATTTGAGACTACACTAAGCACAGCGCTGATCCGCAAATGCGAACGCTCCAGTTGACTAACATTATTAATGATCGATTCAGATGCAACACATGAAAATATTAACAATGACGCAGACTTTTCGATTCTTCACTTTGGAAAAGAACTAAACTAGAGTTTAAAAATTATATTCGAGGAGGGTCAGGGATGCTCGCTAAGCGGAAGCGAATTTACGAGCGCATAGTCTGAACAGCGTTTAACGCGATCACGAGTGTTTGACGACAATGACACCCGGGCGCGGCGGCGGTGGCGGCGGCGCACGCTCCGCCTTCTTCGTGAGCGCTAGCGGCGCGTCGCTCGTCTCCTCGCGGAACAAGTGGTCGCCCTCCAGGTGCCGGATCGCCTCCACGATAGTCTCGAGATTCTGTCGGCTGGTGCTGGCGAGGTAGAGCCGCGACGGCGCCTCGCTCGCTGCCTCGGGCAGTACTTCCACTTCCACGCGGGGCTCCGCCTTGATCGCGGCTTCCAGTAAGGGGGCGGAGACTGGGGCAGTTTCTACTACCATCGCCACAGCAGGAACGAGAGGAACTTCTGGCTCATCGCTTTCTAGCTTGCATTCTGATGATTCTTCAGTTTGTTCAAAGTGCACAACTGAGCGTGTGAGATCACAACCTGTGTTAGGATATATTTGAGCTTCAAGGGTGTGCACTCGTTCCTCAAGGTGGCGTCGCAGTCGTGTTTCTTGATCTAGTTGCACTCGCAGCTCTCCACTTTCAATATCTTTCTTCTGTACGGTGGTAATACTGATAAGGGGCGCAGGTTCAGGCGATCGAGTCTTTATAATGGCATCATCTGTGGAGTCCGGTATAATAGAAGAGATGTGACTTACAATATCATTTTTCCTTTTCTTCAAAGGTATTTCACCACCTTCATGTTGATTTAGTAGTCTTTTCAGCTGGCAGTTTTGTGAGAGTAGCCTAGTTTTTTCTTGTTCCAAATTGTAAATGTATTCAGCAGTTTGCTGTAAAATGGCGGCCTGAAATAAAACATTATTATATTATTTTATAATTTATTTAATGATAGGCGAGCAGCACGAGTTGATCTTGCAGTGTCGAAATTTATTTATTATCAGTCAGTATTATAGGTTGTTTTTTGTTAGACAAAAAAAATTAACAATGTTTCACAATGATCTTGATAAAATTTGGCAAACAGCTGGTTGATATTGCATTATGCAGACAACACTCTTTTTTAGGATTCCATAAAATGCAGCAAAATCACAGTTAATATTTCTTATTTACCTTGCTTAGTTTTTCGCCTTCATGACGTGGTAAGAGTGTCCGTAGGGCTTGGAATCCAGCATTAATACTCTGCATTCGTCTACGTTCATTGCTGTTTGCAATCTCTCTTCGAATTCTCTTCTCCGCCTCCATGGTTTTACTCCCCGAAGAATGTTTATCACTTTAAAAGAAAACACAAATTATACCAAAGACTTCAATATTATTTACTCGAGCCGCATTGAGACGGGTGAAAAAATGTAAAAGGGGCTGAATTAAAATATTTTCTAATAATATTTTACTGTAGTAATGGCAAGAAGCTACATTCTGGTTTAGATTACTTAGAAACCCTAAAAACTAGCAAAAATGATCTTAACTGATGGAAGTTATGCTGTCACAATGTTTTTCGTGGAGCTCGAGTGTAGTGAGTATTAATGTAACATGTGTTGAAGTTTGATTTTGAAACAAAACAAGGAAATATACATAAAAAAGATGATTTGTTTTGATTCCAGAAACTGTCGAACTACCTGCCTTATTCATTGCCATTGTACAAACATAAACCAAATAATTTTAGTCTTTTCAGATTTGTTTACTCTAAGACTTCTATAGGGTTGTAAAAAGGAATCAATTTCATTACGATTTATTTGTCACTACTGGAAAGCTTCCCAGGTTGTTATAAAATAAAATTAGGTACTTAAAATAATGGTACCTAGTCCCATCATCTTATTGTGTCTGGCATTGAGACATATTATTTAACTGCAATTTCTTAGCCTCTTTTATATCCTTTTCCTTTTCATGTTTCACACCAGCATGCCCAGTTACAAATTTGGCATTTCTTAAAATGCCTAAAGAAATAAGTGAATCAAGAAATTTGTACATTGCCTGGCATTGCATTGCAAAGGCATGCCTAGGCATTGTATAATATCGAATTTAATACATTTCGTGTAACACATACAACTCAAGGTATTCTTAAAAGTTTGACAACAAGTTTTAAATGTTTTGAACAATAAGTAAATACATAAAACATGAATGGAGTGACATTATTTACGCTAAACGTAAATACATGTGGTTGATAGTACGATTTTCCGCAATACAGGGCGCCTACTACGCCTATTTGATTTGACCAAACATGGCGGCCCAACAGCTGACTACAGACCGGCACGGGGCGTGTACGCGGTCATATGGGCAGCTCAGACACTCGTTAAGTTACAGAAATGTGCAATTCCATCACTAAACAGTAAAAATTGTGCTCATTATCAAATCGAAGCCTCCACAAGCAGCGAATAGAGGAAATTATAGACGACCACGCCGGGTATTCGTACCTGGCAAAAGCGTGATCCGATGCTTCTTCTTCGTACAAGTTGTAATCTTCTACTTCCAGCAAACAGACGTCATTAGCGTGTAATGACATGATTTTGGTGTTGTATTTACTTCTTCCACATTTAATCGCGAGGAAACACTTGTAATTAAATGCACTATGAAGATTTAACGCGACACGGCACAATGGCGGGAAATGACAATGAGTTCGGTCAGGTGACGCCACACGTTTTTTAGACGACACAGCTAAATAGGATAGCTTAAGTTTATTTTATTTGAATTACCACACAGTCACAATACACATAAATAATAACTTTTGTTATTTCACATTGAATAACTTCGCAAAAACACTGATTTTGGGAGGGAGTCAAGGGCAGCAAAACGTCGATGCACACACAACACCATAGACAATAACGTTACTTTTTATGGATTATTTTATTATTTTACAATTCGCTAACAATGTGCTCCAGCGTGGGTGTCTATGGTAAGCTATACTCTGTGTCATTTTAATGCGCCCCTGAAACAAAATATTGTTGGAGGACGTTTTAGTTCTTTTCAACGTTTTGAGATATTCGTTACCACAGCAGACGATTGATTCTCCTATCTACTCTACCGTGGGCGGCGGTGCGGAGTGGCGCTGATTGCGTTGGTGTTGCTAACCTAGCACTTTTAGTGCTACATCTAGAGTTTTCTTCGGTCTGCAGAATAATTTTTGCGATGTCTCTAAAACAACAAATTGCTATTTTTAAGAGCTAAAATCAACATGCGTGTGTATGTCTCATAAGTGAATGAGTACTCAGGATGTTTGTAAATATTTTAAACAATCTAAGTGAGAAAGTAAGTAATTTGGTAAGTAATAAATATCAGATTTCTAGGTGGCGTGG
The DNA here is from genome assembly GCA_949125135.1 of Alcis repandata. NCBI lineage: Eukaryota > Metazoa > Arthropoda > Insecta > Lepidoptera > Geometridae > Alcis > Alcis repandata. The sequence continues at coordinate 10,429,520 of OX421228.1, read as the reverse complement.
ATTTATCATCTGGCTATGTTTTTTAGATAAGCCCAAACACCATAGATTTACTATGGAAACTAACGTGGTTTTCACACATTTTTGTTATAATTAAACATGGGAATACTCACGTAAAAAAAAATAAAAAAATACCACGTTGTTACGTGAGTATTCCCGTGTTTAATTATACCATAGATTTAATACAAGATAGAGCCAAAGTGTAACCGCAAAGTAGTTATTATCTATGCTGATCCATTCTAGGCAAACATAATTCATATCCTGGCAGCATCAAATCGTAGAAGGCTCACATAGTAACTATTATTCCTATTCTCGGCGGTTTGCCCACCTTGGCACGGTTACAGCGACGGGGACAAAAAATGAAATGTCTGTCTCTCTTTTTCAACCGTGTTTGGCACTTGCAATCTTGCTCTTTTTTACAAAGTAGCAATCATGGTTCCATCTGTTAATCTGAGCCAAAGCCCGACGCCTCTCCATGGAACTAAAAAAAATATTCTAAACTGACATAAAAATGTCACATTGACATATAACATTGACATTAAAATAGGTCATTCAAGAACAAAACATGTGCTGCCTTTAGAGCAAGTAATTATTTCCATTAAAATGGATGGTAAATAACCATCTGATTTCCAAATAGTATTTGATCAGTGGACAATACAAATCATCCTGCCAATAGACACATATATTTTTTTGAAAACAAACATGGGTTAGCCGGCAATTTTACTATAGATATTTGTGTACAATGATCGTCCAATTTTACGGTCATATTTTTACCATTATGGGGAATTGATAGGATTTGACACAACAAACTTGAAGCTACTACCACAAACATTTTTTTTTTAAAACGACTCGTATAAATAGAATAAATTGTCTATGGTATTCTTGGTGACTGAGAATAATAGGCATAAAATGGGTAATTTTGGAGTAAATTCAATTCAATTCCTGTGCTAATGTGCCATCATATGATTTACATACACATCTTTTTTGTTTAAAATAAACGCCAAAAAATCTAAATAAAAATCTGATTTTTTTTTTATAATGTTGGTATTTGGTGAAAGTTCAATGCCATGGAGCCATTGACTTTTAAGTTTTATAATATTGGCACTCCTGCAGCGTCTCGAGCTAGAGAACCAATCACAAAAGCGCTTCAATTTTGAATAATTTTTGAGGTGGGGATTTCATCCCGCCGCCATATTGTGTTGGGCTGTGAGCTGAGTGCTTGAAGTGATTTTTTCCTATTTCTGTGTAAATTCTTTGTCAATATATTTTGGATTGAAAAATATAAAGGTGAGTCCAATTTAAACTTAAGTTTTTGTCATAATTTGCTATAAATTCGACTAGTTCCATAAAAGCGCACGCTGTTACGCCGGCAGTTGTTCGACTGACTTCGTCGAGTAAAAAAATATTTAGAAATCAATTTCTATGATTTTATTTCGTGCAAGTTTTTGGCGTACTTACAGTCAAGGTATTAGATTATTTTAGTGTAGTTTATAGTAATTGTTTTATTCAGGGTATTCATTAAACGAGCTGGCTTTATACACAACGAACAAAGTACCACCTACCAAGCCCGAAAACCGTTCACCCTTTTATCTGTAGTAAGATTTAGCTGTGTTAAAATTACTTAGTAGGTACCTACCTACCTACATCGATTGCTCTTATGAACATAGCTGTTGTTTAACTATAATTTTGTAAATCTAAAAGGATTTGTCAAAAGGACGAAAGAGCATTGTATTACGAAAAGTCCTTTGTGATCGTCGAAAGGATGATTCATCGGCGTGACTGGGGGAGACTATAAAGTGCACTGCCGAGGGTGTAGTTGAACACTAAATATTATCTACACGCACTTGGGTACATGCCGTAAACAAATAAGTAAAATGCAACTTACTCTGTATGTACCTGTTTAGGTAATACTGTAAATTGCAATAGGTACCTACATACCTACTGTGATTTTAGTTCCGTAGGTTTAATGCAACTAATGAGTTGTTGAAAATAAAATTATTTTGTAGGAAATATTTGTTCTCCCTTCTTTACCCTTATCTTTTATACTTTTAGATAATAAATCTACTTAAGTTGGTAAGTTTTCTTGCTTCCCCTTTAGTAATCCCTCCCATTTAATAATTAATGATAAAATAAATGCTAGTGTTTCTTTCTCTTGTTATTTTGTCTACAAAGATCGGAAGTTAGAGAGTGGATATAGGATACTATTTATTCTCGAAAGTGTAGTTCCTAGAAATTTGTCCGTGCGGTTGAAACTGTAGGCTGTACCTAGTGGTTTCATGAATTATTGAAAACAGGATATTAGAATTGCCTATTAGGGATGTACCTACATTTCTGAAATGGACTTCCCTACATTTACCATCATCTAAAGTTCTTCCCCATGTAATGAATCACTGAATTCTTTAAACTTTAATAAAAACTTCGTTTTTTCAGGCTTTTGTCCAAAACCTTCTTCAGATCGATCTATTTGTTTAGTTCACATAATTTTTTAACTTTTTTTATGATATAGGCGAAACTTATTTATTCACACTTAAAATAAGCAAATGAAATCGAGATGTCTATCCATGGAGACTATCCGTTCTTAAAATGAAATAATTTCGCCTAACACCACCAACTTTCGAGTTGACTCGCGCGTAAAATTTATCGAGGGTTTAGGTTTAGGCTGTGCTTCTACTAAATATATTGCATCCCTTAAATTTTTTCCATAAAAATAAAAGGAATAAAAAATACCTTGAAATATTCCACATTCTAAAGGATATTGATGTTGACATCTAATATTTCTGATAAATCACAGCTCTCGTGCGGCGCGCGGCGGCCGAATACCAGTTTTGTATTTTCACCCGAGTCAGTGAAGCTACACCATAGAATATCATATTTACTTGTTAAACTAACAGTTAGATTTTTTTTTTAATCAGGGAAAAGGTGTGGACCGCAAAAGCAGAAATGATTGGTAAAGTTTTAACCGAGAAATGACATTACGCGTATAGATCGTAACGACCCGTGGCAGCTTGAAAGCCAGTTTCAGCTAAGTCGTTTGAAAGTTGAATGCACTTGGTTAGATGGTGGAATGTACATTGTCGGGATATCCATCTAAATCTTTTCATTTTGGGAATCGTCCGCGTAGAAAAAAGCGCATCATGTCCCTTTTCTAGACCTGTTTTTATTTAACATCGTATTGTTTACGGTTCTGCGTGATCGTACTAGTTCTTGCTTCCATGAGCCTGAATTTAAGTCCATATGCTGCCTATTGCAATATTACGGGTACCTTCATCACTTGTGTTTCGTAATTTGTCATCCAACAGCGCGTGACGTCGGAGAGCTATTACTCTTTCTTATATCAAGACGCATTGCGCGCATGTAAAATAACGTACCTATTGACGTATCAGGAAATTGATTTTCAAATACTTAGATTCTAGTCTATTATCGCAGGTAAAAAGCATGAAAGCTTCTCTTTTGAAATAGAGTACAAATGCGTCTTTGTCACTTCATTGTTTTGAAGATAATACAAAACAATACCGATATAGATCCAGCTTGATGCTTGGCAAATTGAAAAAATTACCATGACTTTAGTTAAAAAGAAACAATAGAATCTGATTTTGGTGAACCTCGTAATACCACGCGTGTTAACAAACCAAGACTTAAGTGTGATTTACGAAAATCTAAAAATACACAAATCACATTAAAGACCTATAAACCAATTTAAAGGTAGCGTCGGTAATACGAGTAAGTAATTGTTCCGGTTTCTTCTAGGCTTCAGGATTGTTCCATCGTAGGCCGCATCGTTGTTTTACATCAGACGAGATGGCGATCAAACGCAAGTCTATTAATGAATAAAAAGGAAACTAAATTATGTATTGAAGTACGCGTTCCATGCTGTATGCTACGAGCTCTGCCAGCTCGAGTACATTTTCCTATAGGTATGGTCGGTGCAGAGTTACTTGCGGTTAGAATCCGCAAGAGTCGAATGCTATCAATTTTCCACTGTCCGTTCAAGTAATTCATAAGAATGATACGATTGCATTCTGAATGATTATGATTGCTTTCGACACGGTTGGGTCGTTTACAGCAACCATTTTATTTCCTCCCCAAATGAGTATAAAAATCTGAAATTATCTTTAGAATAATCATGAGAAGGCAATATTCTGAATATCTGAGATTTCAATGATATAGGAAATACCTACTAATTTAGGCCAGAAAAAATACATAAATTCAGAAATGATTGTAATAAAAATTCCAATCTCACTTGCATATTTTGAGGGTTCGTCCTTAATATCTGCATCACCACGTATTTTTTCTTCCAACTTTTAAAGATAGCTAGCGATAACACGCGAGGGTTGATCAATAAGAGAGAAAACTTGTTTTACCACTAAAGACAAGTGGTTTTTACATAAAATTATTTGCAACAGGTTCGTTCTGTTTTGGAATTTTCGAAATTAGGACTTCTTAATCTAAGCATGTTTATTTTAGATAATTTTCTTGTGTGAAGTAATGTATTTGATTATCACTTATATTCTAACAGTCTAGCACTAGATAAATTTACGTATCCCAACTTCGTACGTATTGGTTCCTAAGTTTTTTTTTCATTGGTACCACCTTTGGTGCAAGCTTTGTTTTCTGGTCGTTAACACTTTTTTGTATTGGTATCTGTTGGTGCTGCTGTCGAACTATACAGTTAGTACATAATCGGGAATCGGGAGTGTAACGCCACGCCTGTTTACAAGTTTAAGAACACGTGGTCGTAAAGTTTTTCAAGCGTAACCGTCTTTCGTTCAGAGAGCGTGGTGTAACGTTCACGAATTTATACAGGGAACCTACTCGGCGAGCCGACAACCTTGAACGCGTTCGAGTCAAGGTCACACATTACATTGGATCCTCTACAGTGAACCAGACCCGCTTACATTGTAACAGCGACGACAATACATGTTTGGGTTGACTGGCTGAGCCTAAAAACGTTAAAGTAGGGGGCACCATCCAGGTCGATGACCCAATGCATGGACCGATTTGGACTAACTCCGCTCGATGACGAACGGATGCTATCTGTTCCCTCTGCGTCGACCGTCGATCTTGGTTTTAATGCGGCTTGATAAGTCCGACAGTGAACTCCAGATACTATTGTTTGTTTACAATTTAAACTAAAACATATTACCTTAAGTCTAGATAGCAATATGTGTTATACAAAACCTGTAACCACCTACCTATATAAATGCACGAACAAATAAAATCAGTACCTACTTTAGAGAGTCTACTATAGTCTCGGAGTCGGCGCCGAGGATATTTTCGTCCTGGTGCAGTGAATGTTTACGCACAGATAACGCCCGGAGCCCGGACCCTGCGTGACTAATGTCACTGCTATTTATATTTGTATAGAGAGTAACGAGGGATAACGAACGATAATGCGGCGATGCTCTAGGAATTCCATGCTCTGCTAATGACCAATGAGAATAATAGCCGTCCTCGAATATGATTTCCTAAACTCTCAGTTTCGTTCCAAACGCAGCGATAGATACTTGTTTTGATTGTAATAACCACAGTGAGTATTCAGTATTGCATGTAACAGTGAGTTCAAATTATACCTACAGACAGGATGTTGTTGTAAAATCAGTGAGCACGTTATGACTGCTTTGTAGGGTAAAATTATAATAACGGAATGGTGGATTTCTCAGGATTGTGATGAATCTTAATTGCTTACTTATTGTTACGTATATGTAAGTAGCGTGATTCATCCGCGCGGAGTTTACCGCGTAGGTGTTAGTGTGTGTAAATCGTAAAAGGAAGCTCATTCAGGAAAAGAATAATAGTCTGATTCATTGAATAACATAAATAAACAATACAAAGTTGTGGCTTACCATTTCAGCTACAAGTAATTCCGAGAATGAGTGTTCGTGAATATCTTCTAAGTAATGTATTGTTATATTGTTCGCTTATCTCGTTCAAAGATTTAATGGGCATTTTTGTTTTAGGCACTTAATCTAATTACTAAGAATTTGTCGTGGTATTTTGTAGAATTGTACTCTAGAATAATTAATTATTTTTTTAATCTTTATTTATCAACATTGTTTCTTAATTTTTTCCTAAGTAGAGTCCAGGTTGTGTTTATTCTTCGGAATGTTTCGATGCTCTTTGCTCACTTTACTATGCGCATCTATTGGGCTATAGTTTGGTAGAATCTATTTGAGCATTGCATTCGATGCACTTTCACTCGGAGGTACTATTTTGGTCGGCACTCGGCAGTTAACATTTATTTCGGGAGAGTTCCCAGCACCGTGACCCAGTGGCGCGCTTTGTATTCCAAATGCGTACTCCGTATCGTATGTACCTACCTGATTTGTTTATTTTTATCTCACACAACATAGGATGCTTAAGTAATTTGCATTTTTGTGTTGGGTTGGGTGTTGGTGAGACGGACGAAACCAGTTTCACTCCATGTTGCTTCACAGGCTTGTTTATGACTGGTGTCTCATTTGATACACATCTCATTGGATTTTCAAAACTTAAAATGTTAATAATTTCTATGTAACTCAAAATTGTCTTAACAAAAGTTTAGTATATTTCTTCGGACTAAGTTACTTCCAGCTTTGATGTAAATCCACAAGATTAATTAAATAAATTGCTACACAAAGGAAAGCTTTATAAATAACTTCCCTTCTGGCGGCTGTTATATTTACTCCTTATTAACATAACAATGCCGCGAACATGACAAGCCGTGGAATATAATGAAACGAATCAAGTGCTCCTTTAACTGGCATATAAAAGAACCCTTAACGTATAAAAGTTACTGATCATTGGACCAAATTGTTTGTAATAAGTAGGTACCTACTATATTTTATTTGGTATTGAGTAATTGAGGACAAAGGGCCCTTATGGTTTTACTCCCGTCGAGTTTGCCACTACCAAGACTACCACTCAATGTCACATCTGTTGTTGATCAAAATTCTGAACAGTTAATTCACTTCCGAGTCGAATGTTGAAGCTTGTGACTAACATAATATGAGTCGTAATAAAATGAGATTCCAATATCTCGCGTAAAATGTAAGTCACGTATGGTTTTGGTTAGATTTTTGACTAGGACTCAAATAATAAGGCTTTGGGTGGACGGAAATGGCTTAGTGTCTTCACAAAAAACAAGTTTGCCATAAAATTCGAGGTTCGTTGACTAAAAGTTTTATGGACGAGAGCTTTTTGGCGGCTCCTTGTTAACATAACCTTTTTATGGTTCATAGTATGGAATAATATCATTGATGTTACTGCACCGGCAACACAATATTAAAATCAGAATCACAACATAGCAACTCCACTAATCGACGTTAACTTTAAAGCATTCTTCTTCATTCAAAATTAGTTAGTTATCTATCAATGTGTATGTGACGTCTAACAACCTTGGTATTCAATGGGTCTGTCTATTTGCATAGAATAGGTTCGCTTTGCTACTAATAGTCTTGGTATTCGGTAGCGATAACAATCGTCGTATCTGTTTTTGTCGACAATTCGTCAGCCTTCTTTGGTTCGTTGGACTCGTGCCTTTGGAAAGGAGCTCCATGCGATTATGTACTCACTTTTATCTCGGATCTCTAAATTTAAGTCTCCACTTACCACTTAAGTTACGACGGAATTATCTGAAGTTTCTCTAGTTCTCTCCTTCGCTCTAATATTAAATTTGAGATGTTGAAGCTGGTACGATGATGCTTTACTTTTGTTGTAGGAGAGCAGGGAACATGGGTGCTAAACAGAGCAAGCGCTCGGTCGATATAAGCGGCAAAGAAGCGGAGGGCGGCGGCGAGGTGGCCGCGGCAGGCGCGGGCGGCGAGGGCCGCGTGGAGCAGCTCGCTGACGCGGATGCGCTCAAGCCCCAGCTCAACGGCGCTGCGCACATACAGCACGAACCATCGGTCAGTGCCACTTTCATGACACCTTTCAGGTAGAAGTTCCTGCAGGCCTGCTGTAGTATTCGATGCCTACCTTGAGGATAACGGGCAGGCAAACCACCAGCACTCAGACCATGCACAAGAGGCCATTCAACGAACTAGGTGTAAGAAAAGATCGTGCGACTAGAACACCACGACCACCCTACATCTGTTGGCTCCAGGCGCTCACAGCAGGCTACATAGGCTTACAATTTCTTGTGACATTTATATGATCTTAATCTAATATCAAATAACAATGTGAAAATAATGTAGCGATTACGTTTAACGGTGTCTACGGTGTCGCTGAGACATGGCGACTTCGGAATTGATAGTTCTGTTTGTTTCCTGTTGGCGTTCCCTCGGGCACTAGCCACATTTTAAACGCGTAATCTTCCTTCCCATTTCATTGGTGCTGTCACACGTCCGTCAAACAAATGTGAGACTATTAAATGGGGAAATGGTAGGGTGCACGAACCTATCAGACAATATGCGGGTTGATAGCAGGGAATCGAGCGAGGGACCGCATTCCGTACGGTCGTCCTAATTAACATGGCCAACAGCGTCGGCTCTGTAGTTTCACTATGTTATTGTATGCGTGCGTTTAATAGCTTATCAAATTGACCACGCGTAGATACATATTTATGTAGTTGTTTATAGGTTGGAATTTAAACTTAAATTAAATCGACTCTAAACGAACACGTCGATGCGTAGCTAGCTCGTGTTATAATTTGTGTATCTTTATTGTAAATACTTTCTCCAGTTTTACAAACTAGACTAAATTAACATTTTACGTAGCTGTAGTTCTTGCTAAAGCGATAACTAAGTATATCTAACTAAATATGCTAACTTATAGATAGTATCCTCTTGTTGGTGCTATAATGTTGCCAGACAAACAGTTCTGTACATTACTCTTTGTAATAACGTTGTTTTGCATCATAAAATAAGGCCCGGCAAATATTGTACCCGTCTCGGTTTATTATTGTTTGGACAAGTTTGCTAAGCTGGCTATTACTACTCGAGCAGGAATTCCTAACAACTGGTTGGAGACTTGCTTCCCACCTCTTCCTGCCTAGATAAAGAATATAATCTTCTACGATTATACATAAATACAAAACAGACTAGATTGTAAGAACTAATTTTGATAACGCAAACATTGAAGTCAGCTTTATACAATGCTTCAGAATAGTTGGAAGTTATAAAATTAAAATAATAATTACAAAATATCAATTACAGATATGGTAGTATTATAAATAACTAGCTGTTCCCTGCCACGCTTCGCTGTGGATAAAAAAAAAATAAAAAAAAATATAGCCTATGTCACTTTGGGATAATGTAGCATTCGAATGGTGAAAGAATTTTTGAAATCGGTCCAGTAGTTTTTGAGTTTATTCCACACAAACATCCAAAAATACAAATCTTTCCTCTTTATAATATTAGTATAGAATACATATGTATATGGTTTTGTATAATGACGTTCGAGCTATTCAATGACTAATATGGCTTTCTCTTAGTTAGAAAGGAATCTTGTCCTTTTCAAGGTTTGATACGATGCGTGCTACGGATGTCTGGCCGACAGGAAACCGACTTGGGATTATGTGCAATTTAACTTAGTTGGCTATTCTAACGACTGCAGATTGACGCTTAAATCTTTCTCCTTATCCATGTTTTTACATTCTCTATCTTGTTTCCATACGGACTACTGTTTGTTCAGATATTTGAAATAAGGAATATCCGTAACGATGCAAATTAGTTAATAGTTAGTAGAGAACTACGTAATGGTGTTTGTCTCCCAAACAGAAGTATAGACAATGGAGAACGCGGAACGCTCCTCATTAGATAAAGATGTTTTCACGCATAAACGGCACGTTATTGTTATTTGGCGAAAACAAAGTAAGTACCTATAAATACATAGGTACTCATCGTGGAATTCCCTTTGTTTGTCATGCATCGTTCTAGCGGCTCGGTAATTTAATATGTACCGGAGGGTTGGTGCCGTGCCGCTATTGATTTTGCCGCGTCATACGAATGCACCTCAAGGGTTACACTGCACGTGACACGGACCTACTTGGCTTCCTTATTTGCAGACAAATCAGCTTTGTGTTGTTTACATAGATTTAATTTTTATTTCCTAGATGTAACAACAGCGTTATGTCAAACGCTAAATGTAGTACGAGTATATATTTTAAAGTCAGTAATTTCAGATTTTGATCAATCGAAAATGCGATCAAGTGTATATTTTTTTCAAATTCATTGATATTTTTGTTTAGGCTCGCAGCTTGAAAACACCCAAATTATTTTATCTATCGGGAAACACCCACTCCGGTAGAGCATACCACACAGCAGTTCGCACAATAAAAGTGGAATCAAAGCGTTCCGTACGAGTTTTCGGTATATCAACCATAAAACGAAATCGAATTTGTCACAATTTGTGTTTTTTGTACAATTCGTGTTGAAAAATAATAGCCCAATGAAGTTTAGATAATTTATTGAATCAGTCGTTACTGCGCGGAATTTCAAAATTCAAATTCAAATTCAAAATAATTTATTCAAATATGGGTACATCAATGCACACTTATGAATGTCAAATACAATTTTTACGAATAAATTAATACACAATAAATTAAATGTCAAAGAAAACAATATTATTAGAATGTCAAAAATCTTCTGTTAGACTTTCTGTTACGGCGGAAATAAATGGTTTATAGCTATCTTTTTCGCGCATTGAAGATATAGAATCCCTGAATAGTGTTTAAAAATAAAATAACAATGGAAACAAGATAAATTAGATAAAAATAATATAAAAATATTACTTTTTTTATTTTACCAAAGTACACATAATTAAGAAATTATTTTCTTGGTTTTTTTCCTAATGCCTCCGCCAAATAAAACGAAACGATAATAAAACGAAAGTTGAAACGTTTAAAATGCAATTTCAATTGATTTTATCTTTTAATATGTTTTAAGTTTCGACTTAGTGATTTCATATCTTCATAAATGTAAAAATGCGCGAAAAATATAGCCGTTATAAGCCTTACAGCCGTTTAACTCCTCCTTAAGTAGCCGTTTCTTGTTATAGGATAAAGAAAAGGAACTGGATAGTGGCACTCCCGAAAACGAAAAAGACGCAACTACAGAGAAAGAAGCAAAAGAAGAAGAGGAGAAAGAGAAAGAAGCGGCCCCAGTCACTAATGGAGAAACAGAACCCAAAGTCGAAAATGGAGAATCTACTCCAGCACCCGAAGACGGGAAGAAACCTAAGAAGGAAAAGGTATGTCAAAGTGATCTTCCTCTGAGATCAGTAGGTGTCTGTCTAACTTACATTCTGAAGTGTTCATTGCATGTTGTGTACAATTTGACGTTATTAACCCCAAGCATGTCGTGGACAGGTAAAGAAGAAATGGTCGCTCAGGTCGATCAGTTTCAGCCGAAAAGACAAACCCAAACAAGAGAAGAAGCAAAAGGAAGAGGAACCTAAAACAAACGGCGAACCAGAGAAAGTTCCGGAAGAGGTAAGTCGTTTTTATTGTTTCTTAGTTTTTTCACAGAAAACAGAAAAATACGCAGAACGCAAATTATGGAGGCGTCAATAAGTTGTCAAGAGCGTGTCAAGTCCGAAGTATGAATAATTACAGGATTCCATAGACGCGTTCTCGAAAATGGACTAAAAAGCTCATTAACCTGAGCCAAATAGTAGAAGTGTGTCATCACAACATAACGCCACTTTATGATGTAATAATTAGATATAAATCTACAAGGAAAAGATAATTTAAAAATACAATTTTTTTCTAGGGTCAATAAACTCTGAACTAGGTAAATGTTAAGCATTTGAAACTGTACCCTAATAAATAATAGTTAAAAAAAACTAAAAAAACACGCTTTTTATAAAAAACCGAACTAAAAAAATAGAAAATAAAATTTTATAAATTTAAATTAAGAATAGGGTTGAAAATTTCAATAAATATAAATTAATAATAGTGTAAATAAATAAATATATGTATTTTATTTTTAAAAAGCGTGGGGTGCATGGGTCAATAAGTAGATATTATATTTATATTTTGTAGATACATTTTGTATTGACAGACATGAGTAGAGTGATTAGCATTTTGATAATATCTTAGAAAGCACCCCACGCTTTTTTAAAAATAAAATACATATATTTATTTATTTACACTATTATTAATTTATATTTATTGAAATTTTCAACCCTATTCTTAATTTAAATTTATAAAATTTTATTTTCTATTTTTTTAGTTCGGTTTTTTATAAAAAGCGTGTTTTTTTAGTTTTTTTTAACTATTATTTATTTTTCGCTTTTTAGTTCGATTTGCTAACTATTAACCATCCTTAATATGTACAAATGTGTTGGTGTTATCCGATTTTGGCCGTCTGCTCAAGCAAATTAAAAATAAAATTGATGCATAACAAAAAATATTGAGCAAAAAGATTTGTAGCCGCGTGGTTTCGATCCTCAGACCTCATAAAATAAAATTGATGCGTAACAAAAAATATTGAGCAAAAAGATTTCTAGCGCGTGGTTTCGATCCAGGGACCTCTGGGTTACGAGCCCAGCACGCTTCCACTGCGCCACTCTGTTCTCTGACTCGAATGACGAAACTACCATTTGTAAGTTAAACGGTATTAAAAGTTAAAGAAACTTTATAGAAAAAGCGTGTTAAAAAAATGAATAGTTAAAAAAACTAAAAAACACGATTTGTTTAGTGTATTGTCATCGGTCCTCGATATATCTACAAAGTTTGAAAGAAATCTGACCGTTTAAAGTGGGTCAAAAACGCGCTCAAAGGAGTCGGTTACATACAAACATACAAACATACAAACATACAGGTGAAGCTAATAAAAGCGTGTTAAAAAAGTGTCTGATTTCAAGGTGGCTATAGTATTAGATGGATGCGAATGAAAGTGATTCTAAAGCAATAACTTTCTAATTCCTGAGTATGATATTCTGCGTCTCCATTCGTATTTCATCAACGTCAGGGAGTACAATGAAATGAACAGTGAACACGGCGTCCCAAGCCGACGCGACCGACGAAATCATCTATCATCGGCCTGGCCTACTTTCATCGCCGCTGTACTCCATGTTCCCATCGAGACGGACCGCGGATTGTACCACATGGTCGATTAAGAATTAACACTTCAACATACGTGCAATTATTTTGGGCGGAGTCATTGTCCTTTGTTACGCGAAATTTTCAAGCGATGTGAAATCGTGCGCACGTGTAGTCGAAACTGGTACGAGGGCGGCTGCGGCATACACCGAGCGTCTGCCTCGGTGCTTATGCTTATTGCTTAGTACTTGGCCGGTACCGTTGCCCCTGCAATAACGCGAGATCTCTCCTCGGCGCAGGAAAAACGCGCTATCATTACGCTTTTAGTACTCATGATCGCCCAATTAGATATTTATAATGAGCATCGGAATCGGATGCAGTTCATGCAGATTGCAGATACGGGTTATTGATGACTGCGGACGAATTGAAACAATCTAAATATCTCAATTGGCTCGGTGCAATTTGCTATAATTACCATTTAGTAAATTGGTAGGTAATGCAATAAAATCTAACGAGACGACCTTGCGGTCTGCTGGAGTAGAAACCGACAATTTCTATGACAAGTGAGTATTGCGACGTAGTGCATTGCACCCGAACCGGCGCAGCGCGAGAAACAATGCGCATTATAATTCAAAGTAGTGCTATATCCGTGCTAACCAAACGTGCGCCGGCATTGTCGACGGCGCGGCGATATCGCGCCATTACCGGCACTTAGCTCATTGACGACTCCGGGTGACGCGCTGACGTGCCGGCCGGCGCCGCTCGCCCGCGCCCTGCACCGAGCCCGCCGCGCCGCGCCCTGTACCGTACACTGTCATTAATTAATACTTACCTATAAATAAAGGATAGCTCGTTATGGGCATACCGTACCGTACGTGCTCTCTGTTAATCCATGGCGCGCCGCTAACCGTTTCCCCCTATCACTCGTTCGGGCGCTTCAGTTACAGCTATTGCAGTCACTGAATACTAATATCATTTTAATTATTCAACGTACTTCCGATCGGTTGAGTTTATAGGTAAACTGCGCTGTTCAGTCATTCCAGTGTTGTGTAATTTTATTGTCTAATTTAACATTTTCTAGATGCTCCGATAACGCTTCTATCGTCTAACACGTAATTTTCGTGATCACAACAAAGAAAGATTAACCCAATTTCTTTGTTTACGCTTCACGCTCAAGATGCATTAATAATCGTGTTATTGAGTGGAATATGGTGGCGGGCGGCCGGCGGCGGCGCGGCGGTTCGCTCGCGCGATGTTTATTTGTCTCATGTGAATTAACAGCCGCTGATGCGCGGTCATTAGCACTCGGCCACTCAGCCTCCCACAACGAGCCTTTGACACATTAAATCTAACATTTTTTTTAACACGCCATGTTCACGCCCATAACGAAGTCAGGCTCTCGTAGCCTATGAATAGAAATAATAACACCATTCGGAGAATTACACAACGGACGAACAACCATAGCCTCTATTATTTATACGCGCCGCCGAGCTATATTTGGTATCATTACATTGTCTGTTTGTAATGAAATGCACAAAATTATCAAAACCAACGAACCGCTCGTGAATATTCATTTTTCTTTCATTATGTTGTTTGAGCACCTATTTATTTAGCTCTGATGTTTAGAATCAAAAGGAAGGAGAGACAGCGATACTTATTATCCACATGGAATACAAAATGCATTGGCACGGGGCGTGTAAGCCGATGATGTAAAAGCAGGAGCATTAGGAAACGAGTTTGCCGAGTGCAGAATAAAATTAGCAGTCCTCGGCAGGTTTAGCGCCGACTGTGGTGGGCGGCTGCCCGCTGGCTGGACCAGTTGCAACCCGAGGCCGAGGCTTCGGATAATGCGCAGTGTTGCCCGATCGCATAGATTTCGCACCTAAAAACAAAAAAACACTTAAAAACTAAAACAGATTATTGTAATGATCCTTGTTATACATTTGTGGTAATATGAAAACAACATCTCCTTCCTCACGAAATGCGTCATGGCGTAGTGAAGTATTAATGAATTCGTTAAACAACCAAGTGACAAACGGCAGTTCCTAAAACATGCGATGATTCAAGTGAATGACTATTCACGAAACTATTCCGTGAATTCATTGGGTCAATTAACAATAACAAGCGGCAAACAGGCGCTGGCGATAACCTTTAAGACTTATTTATAGGAGACGGTTTATCTCTTACCCACAGATATTCCGATACTTATCTAAAAGCGCGATGTTTAAAACATACCTAAATCGAAGAAAGTGTAGAGAGTTTAT